>OZ012690.1:31167462-31414962 GCA_963942565.1 Maea johnstoni
AAATTGGTACCTAGCATTAATAAGGCAGTGCTTAGAGCTTGTGCGCTATATGCTGCCAGCTGCTCTGGATTATCCCTCGGGGGATTGAAATGGTTTCCATGTGTACATGCCTGCTACAGGGGAGGAAGGTTGTGTGAGCACTTCAGTGAATACAAGACTATAAACCGAATAGCTTTACTATTGACCCCTTGAAAAATATCAGCAAGATCAAAGATACTTCAGAAAAGACCTTTGGTAAAATGGTTAAACTATTCACATTTGGAGCATACATATGATCTGAGAGTCACTTGGAAATATCTTGGTACCAAAGCAATATTTTGAGATATATTTGACTGAAATACACTGCTCCACTTTGGTTTAACAATCCTTTTTCATATACTTTTCAAATGGCATTCTATGTTAACCCACTTTTGCCTGAAGATTTCCTTGACAAATGTTGTCTATACCTATGATATTTTTGAAAATAACTTTGGAATTAATCATGAATTGGAAAACTATTTGTTAGTTAAGTCTTTTGTAAACTTTTCTCCTTTATTTTTTAAGATTGCCTTGGAAATTTCACTAATATCTTTGGTGGCTTTGGGTGCACCAGGCTTCAATGAGTTAAGTTGTCAGGCTATATGTACACTTCATGTGCAAAAGAGTTAACACATGCGAAAACACGTTGGGGGTATCTTCATAGAAGCTAGGATATGAGGGTAATAACTTTTGCTTTATGTCCAAAATGGAAAAAAACAACACAAAAACACACGTTGAATGGTTAATTTCATGTAAGCCATGTTTGCGCTGTGTGAAAAAGCAGATAAGTTCAGAGTTGAGTGAGAAGTGGCTTTATCATTGTTCACCTCTCCTCTAAGCTATTTCATGGGATCCTGGACACGCTGCCAGAATACTGATTCACACACCCAAGCCACAGACCCAAAGGCGTCTGACTATTTTGGTAATATCCCTTTGACAAAAGCATCCCTTAAAAAATATTTGATGGGGAAATGTTTATCATACAACAACAATCAATTCCCTCACAAATATTTTGTCCGTTCATGGTTTATTTTTGACTTATTGTCAAAAGTATCAAAGGTCCAGACGGATTTGTAAAAGGATAACTCATGATAGCACGAAAGGGTTAACCCTTTCAATGCTGAGACTACTTTTGTCTAAGGCCCAAAAGCTAAAAAAATCTTTTAAAATTATCTAAACCCTATCATCTTGGTATTCATTGGAAAGCTCTCATCGAGTACTCTCAGATGAGTACCCATTTGCCAGGGTTTCGGTCATTTTTCAGCTTTTTTCACATTATTTTGTATTGATCAAATTAGCCAACAGCAGCATAAGGGTTAAGGCTGCAAGGCACTCCATGGCACACGCTATCAGATAACGCTGGCAATAACTAGAGGTATATCATTTTCCCATTTATAATACAGTCTGAGGGTGCAGTGCTCCATCAAATTGATAGATTAAGAATAGAGCAGCTGACATCTCACTAACCTCAACCTCCCTCATATCCCATAGAACAGCACATGTCTGTAGGACATTGACTTTGACCCTCTATAGTCTGGAGCACCCTAAGTATCTTGATGATATCTTTCTTACAAATGCAACAAATAGAAAGTATTTTCGGGAAAAATGTTAGTCATAACTCTATCCTTTGATTATTTTTCATAAGGATGTCTTATTTCTAATTCTAAACTCCTATTAGTCTCTGTGGAACTGTGGAACTCCTAAGCATGGATGGATTAAAAATCACAGCACCCCTGAAAATTTAGAACTGTACAGCATTTCAGTTTTGGTGTAATTTGATATAGAGAAAGGGTCTTTCCTCATTGTGTGCAAGGCTATGGGAGCTTCAGTAATGGTTGGTCTAGTAAGTCTCTTACTCAGCTTAGTGACAGCCTAGAAAGTCACAGAAAGTCACAGTATTTATGAGGAAAATGGTGTCGGCCAATTTTTTTTAGAAATCTCAAAATGACTCTATATACACCTTAACTCCACACCAATGGAACTGTTTGTTCTATCAATATAACCTTAAGGAATGTATGATGAGATTGATGACTGAAATTCTAAATCAATACCACAAATATGGCTCTCTGTAAAAAATGGACAATTTAACTGCACTCCATTGTCCGCTCTATCATTATAACCCTAAAAATGTGGATGATAAACAAAAAGATCCAATTCTAATTCCATCTGTATGGCTAGTTGATACAATACCTCTAGAAACTATTAACAAAATAATTAGATTTCAATGTTGTTTGTTTTGAAATTGTATTCCTTAGAAAAGTGAAGATCAATATTTTCTACACTACTTTCAGAAACTTTGGAATATATAATTGCACTCACAAGGTTGTTTTTTCCATCATTATAATCGAAGAAAATGACAATGCATATTACAACAATGCCTCTAGAAACTTTGAACAATTTAATTGCACTCATAATGTTGTTTGTTATCTCATTATAATCCTGGAGAAGTGACAAAAACAAAATTCCTCATGGATGTACGTTCAATTCCATGTATGTGGCCACTTTCTATGATGCTTCTAAACTTAAGGTCAATCAAACTGTGTACCAATGACTTGCTGTTGGTTCTACCATTATGACAGTCTTGACTTGATGATAAGCAAAATCCGAATTCCATGAGTGTGTGGCAAGTTACTGTTTAACTGGTATTCTTACAGGCATTTAATTTTCGCTATTTTCACGCTCCCTGTGATAGCACCAAAATAACATCCTTAAAATAAACTAAACTAAAATATATGGTTTAGTTTGAGTGCTTGAATGCGCAAATTTTAAGTAGTAGAAATACCCTCCAGCAGGGCTGTAAAGCGAAATATTTAGCACTTCAAATTTAAGTCATATACAGTATTACAGTGCCTGTGGTAGCTATGGACAGTTTAATTGCACTCCAATAATACTATTTGTTCTGTCATTATAACCCTCTTAGGCTGCGCATGGCCCCAGCTGCGCCATGTCCCAGGGCCTGTCAGCCGTCAATAGCAAATATTGGTAATAATACACTCATCTTTTAGGCTAAATGAACTTGAAGGAAGGTCTGATAGGATTATATTGCAATCAATGCTGGGTTTGTCTGGATTTTCCTCCGGCAAGGCTATCCAATACATCCATGCATACCCTGTTTGACATTAGCCAGTTATCTGCCTTTCTCTCAATATCTTGGGATGTAATGTAATTTTTTAAATATTTTTCTAGATGTCTGAGGTTAAAAATGCTACCTTTGATAGGATAAGCAATATAAGAAATAGGCACTATGACTATAAATATACTTTGAAAACCACATCATAAAGTATTTATTTAATATATGAATTGTATTACCAAAGTTTTAAAAGGTGCTAATCCATACTTCTCAGGTTTAGGAACAAAAACTAATATTTTTGGAAGATATTGCCCCTCCCTACACAAAAGGCAGTTCTTTATTCATCAGCAAACATTTTGATGGCCACAGTGATAGATTTAACAAAATAAGGTCCAGAGAGACAATCAGTATCAAAAAGATCATTGTAAAGGTTTTGTTGAAAAATTTCAAGGTAGCAATCCCTACCTGTAATCAAATTCAGAGGATATCCATTGTGAGGAATGGATCTGAACAATGCTCAGGTAATTGAGTACAAAGAATCCATTGTGTTTAGTTGGAGAGTTTGCAGTACTACGAATCATGGCCAGCGGCAGCAGCAAGCAGCAGACTCAATATTAGTAGTGGAAGTAACAGTCACAGTGTAAACAACAGTATAGCTAGCAGTAAAACAACAGTAACATTAACAGATACAAGAGATAGCCATAGCAATAGCAGTACCAACAATAGTAATAGTAGTAGTAGTAGTAGTAGTATTAGTAGTAGTAGTAGTAGTAGTAGTAGTAGTAGTAGTAGTAGTAGTAGTAGTAGTAGTAGCAGCAGCAGTAGCAGTCGTAGTAGTAGTAGTAGTAGTAGTAGTAGTAGTAGTAGTAGTAGTAGTAGTAGTAGTAAAAGTAGTGGTAGTAGTAGCAGCCATGGTAGTTGTAGTAGTTGGATGTCGTAGTAGTCGCAGTTGCAGTAGTAGTAGTAGTAGTAGTAGCCGCAGCACTAGTAGTAGTAGTAGTAGTAGTAGTAGAGTAGTAGTAGTAGTAGTAGTAGTAGTAGTAGTAGTAGTAGTAGTAGTAGTAGTAGTAGTAGTAGTAGTATTTATAATAATGATAATAGTAGTAGTAGTTGTAGTAGTAGTAGTAGTTGATGTCGTAGTAGTCGCAGTTGCAGTACTAGTAGTAGTAGTAGCCGCAGCACTAGTAGTAGTAGTAGAAGTAGAGTAGTAGTAGTAGTAGTAGTAGTAGTAGTAGTAGTAGTAGTAGTAGTAGTAGTAGTAGTAGTAGT
Source organism: Maea johnstoni (assembly GCA_963942565.1). NCBI lineage: Eukaryota > Metazoa > Annelida > Polychaeta > Spionida > Magelonidae > Maea > Maea johnstoni. The sequence continues at coordinate 31,171,820 of OZ012690.1, forward strand.
AGTAGTAGTATGAGTAGTCGTAGTAGTTGTTTTTGTAGTAGTAGTAGTAGTAGTAGTAGTAGTAGTAGTAGTAGCAGTAGCAGCAGCAGTAGTAGTAGCTGTAGTAGTAGTAGTAGTAGTAGTAGTAGTAGTAGTAGTAGTAGTAGTAGTAGTAGTAGTAGTAGTAGTAGTAGTAGTAGCTGTAGTAGTAGTAGTAGTAGTAGCTGTAGTAGTAGTAGTAGCTGTAGTAGTAGTAGTAGCAGTAGAAGAAGAAGAAGAAGAAGAAGAAGGAAGAAAAAGAAGAAGTAAAAGGAGAAGAATAAGACCCAATAGCATAGGTAGCGGCAGTACTACAGGAGAGTGCGCCAGTAAGAGCGCTGTAAGGCAGCAGCAGCAGTAATAGATGGGGCCGGCATGGTGGCTACCCTAGTGAGACCACTTCATCTAAACTCTCAATCTGTATCCAAGAGACAGCTCCAGGAAAACATTTAATTAACTTTCTTCACTTAGTGTGGGAAAAAGATTACCTGCTATAGGAGCAGGAACAGTTTTCACCACAATCTGGGGGTAAGGAAGCATTTTATATGGAGCGTTAACCAATTTGTGTGCACCATAGGAATTCCAAATTTCGATTATCCTCGCTTTTTCTACCATATTCCAGCTAAATCATGACTTGACTGCTGTAAGTGGTTAACCCATTTATGCTTAAGAGTTACTCTTGATATTGTTGTGAGAGACAGAAAGTAGATGTAGTGATGGACTTAACACATTTACATCTTGATTTGAACATAACTAAGTCCTGAAATAGAATGATATTTCATTTGAAGAAGGAAACAGGAACCACAGCTTTCATTCAAATGTTCTCAAAAATATTGATTTATCATAAAGATATTCCCTTGTGTGTCAGACTGTATTCTCCAGAAATAAATGTGTTCAAAGGATTATGGTCAATATTGAGTGAAATGGGAAAAAATGAGGAAGATCATTGTGTTTGAATAGAACACCTCCACTACCTGGCTTACTTTACCAGATAAATACCAATGGAATACTAATTCCCAGGATCCCCCCCCCCCCCCCAAAAAAAAAAAAAAATTCTGAGGAAGTCAAGAGTTACATTTGGTAAGTGATAGATATTAAGTGAAATGGGAAAAGATGAGGAAGATCACTATTTTTATTTAAATAGTACACCTACATTACTTGGCTTCACCAGATAAAGCTTGGAATACCAAGGATTTCCCCAGAAAAAAATCCCAGTATAAATTCCTAGAAAGTCTCAGTTACATTTGGTTAGTGATAAATACTGAGTAATAGGGGAAAAATGAGGACGATCATTGTGTTTGAATAGTAAACCTCCATTAACTGGCTTCCTTTACCAGATAAAATTGGAATACCAAGGAATCGAGGACTTAGCCTGTCTTTTGGACAGGCAGTTTCGATCCTGATAACCTCCTTTTTGTACAGGCAAATATTTCTATAAAGAACCACCTTTTCATGTATAACTGAAGTGTAAATTGCCTTTTTTGGACACAAAAGGCTATAAAATGTAGTTGGCATAAGGATTTGAGGTAAATTAGTAGCTAAATCGGGACGGGCAGAAATTTGGGAATTGCTTCTTTGGACAGGCATTTTTAAAATCCTGGCTTAGACCCTGCAAGGAATTACCAGGATTTCCCCAGAGAAATCGTAGGAATGTCTGGAAAATGTGAGTTTCATTTGGTAAGGCTTGAAGGTGCTGTCGTCCAGTGGCGAGGCAGGTGAGGCTGAAAGAAGATTGATGTTGCTATAGTTACAGCCATCTGCAGCCTCCACAGGACCACAGCAGGATGAATCATGAGCACGCTGTGATGCAGTAAGGAGAGGGACGAGGAGGAGGGAGGTTAACTGATCATTGAGATATTAACAAAATAGGCAGGGTGTTTTAGCCACTACAACCATAAAGGGTTAACTCAATTGTGCCAAAGAATTCCTGCCAAATTCATGCTTGGTGTTCTCATGAAAATGATGTGTGAATGCAGTGGTGCTCTTAAATATGATTTAGTATTAATGCATTTAGTCACAAAAATATTGCAGCAAAGGCTCTAATTCAGATGGTTTCCAAAATGTGCTTAGGTAAAAAAGTTACCATTAACATAGTAGTCAAGTCTTTTAGGGGTGTGTACTGAAAGGGCATCTTTTAGGGTGATGTACCGCAGGGGCTTCTTTTAGGGGTGTGTACCGCAGGGGCGTCTTTTAGGAGCATTCACCGTACCGCAGGCATAAAAGGGTCAAGTACAGTACTAGCTTCCATCAAGTAGTTTGTTATCAAACCACAGAAGAGGATTAAATGACCATCCATTCAGAGCTAAACAGTATTGACTTCTCCTCATTCAATCTCTTCGCATTCCAAATATCTGCAATTTTCAATAACGCAGCTCGGCATCCTCTCCAATGGATATATTGGCAAGTGCTGATCCATTGGCCATAAGGCATGATCATGATGAAAGTACGGGGAATCCAGCCCTAGCTCATGTGTCCAATTCTTCTTCCTCGTTAACCCATCTCAATATAATTACCATTGATTTTTGCGGTGAAAGCACTGAATTGAAAACATACCACTGACAATCCCTTTCTCTATCTGTGGACACGAAGAGGATCTGATCTGGCGGCTTACAGTGCTGGATATTCATTGTGAAATCAGCCGTGGTCCTGCAGCGCATTGCAGGGACTCTCTGAGAGATGCCTGCAGTATTAGAACCTAATTAATCTCACCACTGTAAGGCAGGCAGGTCAGCAACTTGTCTTGTACTGCAAAGAGGGTAACATGTACGCTCAGTCTGGACTAGACTAGTTCATTGCCATCAACTATAAACACCCTAAATCTGGACTACACTATTTTATTGCCATCAACTATGAACACTCTTAATCTGGACTGGACCATTTTATTGCCATCAACTATAAACACCCTTAATCTGGACTGAAATAGTTTATTGCCATTAACTTTAAACAACCTTAATCTGGAATGAAATAGTTTATTGCCATTAACTATAAACACCCTAAATCTGGACAGGAACGTCTTATTCCCTCAACTTATTACCATCAACTCCCCCAGTTTGGAGTAATTCATTTTTAATGCCATCAACATTAAATCTGGACTAGACTATTTACTGCCATTAACGATATATAAACCCCCTAAATAAGGACTAGTATTTCATTGCAATAAACTACACACACCCTCCATATGGACTAGTTTATTCTTAATTGCCACCAACTATGAACATCCTCAATATGGACAAACTTATTTTATTGCCATCAACTTTGAATGAACTTAGTATAGAATTATAGACTTACAAAGTTATTGCCATCAACAATAAAACTGAATGTCTTAACTACAGTGATCATTAATGTTGTTGTTGTTGTTGTTGTTGATAAATAGTTTATTGTCCAATCCAGATTAAAACAAACATTACATATAAATACAGGGTAAAAATCTGGCCAGCCATAAAGGCTTATAATGGACCAAGTAAATCATAAATACCTTGAAATATGTCATACAAGTTAAAACAATAAGTCTTTATAACATTAATGAAAAGGCAGGTAGGCTGCGTGACTATAAACTGTATTCATTTATTGCCATTTGTGACAATGATATGATTGCACTGAGGCAGACAAACTATCAGACAAAAAATCAAACTGGACTTGTTTATTGCCTATGTTAACAGTTATAGCTGCATCAGATGGTGGCCTTACTCACAGTGAGCACTAACAGACATATAGGCTAGACAACTCCAAACTGGACTCTTTATTGCACATGTTAAAAGTTATAGCTGTATCAGATGGTATAGACTTACTCACAGTGACCACAGACAGAGCTAGAGGCTAGGAGACTCCAAAGTGGACTCTTTATTGCCTATGTTAAATGTTATAGATGCATCAGATGGTAGACTTACTCACAGTGACCACCGACAGAGCTAGAGGCTAGCAGACTCCGAACGAGACCTGTTTATTGTCGATGTTGAATGTTATAGCTGCATGGCAGCAGACTGACTCTGTCAACCTAAACTGGTTTTATTGCCAACTCTGTATGCCGTTTGTCGTGCCTTCAGGACATACAACTGATTTCCGGCATCAGAGTTTATTGCTGCATGTGCTCTCTGTCAATAAAACCCATAGTTGACAAGTTAATTAGTATGTGGAGAGACTCTGCCCCAAATCTTTTTACCAAAACAGCCCTGTAAGTCTCTATTTCTGAGACTTACTAATCTGTCCTCTACCATGCCTGCTTTAAGCAGTCACTTTCGACTGAGTGACTGCATGTTCTTCTTTTCTAGCAATCAGCAATCAATTGGCAATAAAACCAGTTTTAGAAGAAGTAGGAATTGTCAAATCAGTAAATATACATAAGGAAGAGGTAGGGTGGTGTGCTGACAATTGTAAGATATTGAAGAACGAGGAGTTAAGGAGTTGAAAATGTTCACCAAATGAACAGGACCACTAGAAATAAATGTAGAGGATTGTGTGAACATTATACTACATGGATTCAGAATAGGTTAACACAATAAAATCTATTTATTTATGCTTCTCACACATAATTTACCAGGTTATGCAGCTCACAACTCAGTTCCTATCAAAAAGGTTGGCCTGGAAATTTAGGGAGATTATTGATCAAATAGTGGTGCAAAATGTACATACACGTCATTGAATGCTGGGAAATATATCATGGCAAACTTTAATCCTGTGTCAAAGCTTGAGGGTACTAGTTTGATAACTCCTCAAAAATATTTCCTTTTTGTAAGGCCTTTTCTTTGCTTTCAAGAGCTTAGGATATATTGAGTGAAGCAGAAACCCTGAACCCTGACCAATTTAAAGTCCCTTCTCCTTTTGAACAATCCTGCGGGGTATCTCACTTTCCAAAAGCATCATGGGCAGTCTTCCAAACCAATACACATATTGATATGTTATGGTAGCCATACCAAGCTTAACCCTTCCAATTCTGCGGCTACTTTTGTCCAAAACACAAGGATGCAAAACTAAATAAATCCTGTCATGTTGGTATTCATTGGATAACTCTCAGATGAGTACCAACGTGCTAAGGTTTCAATTATTTTCCGTTTTTTTGCATCATTTTGATTTGGTCAAATTAGCCACTAGCAGTGTAAGGGTTAATGTTAGGATAATGGCAGCTAGAGATTCAACACGAGATCTCACTCTTGAGAGCCTTAATTACTACCACAGCTAGACCATGACTGACAGGAATTCTCAAAAGCACCAGTCATGCTTTCTGCACAGAAAAAAGACAATCCTCTTACTAACTGTGGAAGTCTTTGTGAAGAAGAATACCCATCTCAATTCTTGATATTTTATGTTGGCTGTGCAGGCCATAAGATGTCAAGCTAGTGAGGTCTGGCATCGGGAATTTAAACATAAGATCTCACTCCTGAGAGCCTTCATTACTACTGCAGTTAGACCATGACTGACAGAAAAAAAATTTAAATGACATTCACAATATCATTACTAGACTTGTAGTCTAGTCCATGATAAATCTTCTTCTCTCAGTCGACCTTACTAATGAACTACGGTCAATGACCTATAGACTATGACTCACAGAAAATTACCATGATGGAAATTCCTGCTATCTGTCCTGAAAATAGACCAGATGAGGCTCCTAGTCCCTGATAAATTGAATTTCCATCTGAGTTGAACAACCATAGTGTAGAGTCAATGAACTATAGAGGGCAACATTATAATGGTCTGTCCTCCATGCTAATATGGCATGTGAAAAAGTTGCAAGTGACTTGGTCTTAGTTGGTGGATTTCACTAGGTACTCTGGTTTCCTCCACTTATACTTAGACCTGACCTAAATATGGCAAGAAAAGTTACGATAGTCATAATTCAGATTCCCTGCTAGTACAATTACAAATGCAGTAATAAAAGCAATTTCAAGAAAATACTTGGAATAGAAATGCAGTTTATAATCCAACTCAAAACTCCCTTTTGAATACTTTACAAATTTATGATTAAATAAAACAAAAATTGATAACATCTTATAAGTCCAGACGACTCTTGTCAAGATCTCCAGGCTTTGCGTTAAGTGTGCTGCCTGCTGCGTGGTCTGTTCCCGCCTTTGCTGCTTATGATAATGAAGCTTAACCATCGAATATATTACTTTGTATTTGTGAACAATATTTTGAGTACTGGAATCCTTTGGAACACATAGTTCTTAACCCATTTCGACCAGCTGAGTGCTTGAAAATGTCCTACTTTGGAAAAAATTGTAAGCAGGGTGTATTTTCAAAAATATTTGAAGGAAAAATGTTGATCAGAACCAAACCCAAAACTCTCCTTCAAATAATTTCAAAATGTATGCCTTATTCTCAAGTTATTTTGAAAAGTCTTGTAGGTCCAGACGACGCTTAATTGTCAAGATCTGCATGCTGGCTGGCTGCTGCGTGGTCCAGGTGCCTTGGCGTGGCCCCAGCAGCCCGAGACAGCAGCAGCCCCGCCTCAGACAGATTGGTGATGGACCTCCTCAGACTCCATAAATCAGCTGTTTGGGCTCATGACTTGAGACAGTTCATCAATACTTCTCTGGCCTCAAGTGTTCCTGCTCAGTATTTCCTGCAGCCCCATTCTTCACACCTTCAGCACTTAATACAATGGCCCGGCCACGGCCAAGCCAAGCCAGCCTGCAGGTACAGACTCCTGCCAATAGATGAGGGCAGGTCCCCTGGTGAAAATAAACATGTTAAAACATGTTTTAAACATGTTTTAACATGTCTAAAAAAACATGTTTTCCTAGGCATAACATGTTTTAACATCAACGTTAAATGGCCAACAAATATTATATTATAACACGATAAAACATGTCTTAGCTAAACATGTAATAATATGTTATGACATGTTTTGAAACATGATTGGTAAACATATTAAAACATGAATTAACATGATATTTGTTGGCCATTTAACGTTGACGTTAAAACATGTTTTCTTTACCATGTTATAACATGGTAAAACATGATATTTGTTGGCCATTTAACGAACACGATAAAACATGTTTTCCCATAAACATGTTATGACGTGGTTTAACATGTAATTTGTTGGCCATTTAACGTTGACGTTAAAACATGTTTTCCCCTCAACATGTTATAACATGGTTTAACATGTAATTTGTTGGCCATTTAACGTTGACGTTAAAACATGTTTTCCCCTCAACATGTTATAACGTGGTTTAACATGTAATTTGTTGGCCATTTAACGTTGACGTTAAAACATGTTTTCCCCTCAACATGTTATAACGTGGTTTAACATGTAATTTGTTGGCCATTTAACGTTGACGTTAAAACATGTTTTCCCATCAACATGTTATGACGTGATTTAACATGTGATTTGTTGGCCATTTAACGTTCGCGTTAAGACATGTTTTCCCCTCAACACGTTATGACATGGTTTAACATGTAGTTTGCGGCCATTTAACAAACGTGTTAAAACATGTTTTTCGATACCGTGTTATGACATGAATGACCATGAAATTTGTTGGCCGTTTTATGAACATATAAAAACTTGTTTTTCTTATCATGTTAAAATCTGATTTAACGTTAACTGTTTGGAGGTTTACTGAACATATTATAACATGTTTTTGTACAAGTTTAAACATGATCATAATTGCAATAAAGTGTTATCTCTTTACACAATTTTCTTTAGACAATTAAAAAGGAGTGCAATTTGATGACATTAATTAATTATTAACACAAACTTATGGATTTTAACACATGTGATTTTGTTATGTTTATTTGTCAGCCGTTTAACCTATTCACATCTTGACCATACTCATTGACTGACACGTGAATATTTTGAAAGCAAAATAATATTTAGAGGAATATTTCACTCAAAGTTTTCTTTTGAGTTTTACAAACCCTCTTCAAATATTTCAAAAGTATATTAAAAGTAGTGAGTTTCATTATAAGCTGTCAGACTGCATGTACATTCCAGATATGAATGAATGTAAAGGACTATTACAATATTAAGAAGCAAATACATTTATATAATTTTAAAGCAGTCTAATACATAATAATAATACTCATGTTGATGTAGGGATTTTTACAAGTACAGAGGACTTTTAGTGTGAAAGAAGACAATGAATGTGATGTATAACAAGATATAATCAACTGGCCAAACAATATTGTGAGTTTGCCTTGGTAAAATAGAAAATCAGCTAAACCACTACTGAAGAGTTTGTGAACCCCATTAATGTACATAACATTCCCATAAGACATTAAATTTCGTTTTTGTTTTATGTTTGGAAGGCAAGCAAATATATAACATAGCTAACTTATAAATGTTTGGCACCCTACAAGATGTGGTACTAATATTGAATATTTTTCTCTACTTTTTAAGGCTCAAAGTCATTGTCATTTCATGTGCCCCATTCTTCTAAAATACTGAGAAATTTTGGATATAAAAATGTTAATACTATTCTCTAATATTTCACTAGTACAACTTATATTCCATTGAAGCTAAATAAAGTGCAGAAACTCATAAAATAATCACCTCTTTAGAGAACAACTTTTGCCCTTCTGCAAGTCTGCTCTTTCAAGATGTCTGCTGCTAAAGTGAATTTTTCCCGCTCAATTTTTCATGTAGCCACACCTCCAGCAGGCACCTGTTGTTTTTGTTTAAGGGCAAAATATTGGACCTTTGTCCAATGAGATAGCGTTATGCCTGCATGTTGATATTTTTGTTTATAAACAACCTAGTTTGATTGGCGCATTGATTAGGCACATTGGCAACATGTTTATACTAGATGACCTTGCTTGTAGACAAAACAAAACCTCAGAATGACTGTGTGCTGCAAGGAGTTGTTATAATGTTCATTTCTTGGCATACATCTAGTTAATACCACTAGGTATATATTCTTCTCATGGAGGGTGAGAAAGACAAAATAAGCTTGAAGACTCAGGTGCATGTTTCAAAGGATTGGCCATTGAGCATTCATCTACAAAAGGAATGGGCTACAACTTTCATGAACATGTGATCAGAGTAAGTGGATCAAAGATGGTATCAGAGGATATCATTTCAGCCAACTTGTTAGACAAATTATTTTATTATATTGACAACACTTGGTATTTAGTGGTGCTAGTAGGCACTTTGTTCATACAGGTGATATATTAAGAGCTGAACATCAATTTCAACCAAATCTGGTATATAAATCGTTTTATATGCTTTTTCCCTAAAAGAAATAGCCCAAAAGGCAAACCATACTCACTGAGAAAGCTAACAGAAGATTAACCAAAGGTTAGGTTTTTTTCTCAAGACTAGTATACAACACTGGAACTCTATTTTGGGGACATTGATGTTATCCATCTTAAGCCAAAATACCAAGCATACATTCATATTTAGAATTACTAAAACTTCAGACTTCTGTAAAAGAAAAATACTTCTTGGAAAGTTTCTTTATTGTTTCATTGAAAGTTTTTAGCAACTGGATTTCAAATAAGTTAACAAGAAAATATAAGTGTATGGTACCAATGATAACTGGCAATTGAAAGTTAAAGGTATCTTCAATAGTTACACATGTTTGACAATTAATCTGTAAATAAATGCTTTTTGCCCCGAGATGATTTTCTCTGAAACACGTTAAAACATGAAAAACCATACCTTACAGGCTATGTTAAAACATGTTTTATCACATTTGAACAGGACACATTGGAAAACACAGTTAATCATGTGAATGTTATAAACGTATAACATGTTATGACATGTTTTACATGGTGATGTTTCCAAACGTGTTATATCAAGTTAAAACATGTTTGTCCAGAGAAGATTTTCTCTGAAACACGTTAACACATGAAAGAGATACCTTACAGACTATGTTGAAACATGTTTTATCACATTTGAACAGGACACATTGGAAAACATAGTTAATCATGTGAATATCATAAACGTATAACATTTTATGATATGTTTTACATGTTGATGATTTCAAACGTGTTATATCACGTTAAAACATGAGTCAAAACACATGTCTTACCATGATATAACATGTTATGTTCAGCGCCAATTGCAAAACGTTGGGCAACATGTTTTCACATGTTGTGAACATAGGATTGATTCACAGGTTTTGGTAGGAAAACATGTTAAAACATGTGGAAACATGTTAAACCGTGATGACACGGGTTACATTTCACCAGGGGCACTGCTCTCTCTGTCTTTATCTGTCTCTTTCTCTCTCTCTCTCTCTCTCTCTCTCTCTCTCTCTCTCTCTCTCTCTCTCTCTCTCTCTCTCTCTCTCTCTCTCTCTCTCTCCCGGGCCCGCCTCCCCCTCTCTCTCTCCCCCCCCCCCCCCTCTCCCCCTCTCTCTCTCTTTCTCTCTCTCTCTCTCTCTCTCTCTCTCTCTCTCTCTCTCTCTCTCTCTCTCTCTCTCCCTTTATATGCTACTTAAAGCCTTAGTAACCTTGCCCCTATGGCCACTTCCAGCATATTGCTGCTAAGATATGAGAATGTCTACCTGAGCTGTGACAGGAATTCTACGGGGAAATTACACCAAGCCAATTTTCTCTCTCTCTCTCTCTCTCTCTCCTCTCTCTCTCTCTCTCTCTCTCTCTCTCTCTCTCTCTTTGTATGCTACTTAAAGCCTAGCCTTGCCCCTATGGCCACTTGCAGCATATTGCTAAGATAGGAGGACTATGTCTACCTGAGCTGTGACAGGAATTCTATGGGCAAATTACACCAAGCCAATTCTCTCTCTCTCTCTCTCTCTCTCTCTCTCTCTCATCTCTCTCTCTCTCTCTCTCTCTCTCTCTCTCTCTCTCTCTCTCTCTCTCTCTCTCTCTTTCTATGCTACTTAAATCCCAGCCTTGCCCCTTTGGCCATTTCCAGCATATTGCTAAGAAAGGAGGACAATGTCTACCAGGGCTGTGATAGGAATTCTATGGGCAAATTACACCAAGCCAATTCTCTCTCTCTCTCTCTCTCTCTCTCTCTCTCTCTCTCTCTCTCTCTCTCTCTCTCTCTCTCTCTCTCTCTCTCTCTCTCTCTCTCTCTCTCTTTCTATGCTACTTAAATCCCAGCCTTGCCCCTTTGGCCATTTCCAGCATATTGCTAAGAAAGGAGGACAATGTCTACCAGGGCTGTGATAGGAATTCTATGGGCAAATTACACCAAGCCAATTCACTAATGGAGCAGGCGACCAGCGGATCAGACCATAAATGTAAGACACTGCCGCAGCAGCGCCCTGACGTGCTGTGCAGGCGAGAATGATATACGTTGCTGTGGTAGAACAGCCTGGATGTCAACCTTTTGCTGCCTAGTAATATCTGTGACAAGTGTCGTCTGGATCTATGATACTTTTCAATATAATGTTGGAATAAACCAAAAATTCACAAAATATTCGAAGGAGAATTGTAGAATTAAGGTGTATGCCGATAAACATATACTAGTAAAACAGGCAGGGATGTTAACCTTTTCCTGCCTATACTATAGTGATCTCTGTGACAAGTGTCGTCTGGATCTAAGACACTTTTCAATATAAGTTTGAAACAAGCCAAAAATTAGCAAAATATTGGAGAATTGTTGAATTAAGATGTATGCTGATAAACATATAAAATAAGCAGAGATGGTAACCTTTTGCTGCCTATATACTATAGTGATCTCTGTGACAATTGTCGTCTGGATCAATGATACTTTTCAGTATAACATTGGAATAAAAAAAATATTCGCAAAATATTTTAGGGCGATAGTTGATTTAAGATGTATGCTGATAAACATTTGTCCTTCAAATTTTTTCCAAAGATCCTTTTATAAAAGGATACCATCAAATTAGTCAGGTAGTTTTGGATGCTAAAAGAATGAATGAGATGACATGTTCATAACTAGATACCTTTTTACCAAGTGTCATATGGATCTATGATATTTCTAAAAGGCACTGGTAACTTTCTCATATGCCTGAGTTACTAAGTTAGATTTGAACCTGGAGACACTGAGCAGTACATCAGACCAACTGCCTATTTGGGCAGGCCCCACAAATGAGCTGTTAATTGGTTTATGTTGAAACTCCACATCCTTCCGTCACTGGTTCTAGCTTAGATTAATAAAACAAGTGGATATAAAACCAGCCGGTCAATCTGAACAGGCTAGCCTCAACCAATAGCCCAAAAGTCGTAGTCTGCGCATGCTCAGATGATGCTGGCACACAGGTTTCTCTGTAATGTAAATGATACGAGAGCCATTATTGGTCCTTGTTCCCTCATGACCTCAACCTGATGCCATATCAGAAACCCCTGTCGTGTCTAGCCCTTCACTATAGCGCATATAGCAATTGGTGTCTCGCTACATATCCATTCTTTTCTTCATCTAAAGTTCTAGGTAGTATGGGTGAACATCCTTCCTTCTCCTCTAGAAGCCAATCACAGGACTTTACCAGTGCGCTACTGCAGTGGGAATTTGGAGTTTGGGCTTGACGCTGACGACGCATGACAAGATTAACCTATGCCCATCACATATGTAAACACCTTGCATCTTAACACCCCAAGAAATGATGTAAACCACTTCCACATTCTCTAGGCCCACATTCTCCACTTCCTCAAAGGATTCTCTGACTATTTGCATTCAGTTTTGTGCGAGTGCCGCCGTTATTTTTCTGCCGCGCCAGACTTGCAGATTGCCTCGCGGGCCCATCACTCTCCATCCCATAACCCACAGCCATTCGGAGACCAGCAACACGATCTTAGCAAGATAGCTTTATTGCCTAATGCAGAGATACAAGCAATTTATTGCCCGACCCGATGCAGTGCGGGCTGTGCACAGTATTTCACTTGATGGGCCCTAAATACCAAATTATTTAGCCTTTATGACCAGAAAACTCATACACTTTAGGATATCCATGTTTTTTTACCGGGGCAACAGAGTGGAATATAGAACATCTATTTTCTTGCCCGACATCTCAAATCAAACCACTGGTGAATCCATCTGTTTTAGCTTCAGCTTATGGCTGCACATCATATAGGCAAAACACTAAACAGGCGCTGTGAGGCGTTATGATATTTTGTGGCAAGGCAAGACTTCTTAAATTAAGTTTCTGCGACCAAGTAAATGAAAGCAGTGCCTCTGGGGGACCTAAATGTTTCAAGCAGAGAGTCTGATTCTGGCTTTTCCCATTGGCTGCAGAAATTGGTATCTGTGCCGCAATAAGGTGGCTGCAGGAATATTGGGCATTCATTGACAAGATAAACATTTGAAACCTAAATTAAGAAAATTGGATTTTAACCCTTCCAATGCTGAGGCTACTTTGGTCCAAAGAACAAGGATGCTAAGTTTTCTGAAAACCATCTAAACCCTGTCATGTTGGTATTCCCTGTCATGTTGGTATTCATTGGATAGCTCTTGCTGAGTACTCTCAGATGAGTACCCATGTGCTAGGGTTTCAGTCATTTTTCCAGGTTTTTGCATCATTTTTATTGGCCAAATTAGCCATCAGAAACATAAGGGTTAACACTTTTCCTCCCCATAGTGGCCGAAAACTGTCGGTCTTGTGTAGAAATATTTTCTTGGGAAAAGCATCTCTCAAAAAATATTTCAAGTGTCAATCAGAATTAGGGATTGGTATCTTTAAAATGTTCACTATACAATACAATATTGATATTTCCTTAATAATACAATACCTTAACAATATTTTAACAATATTTACATCAACACTTCAAAATCATGGATTATGGTCAATGTTTGAATAGAAGATATATTCAGAGTACAATGGCTAATGATGAAACAATTAAGGTATAGCAAAATACTGATTCATAAAAGTAGATAATGAATTTGTTGTTTAATTTATAAATAAATTAGGAATGTTTGTTTGTTTGTTTGTTTGTTTGTGTTTTTATTTTCATTGCTTCCAAAGCTTTGGTCATACTGCACCAAGATAAATAAATTTGGAACCAGGATAAATTTTCCTTTAGGTTGTTGAAATAATCTCAAGAGGTATTTCAGATGCAATGAGGCATCATACACATGCCCTTCGCCATGCCAAACATTTCTACAGCAACCAGGTCAACCCCCTATTGAAGATCCAGTGATCCCCGAATGATTGAAGCATGCTTCGCAGCCATGGTAGTATTTAATGGTCACATGGCATAAATCCTGATTGCTGATTAGACAGTCCTAAGCAAGCAATAATAATTCCTTTGGATGCCGAACCTCTCTGATATTTCATTCCATTAGACAGTCCTAAGCAAGCAATAATAATTCCTTTGGATGCCGAACCTCTCTGATATTTCATTCCAATTTGTCCTAGGATCTAATGAGACTCAAACCCCAGATAGCTCACACTTAGGAGTCAGGGTGGTATATATTCTTAGAAATCAGTCCAGGCTTTCTCTCTTTGGTTCTTTCTCTCAGAGTCATGCAAACAGTACCATATGCCTGCAGCCTTCTGAGCCAAGGTAGTGTTCCTTTTCAAGTCAGTCCTGGCTTCATCTCTGTGGTTCTTTCTCTCAGAGTCCTACAAGCATTAGTAGCATAGATCTTCCCGGGCTATATCTCTGCTACTCTAGATGGTAATAGTTGTTTTTGCTGCAGCTGGTCTGCAGATAAATCATAGGATCTCGCCACATAGCGCACTCGAGCGCACGCAGAACAACGTTCCGGCTACTCAGCTGTGAAATTGGGAGCATGATCGTGTGGTAAGTGCACCATACTGTGTCACATGTGAAATAACGGTAACAATGCTTCCATTGTTTAAGGTCTAAACGGTAATGGAGTTCAAAGACATAATCGTATAAGATTGTACTTTCAACAGCAATACAAAAGTAAATGACCCGAGTAGAATTGTTTAATAACTAAGTGTATAAGATTACAATTTCAGCAGCCATGAAAAAGTAAATGACCCAAGTAGAATTGTTTAATAACTAAGCAAGAGTGCCATTGTTTAAAGTTTCAAACCTATTTAAAAGTTCAAAGAAATAGTCTTTAACATTAGAAATTCTATATTTGTCCAAGAAATAGCCCAAGTAAAAATGTTAAATCAATGTTACAGTGGTACCAATTGTTTAAGGTCTTAATTCATTTTTCAGAGACATCAGTATTTGACTTGGCATTACAGGACAATTCAAAATGTGAACAATTTGTTTAAAGGGTTACATGATTTGAGACCTAACTTTAGGTGTTGTTTGCAGACACCAGTATCTAACATCAAAGTCACTACTGCTCTCCGCAAACTATTGTGCAAAAATATGGCAATGTCAAGTTAATAAGATAAATAACCATATCAGTGCAGTTCCGTTGCTTAACCCATTGGTGTCTGGAGATCTACTTGACAAGTGTCATCTGGACCTGTCATATTTCTGAAAAATATATTCGGAATGAAGCATAAATTTGACAAACATTTGAAAGGGAGTTGCAGAGAATTCTGATGAACGACTCTTCTTGAAATAGTTTCTAAATATTGCTTTTGTTAGAGAGATATCAGCAAAAATAAGCAGGCAATTCTGTCTACTATAGAGATGAATGGGTTATTTCTAAACCATTTAACCCTTTCAATGCTGAGACTACTTTGTCTAAAGCACAAGAACTAAAAAATCTTTGAAAATCATCTAAACCCTATGATCTTGGTATTCATTGGATAGCTCTCATCGAGTACTTTCAGATGAGTACCCATTTGCCAGGGTTTCAGTCATTTTCAGCTTTTTCACATTATTTTGTATTGGCCAAATTAGCCACCAGCAGCTAGAGGGTTAACTGCAGGGTCTTAGACATGGTCATTGAATTGGCATGGGCTTCAAGTGGACATTGGCAATCAACAGAAAAATGTAGCTAGTCTAACCAACTCAAATTGCCCTATCTTGCTTGTGAGTTACAAGAGAACTAAGATTGGAATGAAGTTATCCCTAGTGATGTGTAATGGACTTTAAATACAGACATGTAGCTAGTCTACTGTACAACTGGTATTTTTAAAAGGCATCGCACTTCCCATGATAGCGCCAAAATAACATCCTTCAAATAAATATCTATTTAGTAATGAATATATAGTTTGAATGCTTGAATGCACAAATTTAAAGTAGCATGCATACCCTCCAGCAGGGCTGTAAAGCAAACTTTTTAGCACTCCAAATTAAAACTGTATACAGTATATGACATCACAAGATTCTCATGATACAAGAATCCATACAACTGTGCAGAAGGCGAAAGGTAAGTCAATCTCAGCCGTATGTGGATGGAGCAGGTCCCAGTAGCAGCAGCAGCAGCAGCAGCAGCAGTAGCAGCAGCAGCAGCAGCAGCAGTAGCAGTAGCAGCAGCATTATGAGTATTTCTCCTCTAATAGGCCGAGCATTCACTTCCACTTCAATTAGCAATTACCTGCGCACTGTAATGAGTCTGTTCATCACAGGGCCGGGCATGATATGGCAATTCTACCTGCTACATGGACTAGTTACCTGAGAGAATGTAGGAACCACTATCTGTCAACTGCTCCCTCCATGCAACCCCACCATCTGCTGCAAGCTGCCACTCCACTGGCCAACATTTTAGGGTTTTATGGTGATATCTAAACAGTATTTTAGGCTGTTATTATTGGTTAGATTTTAGGCTGCTATGTTGATATTTATACTGTATATATGGAGACAATATTGTAATTCTACCTGCTACATGAATGTGTTACCTGAGAGAAAGCAGGAACCACAATTTGCTACATGCTCTCTCTCTCTCTCTCTCTCTCTCTCTCTCTCTCTCTCTCTCTCTCTCTCTCTCTCTCTCTCTCTCTCTCTCTCTCTCTCTCTCAATACAATAATAAAAAAAGGCTATGAATTGAAACAGAGCAAACAAAATAAAGATACATCTCCCTCTGTAGTCTATACATTTTCTCTGCTTGTTTGATAACTTTGATGGACCTCATTCCAAAATTGTGGATATATTAGGCTACAATTGAAATCACTGTGCACATTTTCCCCTGAAAATCCCAGGTATTCCTAGCTGAATTTGATATTTAGGCTAGCCGAGTATCTCAAATTCAGTCAAACATATAGAATCTTTTGTTATTCCCTTCAAGTTATATCCTTTTACCAACTTGGCTATAACTCAACAGTGAGCAAACACTTGATTATCACCATATTTTCTATTGATTTTGAGAAAACCGTAATGGCCTATTGATTAGTCTCAAACTGCATATGCATTTCAATCAATAGGTGGTTCACAACAATGGTAGAATAACATTCTAGAAATCTTCTTGCATTTTCATTAAGTTTGGCAATAATGAAAATACTGAAAACAAACTAAGGGCAAAAAAGTTGACATTCAACATTCAAATTATAAATGAATTTCAAAATGTATAAATATATATATATATAAAAAATATATATAGCTAAATTCTTATAAAAAAATTATATGATAGGTAAGTCACTTTTTCATATTATCTAAGATGATTTTCATTAAGGAAGGGAAATAAATGCAAAGAAAACAACAAGATGATAACGGTCTTTGCCAACTATCAAATAACAACAACTAGAAATAAACATAACAACCATAAGCTGCAACTGAAATTTTCAGACAATATACCATTGTTGCTGATCAAAGATGACAATATTACCCTGCTAAAAAACAATGGAAACAAAAAAGCAAAATGAAACATATTTTAAACGGATACAAAGTGTGTCACAGTTGGAATAATGCAGGGGGGAATTTCACCAGACACCTCGTCATCACCAACCAGCCTGTCTTAAACGGTCCAACAGTTTCCAAAAAAGCACTGTTCAAGACAGGCTTTAATGTTCAACATATATTTTATGGGGGGGGGGGGGATATAACCAAAGAATTTTCTTATAAGCCAATGTCTATGAAACAGCTTTGGTGTACAACACTTAAAAGGTTATAAGGTTATAAATTACATTATAGATATACTGTAGAACACACAATGTTAGCGTCTGTTTATATATAGCGTACATAGCGTGTGGTTCCGCTTCGCTATATATAAAAGCGCTGTATTTTTTCTTACTGTACTGGCGCTGTCTGCGGCGGCTACTGTCGCTAACATAAAGATACGCTATGATGCAAAAACTCCCCAATTCGCTTTATTTGGGACACGCGTCATATGTGTGTTCTACAGTAGCTAGTATAAGTGCTTTGTACAAGGACTTTTGTAGAAGGACCATTAGTTAACTTGGACAATCAGAAATTTTGTCAGTCACTTCAGACTGTGAGACACTTATCAAATACTGCCAAAGAGTCAGACCCTATAAGCTCACCATCCTAGAACTTCCTGGCATTTTCCAGCATATTGCCCAGAAATCCTAGGAATTCTTGACTACAGTTCATTGAGGTGACAGGTTTCATCAACGGCAAGTGAGTTACTGGCATAGTTGAGATTTGAGTGTTGGTGGCTTCAGACACTGAGGGGTCTTAGCCAGGATTTAAAGACTAGGTGCCCAAAAATAGAATTGTAATATTTTTCGGTGTCCAAATTTTTAAGGGGGACCACAATATTACCCAGATTTCAACCATAAATGTGTATAAATTTATCAAAATAACGCATGATATCCTTATACAATGTCATGGGAATTATATGGAGATAAAAATATGCTTGAGATTGACATTTTAAGAAATTCCTCACAAAAACAATTTAGGTGTCCTGGGGGGTGCTTCTTAAGGGTTTTGGTGTCCAAAAGACGCCCACACGCCCTGCTGGCTAAGACTATGCTTCATAGTGTAGATTTGCTGTTTCCTTTGGCTACAACTATGCCTGTGGGAGACAATTGACAAGCTGTTATTTACTATGCGAAATATCCATCTGGGTCCGACTGCAGACGGTCATAGCCTTGGGACACACATAATCGTCTGACGGCCAAGGGAGTAATCAGTATCTATTGAACCTCACGCAAGGGAGTAATCAGTACCTGGTGCACCAAAGATGTCTCTCGGCTGAGCTGAGCAACAGCAAGACACATGTGATCCCCCTTTAACGGCTAAGGGAGCTATCAGTATTTGGTGCACACTAGAAGCAAGGGAGTAACTGGTACCTGCTTAACCAAAGATGCCTTGCCACTGAGCTGAGCATCAGCATTGCCAATAAGACACATGTGTTGGAATTTAGTTTTTCGTCTCTTTTTATGCCATATTGCGGCTAAGTCGTGACTTAAGCCAGTTGTAACTAGTAGAGGAAACTGGAGCACCCGGTGGAAACCACTGCCTAACCCAATGTCATTGGGAACTTTCTCACATACCCCACGTGGGATTCAAACCCAGATAGTGGTGAGAAATAGGTAGCAGTAAGTGGCAACACCTTAGACCACACGGCCATCAGGGCAGGCCCGCGACACATGTGATCAATACAACCTTTAAAAGCTTAGGGAGTTATCAGTATTTGGTGCACACTAGGAGCTTATAGGGAGTTATCATTATTTGGTGCAAACAGAGCAAGGAGTTATTTATTACCTGTTGCAGTACTCAAGTTAATACACTCCTACCTGTAAAGGTATATCCCTAATTGTGTTAAAATTGTTAAACTGCTACTCCTATGTGTAGAGGTATATAACTCAGTTAATCCGTATGTGTTAGAGTACTAAAATATATTCCAATAAGTGTTAAAGTATTCAAAGTGGTATATCCCTATGTGACAAAGCACACAAAGGGGTAAATCCCCATTTGTTGGTCTAAAGCATTCCACAGATTGCCGGGGCTCTTTGTTATTGCCAATTCCTATGTTCATTGTACTGGTTTGGGCCGCTGACTACACGGACCTGCTGAACCCAGCATGAATAAAAGACTAGGCAGGAGAGTAACAAGAATGCACAGTGCAGCATATGCATACAAAACGGCCAACATGTCAGACGCAGACTACCCAGTCTCAGAAATCTACTATAATGGAATATTGGTGAATCTCCACCATAAAGTTCTGAACTTATTTTGATTCCTGCCCAAACCAGAGGTTGCGTGTCTCATTGGTAATTGTATAGACTGCTTGAATGGCTCTTAATCACAAAGGTTTTACATGATTAATCCATGAATGTTAACCCTTCCAATGCTGAGGCTACTTTCATCCACACACAAGGATGCAAAGATTTTTGAAAAAAATCTAAACCCTGTCATGTTGGTGTTCTCAGATGAGTACCCGTGTGCCAGGGTTTCAGCCCGGGTGGGGGGGGGGGGGGGGCACTCAGGTACAGAGTGGGGGCCGCACCTTAGTTACGTATTTCACGGAAGAAGGGCTCTTTTTTTAAGAACTCCGCATGTCTGCGATTTTGTAAAAGAAGGCTACTTCTTTGTACCAAGGTACGAAGTATGGGGGTCAAAATCCCCTTACAATCCACGAAATATACGCGTCTCTGACGCCAAGTGACTCCCGAAGTGACTGGGCTTCCGAGTCTGCTGCCGCCACTTGCTGTCGCTAAACACGCAGAGGATTATAAAATCTTAAGTTAAAATACGTGTTCTCGTTCATCCAATGTCAGTGTTTTGATAAAAGAAGGGGTGTTTAATAAGTGGAAAAAATCAGCGTTTTATTAAAATAAGAGTGCTTTTTTGGCCAGAAGTCAGTGCTTTAGGGGTATTTTTTAATTTTGATAACGAACGTATGCACCCCCCTGAATACCCAAGTGCCCCCCCCGCCCGGGGGTTTCAGTCATTTCTTCAGGTTTTTTGCATCATTTCTTATCAGCCACGTACATTAGCCACCAGTAGCAAAAGGGTTGAGTTCCTATACAAATTGTCTGGATCTATGTAACTATACTATTGACAATACCTTTGCAATTCAGAATGATATTACAAAACATTCAACGAAGTGTTCTAATTAACATTTCTATTTCTCTATAAATATTTTCTTAACTATAATGGTTCAACCTGTAAATTTCGTCAAAATTTACAGGGTGCTTTTGGCTGCTGTGAACATTAATGGTTAACGAATGCATGAGAGAGACATAACATTGCAAAGATTTATTAGTTGAGCATAGGGGAATTTCCCCTTGAAGTTCTCAACCCATCCAATGCTAAGACTACTTTTGTCTTAAGGACAAGGACGCAAAACCATCTAAACCCTGTTATGTTGGTATTCATCGAATAGCTCTCGCTGAGTACTCATGTGCCAGGGTTTCAGTCATTTTACAGATTTTTTGCATCATTTTGTATTCGTCAAATTAGCCACCAGCAGCATAAGGGTTAAAATTGACATCTTAAAAAATAACCAACAAAAGCATTTGGGTGTCCTGAGGGGTGGTTTTTGAGGGTTTCGGTGTCAAAATAACATCAAGATAAAAGCATTTGGGTGTCCTAAGGGGAGGTTTTTGAGGGTTCCGGTGTCAAAATAACACCAAGATAAAAGCATTTGGGTGTCCTGAGGGGAGGTTTTTGAGGGTTTCGATGTCAAAATAACACCAAGATAAAAGCATTTGGGTGTCCTGAGGGGAGGTTTTTGAGGGTTTCGATGTCAAAATAACACCAAGATAAAAGCATTTGGGTGTCCTGAGGGGAGGTTTTTGAGGGTTCCGGTGTCAAAATAACACCAAGGTAAAAGCATTTGGGTGTCCTGAGGAGTGGTTTTTGAGGGTTTCAGTGTCACAATAACACCAAGATAAAAGCATTTGGGTGTCCTGAGGGGTGGTATTCAATGGTTTGGGTGTCAAAATAACACCCAGATGCCCTGTTGGCTAAGACTATGATGCCAAGTCGGGAAAGGGTGCAGTACGCATGCAGATCTTGTTGCAGCCTCACGGTGTGGCCAAACAAGATTGCTTTGTCTTAGTGACTAGACAAACAGGTTAATTTGCCGTCAGGAACTGCGTGCAATAGATAAGAGTGAGGAGCATGAGTAGCAGTCAGCCACCCGGCCCCTGCACCTGTCAGCCGGAGCCTGATTTACACCCCACCCAATGACGTACGTACAGCAGCTATATATAAGCATTGTTAGCTATTTTAAGCTCCTCCACTAACCCCTAATACCACAGACCTGAGATAGTCCATGCTAAAAATAGATCAAAGGAAAGGCCTCCTGAAATTGCTTGCTAATGGTACAGGTAAAAAGGAGACAGTGATATCTAATTACACTATAACTTTACTAGTTTCTTTACCTACCACTTAGCCGCAACATAGCAGAAAAACTGATGAAAAACGAAATTCCAAATTCACCTATCTCTATTGGGTACACATGATCTAAAACTCTTAAAAAATAATTAAATTTTCTTAATAAAAAATACTTTTAGTCATGTTTTACTAAAAATTGTAGTCTAATTTAAATAGGTGTGACAATCCCTATACAAATGTCTTTCAATAAAGATATGTTCTCAGTAGATAGGTTGTGTATATGTACACCAGATGCAAAAAGGTAAATACCTATGTATGGGTTTGTTATCACCTCTAGGAATGGCATCGTGATTTTCCTTGTATTTGTATTTATTTTTGATACTCCCTATGCTACAGTCACCACCTCCAGAAACATCAAGAATTAGTATATAGCAATTGTCTTTTGTTTTTGCACCTTCTTAAGGATTTCCCTATTGTTTGACCTTTTCACACGCTTGTTTGTTTCCCATCAAGAAACTATAGTAAAGCAAGTTGATTTACAACTGTTGAATCACTCAGAATGCAACAAAGCTTTACACACCAATAAACCATGATACAGTGACACATCTCCCCTATTAGAGATATGCAGACTGCAAAGAAATAGGCTCATTACAAAGAGGAACTAACAAGGGGTGTTAACAATTGATTCCTAGGCCAACACTATGAATATACTATTTGCATGAAAAAGTAATAAGGAATTTTTCTTTCCTTTCATCTTATTTTGAATTCAGTACTTTAAATGTAGGTATCTCAACTCCGTGCCTCAGAAGCCAATAATAATACCTACCTGCCAATTTAGATGATATCTATTTAACAAAAGAATCATTCAGAAAATATTTGTGGGTGAAATGTTAATCACAAAGCACAAGGATGCAAAGATTTTTATAAATCATCTACACCCTGTCGCGTTGATATTCATTTATAGATAGCTCTCCATGAGTACTCTCAGATGAGTACCAATATGCCAGGGTTTCAGTCATTATTCAACTTTTTGCATTTTGTATTGGCAAAATTTAAGCCACCAGCTGCACAAGGGTAAATAAAATCTTCCTAGATTTCCAAGTTATAGTCAGAAGCCTCATTAACCCAGACAACAATTTCAGGGTGATCTCTTAAGCCTGAATGGGTTAATTGCGACTTAGCAGAAGACGGCTAAGTGTGAGATCTGTGGCAGGCAGTGACACCATTGAAGGAAGCTCTAGATGAAGCCGATTAGCAACGGTGCCTATCCACTGCTCGCCCAGACGAGAAATCAACTTTCCTTTGGAACCACGCAACGCGAGCAATTTCCGCAGCATCCAATGAGGCATTGTGTCGCACCACTGCTAGTCATTAACCCATTCATGCTTAGAACTCAATTTGATAAAAGTTGTCTGGATCTATGATACTTTTTGAATAGATAATAAATTCCGAAAATATTTGATGGAGAGTTGTAGGTTGAGCTCTGATCAACATTTCTCCTTCAAATATTTTCCTAGAGGTGCTTTTGCTCGAAAGATATCACGAAAACAGTCAGGCCTTTGCTGCCATCAATAAGTTAACAATGGACCAGAGGAATGTCCATAACAGGAAGAAATCATAGTTGCTGCTTTATAAATCACTCAAAGATACTGACGATGCAGAAATGATTTAAAGTCTTCATATTTCTTCTTTGTGACCAAAACAAAGGATTGTTTATAACCAGAATATGAGGAACTACTAGGTGAATAGAAGGTATGTTTGTCAAATGTTTTTCTTGCTTTTCTTTTTTGTTTTTGGCATAACAAAAATAAAAGGAAAACAAATTCTAAAAAAGACACATTTACTCATGCATGGTACAGTTTCATGGTTTTGGAAAAAGTGCCTATGCATATTTTTCAGTTTTTGGCATAATGAAAATAAAAGGAAAACAAATTTTAAAAAGGATGCAATAACACATGCATGGTACCGTTTCATGGTTTTGGAAAAAATTAAAAAAGATGAGTATAAAAATATAGAAAACTGCTGAAGGCACCATTTTATGCCAACATGATATTGGAGTAGGATAACTAAGGATAATATGACTGCACAATTTGATCAAATCAAACAAGAAAGAACAAAAGAGGAATAATCAATGCATGGGAAGTTCTGTCAACTTACCAAAGTGCACTGAGTCCACACTGAACTGACCACAAATCAATAAAATGACAAGGGGAATGGGTATGTCATGGCTGGCAGCAATTGGTAATGACACAAGATAACACTTACATGCCAACATTTACATATGCATTGGTAGTCTGGACCTATAAAACTTTAGCAAATGACTTGGAGACACAGCTTCAACTTTTAAATCATTTGAAGGAGAGATGTAGGTATACTGGTAATCAACATTTCTACTTCATTAATTTTCTTCATTCTTCCAATGCTGAGGCTACTTTCGTCCAATGCACAAGGACGCAAAGACTTTTGAAAACCATCTAAAATAAATCCTGTCATGTTGGTATTCATTGGATAGCTCTCTCTCTCTCTCTCTCTCTCTCTCTCTCTCTCTCTCTCTCTCTCTCTCTCTCTCTCTCTCTCTCTCTCTCTCTCTCTCTCTCTCTCTCTCTCTCTCTGAGTCCTCTGAGTTGAGTGCCCATGTGCCAGGGAACAGTAATCTTTTTAGGTATTTTGCATCATTTTGTATTGGCCAAATTAGCCACCAGAAGCATAAGGGTTAAAATATCCCTTCATGACAAAGAATTTGCCTAGATAGGCAGACCTTTTTGACTGTTGTAGGCATGAGTGGGTTAAAATTCCTCCTTGTGCTTGTTCAATGGTAATTGACCCTATAGGTTTGGTATTGATTGATTGTAAGATAATGGCATTCAGGGTAACGAGTACGTGGGACACTGATCGCACTCCTGGGTTCATTTCTTACCTCATCACAAGTTAAATAAGTGCAATCATTTATCACACAGATATAGTACGATGAACCTATTCCCCTCACTATAGTATCAGATGCATGTCTTATCAATGGCACAGATATAGTACGATGAACCTACTCGCTTCACTAGTATCAGCCACATGTCTTATCAATGGAAGATGTGTGATTTTTCAAGCTTTAGCACACAGTCTTTTCTACTTTTTCATGTTGGGAATCAATTCCTTATAAAGTTTTAATCAATTTCAAAACAACTTCTTCTCAAAGCTGGATAAACTTAAGGATATGATAGGCACCAAATAATTCAAGGAACTAAAGATTATCATACATTCACTGTTAGATGATTGCAACCACCTAGAAAACAGGATGACGAATGACAGGTATGACTCCATATATATACTCACACACATGTATATAATTATATATATACATATATATATATATATATATATATATATATATATATATATATATATATATATATATATATATATATATATATATATATATACATATATATGTATATATATATATATATATGTATATATATATATATATATATATATATATATATATATATATATATATATATATATATATATATATATATATATATATATATATAAATTTATATATATATATATATATATTTATATATATTCTTCTAATACTTAGTGAACTTTTTTTAAATCAGTTATTATTCTTCATCTAAACACCTTGAGGTGCTAGAGGCATTAATAGGTTATCAATTCCTCTTCAAACATCTAACAAACATGGCTTTATTTAAATATTTATGTTCAAAATTATCAGCCCAATGTGTGGACCCAAGATGCAGATGGGGCATTAGGAGGGTATATACCAACCCTAAGGCAGTTGGTGGCTAATTTGGCCATTACATAATTGTGCAAAAAACCTTAAATATATGACTGAAACCCTGGCACATTGGTACTCCATCTGAGAGTTCTCAGTGAGAGCTATCCAATGAGTACCAGCATGACAGGGTTTAGATGGTTTTCAAAAGTCTTTGTGTCCTTGTGCTTT
Source organism: Maea johnstoni (assembly GCA_963942565.1). Taxonomy (NCBI): domain Eukaryota; kingdom Metazoa; phylum Annelida; class Polychaeta; order Spionida; family Magelonidae; genus Maea; species Maea johnstoni. The sequence goes on from OZ012690.1 coordinate 31,197,724, forward strand.
GGGCAAAAGTAGCCTCAGCATTAGAAGGGTTAAACCGTATATGGAGGAGTTTATACTGCGGTTGCAATAAGATATTACACAAGTAATCTCCCTTTATAGTCCTAACCTCAGGCAAATCACATAGTCATGGAAGATTAAATCATTTTAAGCACCCACTTATTTTAAAACTAAGGTAGTGGTGGTTGTAATGTGTTTGCTCTATGATAAAATGGAAGAGAAAACACTTTATAGTTTTCTAGACCACAATTGCAGGCTATGCATGTTTTTATGATTAACCAATTCATTCTGATGGCTCACCTGACTTTTTGCTGGGTTTAGGATTCCTATACTGAAAAGAGCTATATTTTGGAGTGCTAAAACTTTTGCTATACATTCCTGTTGGAGGGTATTTCTGCTACTTTAAATTTGTGCATTCAGCAGAGATACAAAGGATCGAGATACAAAGCAGGATATTTATTTGAAGGATGTTATTTTGGCGCTATCATGGGGAGCGCAAAAATAGCAAAAATGAAATGCCTGTTAAAAATATCAGTTTTACAGTATAGAAGATGAGAATAGAGCATCAATATGCAAAATATTAGGAGATGTGTTCTGATTAACATTTCCCTTTTCAAATATTTTCTGAAAATGCTTGTTTGAAAGATGACATTCAAACAGTGAGACTATTTGGGCTGCTATAGAAATGAAAGGGTTTGAAATTTTAAATTTTGATTGTTGTCACTTTTTCTGCCACATCCAAGAAACTGGGGTACCTGAGGGAAAACCACTGTCTAACCCCAAGTCACTGGCAATTTTCTCACATACCTGGCTGGGATTAGAACCCAAGCAGTGGTCAGAAAGTCAGCAAGCAGTCAGTGGCAATGCCTTAGACTGCTTGGCTAACAGGGCAGGCCCTAGAAATGAATGGGTTTCCTTGACCTTATATGTATGAAATTTTACAAACAGAATATTTTGCAAAATCACTCTTAATTTCCAAGTAAGTGTCAAAGGTATCAAAGATCCAGACAACAATTTCAAGAGTAACTCTTAACCACTCTTATGCTGCTGATGGCTGATTTTGCAATAATAGAAAATGATGCAAAAATGCTGAAAAATGAATGAAACCCTGGCAACTGGGTATTCATCTGAGAGTATACTCAGAGACAGCAATCTAATGAATACCGACATGACAGGGTTTAGATGGTTTAAAAAAATCTTTGCATCCTTGTGCTCTGGACAAACATAGCCATAGCATTGGAAGTGCTAAGCATCAATGTGTTATAAGTTCCTGTAGCAGGAGATATGTGATTATCACTCTGTTCACACCAGCCCCACACATGTAGTATGAGAAATGGTGCCCTGGTCTCACATAGACAACGACTGCAGCATCACTCGGGGACAATGCTTCACCTGGAATGTCACTGTTTCCAAGGCGATTGCAAGCGATAAAATCTACCAAATCACTTTGCCTAGAAAGTGGCAGGACAAGTGGCGGAGGAGGTTATCAATCTGTTCTCACAGTCAGCGCTGACTGATTGTGTCAACTTCATCATACGAATGAACCTCACAAAATCAATCTGGGACCCTACAATAATAAAAAAATATTGGATACAGAGTCAGTAATGTTACGGGTGTATTACACCAAAAATCTTGATTTTTCAACATAATAATGATAAATCTAGTGGATATTACATCAATTTGCCAAGTTGTAATGAAAAATTGGCCAAAATTGTGTACCAAGTTCATTATGTTTGACTATCATAAAAATAAAAGTGGCCCACCATAGTCACGTGGAATAGCAAAAGGACTTTTGAATTGAGAAAATCGTTCTGACAGTCAATAGGCTATTTTTTGAGCATAATTGGGAGGTCTTCTAAGATCAGCAGCCAGTCCCTTCTTGAAATTAATTTGATAATCTAGCATTCATATATTATGCATGCATGGCCCTCTAGTTTAGTGTTTCTACACACACATATATACATGTGTGGCATCAGAAGGGTTTAAAGAACAGTACAAATGTTTTTACACCAGTCTATAAAGACTCAGTGCCAAGTTCCCAAAAATGCAAAGCAATCTATTTCAATGAGTGGAAAATGTGTGGAGAATAGGGCTGTGCTCATCAGCCATTTTTTTGCGATCCGATTAATTGCCTAATTTTTCTCTAGTCGATTTTCTCGATTCGATTCTGTCGCGCGCGGTAGTGCTTGGAAAAGTGTGGTGGGGGCCGAACCATCACCATGTGAAATACATTGCGTGGCCCTCTCCACACTTTTCCAAGTACTACCGCGCGTGATAGTATCTATCTTAGTGCAGTTTCAATGGCGGCCGGCTCAGCGCTGCAGTCTTATTAAAGAATAGGGTAGGCTCACTTGTATTTTTGGGGTAGGGAAAACATTATGGAGGTAGGGGGGCCGTATCGAGTTCGGCAATCGATGTCCTCTCATGTTGAGCATCGATCTTACGACTTTGCCGATCACTCGATGTTGTGCTTATCGAGCCCAGCCCTAGTGGAGATAAAACAAAATGTAATAACATTCCAGGACTTAAAGTTTGTTTTCTATTTCTCATCCCATGTAAAGGCGTTGGTTGCAAGGTGAAGCAATGAACATAAGCGAATAACCTACAGATATGTTAATCAAGTTGTTTCCCTATTTCGCGTCATCAATAAAGGTAGCGGTTTTATGTCTCAATGAAAATAAGTGAATGACATTTAGGGAATTTTGGTTGTTTCTCCATTTCTATCTCCCCTGTAATGGTAGTGGTTACAAGGTTATCCAATAAATGTAAGTGACTGGCATGAAGAGCTGTGTCTCTATTTCTCTCTCCCACCCACACCCTATAAAGGTTAATATGATTGCTATTAACCCTTCTGATGCAGAGACTACTATCGCCCAATGCACAAGAAGGCAAAAATTTATGAAAATTATCTAAACACTGTCATGTTGGTATTCATTTGAAAGCTCTCGCTGAGTACTTTCAGATGAGTACCCATATGCCAGGGTTTCAGTTATTTTTCAGCTTTTTGCATTGTTTTGTATGGGGAAAGTTAGCAACCAGCAGGACAAGGGTTAACGTGAAGCCTCTTGTCTGAAACTCTGTGTGAAGAGACTTTAGATTGTTTCTCTTATTCTCTCGCCCACCCACACCCTATAAAGTTTTATTTTTATTTTTGGAAGCCTAAAAAAGGTGGTGTTGGTGTAAAGCCTTGTGTCTAAAACCCTGTGTGCAGAGATTTTAGGTTGTTTCTATAATTCTCTCGCCCACCAATACCCTATAAAGATCAAGTGGTATTAATATGGTGGCTATTTGTGTGAAGCCTCTTGTCTGAAACCCTGGTGTATGCCAAGACTTTAGGGTGTTTCCCTACCCGATGGACTAAACATAAGAGTGGTGTTAATATGGTGTCTTTAAGTGGGAAACTTCTTGTTTGTCAACCTGCATGCAGAGACTTGATGTTCTTTTTCTATTACTCTCCCCCACTCAGCCCTAGAAGGGTGGTCTTGATGTGGTGTCTTTAACCCTTGTGCTGGTGGTGGCTAATTTGGCCAATACAAAATGATGCAGAAAACATGAAAAAGTGATTGAAACAGGGTGGGTTAATATGGTGTTTATTAGTATGAAAGCTCTTTCCTGACAGCCATGGTGCCGAGACTTTAAAGTTGTCTTTCTATTACTAAGTTGTCTGTCTATTTCTCTCCCCCAACCCTAAAAGTGTGTAGTTGATAAGGTGTCTATAAGTCTTTAAGTGAGAAACCTCTTCCCAGACACACAGCACGTAGAGACACTAAGTTGTGTCTCTATTTCTCCCCCACCCCTCCCTCCCCCAACCCTACAAGTGTATAGTTAATATACCGGTAGTGAAACCTTTTCCCAGACACAGCATACTGAGACACTAAGTTGTGTGTCTATTTCTCTCCCCCTCCTGCTGCACCCTATAAGGGTGGTGTTAATATGGTGTCTATAAGTGAGAAACCTCTTCCCAGACACACAGCACGTAGAGACACTAAGTTGTGTCTCTATTTCTCCCCCACCCCTCCCTCCCCCAACCCTACAAGTGTATAGTTAATATACCGGTAGTGAAACCATTTCCCAGACACAGCATACTGAGACACTAAGTTGTGTGTCTATTTCTCTCCCCCTCCTGCTGCACCCTATAAGGGTGGTGTTAATATGGTGTCTATAAGTGCGAAACCTCTTGCCTCATGTGGAAGTGGTGTCAACAGGCTCATCATTGTGATGGTGGGGGAAAGCGGCCTTGGAATTGGCCGGTTGCCAAGGAGATGTTGAAGAATGAAGAGGCTGGATTAGGCAGGAGCACACCTTAACGTGGTTAGGTCGACATATTGTGGAGAGTATTAATGGACGGGCACAAGTTGCGACTAACCACATTTTTCATAGGCTCACTGCCACTCTGACCCCTAAAAACTCTAGGCAAGGCCATATTCTCCTCAAGGTCAAAGATAAACACTGTGAAGTGACGATAAAATAGGAACTGGGGTCATCTACATAAAAATGAGATGTGGGTGTCATTTTGCATGACAAAATATTTTTAAAAGACTGTATGCCTTTAACAAGATATTTGACATATATTCTTACAAAAAGCTTGAGTTTGTTCAAGCATGATTGTATACTTGTGTCCAGGAAAACAAATGAATTGCCTAATATATGTCTTAGAATGTTTGACAATTATAATTAATATGAGCCAAACAAAAAATCAAGAACCTAAAGATTATCAACTTGGAATTTTTTGTTTTCTTCTGTCATTTCACTTTGTAAGTGTAATTATAATAGTTCGCTTACATGAAATACTAGACAAGAAATGGTTGCAATGCTCACACGCTAATTTGCTATACTGAATTTAGGCATTGAAAAATTAAATCTTTATCAAAATAGATAAACCATTTGAAAATACAGAAGGAACTCAAATTATGAAACACTTCTGAAATAGGAATACTTAATTAATAACAATTTTTACAAATCCATTTATATTATTCCCACACCATGGAACTCACCAGAAACAGGATCATTTCTTAATGTGAACTTTTTTGACACAGTCTTAAGGTGTTCACAGTCCTCAGAAGTTTATTTAAAGGTTTTGTATAATACTAACCTGTATGCTGTTTACTTTCTAATACTTATTATTCCTAATACAGGGAATACTGTATAAATTTGGTAGTCTTTCCAATTTTGTATTTTTTTTTAGTCCTTCCAGCAATGCCCTTTACTACATTGGTCCCTGCAGATCGGGTGATTTCTGTATTAAAGAAACATCGCTAATTGGCAATTAACCTTTTCATGAAAGCAGCTGATATGGGTTTCCATAATTGGAAAATGACTTGGTTTGTCAAACCCTGTAAACAACATATGCAATTTAGCTTCTATGACAACTAATAGGACTCAGGATTTTCTACCAATATCTACTTGAAATCCTCAGTGCGCATGAAGTTCAATCAGGATTTTCTTTAGAGTTCTCAGGCATTCGTGAACACTCTAAATGGAAAAGGAACTCAACCAATGACAATTCTATAATTATCATTATTATCATTATAATTCTTATCATTACTATACTTATCATTATCATTATTATTATTATTATTATTATTATTATTATTATTATTATTATTATTATTATTATTATTATCATTATTATTATTATTATAATCATTATCATTATTATAGTTATCATTATTATCATTATCATTATCATCATCATTATATTATAATTATTATTACTTTGCTATCATTAACATCATTATTATCGTTATCATTATTTTTATCATTATTATTATTATTATTATTATTATTATTATTATTATTATTATTACTATTATTATTATTATTATTATCATTATAACTATTATAATTATTATTATCAAAATCATTATTGATATTTCCATTATTACTATAATTATCATCATCATCATCATCATCATCATCATCATCATCAGCAGCAGCAGCAGCAGCAGCAGCAGCATTATCATTATTATTGTTTTATTACTACTATCATCATTACCTGTATCATCATCACCATCATCACCATTGCAGTGATCCTATTCTATGGCGATTACCTAATCCTTGTTTTTGTTGTATTTTCAGAGTCGTCTGGCTGTCACTGGCTGAGTAGTAGGAAGTAGGCATGAGTGTTCAGGGGACGAAATATGAACAAAACACACAGAGCTACCACTAATGGAGTACCCATACCAGACCACCCCAACCAGAATGCAATACCCGTCAAGGTCACCCAGAGGTCAACCCCTTCCACATCACCATCATCATCATTATCGTCAGAATCGTCAGGTCATTCCCCAACTCATCAGGGAGACGATTCCGTGCTTCAAAAGTCAATTCCTTCTCCTCGCCCTACGACACAGTCTCCGCAAAACACAGATGATCGCAAAACCTCAATGACCTTGGAGGAATTCTATAGTACTTATGACCCCGTAGTCGGAATACGCACAGCGGCCATACTGGGCGGAATATTAGTCTTTTTGATTTTCTACATAGCGTACAAACAAAAATGCAAGGAAAGGCGCAAGGGTGATGATTCTGATTCGGAATCGGAGTATTCCAAACCTGTGAAAAAGAATATGAACCGCGTCAACCAGGCGACACTTCGTGCCATTCACCAGGAGAAGGAGAAATGGATATTGTTAGAGAGCCTCCAAAAACCACCCAAAGTGGAAATCAGCAGTATTGAGGCAACGGCGCAATGGATACAAAACCAACCTCTGGATACATATAGTATTAGTGATGTTGGTTTTCTACTCTGCCCGGATAATATATTTCCGCCATCCATCAGCGATGGTAATCTTCGTACACACGGCAAAACGGGCAAACGTCTCGCAGTTCAGCAGAGAAGAATGCGGGATGTTCGTCCAAGTCACTCAGACATCAATCTACATCCCCGTCAACCTAATGGGGTAGTGCCAACCGGATTAGACATGAATTTTCCCTTTGCCGATTCCGATTTCGTTGATGAAAATGATTTTTATAATGGCGGGGCGGGCTTTGTGGATTGTCAAATATTAGATCATGCCAAAAACCTCTCTGCAACTGGAGGAGTAAAAAACGCAACCAATAACACTGGTGATCACTTTTCTACCGAAACAAATGTGCCACAAGTTTCACGATATCCCACAATCCCGCAGCCACAGGAGGAGGAAGTGCTGACAGGGGAGGAGTTATTAGACTCTTATAGCATAACGGATGAACAGTGGACGCGATCTTGCCTCTTAAGAAAAGATCAATCGTCAGTGGATGACGCAGTGGTCTTAGACACCGATACTAAAGACACAATACTGGATCTAAGTCTTTCAAGTCTCGATGAAGACACATTTCTAACAGGAAGTGGGCACATGGAGACACGCTTATAGCATTGGATCCAAGCATGGCTGCACGCAGCCCATTATAGACACTGTATACTAGAAGGGGACAAGTAAGCTCAACTATTAATTGTGATACTTAACACATTCATCCATAGAGACCCCTGGGGACCTAAGGCAGAACTAGAGGAAAATATTTTCACGAAAAATTCTCATATGACATTGATTGCTGGAATGGTTTGGTTTTCTATGCAGGCTTTATTGCAGTCATAGAAATTGAAACTGCTCATTTTTGTCATGTGTCTGGAAATACAAAAACTAAGGACACAAACCTGATTTTCTACATCTTTCAATGAAAATAAATCTGACTCAAATTATATGATTTACCTTGGAATAATTATCACCTAAAAAAATGAAAAAGGTTATCTACATGCTGGCAATATTTTTCTCAATCAGCCAGAAAATTGTCAGCATGACATGACTTTGACTTTTAAGGCTACAAATTGGTCTTGCCTAAGGGACCACCTGGGCCCCTGGCTGATAAATGGGGGCCAAAAAAAAGCATCAAAGAACACAAAAATGATTTACAATTGATTTTCTTATAAAATTACTATTGATTTTTTGATTTTGTACTTTTTGTGCAGTCAATAAACATATTATACTACTATTACTAAAATAAAAAAAGCCTCCATTAAACAGTGCAATATGAAAAAATCAACCATTTTCACTAGTCAATCTCTGGTAGACAGTTTGAACAAAGTTCCACTACTTAAATTTCTAGAAATGATTGCTTCAGTTCAAGGATAATTAGTGAAGTTGTCAGGTTTTCTTGAAGGAAAAGATGTAAATGGGTTACTGTAAATTATCGTAAATTTAGACCACCCCAGCAATTTGGGCCATTATAATTATTTGCAAATATGGGCCACCTTTGATCTATCATAGGTAGCTATTTCAAATAAATATGGACAATTGTTACTCTGCTTTGTCAGTATTTTTTTTTATAAAATATGGCCCAACCTCAACCCATAAAAGTTTTGTCCCAAATTACTGAGAATTTACAGTACTTATTCATGCTCAGAGTTAACTCCTGAAAAGGGTCATCAGGATGATGCTTTTGGAAATCCTTTGGAATAAAGCATAATTGACAAACTATTTGCCAGTTGATATTACCTACCGTAAATTCTCCATAATTTGGGACACTTTTTAATAATTACAATTTCTATGGGTTCAGGGTGGCCCATGTTTTCTGAAAATACCTTGATGTTGTATCAGCAAGATTTAAAACTTAAGGTCCTTATTTTGTGAAATGACAACTGGCGATAGATCTAGGGTTGCCATTAATTATTTTGCAAAATTATAATAGCGACCCAAATTCTTAGGGTGGTCTAAATTTGCGAGAATCTATGGTAGTCTTATAATATTTATGAGAAGAATAAAGCATATTTTGCAAAATACTTGAAAGAGGATTGCTGGTTCAGTTCTTGCTAGTATTTTCCCTTCCAATTACTTTCCAAAAGATGCTTTCGGCAGAAAGATTTGGCGGAAGTTGTCAGGCCTCTTATGGCCACCATTACAAAAGATGAATGGGCAAAGGATATGTTATATGCATGAGAGCAATACACTTTTCTATTGTGCTGTCACACATTTCATTCACAGGAGGTGATTACTGGTATATCTCTGTCTCTATCTACAATGGTCTCTTCTGTTTGAGTTACCTGCATATATCCCATTCATGCCTAGAGTTTCCATGCGAGAAATGTCGTCTGGATCACCTATGTTACTTTTGAAAATAATTAGTCAATAAAGCATAATAATTGAAAATATCTGAAGGACATATGTAGGCTGCTTTCTGATAGACATTTATACTTGAAATATTTTCTTTAAAATGCTTTTATGAGAAAGTTATCACTAAAAAGGCCATTTTGGCTGCTTCGGGCATGAATGGGCTTTTGAATGCAGTAACAGCCTTCACCACACTTACACTGTTTGCTGTTAGTGACCTAAGTAGAGATTGTTTTGTTGACTGTCTGTATCTGTCTATATACTTGATTGCAGTATGGAAGCAAGGTGCTCACCTTTAATCCATTAATACTTTAATAGACTTCCTCCAGAAATTGTCGTCTGGAACAATGATACTTTTGACAATAACTTAGTAATTGAAATTGATTTTACAAAATATTTGACGGGGATTTACTGGTAATGTTCTGAATAACATTTCTCCTTCAAATACTTTCCCAACTTTGCTTATGCCTGCAAGATTTCAGTAAAATTGTCAGGGTGCTTATGGCCCTGTGAGCATTAATGGGTTAATATTTATATTGAGCCAAACACATTGTTGAAATTCAATTAGGTGGAATTTGCATTTATTGAACAAATGTTTTTTCAACAAAATAGTTTAAAATGAAAGAGGATATCTGATTGGATAAATGTTCTGATTGAACAAAAATCTGAACTGAGCAATAAATTTCTGTTTAGAACAAAAAATATCTGTATTGAACAAATGTTTGTATTGTGCAAAGAATCTGTATTGGACAAGATATATAGTTGTTTCGAACAAGAAATATGCATATTGTACAGATCTGTGTTGAAAAAGAAATGTCTGTATTTGAAGAGCAGTGTTTTATTGAACAAGTAATAAAAATAGATTTGCAAATAAAGATCTACAGAGAACAAGGAATGAAGATTAAGACTCATGGGTTGGTAATTTTTGTATTGGAAATTCAAGATTTTTTTAATCTGAGTTATAGCTAGTAGATATTCCATTAAGAGCTAGTAGATTTTGGGAGTTACTAGCCCTTTCTAGCAACTTAGACAAATCCTGCATGTACCCTTTGAGCTTGGTCTCTTTTAAAAAAAATGTACTGTATAACATGTAAAAATTGCAGGAGTTTAATTAATCCGTACTTTGCACACCCCTGGAGTCCCCATTTATTGAACTGCACACCATTATTTGGACATCCGATCCATATGCTAGTATCATACCACACGCTTGTCATAAATGTCAACAACCAGTGCCAATGTTTCAGTCATTTTTCAGTTTCTTTTGTGTCATTTTGAAATGGCCAAATTAGCGACCAGCAACATAAGGGTTTTAACAATATATGATGTCACATTTTTGGAAAGAGACATGCACATTTTTGAGCAGCTTTACAACCGTTTCTGACTGTTTTTTCTTCTTATTTTTCCACATCCTTATACAAAGTTCCTGTGCATGGAAAAGCAGGTATAATAACGTGAGGTATAATAAAAGTAAATGATGCACTTTCTCATAGGGATGGTGTAACTGCTTTAAAGGTGTAGACGAATGCAGTATGATAGAAATCATAAGGAATTTCAAAATAACACTGGAACAAAATCTCCCTTACTATTTGTTTTATCACATTGGTAATAATTTCAAAATAGTCTGTACGCCATCTGAAAGTATGGACGATTCAATATTCTAAGTCTGAAAATAGTTTTCTAGATCACTCAGCCATGAAGTCAACATCCCCCCCTCCCCCCCCCCCCTCCTCCCTGGGGTTGGACAGAATTTCTATGTAGAGGTTCATTCTGTATGACTATAAGAAAAGAGGGGTAAGTTTTAAATGAGAGGTGGATCTACCTCATTGGTTCTAAGCAAAATCAACGAAAGGTGGCTATCCTTAGCAAGTAAATCAATATTTTGAGTTGTAGATGAGGGTTCAATGAACCCCCCTTTAAGACAGCCAACTGCTCCCCCCCCCCCCTCCCCTTTCTTGGGTTGGGGGATGTTTTATAAAGTTATTTTCCATGTAGAGAGCTAACTACCCTCCCCCTCCTAGATATTTCAGCAAATCATTTTCTTTTAAGAGAGTTCAGTGACCCCCCCCCCCCCATCCTAAGTTTGGGGATATTTAATAGAACTCTTTTCCTTTTAGACAGCTAACACACAGGTTTGTTTAAAGGTTCCTGTAGTTGGTCATGTCATGTGACAGCAATGTGTTCCAGCCATTAGCATCTACCTGACCCCACATCTTATACCATCATGCTAATGGACTACTGGATCGTAGTCTCCTAGGACGCATTAAACACCATGCTGCTGAGGTTACTTTCCTCCAATGCACCAAAAAAGTAAAACGATATGAAAATCATCTTAACCCTGTCATGTTGGTATTCATTGGAAAGCTCTAGCCGAGTACTCTCAGATGAGTACCCATATGCCAGGGTTTCAGTCATTTTTCAGCTTTTTGCATCATTTTATATTGCCAAAATTAGCCACTAGCAGCATGAGGGTTAACCCGTTCACATCTGAGGGAGTGAATACAGGATCTGACACATACGCAAATATCTTGATAACAAAGCAACATTTTAAGAGATATTTGACTGAAAGTTGTTGTTCTTTAAGGATTCAACAATCCCTCTTCAAATATTTTTCAAACATTACATTATAACATGAGTTATCTTTGAAGTTGTCAGACCAGGTGTGCACTCCAGATGCATATAGGTCAAACCATTTATCCCTGCTACTGCCAGAAATCTCAAACAATTTTCCTAATCATGAGACATAAATCATTTACTTGGGATTATCGAGCAACATAATCGGTTTCGAACATCGTCCAATATGAGTTGTGCAGGTGTGACTGCAAATTAGTTTATTTTCAAAATTGAATCATCCAGTTTCGATTTAAAAATTTGCACAATCCTACTAGTCTATTTTGGATTTGTACGATAGTCTGACTCCGGTGTGACTGGGGTAAACTCTGCTTGCGCTGGAAACATTTCAGCTTGGTTGTCAGGCTTTTTTGGGCTGGTGCTGTGAGCATTAATGGGTTAATTAAGGAGGTACCCAGATTGTTTGTAGTCCCCGCTGCCATCTGACTCAAGCTGTTGATGTTAGCTGCACATGAGCTTACTTAAGGGGCTCCCCCATCACGCCAGAATGTGGCATTGACACACTATCAATTCTACCCGTGAAAAAAGCAAAAATTGAACTCTACGATTCCCGCATATTATACAGACCCGATAACGAAAAGATAGAAAGGTCCCCTGACTCAAAGACTTTTTTTTGAAAATGTCCATTCACACATCCATTCCTTCAGATGTACCAAACAATTTACTTTTTAAAAAGTAAAATGCTGTTTTTTTTTTATATTGTCACAAGTTTTTTTTTTTACTTTAAATAAATCCCCTACTCTTAACTAAATTGATTCGCAACCAGAGCACCTTGTTCTAGCCCTTGGAAAGATAGTTTATCCTACATTACCGTAGTAAACCCAGCTACGCAGTAGAAACCTAACCTGGTATAGGGGCATTTTGTGATTCGCTCAATTAAGAGATTACATGCTCCTCAAACCATTAAAAAGGTCTATCAAATAAAAAGGCCTGCTAAGGAATCAATGTATAGGGACATGTGAATATTGTAGGGGAACTTGCCTGCTAGGGAATCAATGTATAGGGTCATAGGAATTGGAGTGTATAATTGGAGGGGAACAAGCCTGCTAAGAAATCCATGTATAGGGTCATCTGAACATTTGATGGGAACAGGCTTTTATGGAAATCAATGCATAGGGCCATGTGAAAATTGGAGTTGAACCGGCTTGCTGGGGAATCAATGTATAGGGACTGGTGTAAAATTAAATGGGGAACAAGCCTGCTAGGGAATCAATGTATAGGGTCATGTGTAAAATTGGAGTAGAACAGGCCTGCAAAGGAATTAATGTATAGGGTCATGTGATCATTGCAGGGGAACAGGCCTGCAAAGGAATTAATGTATAGGGTCATGTGATCATTGCAGGGGAACAGGCCTGCAAAGGAATTAATGTATAGGGTCAGGTGAATATTTGAGTGGAACAGACCCCCTAGGGAATGAATGTTTAGGGTTACCATGTGCAAACATTGGAGTTGAACAGGCCTGCTAGAGAATTAATGTATAGGGTCAGGTGAACCTAGGTGCAATAGAAAAAGACTGTAAAGACTACTATCTACTTCTTTTCCTATATCCTTTTCACCTCAACAGGAACTCCAATCATGTATTATTCAATGAGGATCATACTTCTGAAAATAACTTTTGATTTGAGCATAAATTTGCAAAATACTTGAAGGAGAGTCGTAGAGAGTATTCTGATGAACAATTCTCCTTCAAATCTTTTCCATACATTGCTTTCGTCAGAGAGATATCCCCAAAATTGTCAGGTGGTTGTGGCTGCAACAGGCATGAATGGGTTTAAGGTGCTTCAGTACACGGGGGGCCACAATCTCTTTTCAATTGGCCGCAGACGAAGTCCAGCCGTCTCGACCGCAGACATTCCACTTGTAAGCCAGGGCGCGTTTTTTCAACACATTCATGCCAGTGAGCCTGAACACTGACCTGCTTATAACCTTGTGATCAGAGCAATTGTAAAAATATTCAAAAGAGAACTGTTGGTCGAAATTAATTACAACTGTATAAGAACCGTAGATAAATGAAATAATATTTCTTTTCCAAGCCCTATTATTGTACGGCCGAACCTAAGTTTATTTTGGGTCACATATAACATCATTCTAATTTTTTAAACATTGAAATCTACTGCATCAAATAATTTGGAGTGGTTAAAAATCAAATACGAGAAGAGAGATTCAGGAGAAATGATCCGTTGTGTGCGCATCCTAAGCAAATACTAGTAGGTCACTCGCAATGTCAAACAACCTGGAGTCTAATAGTCAAACAACATTTGGTTTACTGTTGCATAAAACGAACGCAAGTGACTGACAGTGGAAACACTAGATGGCAGCACCAACCTAATACACACGTGTGCTGTTTTGGAAATTTAAGATAAACAACAACTCGAAATTCCAGTTTTATTGACGTATGATGTATGTTACATCACTGTGCACAGGCATACCACAATAGTGAATAGTGAGGCATTCGTTTACTCGAGTATGGAGTGATGTAGCGTGTCGTACGACAGTGCAGGTAATGCAAATGGCGACCGAATCAGTGATTATACTACACTTGGTCAGTTGGGCATGAACTGTATAGAGTTGGCAGCATGATATGAGTTTATTTTGCGGTATGCCTGTGGGTATGATTACAAACAAACCCACATTGGATTTCAAAAACCTTACTGTTGCATAATTTGGTCGTCAAATCTAAACGTTTGGATGTTGTAATTTTCCCTTTATTTAGATCAATATTTTCGTTTGTTTTGCACTATCCAGCAGTTTAATGTTATGGTTTTCATGCAGGTTGGGTGTCTTCGTGCTCTGCACCTATGAATTATATAGACCCTCTGATATGATGGGCATACAGCCTGATACAGGCTGTATTCTAGGGAAGTCGGTTAACACTCTTTAAGCCCCTACTGAAGCACCTTAATGTATCTTGGCTCGAAAACTTGCTATTGGGGACTTGTTGTTTCCTACTCTGTTCACAAATGAAATACGTACATCTCTGCATGCTGTCTCCAATCAAAACATCTATTTATTTATCTCTGTAACAATCACAGCTAAATCCAATTGTCAAATGATTTAACATTTGAGCACCGAAATAAGCACATGTTATTACCCCTACCTGATTGGAGGGAATATAGTAGATCTAAAGGCATATCTGAATTATCTTTCTGTGTTTCATGTCTCTGAGGTAATGGTACCTTATCCAATAAAAGATTTGTGTATTACATATATGTTCAGCAACGGTCTGTAACTAATGTTTTTGACTGATCAGTGTATTTTCAGGAATGTTAGAAAAAGTCACAATTCTTTTCAGATTATTGTGTCTTTGTGTGAACAATGTATAATATGTGTGAAATCCATCATTAAATATCCCATAAGCAGCTGCAGCTATTAAGAAAATTTCATGACTAAGATCTCCTTTGTCGAAAAACACCCCAGATTCTCTACAAATTGTCATCTTGACCTTCAATACTTTTGACAATAACTTGGCAAGCAAGAATTAAATAAGGAATTAAGTATTTGAAGGAAGGTTGTTGGCAATGTTCTGAATGACATTTCTTCTTCAAATATTTTCCTAACTATGCTTTTGCTTGCAGGATGTCACCAAAATAGTTTGGCTGCTTTGTGCTGCTGCATGCTTTATTGGATTGAATAACCTATATTTTCTAGACCCTGGGAACTGAATGAATTTCAGATAATTAACCCTTATGCTGCTGGTGGCTAATTTGGCCAATACAAAATGATGCAAAATACCTGAAAAATGACTGGCCAAATAAGCCAACAGCAGCATAAGGGTTAAAATAAATGTACGGTGGTGTCCTCTAGGGAATGCAAAAGAAACTATACATCACTATTATTTTAACCCTTATGCTGCTGGCTAATTTGGCCAATGCAAAACGATGCTAAGACCTGAAAACTGACTGAAACCCTGGCACATGGGTACTCATCTGAGAGTTCTCAGTGAGAGCTTTCCAATGAATACCAATATGACAGGGTTTAGACGTTTTTCAAAAAATCTCTGCTTCCTTGTGCTTTGGACAAAAGTAGCCTCAACATTGGAAGGGGTAAGAAGATATCCTCGAAATCAGAGGAACATGAACTGTATGTTTTCATTCTCATCTGAATGTTTGATGTTCAGAACCTGCAGGAAATACATACAGCTCATTATGTATAAATATATTATGTATAAAAGCAAGTTGTACAATACAGTGCTGCGTCTTCCCTCTCATCTCGAGAGGGTTTTGTATAGATATCGGAAAGCTTACACAAGTCCCTGTGATGGTATTATGCACAGCCTTTACTGTGAGTCTCATGTCTTGGATATTTATATTGTACATAGCTGAAAATATGGTCATTTGTAATATATAATGAATGATGAATATAAATATATATATATATATATATGTAAGTAAATGTACACCCAAAATACAAAGATGTTATTTGTATGATTTTTCATAATAAAATGGAAATCAAAGAAGTTGAGAAACTGAAATATACATTTTATTTTATTCTTCCTATTAAGATTTCAATAACAATACTACAAATTCTCTTGAAAAAAGGGTATATCAATATAACTACTGGAATTCTCAGATATTCAGACCACCCTAAAAATTTGGGCCACTATAATTATTGTGTCAATCTTGATCTATTGTTGGTCGTCTTTAAGGGAAATCTGTGCCACTATTATCCTGCTTTGTCTGTATTTTCAGAAAACATGGGCCACCCTCAACTCATAAAAATTGTCATTGTTAAAAATTGTCCCAAATTACAGAGAATTTACATTAAAGATATTTTTCAAAACTTAATTAATCAATGAATTAAGTTAATTTAAAGGAGAAATGTTAACTGAATTCACAGGGCAGGTGGGTATTATGTTGGAGAGATGCAACACATTCCAGCTCAATTCAATTTCATGTCTGTAGTGGTCAAAAGGCAGGACTGTTTTAGTTGCCACTTTCTGATAACGCAGGCATTTTAGGAAGAAAGTTGATAAAAGGATATCAATTGGAACACTCATTCAAATATTTAACTTTATATAACATTTCAAATGTGTCTGTTTTCTTAAAGATTGGACTAATCTAGAGGTCAGAAATCTTTGAAAACTGAACATTTAAATCAATTTTCTACGTTCAAATTCATATTTTAGTCATATTTTTATATGCTGTTTTAACCCTTATGCTGCTGGTGGCTAATATGGCCAATACAAAATGCTGCAAAAACCCTTGAAATGACTGAAACCCTGGCACATGGGTACTCATCTGAGAGTACTCAGCGAGAGCTTTCCAGTGAATACCTACATGATAGGGTTTAGATAGTTATCAAAAATAGGAAATTCCTAGGAATTCCTAGAAAACCTAAACTACATTTGGCAAGGGCACTTCTATATTTGGTTTTCTGTGCTATCTCTCCAATGGAGGTCTATGTCTTGTTCCTATTTGAACTCCATGTAAAAATAGTAGGTTTGTTTTTCCAGTGATCCGCCCCCCCCCCCCTCCCCCCATCCATCACCAAGAGAACTCACTGCAATCATTGACTCCTTCTTCCTGCCTGACTTGTAAAAAAAAGACCACCGACAAAACTCCACTATAAATCTCCTCGTCGCTGTCCTCAGCAAGGTAGAGAAGTCCAGCCCAAAGGCAAGCTAGATTAACCCATTAATGCTCAGATTTCCCCTTGACAAATATCGTCTGCATTTATGATACTTTTGGTTATAACTTTGGAACAAAGCATGTATTCACAAAATGTTTGGAGAAGAGTTATAAGTTGAGTTCTGGCTAACATTTCTCCATCAAATATTTCCACAAATAAGCCATTATCAGAGAGATATCACCAAAAACGTCAGACCTTTATTAGCTGCTCCAGGCATGAATGGCCTAACAGAGCTGGATAATCTTGTTTCTACCCAGCTGAGTCTCTCAAATTCCTACATATAAATTTTCATTCCCCTTGATCTCCATAATGCCATCCACATGGTCCACTATATATAGTCCTCTGTGGATTTCTTGACCCTTTGGTGCCCAAAAAAGCATAACCATTTTGAGTACATCTTTTTATGAAAAGTACATCTTGGATCCCCATTAGCAGGTTGGCCTGGTCACTATATAATTATAAGGTGTTGTGGAGGGCTGTCTGTGGTGCTTCTTCAACTGAAAAAACCCTTGGAAGGATTCTTGAAGAGAAGGGAATTTCTTCTTTTTTTTTTGAAAAAGATTAGATTCAAACAATACTTTTCCTTTAGGGAGTTTAAATATCAATAGCAAAGCCCATTTGCGCCTGGAAGCAAATGTGGTCTACCAATTTGGATTATAAATTACCAAATAAAGTAATCTAAAAAAATATTTGGAGGGAAATTGCTGAACCCAATAGTTGCAACTTTCAGTCAATTATCTATCAAAATAAAACTTTTTTATCATAATATTTAAAATATTTTCAGACAATATGCACTGTTCAACAAGGTTTGACATAATCTTGCTGAGAGTTAGCCTTAAAGAAAGATCTCACTTTTGCCACCTGGTGAGAAAGTGCAGAACTAAATCTGGGTTGATTCAGTTTTAGGTTGGTATACTTTTGAGATTAAATCAGAGATATCAATAGGTATTCCGATTAAATTCAAAAGAAGGATAAACTTGCTTCCCTCATCACATACCCAAAGACTGACAGGACTTATCCAGGACCTAGTCAGACTGTCTTGTGAATACTTTTGACAATAACTTTGAAATTGAGAATGCTTTTGGCCACTGGGAGCATTAATGGGTTAAGGTGCTAACCAAATCCCTTTCCTAACAAACCTTATAATACACTGCTGAAGTGTACATTGCCCTCGTTGATACAAATGGCTATCAAAAGTAATTGGTGTAAGGATTTGAAGTAGCTAGACAGCTAAATCTGGAGAGGCAGAAATTTTGTGATAGCTAGCTGTATCAGACAGGCATTTTAAAAATCCTGTCTAAGACCTTGCGAGCAAGTCGGCAGTGATAACGGGACATTGTGCATGAAATATGGCAGCCCTTTGTTGTTGTCTAGAGTGACACATTCATTCTGTTCTCGTCCAGGGTAATAGCTAGGCACCCCCAAGCGCTTCCTTTTAACGGCCATCAGTCAGATGGCTGCGTGTGTCCCTAAGACCCCTGCATTCAGAGGCAGCCCGAGCGTTCTGCTTAGAGGGGACTATTCTTGGAATCCAATGAATAAACGCCAGCTGAGGAAAATGTAGCTTTTATAAAGCTTTGCCCATATGGGCGTTAATGGAATATCATCAGAGGTTTCTTTGTGGAGAGAAATTGAGCGGGCTAGACAATAACAACCATGGCATTTGTTGTGCATGTCGTGCTATTACAGGCAGTGCTGCCATCTATAATTGAAATCAGGTACTATTTCTTAGGTACCTGGGAGTAAAGGACGACATAACCAGTGAAAACGAATAAAACGCTATCCACAACATATACATGTAAGTTTGTATTAAATGGCAGAAAAGGTTTGGTGTGTTATCTATTGTGTGTCTTCATAAAATGTATAGTTTGAAATATTTGAATATAAAACTCTTCGTAGGATTATACAAGGTAAATCATAAAGAAATGTGCAGAAATGGAAAGAAAGCGGTGGAAAATTGGAGCAGCTAATGAATGAATAAACAAATGTGTAAACAAGGGTGGCATTGAATAGAGAGTGAGTCATACGATTCTGTGAGCTTGGACAAAGCTCACGGAAAAATCACAGTCACAAAAACAGACTGTGTACCAAAGTGCTGTAAAAAAAGGAAAAGGAAATGCCCAGAATTCTGAAAACAGCAAATCATGACAATGAAAAACAATAAAAGATGTAAGAAATACAGAACTCACTAGGGTTGGGAATCAGTTGCAATTTCATGATCGATAATCAGTTATAGCCAACCGATCGATTATCGATCATAATCAGTTCATCGCACTTTTGCAGTAATTGGGTACTAGAGGTCTAGAGCCTAATAATAAGTGATTGTCTATGGCAATTACTTGCTATTAGCACCTACCTTAACTTCGTTTTGAAGTGTTTTTGGAGCTTAGTTTCATAGCAAGAAAGCTGGCAACTTGTCTTTCATTAAGTTCTATATTTTGCCACTAGGTGTCACCTTTTCAAATTATTATTGATTGTCAGTTTCATAATCGATTAATCATAATCAGAGAGGTAAACGATCGATTATCGATTATAATCGATGATCGTCCCAACACTAGAACTCACAGTATGCATAAACATACTAAATTCACAAAACAAGTAAATTTAAATGGTAGGACAAGTAGAAATTGTCCACAAGTAGAATTGAAAGTTAACCCATTCACATTCTGGAGCGTACACATAGTCTGACCATCACAGAAATACCATGATCCATGTTTCCCATCGACTTCAGAGGATTGAAGACAACGACAATTTCGATTGCACCAGAATGCCAGAATCTAATTTAATGTGAATATCTTGATAATAAAGCACTATTTAGAAAAGTATTTGAGAGAGCATTGCTATGTTACTGTTGGTTGTAAAAATCTACTGTATACCCTGTTAATCTTGCGCATATGAATTAATGCGCACAGCAGGCAGCTGCCTTTGATGCTGTTTATTTTTAGCATATGGGTGTTGAAGGACAAGCTTTCATGTCAGAGTGTTGTATGTTTCTATCATAGGGAATGGGTGTCCAAATAATGGTGTACAGTTTAATAAATGTGGTGCTTTAAGTACACATCAATTAAACTGCCGGAATAATAACATGTATACAGTATCTATACATTTTTCAGATACTCTTAGTTATGAGTTATAAATCATGCTGCTGATGGCTAATTTGGCCAATACACAATGATGCAAAAAAACAACTAAATAAATTGTTGAAACCCTGGCACATAGGCACTCATATGAGAGTACTCAGTGTGAGCTATCCATCAGAAATCTTTGCTTCCTTGTGCTTTCGACAAACATAGCCTTAGCATTGAAGGAGTTAAATTTGAAGTTGTCAGACTTTGTATGCATTCCAGACACAAATGGGAGAACATTGGTGCCTTTAATTGACATCTCAACTGACCTGATCCATCTTGTCGGGGGTGGCGAGACTGTAGGAGGCTCTGACGTAGGGACTGGGGGCGTCTTCATCTGGCATGAACGCACAGCCTGGAACCAACAGCACCTGAAAACACACACAGGGGAAATAACAATAGATTTGGAATTTCGATTATAGTCACTTTTTCTGCCATATTTTGTCAGATTTTGTGTCAAGAAATTATTTATATAAAATTGTTTCAATGTGTAACCGCAAACGTGCATAGTTCATTATATTAGCGATAGAAGATAATTAGACCAAACATGTATCTACCATATTGCTGGGCCCCTGACACTAAGATATTAGCATCCTAGAGTATTATCTATGATATCCACTACCCCCCCCCCCCCCCTCCCCTCCTATTGACACCCTTTTTTCAAAACCTTAACATGTACAGATTTTCTTACCTCCTTGGCGAGTGCCTTTTCCTGAATGAGTTTCTTTGTATCACTGATGCCTTTCAGTTTCATCCAGAAAAACATGCCGGCCACCGGCTCATCCCACTCAACCAGCCCTACAATGGAGAACGACAGTTGTAAGTAAACTACAGTAAATTCTCAGTAATTTGGGACACTTTATAATAATTACAATTTTTGTGGGTTCAGGGTGGCCCATGTTTTATGAAAATACCTTGATGTTGTATCAGCAAGATTTACAGTTAGGTCAATATTTTGTGAAATGGCAACAGCCGATAGATCGGGGGCTGCCCCTAAAATTTTAATATTCCTAATTATCAAATGTCCTTGGGGTTTGTATAGGTATTTTTAATCTCATTTCAAACAGCTGCTATTTCCCCCCTTTTTGGGGTTTGCTATATCACACCGAATACATTCACATCTGGAACATACAGATTGTAAAATCTCAATTATAAAGCAAAATTTTGAAAGTACCTCCCTGAATACTATCGTCTGTTGGATTTTATATCATTATTCTGCTGCAAACAATCTTTAGATATTACTCTATTTGACTAAGTATGTTCAAGGCAGGAATTTCATTTCGATGCAGGGATGTGTAGATAATCAATGCATTCATGCCATAAGTACAGTGATTGTTATTATAGTTTTGTTTGCATCCCCTAGAGGGCACCACCTTACATGGATTTTTAGGGCACAAGTATAAATTTGATGTCTATACTAATCTATAACCTAAGGTGATTTCAGTCAGGTTTCAGGTTTCGGGAAAGGATACTAAGGTTTCAAAACAGGGGGGTTCATAATGAAACCAGGGAATTAGTTGCTGGTTGCAAATTGATGGAGTATGCATGTTATTGAAATTAGCATTAAAAGAGTAAATAAAGAAATATCTGAAAGAATTTATTGGCAGGGATTGACTTCAATGGTCATTTAGGGGCATTTGCCCCTGTACTGTCCAAAACATGTGATTTTGCGACCAGATGTTAAATTATAGGCGCCAAGTTTGCACATGGATATATCAATTATCAACAGGAGCATTTAAGATTTAAGATCTTTTTACATCCCTTTTTTTAACCTTATAATGACCCAAAAGGCATCTCAGAGCAGACAAATTTCCAAATATTCTGGAGAAGCATGCCCTATATCCCACCTAGCCTGGACAGCGTTTCTGGAGTGCTGCATGCACAGAGATTTATTTACTACTAAATTTTGAATCCTGGGAGCCAAATCTGCCCCTTCCGGAAAATGTAAAGGTCAATCCCTGAATGGCCACGCTTTCTGAGAATTTGCCGAGTTTAACAGTGATAATTTGATTTAGCCTGTCGCATGTTTTATAGCCTGGTCAGGCCTCAATGCTAACTCAAACTGTCACTGGCCCCGTAGGACCAGTAACACGTACAGTACCTAGGATCTACTGGTTCTGCAAAATCTTTACTGGTCCTACCAATTTTTTTTAATATAAAAAGAAAAAAAACATTGCATAAAATCCACAGACAACGTTTGTTTTTATTTATTTCATCTTGATTTATTTCAAAAACACTTATTAACAAGAATGTCCCCAAATGTTTACTGGCCCAGTAGGACCAGTTGAGGTCTTTTTTTACTGGCCCTAAGTCATTTTGGGATTTTTTTACTGGCCTGGGGCCATAGGATCACTGTTAGCGTCGAGCCCTGCTGGTGACTATTGGACACCCCTGAAGGTAACACCATCAGAAGCAGGCCTAGTTAGATCTCTACAGGAATGAAAGGGTTAAGTAAGGGGAGGATGTAAGCAAGCAAGGAATGTGGGTAACACACGCAACTACATGGAAGGGAGGTCACACTAACAATACACCGCTTTGTAAGTTTTTTCACCTGCTAAAAAAATATATATCTTACAGTATTATCCAAATGCGATTACCATAGCTTGCAAGCAACAAATAAACCAGAAATTCTTAAAAAAAAACTACATGGAAGCTAAAATATGATGATAATAAGCTAAGCACTAGTCAAACAGCGGGTGGGGACAGGGGAGGGGGGAGGGGTGGAGCACAGCAACCCAAAAGAACCCATTCATGCCTCAGAACATCCAAGATGCAGTGTGACAATAAGTCCACCATAATATTTAAGGAAATAACTTAATAATAAAACATTTCACAAAATGTTTCATGGAGTATATATCTGATTCACATATCTCGTCAAGCATTTTCCAAAATATGTTTAAAACATAAATACCACCAATTAGAGAATAGTCAGATGTTTTGGGGTGTCACAGGCATGAACAGATTAAATATAATATTCCTAACACCTTTAACACTAAAATGGTTTATCTGAAGGAAGGCTTTAACACAATAAGACATGTAGAGAACATATTTTCATACTAGAAATTGAGTCACTTTTATTCACTCCAGCTAAAGAAAAAATCTGATGGAAAAATGATAGTCATAACATAACCAACAACTCTCCCTCAAATATTTTGTAAGGTGATTCATAATTCCAAAGTTAATGTCAAAAGTATCATATACCCAGAAAACAATGTCCTAAGTACATTTAAGTATTAATGGGTTAATTATAATTCAGTGACCCAGCGTCCCTTTGCCTGGAAGTACTGTATTTTCCCCAAAGCGTCATTATTCAGTCTTAATGTCTTAGAGAAAAAGCCTTCCTTTAGGATAAGCACATTTCATGAATCAATCAGGTATACCAGTAAGATGTTTTTCTACAGCGGACTTCATCGCATCCTTTTGACCACTGTAGAAATTCTGCACCCTAAAATCGAATTCACATTCAATCATAAACAACAAAGCATCATAAAAGGTAACGCATGAGATTTTAACATTGCAATACAATATGTCAATATTAGTTTATAGAAATAAAAATGTATTGTGTAAGAGCAGAAACTTTTTTCGTTTAATATCAATATTATCATATCATAGTATTATTGTTATTGTTGTAGAAGAATAGTTAGAGTGCAGTCTTATAGTTATATCGAAATATACCCTCTTATTCTAGTTATTCTTGTAATCATTTAGATTATTTTAAAATATTCATCAAAACAAGGTCACTTCAAACATGCATTTTGGGCATCAAAGTAAAATTTGATTTGTTTGAAATTTGGCATAGTTAAAGCTAAATAATATTTCGGGGGGAAAAGTATGACTGTGTTTTTCTAATTTTGACTTTGTTTAAATGTTATAGAATCTGAAAGTTGAAAAATGCACTGTTTCTCATTTTCAACAAAAAAAAATCCTACAGAAATGGCTATAAAGTTTGATCAGAGTAAAACTTAGAAAAAAAGTGATAACGATCTTTCCTCCATAGTTGTGAAATTTGCAAAACCCTGGTCTATGATTGTGGATAGAAGCTCCATTTTTTACTCCAAAAACCTAACAACCTGCTGGAAAGGCACCTTTGTGATGCTTAATGTGTTCCTCATCAGAAAACTTTTCAGGCAATTACACTTTGTATAGGCAGATTTGTCAAATGAAAGCAGAATAGAAGTAAAACTTAGTCAAAGATTTAACCTCATAAGCCACCTTAAGTTATTTAGTTGAAGTTCATCATTAAATATGTTATACAAGAAATTAAATGAAAATTGAGAAAAGAGTTGAGGGAACTACTTACTGTTTTATGTGATTCAGAAACCCCTTGTGGCCCCATTTGGTACTCAGAAGTTCATGGGCCATTATCTAAAAAAAATGAATAGCACATAACTGTAGAATAAGAGTAACATGTTTATGTGGTCTCCATAAACAAATTATTACTATATTCTTAGTCTTTGAGAATAGGTTATAATAGAGGGCATTTGAATGATGATGGTAATCAAAACTGACATAAAACATTTCAATTGTTTTAGTTTTATGTTATTTTCTTCATGAAGATGAAATTTGATGAGCAAACAATCTGTTCACACATAACTTTTGTGCCATGCATTATTCTGTTGATTGGGAGTTGGAAGGGCAGAAAAACTTTAAAGTTAGGGATTTTTTTGAGTAAAATCTTGTTAGGGTAGGGTTACAGGAAACAATCAACATTTTTTAAACCTTATAGAAGTTGCACATCATCATTTATACCAGAAATGTCTGAATGTATACCCTTCCCAGTGGCACATTCCATTACAAAAAATCAATTATAAAAGATCAAGGCTGTACCTGAGTAAAGCTGCTTGTGTGGAGAGTTGAAACCATCATGTGCAGGATAATTCTTGATACCAAGTCCTTGGGACCAGTGATAAAGCCTAGTCGCATTCTGAAAAGAAATAACAACAAAAACAATAGCATGTGTCAGCCAGAGGGGAAAAAATTATTGCTATCCATTGCATCATCTTAACCCTTATGCTGCTGGTGGCCAATACAAAATAATGCAAAAACCCTAAAAAGTAACTGAAACTCTGGCACATGGGTACTCATCTGAGAGAACTCAGTGATAGCTATCAAATGAATTCCAACATGATAGGGTTTAGATGTTTTTCAAAAATCGTTGTGATGCAATGCTAAACATCATCAAGTCAAAGAAATGTTCCAAACGAGCTGTAATTCTTATGCGAAAGAAAAAATGTACCAGGGAATATTTAAGAAATCATAGCATCATTTACTGTTCCTGAAGTTGTAAGATTACCTAGCAAGTCCAGGTATGACTAACTCATACCATTTATGCATACATCAGTTCAAAAAGACCATCTCCTTTGGTAACATTTTTCCCCAAAAAACATCTTTTGGAAAATATTTGGAGGAGAAATGTTTATCAGAACTCAGCCTTAATCTCTCCTTCAAATACTTTTCAAATTCAGTGTTTTTCAAAAGTTATTTTCAAAAGCACCATAAACACTGACTACAATGCGTACGAAGTACTCCAAAGCAAAGTACTCCAAAGCATGAATTGGTAAATATTCTTTGGTGAGCCAGTGGTGTCCAACTGTCACACCCGCGTATGACAGAGGCCTTCAAACGTGCGACAAGACAATACCTTTTGACAACGGTTTAACTTTTAATTTTTAAATAGAAAACGTGTAAACTCCATTTATTGATACCACCTATTGATTGATATGTCTTCATTATTGCTACAGAGCTGATATGGTAGTGCCACCTAGTGACAATATTCAAACAAAAATTGCTGTGCTCCCAGACCAATTGTCTGTGCTCCAGGATTTGAAAACTTGGACACCCCTGTGGGTACTTACCCAGAAGATATTATTTTAGAAAATGAGTCTGAGCGAAGAACCCTTCCATCAGTATCCATGGAGAGGTAGGAGGGTGCTGGATTCTAAAATACATAAGCAATTTTATCAAAAAGTTCCAAATTTGAAATATTTTTGCTCTAAAAATACAGAGCCAAATTTCTCATAGTAATTGCTGATGTGATGTCATTATCGTAGATACATGTGATACCTATCACTGAACCCTCTTAAAATATTACAAAAAGCATATTTGTACATAATTATTCAATAAGAATAAAACAGAATTGAAATCTAAAAATTACAATTCCTGATAAATGTAAAGATGTATCTGCAGAGCTAATTTGCATAACAATAGTGTCAGACTGGTGTAGGGGCTATTGGTAGGTGTTGCTTTTAATAATAATGATAATAATAATAATAATAATAATAATAATAATAATAATAATAATAATAATAATAATAATAGTAATAATAATAATAATTATAATAATAATAATAATAATAATAATAATAAAAATAATAATAATAATAATAATAATAATGATAATAATAATAATAATAATAATAATAATAATAATAATAATAATAATAATAATCTTTATCTCCCAAAACAATTGATATCTCAGGTATCTGGTAGACAGCTGTGCCCCTTTTTAAAGTTCCTTGGTCAGGGGGCTGCTATGAGATGGTTTTTCACAGTATCTTGAATGAATGTACAAAGTGTAAATACAGTCCACTGTATGTCTTTATTGGCCCTCTACTCCACCATCTTACACCTGTATTGGTGTCCTGAGATCCCCTAGCGCTCACTAAGTCAGTTTGGTTCTTGTAGCTCTTATTGCCTTGAAGACTCCCTTACAACAAAGCCTCCCTTTTAACCACAGGTCTACCAAGGGTCTACTACTAGACCCATGACAGAAACGGGTTGATGTTTCAATTTCTGACCATGGGTCAGTTGTAGAGCCGCGTCATCAATCTACCTTGCATCTGCCATGTGTCTTACCATGATGAGTGGTTAGAACATGGTAGTTATTTGGCACTGCCTTTGTGGTTAGAATGTGGTAATTACATGGTAGACCCTAGATATAGACTAACCATTAGACACATTTGTACCACGGAACAACCTAGTTTCTGCCACACGCGTAGCGCAATAAGTGCCATTGTTTTTTAAGGGTAAGAAACAGCTTAATACCTCTGAAAACTGTAGATAATAATAGGGGTCATCTTCCATTATGAGCAGGTCATACTCCTGTGCTATCTGAAATGGTGGATGAGGTAAAGATGAATATCAAGAAAGGTATTAGCTAGTATTTCGAAACTGGGTCACCAAAATGGTAAATACTTTGAAAATCTTGAATTTCTTTATCAAAAATTTAAGTGGCCTCTACTTTGAGGTAGACAGGAAGATATTGCATATCTTTTCCAACTTGAGCACCCAGACAGAAGGTATTGCATCAAACAATTATGACAAAATACAAAATAAATGTATGTGTAAACTTTTGGGTGATTCATTCATTCAGTTAGAAAGCTTCCAATAAAAGGATGCCATGGTGCCTTACTGTGTTTGTTGTAATAAAAACATATCCCATCTAGACAAGAAGTATATAAAAGATCTGAGAGTGTTGCAAACTTTAATTCATCTCTTTCTCAGTGGTCTCAATCAATTCGTACAAAAATGGAAAATATCTGGTCAAAAATTATTAAGACAGTTTCATTGTTCATATCAAAAGTACAAGATTATACTAAATTCAAATTGAGGTCAGACTATTAGAAACTGGAACTAGTCTCAGCTTGAACTAAATCTATTTCCAGAGACAAGGCCTACCTTATAGACCTCATGTCTCCTTTCTGTTGATGTGGAAAAACCTGTGGGGTTGACACCATTAGGAATAGTAGAGTAGATTCTCGGAATATCAGAGTCGGGATTCTTTGCGTCCTCGGGGCACCACCTGGATAGAGCCGCTCGCAGTGAATCGGGAATCGTGCCATCTTTGTCGGTCTGGACACCGAGGAGGTTGCAGCCCATAGGCCTCAAGGCAGCCAGGGTGCCACTGTAGGCTGGCACGTCAATCAGAACATTGTCCTCGGGCTGGACCAACATTTCAAACGCCTGTAGTTGAAAAGAAGAATTAGTGATGCATTGTCTTTTATTGATATTGAAATGCATATTATAAACAATATTTGATAGTCATATAGATTTCGATATGGAATCAAACTCTCTATTGAAATGTTGTAAATACTATAAAACGGGTATATTTCCACGAGACATCTATTTCCCGAAAATCAACTCTTTTTGAATGTTCCCATTTTTTATTTTCCCAGCCTACACACAGCTGTACTGAAATTTATTTTCACGGTGACTACCAAATGTTCTGGCGCCTGCACGTCAGCACACTCAATCTAATATTTTTTCTCACTGTTTTTATAATAAATTCATGATGATTTATAAATAAATAAATTCATGAATCAAGCTTTTTGTTAGGAGTGGTAGTACTTGCTCACCTTACACAACCCATCCTGACTTCCTGTAGTGACACACACTTCATATTGAGGCCGGCTGCTCTCCTCAAACCTATCAAAACCATGCACTTTTCTCTGCAGCTCCTTCAACCAGCCCACCAGCGGGTCATACCTACAAATACAAATACATGTACAACAGCAGGTCCAGATGTCAGTTGCAGATACAAAGGGGGTTTAAGGGGTTGAACAAATCCCTTTCACAATTAGGGATTGGCACCTTAAAAAATTTCGTGGATACAATACAATATCAAAATTTTTCTAAGGATAGGATATCTTAATGATATTTTTAACGATACTACTGCCCTCCTCCAAGGAACCTAATTTTGTTAAATTTATCACTGCCAGCTTTAGAAATTTTGCAGGTAAACAGTATAATTGCTTTCACACAGATATCCAGGCAGAAGGTAACAGACCATTTCATATCGATAAGCAGTATCTGTTCAACACATATAAAATAATATGGAACTTTTACCCGGTTCTAGGACAATATCCCCCCGGACAATATCCCCCCGGACAATATCCCCCGGACAATATCCCCCCGGACAATATCCCCCCAGGACAAAATCCCCCCGGACAATATCCCCCCGTTCCAATATCCCCCCGGACAATATCCCCCCGGACAATATCCCCCCGGATTTTTTTTTTTTAATTCCAGTGTTTTAAATTATCCTAAATTGTGTGCCGGTAAAAAAAATTCAATTAAAAAAAAAATTGCAGTGTTTTAAATTATTCTAAATTTTTTTTTCAAAAATTCAAAAAAAAAATTAGTGTTTTAAATTATCCTAAATCATGTGCCGGTAAAAAAAATTCAATTAAAAAAAAAATTGCAGTGTTTTAAATAATTCTAAAAAACTTTTTCAAAAATTCAAAAAAAAAAATTAGTGTTTTAAATTATCCTAAATCATGTGCTGGTAAAAAAATTCAAAAAAAAAATTGCAGTGTTTTAAATAATTCTAAAAAACTTTAAAAAATTAATAAAAAAAAAATCTTTTTTTTAATTCCAGTGTTTAAATCATCCTTAAACAAGTGATAGTAGAATTTTTTTTTTGAATTTAATTTTTTTTACCGGCACATGATTTAGAATAATTTAAAACACAATTTTTTTTTTTGAATTTTTGAAAAATCTTTTTAGAATAATTTAAAACACTGCAATTTTTTTTTTAATTGAATTTTTTTTTACCAGCACATGATTTAGGATAATTTAAAACACTAATTTTTTTTTTGAATTTTTGAAAAAAAATTTATAATAATTTAAAACACTGCAATTTTTTTTTTAATTGAATTTTTTTTTACCGGCACATGATTTAGGATAATTTAAAACACTGGAATTAAAAAAAAAAATCCGGGGGGATATTGTCCGGGGGGATATTGTCCGGGGGGATATTGGAACGGGGGGATATTGTCCGGGGGGATTTTGTCCTGGGGGGATATTGTCCGGGGGGATATTGTCCGGGGGATATTGTCCGGGGGGATATTGTCCGGGGGGATATTGTCCTGATACCCTTTTACCCACTTAAGAGGGCTTGCCCCGATGGCATTTTGTGTAAACCATTGCCATTGACTGCTAGCTGTCTCTCACGACTGCCTGGATTTGAATCCCAGCTGGGGCGTGTGAGAAAGTTGCCAGAGACTTCGGATTAGGCAGTGGTTTTTGATATCTTTGATAGATACCAAGACTAAGATTTAAGCTTGGTGTGAATGTGAGCATTATGAGTATGATATGGTAGGAAAAAATATTTTTTCTGATCCGAAAAGTATATTGAACTTTTATTTGAGTAAGTAAATTTCAAAAATAAAATATGGGAAACCATACAAATATGTACTCTAAATGACCTGAAATAGCTTCGCAGTGTGTTTACTTACCCTCTTGTTGGGCCATACTGTAAGGCAGTCGCCATAAGTTTATCATCAATAGTGATCGTTGATCCATCCCTGAAACAAAGAAATGCATTTGTAGCTAAGATCATTGGAAATGTTTTACCAATCAATCAGCTCTCATGCTCAAATGGATACAGGAATACTCTAGTGATAGTTCCTATACAACCTTGTGTCCTAACAGAGTGATATGGGCCTGCCCTGATTTTGAAAAAAAATCTTTAAAAGGTTCACCATCCCCTTTTTAGAGGGAGGTTCAGACATATAAGAAGAAGAACTTATTTATATGCAGATGACACAGAGAGCATGGACTAAGATATGAAATGAGTATGGCCAAGTGGTCGAAGGCTTTGCTACTCACTGCTACCCTTCTCTCACAATTGCCTGTGTTCAAATTGTGCATGGTGAATGTGAGAAAGTTGCCAGTGACTTAGGGTTAGGCAACTTTTTTTCCTGGGCACTCTAGTTTCCACCTGACCATCTACAACTGGCAGGTCAAATTTGAGCCCCTAGATAGCAAAAAATGTGAAAATTTCAAAGGATTTAAAATTATATTGTGATACCTTTAACCCACATGTTTCAAGCTTCACTATAGTAGTGTAGTCTAGATACTCCATACTTTTGGAAATAACTGGGCAGACACAGAACTACGCAAAAAACAACATGTCTACCCTCACAAGGGTGAGACATGATCACACTAAATTGATCAATTACAATGATTGGTGGGACTACCTGAATGGCAATAAGTTTAATGTTAGTGGAATTAGCCAGCTACAGCTATATCTGGAGAAATGAAGGAAACATTCTATTATTGTAACGTCACTTGACAGATACAGCTCAGTCTATATATTTCACGGATGCAGCTGACAGTCTCTATACCTACTTTAGTCTGATCTCTGCATCCTTGTAAGGAAACAATGCTTGGTTAGGCTGGCCACCAGCCAGGGATATCAATGATGGAGGGCTCCTAGCTTGCAACTCAGCTGAAAAAAATGAAAGAAACTCTGTACTCATCAAGAGCTTTCCAATGCATATCAACATAATAGGGTTTAGATGGTTTTCAAAAACTGTTGTGTCATTGTGCTTTGGAAGAAAGTAGCCTTAACCATGGAAGGGTAAATTCTCAAACCTATCTGCGAACTAGACCACCTGATAACAGAGACCGTATGTATGAAAAAGATTGCTCATTTCCCCAGGTGAAACATACATATTTCACTTGTTAGAAATGACCACCTGTCTTTAAAGGTCATTTGAGTTGTCCCAACAGTGGTCCTTCTTAATTTACAAGTTTGACCACACCAATACTGAAGCAACTATTGTATTAAGTGTTTGCTTAGTTTTTGCTTCATATGTATGGAGATTGCCTTAAAGACTGTCAATACATAGATCTAGTTTTAATGCTCAATACTGATAGGGAATGCCGTAAAGACTCTCAATACATAGGAGAGTTGACAGTTGACAGACCCAAAATTGAGTCTGTGGTTATTGTGACATATCACATATGATGAAAACACTTACTGAGCAGCCTAATTGCTGATGGTTTCCTTGCCTTGCTGACAGGGTTCAAGAATCTGGCGTAGTTCATATTGATTTCTGGATAAGTTGCCTACAAAAGTCGAAGAAATAATTACATAGTGATTACATATGTACTTTACTCAAACCCTTATTCACCTAAGGTGTACCCTTTCATAAGGGCTAATATGTGCATGAGTATCTAGAGTTAAGCCTAACAGCAGTTGCAGATAAGGAGGGTGGTCAAGGGATTCATCAAACCAACTCACTTTACAATTCAAAAATGTTTATTTTCTTGGTAAGAATTCCCACTCTTTAGTTTTGCTTAAACTGGTGACTTAGATTTTGGCCACCTGGTGACCAATTAATAAACCAAGAACAAAATGTGATTTAGGCCTGTATTTGTTAGAAGTGCCTTAGAGTAATTAAGGATCATGCTTACCATTTTATAAGTACTGCACATGTCATGTAGCCGTATTTGTTTATCACAGATAGCTTATCTATATATACTGGTATAACTGCTTGTACTTTGTCACCAAATTGGACAATAGATATTTTGACATTGCTAAAGGTCATCCCCTACTGAGAAAAGATGTCTTAGTTTGCTTACTTCAAAGAACACTATATTGGTACCAGGAACATTCTAGGAAATATACATCTCTGATTGGTACTGGAGTTAAGAGTTCAATTATAGTAATTATCTGATCATTCTACAGTACCCACAGCCCTATATAACCCTGCTAATGGTGAGGTAGTTAAGTATAGAAGTAGTTTTTTTACCCATTTCTGCTTGGGAATCCCAAAAAAGGTCTGGCTATTTTTGGTGATATATTTTTGAACAAAAGCATATTTTGGGAAATATTTAAAGTAATAATGTCCATTGGGGCTCAATCTACAAATCATTCAAATAGTTTGTGAATGCATCTATCACTCTAAGTCATTTGCATTGGGAACTCTGGCAAAAATGGGTAGATTATTGTCACACTTAATTGGAATTTATAAGCCATATCCCAGTTATCCTCTCTATTCTGATTCCCTAAGACCTGTTCAGTGCTCAACAGGTAGATTTGATTTTATACATAACATGCAGGAAGCATGACTCCTAGTGCGGATGATAGGGTCATATAGGGAGACAAGGCCAGGGGTAACAAGTGGCCTAGTGAAGTTAGTAGACCCCTGAATCCAGGGAGTGTAGATAAGATTGAGTTTATACCTATCTCAGGTGTTTCCTTGGTTGGGCCTGACTGTAGCGGATTGGCCTTTCAAGACTAATGTGATTACGGATCACAATCAACATGTTTTAAGCGTTAATCCAATTAATATTTAAAATTTTACCGATCATATTAAAGCCTGATTTATAACAATCTGTCTGGCACTAAAGCATGTGACACAGGCCTGAAGGTTCAAACTTGGCCTGAGTGCTTTCACACTAAGGCCTTGGAGCTCTAACATACTCATGACACCTTATCAATGAGGTATAGCATTACTGCTTCAATCTAAAACAAATATGGGTGACTTAATTGATAAGGTGTGAGGTTAATTATTTCCAGAGATGAGGACATTCACCTCTTGACTTATCACCAGTCAAAACAACCTAACATGTGGCGCAACATAGCACATTCCATCACACGGTATGAATTGTACTTATATTGGGGATCAGGTAAGGCAATATTCTTATAGCCTGACTCAGTGACTGGGTAACTTGTCAAGACTTCGAGTCAAGTCACAAGAATATTCGCTGCTATAATTAACAACTGTGATTTCAAATAGGACTGCAGAACGTTGTGTTAGCTTCTGCAGACTTATAATGGTGCACCTCTAAGTACCTTTTATGATAATGGTAGTCTAATGAATCTCTACACCTGTCCAGACAGCCTCCTTTGACCTTTGATCTCGTCGCGTAAACAAACGCACATGTCAAACGAGGTCAATCTGTCATTAGAGCAAACGTGAAAATGCAACCAACGTAAACGTACCGGGAAATGTTGCGGGCTCTGGGCCCGGTTGCACAAGCGTGACTCAGACCAGAGAAATACATAAAAATGTCTACTACTCTCACCTCAGACTCAATGAGTATGAGAACCGTAAATGAGTGAAATAATATTTCTTTTCCAAGCCCTATTATTGTACGACCGAACCTAAGTGTATTTTGGTCACATACAACATCATTATAATTTTTCAAACATTGAACTCCATTGCTTCAAATAATTTGGAGTGGTTAAAAATCAAATACGAGAAGAGCGATTCAGGAGAAATTGTTCGTTGTGTTCGCATCCCAAGCAATTACTAGTAGGTCACTCGCAATGTCAAACAACTTGTAGTGGAGTAGTCAAACAACATTTGGTTTACTGTTGCATAAAACAGACGTAAGTGACTGACAGTGGCAACACTAGATGGCAGCACCAACCTAATACACACATGTGACGTTTTGGAAATTTAAGATAAACAACAACTCGAAATTTTAGTTTTATTGACGTATGATGTATTTTACATTACTGTGCACAGGCATACCACAATCATGACTAGTGAGGCATTAGTTAACTCGAGTATGGAGTCATGTAGGGCGTCCTATGACAGGGCAGATAATGCAAATGGCGACCATATCAGTGATTATACTGCACTTGGTCACTTCAGGAATGAATTGTATAGAGATGGCAGAATAATCTTAGATTATTTTGTGGTATTTTTTATTTGATTTTATTCGGTCTAGTACGATGTATATTACATAGCATTTGGCACACAGACAAATCATATATAAAGGTGACTAGTTGGAGTCATTGACTGCCATGCAATATAATTCTAACCAGACACAGGATATATACACTAAAAGTTAGAAACTTATTTCCATAGTGGTCCTAGTGGTATGCCTCGAGGTATGGTTACACAAAAACCGTGATTACCTTCAAAAATCTTATTGATTCATAGTTAGCTCGTCAAATAAAAAGGTTTGGATGCTGTTATTTTCCCTTTATTTTGATCAATATATTCTTTTTTTTT
Organism: Maea johnstoni; assembly: GCA_963942565.1. Classification (NCBI taxonomy): domain Eukaryota; kingdom Metazoa; phylum Annelida; class Polychaeta; order Spionida; family Magelonidae; genus Maea; species Maea johnstoni. Next base: position 31,232,944 of record OZ012690.1, read on the forward strand.
GCACTTTCCAGAAGTTTAATGTCATGTTTTTCAGGCATGTTGGGTGTCTATGTTCCCTGCACCTATGTATTATATGGACCCTCTGATATAATGCATAATAACGGACATATAAGCTACATTTAAATATGGATGTCGGATTACTCTTTAAGCCCCCACTGAAGTAACTTAATTTTAATTGTTACAACAATAGATGCTATTGTTGTAGACAATCAAGTTGAGTCTTGAGCCTAAGTTTGAGCCTGAGTCACGTTGGTGCAACTGGCCCCTGGCACCATGTTGTTTGTGTTGTATGGCTATTTCACTGGGAAGACTCACCTTTCCCTCTAAAACTGCATTGTTTGACTTTTCAGACTTTACACAGTAATATTATCTGGGATGCCTTCTTTTTAGGAATACATTAATTGTAAAAAGAAACTGAATAAGAAAGAAAAAAATCATGCACAGTATTAACGATGTAGCTTCTTTCTGCAATTATGAACTGGGACCAAAAAAATCACAAATGTGAATTACTATTTTCCTGATTTTTTTGTTGAAATTTAGAAAAAGGCGCATTTTTCAACTTCTAGGTTGCATAACTTTAGAACAAAGTACACACTCCAAAAAAGCAATAACCTTGCTTCCGTAATACTCTCAGTTATGAACACACCATAAGTACTTCCAGGAAATCCATTAATACCCGAAAATGCATGTCTAAAAAATGTTTTTGGTGAATTTCGATAAAGAAACGAGCCAAAAAAACTTCTTGCTTGAATCTAAATCTTCTGTTAAGTTCTCTGTTATGTGATCTCTATTTCTACTCACTAATGGCCAAGACAGACGATAAAGTTGATGTGATTATGAGGAAAAGGTTATGGGCTTTAACACATATAGAAAATCAAAATGAAACCCTATATGCACTAATAAACCAGTAAGACACCTTGAAAGAGTCAGAGCCAGGATTATGAAAAAATATAAGAATGGCACAGCTAAAAGGAATTTATCGGTTTTGAGGTCAAAAGTGAATAAATGAAAGGAGGCGGTTCTAGTTCAGTGACACAACAATGTGTGATGAAATAAGTGTATTTGTGAAGATCCTTTAAAACACTGGGTTGAAAGAAAATTTAGAGAAAATTGCAGTAAACCTACCGTTGACTATAATATAGATAGATTAATTACGATAAGTGTAAAGATAGTGCCAGCTCTTAAAATGGCAGTAAATAAACTAATTGGTTGTATGGCATTCCTTACCAAACTTTCAAATTCACTTCTGCAATCAAATATGTGTACTGCTGGGGTCAGGGTGTCTACACATCTACAATAGGTGTATTGTTTTATAAATTGCATTGTCATTCTTTAAGAAAACACCACACACAATCATCATCACGAACAATCCATATCTTTACTCTGTATCCTTTCATACTAACTATCACTCATCCGTGCCTGTCTCTTCGGTAGAAGTTAGGCAGTGTCGACAGAAGAAGAAGAATACTACAACCGGAATCCTGCAGAAACAAGACGCACGTTGAGAGGCATTGTTACATGCCCGGCACTGAAGAGTTGTTCGTATTAATTTCCCTGCACAAATTATGCTGTTTAGAATTTCCAACGTTTGTGTTATTGGAGTTGTGTAACGGTGACAGGCCCTTAGCACCTGGACCTGTCATCCATCAATAACCATGAAAGACTTTCAATTCTTGTTTAACTACTTCATTTATGTATTCAACAAACTCTTTTTGAAAGAAGAGGGAAGATGGGCAAGCCTGCGGTGGTCTGATAACCACGATAATGATGGATCATCTCCGTCTTCGTAAGGTGTTCACGATGAAGACATTCGTAACGTTTACAACGTTTGCATTGGTGCATGCCGTACCAAGTGGTTCAAGAACGTGTAATAGTTACAATGAATTAGCAACGTGCTAAATGCTCGGCCATGGGGGCATCCCCTTAACTTAATATTGACACTGATAATAAAACTAGCTAGAATATCAATTTTTCATTATCGAAAATTAATATATATAAATCTTTTTTTATTTAGAATATCATTTTGATTATATACATTGAGCAAAAAACTTACGTTTACTTGAATATTTGATGGGATAAGGTATTCAGGATTGACACACCCTAGGTTAAGGTGGAAATTTGAGGAGCTGCAGGGTATAAGGGTACCAGGCTTTCTATGTTACATGTGTGTGACTAAGCTTTTTTGATGTAGATGGTGACATAATATGCAATGGTTAGATAATGTAAGCTAGGTAAGACTATCAGAGAATGTTAAGATAGTTTATTTTCAAATTTAGACTGAAAATACAAGGTAAATGATGTTCTCATGTAATTCTGTATCAAACTTGTGGTTTACTGGGTAAGAGTATAGGCATGATCCAAATACGCTTTGACCATTCACATGTAGAGTGTACATATGGTCTTGCTAATATGGAAATATTTCAACAATGTGAATTTATGAGAAATATTGGAATAAAGGTTGTATCTGTTGGATCTCACAGTCCCTCTTCAAATATCTCTCAAATATTATCAAATTGATGAAATTATATTCCCTAGCCAGACCCCAGGTGCAAATAGGTTATGTCAGCCTAAGATTTGATTCATCAACTAACATACTGATAAAAGTATTCAATCCAACCAGATATTATGAAACTTTGGATAGTCACCAGATGGACCCAGGGGTCTATATATGCCAGCAAACAAATACAGACAAAACAAGCGTGGGCAAGCCTATGTGCTGCCATCTATGGGCATAACATGTTACTAGACCGTATTCGTCACAAACGTTATGGGTTAATTTAAACTGCATTAGTTGCGCTTGCAGAGGGGGTCCCAAGGGGTTCAAGGAACAGCATATCCAACACAAAATGTTGATTCACAAAACTTTTTTTCAGTTTCGCTTAAAATGAGTGAGGTTGATCTACCTCTCTTTTCAAATAACCCCTCTATAGTAAAATGAACCTGCTGTAAATATGAAACGGTCTCAATCATAGAAATGGCAATTTCAGTTTCAAGTTTTCTTTGTATTTGTAAAATATATTGAATATTATGGATAACCGACTAGTTTAATACAAATGTATACAAGCTATGTATACCAGGATAATAATCTGAAGTAGTTTTTAAATGGTCCTGAACTTCAACTAATTTGGATCATATTCACATATATAACTACTATTTGCCATTTCAGTAATAATATCTTTATTAAAAACATCAAACAGTAAGAAAACATTACATACAAAAATACATAATTATTTATAAGCAATCTACTTCGTCTACCCAAAACAATACCATCAATAATATTCTAGCCATCTTCCATCTATAAAATGATCTATAGATATAAATAAATATATATATATATATATATATATATATATATATATATATATATATATATACACACACACACACACACATATATATATATATACATATATATATATATATATATATATATATATATATATATATATATATATATATATATATATATATATATATATATATATATATATATATATATATATATATATGTCATGACACAGATTGAAATTGGTAAGGATTTTAAATTGTGTCGACACAGATTAGAATTCTAATTTGTGTCGACACAAATTGCGATTTCAATTTGTTACCAGGTTTTAGCTGACACAGATTAGAATTTTGATTTGTTACCACCCAATTTTAAATTGTGTCGACACAGATCTAAATCCTAGCAAGGATTTTAATTTGTGTCGACACAGATCTAAATCCTAGCTCAGTATTAATAGAGGAGTGGTAAGGATTTTAATTTGTGTCCACACAAATCTAAATCCTAGCTCAGTATCAAAATTAATAGAGGGGAGGTAAATATTTTAATTTGTGTCGACACAAATCTAAATCCTAGGGTTAGTATCAATGAAGAGGAGGTAAGATGAGGGAAATGAGCAGACTAAACCTCCTTTGGTAATTTTATAACAAAATAATCTTATTCTTTGTCTTTGTCAACATAAATTGAATTCCTTACCTCCCCTTCATTGATACTTGTGTCAACCCAATTTAGAATTGAGTGGTAACAAATCAAAATTATAATCAGTGTCGACACAAATTAAAATCCTTACCTCCCCTTCATTGACACTGAGCTAGGATTTAGATTTGTGGCGACACAAACTAAAATCCTTACTTCCCTTCATAGCTAGGATTTAGATCTGTGTCGACACAAATTAAAATCCTTACTTCCCTTCATAGGTAGGATTTAGATTTGTGTCGACACAAATTAAAATCCTTGCTTCCCTTCATAGCTAGGATTTAGATCTGTGTCGACACAATTTAAAATTGGGTGATAACAAATCAAAATTCTAATCTGTGTCAGCTAAAACCTGGTAACAAATTGAAATCGCGATTTGTGTCGACACAAATTAGAATTCTAATCTGTGTCGACACAATTTAAAATCCTTACCAATTTCAATCTGTGTCATGACATATATATATATATATATATATATATATATATATATATATATATATATATATATATATAGCTCTGGAATTGACATCAAACACTTCTACCAAAAAATGCTCACAGCGGCAAAACTCGCTAGACAATGTTGTTGATGAAATTTTACTAGCCGAAGCATAGCCAGGAAGATATTAGGAGAGATGTCCATCATAAAACTACAAACAGCCTTCCTTTAGGTGTTTTGTAAAATCGATTTTAATTCCTGAGTTATTGTCAAAAGTAGCACAGTTCCGGATGACACTTTATTGAGGAGCTCCTAGGCATGAATAGGTAAAGCTCAAGTTATACATATCGTGAATTATTGACAAGTAGCACCAGAATGTGAAAATAGAGTGAACACTAGTAATTTATGTAAAATATAGGTGATACTTCACCCAATTTGTATTTCAAGATAGACATAAAAGCACCTTTGATTTGTGAGTATAATGAAACATAATACATAAAGGAAATATTAACTAAATGATAGACTAAATACAATCAGTTTAACTGCATTACTGACATATTTTGGCAATATGATAGTAAATATATTCATGGCCAGAATGCCCAAATGCTTTAATAACCTTAAGGATGTCTAAATGACAAATTTGCTATCCTATATTGTTTGATGGTAGATAATTTCTCTGAAGTGAATACTATTTTTTCTCAAATATTTTTTACATTTTATTCGTCATAAGTACTACAGCACTTATACAGTTTTGTTTCACGTACTACAACACATTCACAGTCGTTTGGTTTTGTAATTTTGGTATGAACCATTTAAGTCATGTTTGGTGGATGCACTTTACAACAAATGATTACATTGTTAACAGGTGAAAAGTATCATTTGAGATAAGTCAAGTTTGTTATTGAAGCATGATGTAAGCTTCTTCAAAAATAGTTAGCACTTTGGATAGGAGTGACAACGTGAGAGCTGGTTTATCTGCTGGTTTTTCAGCTCTCTGTCATTTCTCCAAGATAGGTTTGATGCATAGAATAGTTGACTAATAAAACATGAGTTCATCAATTTCTGCGGTACTCCTATCCATATCCTTCTGTCCACTGAAAGAAACCACACTGCTTGGTTTTGCTCAGAGAGCATGCAAAGAATTTTTTGCCATTGTTCGGTCCTTCCTTCAGCACAGTTCGGAGTACAGCTGCCTTTCCATGTCCCTCACAGATAGGGAAATCCTCATCAGCCCACTGAAATATGCAGTAAATACTTGGTTATTATCACAGCCTACAGAAAAGCACTAAAAGAAATAGAATGAGAAATACTAACATAGTTAACTTGGACCTAAAATTAAACACCCAAAGCATGTGTTCAGTATCACAATGATCAATACTATGTACACCTCTAGGGAATGATATTACCCTTATTAAAATGTGAACGTCAGATGATTTATCACTAACTGCACATTGCATCTATGAAACCTAGGAAAATAAGTAAGGTATAATACACTAATATTTAGTTTTTGTTTGTCAGTTTGGTTCCGATTAATGTCTCTTTCAAAAGTTTCAAATAGTCACTTCTGTGAGAAAAGTTGCAACTAAAGAGATGGGCCTATGAATGGGTCAGCAATGCACAATCTGTCTTCATGTAAAAGACAAGAGAAACCAGGAGTTATTTCCTCACCTTAAAAAATTGACACTGTTTGTTTCGAGGCAGAGAACATGCAAAAAACATCCTCTTCTCATTTGGTCCTTTCTTTCTAGTCACTTGCATCGTACATTTCGCCTTATGTTGAGAACAGATCGGTATCTTAGAGTCATCAACCACATGACCATGAGGTTGACCTTGACCCTGACTAGATTTCAGGTGACCTTGAGCTGGTGACCTTGAATTTGCAGAGAGCCTGGATGAGGGATTTACCGATAACCTTGGACACTTCTCAGGTGGTCCTGAGTCCTTTTTACTTGTGTCAGATTGTGGGTTTTCAGATGACTCAGAATCTCGAGGAGTGAAGCAGGCCGAGCAGGTTTTACGACTGTATTTGTTAAGAAGTGTACATGTTCCACATGCCCAGTTTTCTTGGCTACTTGTACTTGTATCACTTTTCCCATTGATCCATCCTAACAGACTGTTCTTTTGTGGTAAATCTCTGGTAAATAAAGAGAAAAAAACAATGTATAAGGAATGGCCAAGTAGAATATTGTATTGGAGTTCCTGACAATGCAAAATACTAAATCCATAATCTTGATGCTATCAATGATGAATTTGTTTTTGAACTGTCTGATACCAGAAGGATTGATTGAACATAAAACTGTATCCCTCTATAACCAAACATATTGTTTCCACAATTGCCATTTAAACCGATGTTGGGAACACATTTTTTTCAAACAGTTTAACATAGCATTTACATAACCTTGATGAGTTCTTCTTTTCCAGAAAAGATAACAAGTATAGGAGGTACAGAAATAGTGTCAATACCTAAAACAGGTAACAACTGGGGATACTATAAGCAGGTATCTGCTGGCTCATATCTGGTATTACCTTCAATCTGAATTTAATCTTAGTTTTGATTTTTAGTGAATTACCCTCTAGAGGTGTAAAAAAACTCGGCTGATTCTGTTTCAAAAGAAAATAAGTCATTCCTTTCGCTAGGTATCAGAGAACATATATTCAGTCAACAGATATTGTTTAAATACCTTTTTTGGAATTTGCTGAAGTCATTATCCTGGCAATACGGGCAGTAGTAGGTGACCCTGGGACTGTCATCTCCCATTCTCGTCTTTGTTATCTTACCCCCGCACTGTCCACACGTTCCCTTGCCGTAAACCTTGTAAAACTTTGACAGATTCACCCCATCTCGCCGACACTGCAAATACACAATAGCGTAAAATCTCAAAGATGCGAAAAAGATGATACATAAGGAGGTGTTTGCATATCAAACGTTTTTAATAATGTTTTAGCCTTTATGCTGCTGTTGGCTAACTTGGCCAATACAAAATGATGCAAAAGACTTGAAAAAAATATTGAAACCTGGTACATGAGTGCTCACCTGAGGGTACTCAGCGAGAGCTATCCAATGAATACAACATGACAGGGGTTAGATGGTTTTCAAAAGATGTTTGGTTCTTGTGCTTTGGATGAAAGTAGCCAGAGCATTTGAAGGGTTAAGATAAAATGGCACTGGATTCATATCTCAGAGGTGCCCACATTGGGAGGTTCCACTGTACATAAATCATCACTGAAAAGACCCTCTAGGGTTGCAGTAGGATAACTGTGTTAAAGACAAGATTTAGATTCTGCAGCATCCAACTTGTTCTCAGATAACTTCTAATACTAGAATTGTGAAATGCATTTCTAACCCTCAAATCTTCTCCTTGAATCAGAGTGGATACACTAATTAGTGAACAGATTAAAAACCTTATTCAAGTCTCACCAGGATATAAAGCCTTATGCTGCCGATAATTAATTTGACCAGTGTAAAAAGATGCAAAAAACCTGAAAAATGATTGAAACCCTGGCATGTGGGTAGTCATCTGAGAGTACTCAGCGAGAGCATTCCAATGAATACCAACATGACAGGGTTAAGATGATTTTCAAAAATCTTTGCATCCTTGTGCTTTAGGCGAAAGTAGCCTCAGCATCGGAAGGGCTCTATAATACTAGAATTGCGAAATGCATTTCTAATTCTCAAATCTTCTCTTTGAATCTGAGTGAATACCCTTGTTAATGAACAGATTGAAAACATTATTCATGTCTCACCAGGATATTAAGCCTAGCTACATTTACTTGCAATTGATATACCACGTTTCTACTGGTATATTAGCTAGAATGTATGTGTCAATGATCTAGAACACCATTCAAGCAAGGATAAAGAGTAAATATTATTCAGCAATATCTATATGTCCATCCCTTACCTTGTAGAAAAGCATAGAAAAATCCCGAGTCATCTTTATCATAAAAGAAATATGGTCCTGTGAAAGTTCCTCCGTCTGGAAAAAAGTGCAATGATATTTATCAGCAATGTTATACAATGCATACTACTGTAGAACACACATATTACGCATGTCCCAAATATATCGAATTGGGGAGTTTTCGCATCAAAGCTTATCTTTATGTTAGCGACGGTAGCCGCCGCTGACAGCGCCAATACAGTATGAATAAAGTAAAGCGTTTTTATATATAGGGAAGCGGAACCACACGCTATGTACGCTATATATAAACAGACGCTAACATTGTGTGTTCTACAGTAATTGTGACTGTGACTCAATCTTAATTAGCATTTTTCCAGGGTACTCTTTAGCACTATTTGCTAGACCATGATTTTAGCTCAAATATCAGAAAATGCAAAAATGTAGAGTATATCAATGTGACTGTGCCTCATTTCATTGAAGGAAGGGATGGGTTGTTATGTTGCTTCCAACAGCTTGAATGTCATATCACCATGAGATAAAAACCAGAAGCCGGGGAAAAAATTCCCTTCTTTTCAAGAATAGTTCCAAGGGATCTTTCTTTGGCAGAAGTACCATATAGCGACTTGGGCCAACCCACTTATGGGGACCCAGCAGAGACTCGAACCTGCAAACTCATGCTTGGGAGCCAGGTCTTGCGACCACTAGGCCACGGTGGATACCTCACTCATTTCATTGAAGTGAGAACAAATTCAAGACGGAGTAAAGTATCCTCCATATTCAAAGTTACAACCTGTATCAGATCATCAAGGATTTTTCGTGATTACATTTCAGCATTATTGTTTTGTGTCTTGAGCTTATCAGTCAAAACTTGACTATTGATCAAATATAGTAAAATATGAGATTTTAAATGAGTTCATGAGTAAGCTTAATCAAATATGCTGAGGTACATTTCAACTGCTAGATATCTACCCAGATAGGTTACTTTATTTATAGAACTAAAGATGAAAATAATACCTTGGTGCTCGGTCTGATGCCACTGTCAAATAATGCCTACAAAAGAAATGGTTTCAATCAATTTAATTATTACCCATTTTAGATAAACACATAGATGAAATCAGATGATCCCCTCCTTCCCTGGAGAAACCTCAGCTGTCTCTTCAAAACGTACATAATTGAAACAAGGGGGCCACAGTGCAATCATGATAAAATGGTTAACTAACTGTCAAATGCAGCTAAGCATATAAAAAAGAAAACAATATTGGTTGGCTAGAACTTTTCTTCATATCTTTGTAAAAGAAAGCGTAATGTATTAGCTAGAGTCAGTGTCCCCCCTCAGCTAACGTAATGCAGGAAACCAAATGCTAATATTCCACAGCAGAAGGAGCCATACTATTGATGTCACTGGTAGTACTGTTGAAAATCAGATAAACTGTAAATCCAGGTATTACTGGTTCTAGTGTGTACTTACTTCATTCTTTATGATGTTCCCAACGCCTGGCAGCAAAAACTGATCCAACTGCACATCACATATTTGACGACCTTGACCATCCTCTATGACCTTGGCAACAGCTCTGCTATGGCTGAATATTGGAGAGCAGATGTCGAGATCTTTCAGAGTTTCAAACTTCTGGTGACATGCAGAGGCTGGCCTGAAAGAATCAAAACATATACCATTTACACAGGAATCCAATGCTCTTTAAGTGTGTTTAACTGTATTTTTTATCATCATTCTCAGAGTAGTACACTACATTCATTTCCTGCAAGGTCTCTATATATTTTCCACCATTTTTTAACGTTGACAGAATATACATCCTAATGAAGTCAGCATTATTCTAATATTTGAAAGGCTATAAAACGCATCTACTACTTCTCTTGAGTTATCAGTTTTACACCTATCATCCTGTGCCACCATATTTCCCAAATTTTCCAAAGTGTCCTTAAGCCTGTGGGCAACCATTTAACACTTCAATTCTGACTACCTCTACTTAATATAATGTGGATTAGAAATTGAGCATTCATTGTTTACATGGCCAAACAATTTTGTGCAAACCTCCCCTGTTATAGAATTACAATTAAATAATATCTGACCTACCTCACTTCAGCAGCAGATTTGTAGAATACCAGTTTATCTCCATCCATGTCTAGCTCGAAGGAAGCCGTCTCGGCCATCTTGCTGAAGTCCTTATCCAGCTGCTGACCATTCACACGGAATGACCCCGCCATCAAAAAGTGGATCCTAGAATAAGAAACAGAAAATATATCATTCCATAAAATAGTTATCTTTGCACATTGTCATCACAGAATCTCAAATTCTTGATATCTTTGCTGGTGTCTGAATCAAAGTTTTATCACATTCCCTGCTGCTTATGAATAGACTACATGAGCACCGGAATGGGACACCATAAAAATAAACCTTTACTATCTAGTGCAATATGGGGTGCATCACCATAATACCAGACTACTTGAGAAACATGTAGAACCTGGGGTCTACTAGTAGTCTCACTTTTCCTTAGTTGAATCAGGGAATTTTATACAAAATAAAAATCTCTGGTTGAATACAAGTGAGCCGCTGCAAAACATTTTCCTTATTCCTAGTGCAATACACAATATCTACATATAACAGAAATATAAAGCAAAGGACTTCAGAGAAGTGAACATCATACCTGTCAACCCCAGACAAAAAGAAAACAGGAGATTTTCTCACGCGGCAGTGCCGCTACCATATACGTTAGTTTACCAACCTCCCACCAGGTGCCGCACCTATATAGATAATTTACCAATGTCCCACCAGGTGGCTCCTACCTAATGTTGTTTTACAACATGTTGTTTTACAATACTTTTCCCACCATTTCCTATAGATATGTCCACTTTACACACTTTGCAGTAGGCGTGAACATCTCCCAGTTTACTTCTTGTGATATCTGGATACTCTTGTGCAATTTTATCACTAAATTTGTACATGTCAGGGCTCGACATTGGTGCTTGCCCCATTGCCCCGGGCAAGTAGAATTTGTAAATTATAGCTGTGGGGCAAGTGAAAACTGCATCTTGCTTGCCCCACTGGGAAAGTACGTTTTGTATATTTCAGGTTTACTTTTGAGAATGTGTGCAAGTTTCATGGTCTGCCATCCAAGCTTGTCCTAGAAAATATGCTTTCACATGCCAGAACCATGTTCTACTTGGTTTTAGATGAAGTATTAGAAAATCATTTTATACAATTTTTCAAGGGCAAGTGAAAGTTGGAGTAGGGCAAGTGAAAATTGAATCTCACTTGCCCTACGGGGCAAGTCGCTGCAAAAGTTAACGTCGTGCCCTGCATGTATTTTGCTCTTTTACGTGGAGGTGAATTTTCCTTATCAGGCATTTTTTTCTTAATGTTATGATGCTAGACCAGCATGCACCTCTTTCTACTTCTTAAAATTCAGCTTAATATCAATTAAAACATATCTACTGCTAAAAATAGGAATGGTTATCTAGGCTAATTGCAACTTTTGGGCAAGCTGGGTTCAATTAGGTCAACTGAGTATTGTTTAGGCAGGCTAGAAGAGCTGAGTTGCATGCTAAGCTGTAGGAGTTTAAGTAGATCTGGGCTGAACTTGAGGATAAACAGGAGATTATAGTCGCTTTAGACTGGTTTTCTAGAAAAACAGGAGATAAGAAAAAAACAGGAGAAAAACAGGAGGCAGGTAAAATGAAGTCCAAACAAGATAGACGCCAGTGGCGTCAAGAGGTTGATTCCTTGTATGTCTTTTTGTAGTTAATCATTTGCAATTTTTTGTTTTTTTAATATTTTGCTATTTTGAAATTTTTCTGATTTTTGTGTTTTTTCGTTAGTGGTTACAGTGGTTTTACTTTTTCTGTTGGATTGACTTATTTAAGTGTTATGTATATTTGGTCGTGATCTGAGTAATACGTTTTGATGACACCTGTTGAATGGTATTCTGTAAGGTTGGTGTGAATGTGATCTATTATGGTGTTTTGTTTTGTTGTTGGGTTGTTTATGAGTTGGTTTGTTCCTATACATTTGCAAATTTTTTCTGTGGTATTTATGTGTTTGTTTTGTATGTTAATGTTAAAGTCACCCATAAGTATTTTTTGATGTTTTATTGTTGGTGGTGATATTGCTGTGAGGTCATGAATGAAGGTTGCAATGGATGTGTTCGGGTAGCGGTATATACATGTTAGGTATGTGTTTGTTTTGTTATCATATCCAGTTGTTGATTCCAGTGTGCTTGTGTTTACGTGCTTTATGTTGGTTAATTTGTACTTTGAGTAGAGTGATACACCATGTTTTGCGCTTGGCGTTATGTTTGTAAATTCTGGGTGATTATGGTATGAATGAGGAAAGATTGAGTCAAGGTCTTTGGTGTTTGTTGTCTTTTTGAGGTTAGTTTCTGCAACGCAGAGAATTGTTGATGCTTTTATGTTGAAGTCAGATGCAAGGTCTTCTGCATGTTTATTCATAGTTCTGACATTGTGAAAAGTGTAAGTTGTGCTTTTTGGTGGGTTTTTGTATACACCACTCGCTTACTAGTGAGTGGTGGGAAGACCTATTTACCTAGCCAATATTGCAGTACGTGAGCCGCATTGTGAAGTGAACTCATAGTAAGCCGTTTTCGGTTTTGAGTTAAAACTCGCATTTATTGGTCAAATAAACGATTCAATTTAATTCGCAAAGTATTTGAAAGAATCTCTACCAAATAGACGAAACGTGTAGGAGTCGTGTTTTGATTAAATTTTATGGAAATGCTTCTGCCCAAAATCTCTGTGGAACGGTGCTAACATAATTTATAAGGCTTGACCCTAAACGCTACAGTCATGATGGTATCAGAAACGGGAAAATAGGTAGCGTTTATGTCTGAACTAAGGGGGAACGCAGCACAAGGATGCCAAGCTTAGTTAACACCGCTAGGTATCCACATGGCATTCTTGTATGAAATAACAAACAGGTTTGAAATTTTATTAATATTTCATACAAGGTGAAACCCCCCCCCCCCCCTCCCCCGTCACCGTGGTCATGGCATTCGTCTGTGGAAGGAAGCGATTTCCTTCTGTTAGGTTCTATTTTCACATTATTCTCCATCACTAACCATCTTTTTCACCCTCTGGCTGTTTGTTTGCTTCTTGATTTTCTTCATCATCTTTGTCTTCCTTTTCACTTTCCATATCTTCACTGTTCTTATCATCATCTACTTTATCCTCATCTCCATCTTTCTGCTCTTCACTGTCTTTAGCCTTGCATTCAGGTTTTTCCTCCTCATCTTTCTCCTCTTCCTTTCTTTTCCTCATCTTTTTCCTCGTCCTTGTCATTTTCCTTCTTCTCTTCCTCCTAAGTTTCCTCCTCATCTTCCTCCATGACCTCAGCATCTTTCTCATCCACACCACTCTTCTCCTCATCTTTGTCCTTGTCTTGTTTTGCTGTTAGATTTATCACTGTTAGCGTTAGCATCCTCCTTTTTCTCCTCCTTGTCCTCATCCTCATTGTCTTTTTTGTTTTTCCCTGCACTCTCCTCTTCACTCTCACTTTCATCATCGTCATCTTTTTCAATCACCTCCCAGTCATCTACTTTCATCTTGACATTGAACTTCTCACCACCATCTTAAAATAAAAGATAAGTGGATATTAAGGTAAAAATCCAAGCTAATAAATCAAATTGTTTCAGTTTAAACCAACTCAGCAATAAAATCTTTCAAAATATAACATTGAAGATTGAGTTCTTTGTGATCAATGTAGGTCAATCATTTACCATACTAATCCTTTGTTAATACTAAGTTTCATAAGATAGTCATGTTGAAATGATAGTCTAGTGATAGTTTGCATAAAACATATTCAGTTATAAAGCAGTGTAAATGTCTCTTTGATTCCATACATGGTATTGAGGCTAAATGGCATTTATACCGATAATGAGTACAGTGAGCAAAACTACAGACACCGGTTCACATAGCTGACACTTAAACTTGTACCAGACTTAGTAAATCTGAAAAAATATTTATTTCTAGATTACATAATAAAGCTTCTAAAACTTGTCTCCAAGCTGTTGACAGAGATTTAAGGGCTACCCTAACCTTGAATGGCTTTCACGGAAGAAATCCAAATAAACCCTAGTCACTAATGGAATAAAAAAAAGCTTGCAGGGGAGTCTCTTTTGCTTTGAGGTATAGCACCAAGAAAAACCCATGCAAATCTTGGGAGTACTGATTTGAAAAAGGGCTTACCAGATTTTTTGGGTGGCGCTGCAGGCTGAACGGCAACTGGAGTGGGTGCAGCATTGCTAACTGCAGGTTTTGATGGACCGACTGGAATCACAACTGTAATGAGAGACAAAATAGGCATCCTTTCATCTTGTCACTAACTTCAGACATTTGAAATCCATCTTACAATGAACTTACTTTTCAAATGGCTATTAGATACAGAGATGTCTAGTGTCTTATTTGTCATTTCTGAAATGCTTAAACATTAAATGCTTTAAGAATACTTCAAAGATCAAAATGAATAAGAAATCAGCTAGCAGACATTCAAAGAAAGAAAATAATTAAAGGAGATATAGTTCTAATGAAAAACTATCCTTCAGATATTTTCTAAATATTTCTTTTATTAGAGAGCTATCATCAAAATAAATAGGAGGTTTTGGCTGCTACAGGCATGAAAGGTTTAAGTGTGTTTCTTTATCAGTAATATCCATCTAAGTATATAAACTTTATAAACCAAATGAATTATATGACTTTCTTATTCATTCTGTCAAGGATAAAGTAATTAGTTACACATAGCCTTCCACTAAGAATATATTGACATTTTTAGGACACTACAGTACGACTCCTGTGTTACAGTACCAAACTAGACTGACTCATTTTTCAGCTAAGAGAAGAATGAAAGAATCAAGTACTGTAAAGTTTGACCCCTTTTTTTCTTCAAAAATTTACAATTAAAATAAAGTTATGCAAAACCACCCACTTTTGGCCAGCTGATACTGTCCTAAAGAATCATTAACCTCCCGGCTGACGTTGAATTTTCTCTGACTAATGTTTCTGTCAAATTTCAAATGCGATGATGCCCGAGTGAGACTGAATCAGCGTTAGTGTTATGTGATGGTGTTGCCTTACCTAGCAGGTTGACAGAAGCACCATGTTCGAGCAGCAGCCTGGTCATAGCCTCATCGCCCTGCTGCACAGCCAGGTGTAGTGCTGAGGCTTTCTTGGCATTCATGTAGTCCACCTGTACTCCAGCCTTGAGCAGAATCTCTGCTACAGAAACATGCCTGTTCAAAACCGCCATTGCAGTGCAGAGAACTGAGAGAATTTCTCTGAAATACCAAAAAAAAAAGTAACTAAGGATTGACTGTCATGAAGGGGTATGGGACCAGCATCGGCATCATAGGGTAGAAGCCTGCATACTTCAGGTCTGCTACTTCACTCATGTTGAGAAGAGTTTCTAGGGACAGAACTGCAGGCAGCACTAAACATCAGGTAGACTGAAGGTACATCAGAGAAATTCAATACACCATGCAACCTGAAAAAATAATCATACATACCATCAAAGCAACACAAAAATATCAACACAAAACATATCTCACCAAATGCAATCTTATATTATCACACCGACACAATATCTTCTTTAAACAGTAATTGTTTTGTTTGAGGGACAGTGAAGATTTGCATGGTTTCTATATTTTGTGGATGTGTTTTTATAAAATTGTATATTGAGTGATAGTTTTGTATTGATACTTTTGTATTTATTTCAATTTAATGTATGCTTACTATTTTGGGTTGTCAGGTGAATCAAGTTCCTATGATGCTCTTTGGTGTAGATGCAGTATGATGTCGAAGCCAGTTTCTATGACAGTACACACTTTTCCTGTCACCCAAAACAATTAAAATCATATCTTTATCTAAAATACAACAACAGTGAGAACGGAAGGGATGGCAGGGTTAAAGGTCTGCTAACTTCAGGACTGCATACTACACTCATGGTGAGAAGGGTATATATACTGACTGCTGAAATCGCGATAAAAATATTTACTACTTCCGTTTTTTTCAAAGTTGTTTTTTTACGATTGTGGGGAACAAAAAAAATCCACAAATGGGCAGGATGGATTATATAGAGTCATACATACCATCAAAGCAACACAAAAATATCAACACAAAACATATCTCACCAAATGCAATCTTATATTATCACACCGACACAATATCTTCTTTAAACAGTAATTGTTTTGTTTGAGGGACAGTGAAGATTTGCATGGTTTCTATATTTTGTGGATGTGTTTTTATAAAATTGTATATTGAGTGATAGTTTTGTATTGATACTTTTGTATTTATTTCAATTTAATGTATGCTTACTATTTTGGGTTGTCAGGTGAATCAAGTTCCTATGATGACTGAAGGTACATCAGAGAAATTCAATACACCATGCAACCTGAAAAAATAATCATACATACCATCAAAGCAACACAAAAATATCAACACAAAACATATCTCACCAAATGCAATCTTATATTATCACACCGACACAATATCTTCTTTAAACAGTAATTGTTTTGTTTGAGGGACAGTGAAGATTTGCATGGTTTCTATATTTTGTGGATGTGTTTTTATAAAATTGTATATTGAGTGATAGTTTTGTATTGATACTTTTGTATTTATTTCAATTTAATGTATGCTTACTATTTTGGGTTGTCAGGTGAATCAAGTTCCTATGATGCTCTTTGGTGTAGATGCAGTATGATGTCGAAGCCAGTTTCTATGAGTGCTGCCTGCAGTTATGTCCCTTGACACCCTTCTCACCATGAGTGAAAATGCAATCCTGAAGTATGCAGACCATTAACCCTGCCATCCCATGCATTCGCATTACATGCTCTTTGGGCTTATAAGTTTGTGACCAATAAATTATAACAGTACACACTTTTCCTGTCACCCAAAACAATTAAAATCATATCTTTATCTAAAATACAACAACAGTGAGAACGGAAGGGATGGCAGGGTTAAAGGTCTGCTAACTTCAGGACTGCATACTACACTCATGGTGAGAAGGGTATATATACTGACTGCTGAAATCGCGATAAAATATTTACTACTTCCGTTTTTTTCAAAGTTGTTTTCTTACGATTGTGGGGATCAAAAAAAATCCACAAATGGGCAGGATGGATTATTTAGAGTCTGTTTTCTTGAAGTTGAAACTTTTTTTCCGGTTTTAGTGGCGAAATTAATAAGTAAATTTAGAATTTCGCCAGGGTTCCTAAATCAACATTCCAAAAAGCCGTTTTTGCCGTTTTTTTCCGAAGTCGCCATTTTTTTTCAAAAATTACAAATATAACCAACAAGTTATGATTATAGGGTAAAAGCCCTATTTGTTGCGAACACTTTGATGGGCCATTTGTAAATTTTGACCCAGAAACGGCGACGTGACAATTTATTGAAAAAAGTATGTTTTTTGTGTGAAATGCACACAATGCATATCAATGCCCTAATCTCGCTATATCAAAAAAATCAACTTCCGGTTGTAGCGAAAAGCTATTTTTTCGCTTCCAACCTGAAGTTGAATTAAAAAAATTATTGAATCAGATAGATGAGGATCTCATCTATCCAGGTAGGTAGTCATATTGTGATCGGGGGGAGATAGCTTGATGAAATTGACAGGAATCGGCGAGGTACCATTGAGAATGTACTAATCGCGGTAATGTCATGGTCAACACGCCACCATCGATGCGTGTTGACAAATATCTCAAAATATTTTCGATTTTCCGAAACCAAAAGAATTAATCTTAATAATATAGATACTTGGCTTGTTAATTCTTTTGGTTTCAGAATTTTAGAGTTAGAGATGGCCACAAACGAAAGCTTTGAAATCGGGGTGCAAATTTCGTCAAACCCGATATTCAAAATAGCGGAGGGTAACCTAGCCAATGTAAAAAATACGTGAATGAACACGTAAGTAAAATAGTACAAAGATGGATACAAATAGCCGCTCATTGGTTAATAAACCGCGGGAAAGAGTACCACATGGTGTGACGGTGAGGCAGTGAGACCGCTCATTGGATAATTCACCAGAGACAAACCACGTGGTGCTGGGAAACCCAATCACGCACCGTCACGTGATTAGCCGATCGCATTAAATATGCAGAAAACCCACGCATGCGCATCCACCCACGCATGCGCATCTAACGGCCGCCCCACCAGACCAGACGCGCTACAGAATCGTATTGGAGTGAAGAAAACGTAAAGTATAAACACGTAAAAATCCACCAAAAAAAAACTAGGCAACCCACAGAAACAATGAAACAAACATTATAAACTACACACCCAACTCTAACAGAAACAATAAACAAAACGACCCCACCACACCCCACTCTCCAGATCATGCGGCTAGAATTTTCCAAAAATGCCATGTAAGACAACATAGGGAAAATGCATCAACCAGCTCCCAGGACCCCCCCCCGGGAATGCAAGACAACAAAAGCGAACTGAATATAGGTTGTTGTACAACAACCTCTAAAAACAGGAGACTCCTGTTAAAAACAGGAGACTTGACGGGTATGGAACATTGTGGGATTGGTATAGAGCCAGGCTCTAATATTCTAGGTTAACCCATTTTGCCAATACAGAATGATGCAAAAAAGCTGAAAATGACTGAAACCCTGGTACATGGGTACTCATCTGAGAGTACTCAGTGAGAGCTGTCTAATGAACACCAACATGTAAGGGTTTAGATGGTTATCAAATATCTTTGCATCCTAGTGCTTTGGGTGAAAGTAGCTTTAGCTTTGGAAGGGTTAAGGTTATAGGAACCCTACTTTTTAACCCATTCATGCCTGAGCAAAAAATGTCCTCACTGATTTATTCATATCATCATGACCAAAAACATTTTCTAGAAAATATTTGAAGAAATGTTAATCAAACCCCACAACACTTGCAAATATTTTGTAATTTTCTATGATTAAGTCTCCAGTTATTCTAAGGTGCCAAGGGTCCAGATAACTTTTATAAAGTACCCTAGGCAAAAATGGGTTACTCAGAAACAACATTTAATTACCTTACACAAACCTCTCCAAAGTACATGAAGAGTTCCTTGCCTAGTGTCTGTACATCTTGTAGTGTTAAACCAATCAACTGGTGAAACTGGGATATACCATCACTAGATTTCTTCTTGGTTTCCTAAAAGGAAAAAAAATATTGTATATTAAGACACAAAATGCTCACTATTCCATTTTCAGATGGAAAAGGAGTGACAACCAGGTCTGAAAAAATGATTGAGAAGAATAAAAGGTTGTCAACAATTGCAAAATACATGCACATAATAAAACTCTTCAAACCAGTGCCCATAAAATCAGTGTCTTCTAAATAAAAGATAAGATCTGTGTAATGTTCCACAACCTTTATAACACCAAAATTATTCTATCACATGATTTACATAAGTACACCACAACTCATAATTATTTTCGCTAGCATGTACAGTTCTAACTGATACAAAGTATTGCACTATGGATACAGAATGACATTCACTTGATACAATGATTTAAATACTATTTTAACAATGTATTTCTTGCAGGATATTTTGTTGCATTAACTTGATACAATCTCCAATTTTGGCTTTATTGTTTTAGGAATTATTTATCAAAATTGGAATGCAAATATGCTGTCCACTGTATAGTTTTTCCCCTTTTTTATCCAAGGGGATACTTATACAAACACAATATACACATACTCGATCCACAGCATTGCCAGCAACTGCTCTCACGGTCTTTCCCTTCATTCGTCCTTTCATCTTCTGTCCTTTCAGCATGCATCCTGGACCTTCCACCATTATGATACCTCCTGGGTAAGACATCAAAAGATTGACTCATTAGTCATTATACATCCTATAAACAATGGTCACTTATACACACAACTGAACCAGGGAGAATAAAACTTTAGCGTAGATGTCTCTGATTGAACTTATTCATACCTGTAACATCTCAAAAAGATCAGAATATTTTGTAAATATCTACTTCATGCAAATCATATTCAGAAAGATATTTGAAGAAATGATTATTGCAAAACAAACATTTTATTTCCTTAAAGGGGAACTTGGGGAAGAACAAATCATAGGTTTATATGTAAGTTCATGGACATAGCTCAACATCGGTCATATACAGGGAAGCTCTAGAGCTCCACACAAGGAGAAATCTAAAATTGCAATTAGTGAATAGCACCTCCTCTGAGTCACGGCCGCCACCATTTTGAATTTAAGTCAACTCTTGCTGCTGTGGTCAGTGTCATTGGGTGACAAGCAGCTTAGTGGTGTCTTAGATAAGGCCAGTGGCTCTGTCTAGAAGGTAGATATTTCACTGCTCTGAATCACATTCAATATGTTTAGGTATGCAAATCCCTACGACTTTGAACCAATACTAAAGGAAATGAAGATGATTGCTGTTCCCAGTACTGATACACACTTCCTGTGTTTACTAACTGGTGTCTCATGGGGTCTAGATGTGTAATGCCAATTGGACAAGGTCAATTACCCTATGCATGTCCCTTTCCTTTACTTCCTTTTGTTATTACCCAAGGGACCTAGACATAAGACAAAACACCAGTTGTGAGACAACCAGTGACTTACAGTGACTGGCAGCTCCAGCCAACAGTCCATTCACTCCCACTGTGAAGCCAAATCTCGTCCAGGAGCATCTGATAGCCCGAGACTTGGTGAGATTTGGTGAGATTTGAGGGTGGCCATCTTGTCTCTTGTTTTTGGTCTGCAGTTTAAATGGACCTCTTGCACTTTTAAACATGTGAAAAATGATTTTACCTTTCGGAGAGGATCTACAACATGGACATCCTGGGCCTGAAGGTATGAACTTTTGTTTACTCTGCTTTAATTGATATTAGCGTAATTGCAATACATGTAAATGGGAGGTTTAATTGGGGACTCTATTTCACTTGTGATATGACTAAACCTCAGTCATGAGGGTCATTTCAGTAAATTTCCCCCTTTCTACTGGTCTCATTCTGGGAAACCAACAATTTCCAGTTGGTTTATGAGGAGTGAAATAGGTAAATTAAGATGTTAATCTTGCTGGCGGGTCTATTTTCAAAGAAAAAATGTACACCTGAAATTGTAATTTTGTCACATTTTCTAGAGGCTTTTCTAAGGTAACTAGAATAACATGTCCTCCCATTTTGTATATTGAATGGTGGAAAAACTTTGTTTATATAAATTCATTTTTCTCCCCTATAAAGTTTGTAAATAATAATATATCAGTATTTCCTTGTATCATTGTTATGAACTATGCTGTGCTAGTTTCCAAGATTATAAAGTCTCCCGCAAATTTGAGGTAAACTTCAGATCCATGGTATGAACAGATAAATCAACAAGAAATAGACAGTCACATAAGGGGTCATTTTCTGAAATGGCGCTTATGATACATATCTATGTTAGCATTCTGAAGACAAATCAAAAGTCTTGAACTGAACCTAAATTACTGTATGCTTATTGCAATTAGGCTAACATCAGTTTAACAGAGTCAACAAACAGTACTCACCTGCATTCCTATCATGCCCAGGTCGATAATCCTCCACATAAGGTAAAAGCATTTAGTAATGATTGTACGTTTGTAATAACAAACATTCCATCAAGACAAGAGGTACAGTGTAGATCCGTAAAATACATTAAACCAATCTTCCAGTAATTAATTACTTTCTGGTGAGGCCACTCTAGTGTGCAGTCATCAGTGGTTAGGTAATCTTAAAACTTTTAAAGGATTTTGAGGAACCAGACTATCTAGAAGTGTGAGGGGTCAAAGAACACTCTCACCTAACAAGCTAAACTGATAATTTTCTGTGCTTAGTCTGAAAATCAAATGCCAAGCAATTCTGTATCTGTCTCTGTTTTGTCTGTTAGCGGCAGATAATTCCCTCAAACAGGATGTCAATTAGAGCAATACCTGCCTGACACCAATCAGCTTATTTCCTTCCTGAGCCAGGTTGACCCCTGGGAATGAGTGGGGTACAGATAAGAGCTCATTTGCATAACAATAGTGTCTGACTGGTGTAGGAGCTATTGGCTATTGTATCTAATCTCTGTGTTCAATGTCTCTTAAGACAAAACACCAGTTGTGAGACAACTAACACAATCTTGAACAGTCTATTCTCAGTGGGTAAATAAAGACCATGTTGAGGTACCTATGAAAATTGCCATAAAAAGTTTTTGGATTAAAAGGCCATTCATCCTGAAAGTTAGCTGTTAGGGTTGCTAAAGTCTGTACATGAGATCAAACTAATGAAGAGTATGATTATTGAACATGTCATTATATAAAGAGAAGGTTGGTAATGAGTAAATGAAAATATCATTGATTCTCTCTTAAATAAAAGAAAGGGTCACTTGCAATTTGAGATATTTTGATTTCAACCTTCCTCTATATTGCAGTATTGTTTAAAAATGTATTTCTTCTCAGTGAAAGTGGGGTCATGACTGACTATAACCTTAGCTGTTTCAATTTTGTAAGATACTCATAGGGAATGATATTAAACCCTTCTCATGCTGGCTTAATATTAAACATTTAATGCATATACCTGTGCTTATATTGGTAAAGCAACTGAATGAAGGTAAATCATGTTGAGACTAGTAAAATTATACCAATAAAGTAAATAAATCCCGAAATTGATATATTGCAAGAACACTTATGGTGAAAATAAGAGATTTATAAAAATTGGTTACCAGATATCATATACAACTGCATGCTTCAGGACAGGTGGGTTTAAAAGTTTCATGGACTTTACTACTAGGAAATCTATGAAAGCTTTCTCTACTACCATGTCTATTTTTTACAGCCAATTGCTGCACATGATTTTACCATTTTCTTGTTTGATATACTTTTTATGCAACTTGTGCTGAGAGCTCTTGTGAGGAGCACTGCTGTTTATGATACACTGCCCAGAGGTAGCTAGGGGACAGGATGTGATCTTTACCACCCAACGAGTGACAGCTGATAGCACTTGAAAAACATGGCCGCAGCCAGTGGCTACTAGGGTCTGGCCAGGATGCTGGCAATGTGCAAAAATCTCCCCTCATGGGATCACTGAGAGAAAAAGAAGGGCAGCATCCTGTACTTGAAGTGTATTTCTTTCATATAAGCTGATATGTATGTGCGCCTTTAGGGCCCCTTTAAATTTGTTATTTTCAAATAAGAGGTATATTGTATACATACAAAAGATAATTTGAATAACCCCAGTCATGTTGAGGACAAGAAAAAGGTCAAATAATAGCACTGGTAGCCTGACTTCATACCATACTTTAAGCACTGTGCAACTTCGGAACCTCAGAAGTCTTGATTAGTCGATAGTTGTGTTTGGCACTCAGGCTGGCAGGCATGATGATGATTATCTAACTTCCACTCTCATGGTAGATGGTGGTTTCTCTCAATGATGGGATGAAACCATTCACGGAGTTTGACATCTAATGTAAGGTCGCATTTTGTAGTTTCATTTTGTGTTCTTATGAGCGCAATTCGCATAGATCTAAGAGTTTGATCGCTTCGTGCTTACCTAATCAGTTTCAGTGTGATGTTGTTTGAATGGTTGAGCCGATCGCGCCTGGGTCAGAGGTGAAGGTCACTTTGAACACAGTGGTAAGTATAAGTGACGTCATGCTAGCTCAATCGTGTGTCGGATACGCGGGTTGATCGATTAATGAATAACGATTTATATTTTTTATTTCTTTGGGAAATACATTCAAGAATATTATCAAATGTCCTGATACGATACTGCAATTGTTTTGATTTTTTCCCTCAAAATATCTCTCGAAATCAGTGAAAAAAAATGAGTACGAATTTTTTTTAAATTAATACGCAGAGTAGATCTTGCAAATAGGGGGGGGGGGGGGGGGTAAGCCCCAGTCAGGAATCGGACCCAGGCAACACTTATGAATTGCAGACGAAAGTACAATATCTCAGAAAAAAACTAACCATTAAAAATATGCTTGCAAACCACAAAAAATGAAATGAGATTACGTAAAGTAAATATATATGGTTGGTTTCCACCCATATCCATTCCGTGAAAGGGAATAATCAGTAAAACCTCCATAGCATCTTACTTTCAGGTGGCGATTGATGTTTGCAGGGAACATTGTTGTTTGCAATGCGTTCATATGGAAACCAGTATACAGGTCTACTACCCAAGAATATAATCATATCTAGATTTATTGGTGTATGGTGAAAATCCAATTCCGCCATGTCTTTATTTGAGACTGGCAAAACGTTTTCCCTTTCATTTTGCTGTAGGCAAATACAAATACGACTTTCCAAACGACGAATTCGCAGATACTAAATTGAAGATTGATATGAAGGCTCGTGCCTTCATTGCAGCATGCACACTCCTAAACTTTCATGAATGCTAAAATAGGCAAAACAAATATTGCGGCTTGCAGTTCATCATGGATATCCACGCATGGATTGTGTTTGGAATTAACTGACTGGAAAGTTAACCGATCATCAGCAACAAAAAATGTGCATCGTGATTGCTTCGTAAACGGTGAACAACGCTCAAAACGTGAGTTCGATAAATATGGTAGGTTTGTCGGTGGGGGTGAATTCATGCTCCTGTGGAACTGTTTAAATGAGTTAAAAACGTATACTATGAACTCAGTTTTATACCATATCATACATCCACATATTCGTACTAGGTGACATACCCTTGTCAACCACCACAAGCAATTAATCTAATACTTGGTAACCACCAGCCTAGCCTAGATTTCTAGGCTGTCATATGCATTTTTCTGCTATGTTTTTTCTGTTACAAGGCACCAAATACTCTTGGTGGCCATAGTGGTCAATTTAGTTTACACTTATCTCACCAGGATTCAGTTTACTCTAGAGATAGGAGGAGCAGGTGGTGCCATCTATCAACATACCTGGTACTACACCTCACTGCTTGGTCAGCACAGGAGGGGATGTCAACATTTTTGGGCCTAGGAACCTAGCCTACCACCAGCCCTGAAAGCAGATATCTGGAAGATGTATCGGAAATGAAAGACCGGCCGTGTACCCAACAATTGGCGAGTCCTGTTGTATGTGTGTATCTTTACTGACTGCATCTTTCGTTTCAAACATCACTAATTACCTACAATAACTTCGATTATATCACGAAATGAGACAAAAGTAAACTTTACCAGGGTTCACCAAAATGAAATAAGACATCGTGTTTGATGGTGTGTTACTGGAAGCAGAGAGATGGATCCCCTTGATCCGCAACAAGAAACTTTCTTGACACATTATTTCAGTATCGCTCTCTTTCAAGTTTTAACTAACCGATACTATGTTTCAAACCTTTGTTGTCATCATAGATCACACTTCATACGTAGCTTGGCGAGGGTAGCCATAGAATTTTGACGGACGGAAAAATGTGCAATATTATAAAAGTATTTGATACCATAACTTCAATTGAGTATCAACCACATAGCAGATTATCGCAAGGTGGTACATGTCTATACGCATCCAAAAATAGCTCAGGCTATCAGGTGTTCGAGCTTGAGTGAAAAAGCGGATCCAAAGCAGCAGGCTCCGAAGAGTTATCGAAGTGGAGGGAAATATAGGCGGCAAGTCTTAGCCAATGAGGGGACAGCATTCCCCTTGGACTATCAACCAATGGCGTTTCGGTGCTTGAAATGTCCATTCGAATATCAATCATATATAAACCCGTTCATCACGTACCAGGTATCATTCATCTGATAATCATGTCTGGACGCGGCAAAGGAGGAAAAGGACTGGGAAAGGGAGGCGCCAAGCGTCATCGCAAGGTATTGCGTGATAACATCCAGGGTATCACCAAGCCCGCTATCCGTCGTCTGGCTCGTCGTGGTGGTGTCAAGCGTATCTCTGGCCTCATCTACGAAGAGACCCGTGGTGTCCTGAAGGTTTTCCTCGAGAACGTCATCCGTGATGCCGTCACCTACACCGAGCACGCCAAGAGAAAGACCGTCACCGCCATGGACGTCGTCTATGCTTTGAAACGCCAAGGACGTACCCTGTATGGATTCGGCGGTTAGAAAGCACATTGTTTCTGACTGACGACCACCAACGGCCTTTTTCAAGGCCACCCACATCTTCCAAAAAGAGCTTACACCTTCTATATACGATTGTTGTGGTCATTGTCAATTTCCTCCTTGTTTGAATCGTAGTATTTATCTTTGCCTATAGACATTTGCAAATGTTCAATACATTCCCCTCATGAGTGTCTCCCCTCGTCCGACGAAAGAAACCTGTCCCGGAATAATATACTTTAAAACAGCCCGCTGTGTCCACTGTAAAATTACTACCGTCTCGAAATAAAGATTATCTTGCTGTATTAAAACAAATTAACGATATGATGAATAACTTAAGGTGGCCGTAAACGTTTCGTCCTCAGGGAAGGCCTGTTTTGAGATATATCTATTATGTTAATGAACCGGGTCTTACCCTCCATATGAAAAAAACTCCATACCTCTACCCCACTCCAAACTCCATGAATTGTGAAATTTGTTTGTGTGACAGCTGAGAATCAGAGAGCCATGCTGCAATGTTTTGGTCATGTGACTAATTAGCTGATAAGCCCCTCCCACCTGCCAAGTGAAGATGAGGCAGGAAATGGAATGGCATCACAGATAATGATGTTTTGATTAATTCAAAAATAGTGTATTGGGGGTTAGTCTTAATCAAAATGTGGCTCCGGCTGTCTGAGAAAAACAGGAAACATACCAGTTTTTGGGCAACAGGTAATACAATGTGTGTATTTGATGGGAAAACTTGGGCTTTGCATGCTGAGTAATTCCTTCTCATTCCTCCATCTTGAACAGACACTCCATGCTCTTTGGGTAATTAACAATACTAAAATGGGACAATCACACCCATATAAGTACAATTACATCCATATAATTCAGCTATCAACTAATTGAAGCCTGGATTGTATTTTTCACAACAATGTTGTCAGTCAGTTAGAGAAACAAAAAAGATTGGAATTACAGGTGAACAATTGTGTTAGGTGATTGATTAGCACTGTGGCTTCAGTTCTGTGGAAATAGATACAGGTATCTGTGTTGTGTCAATTGGACATAATCCCCTCAGGTCTCCGCTCAGTGTGTAGTGTCACACATAATCCCCTCAAGGGTTTTGGGAGTTGAGAGGAAGTACCAAACAATTGGGCTTACTGCTCTTTGGGTAGAACAGGTCATTTGCCCTGAGCACTTCCAGCAGTAAAGACACAGGAATATCTTGTGTGGGACCTTAAGGAAAGTGCCCATTCTTCTGTGAACTATCTTGGATCATAAGTTGCTCATCTAAGAAACTATGCAGCTATCTGATTCAGGATTATTCAACTTGGATCACTGGATTGTCTCTAGAGTAGAAGCAGATACAGCAAAATAGGTTTGTGAAATTATTTTACTTCATTACTCCATAGCATTAAGTTGTTCTCAATAGCAGCACCCACATAAACAGATAGATTGATTTACTCAGGTACCAAGTGGAATATTGAAAGAGGTACATATCCCCTTCAACGAATAAGGCCCCAAAATATGAACAAAAACAAGCCACTTTGTTAGAAAACTATGCTTGTGATAGCTTCAAAGTATTAAGCTTTTGGCCCTGCAAAATGCTTATTTAAGATAAATGTATTTCAAGCTTTTATTTGCAAATCAGTAAACTTGCAGTCAAATAGGCTGCTAGCATAACAAACTAGATAGCCGAAAATTGATTTTGATGGCACAGTTCTTTGAATGATTAAGAAATCTAGAACTATGATGGATTACATTAGCATGCAAACAAGATTCCAGGGTTAGGTCACATGATGCCCATATATGGAAGGGACTCAAAATTAGCATACTATTTTGACAGGCTACAGGCAGTAGCAGAAATGTGCTTATTTATACTTATTTTTGAGGTAATTCAGAGGAAAAAAATGTTGACAGTTGTGAAATACAATGGAAGGTTACTTTATCTTTCCACTTGGACTAAAATAAACACATTAAAGTAGTAGCAAGTTATTGCACAGTTACAATTATTGTGTAAAACGCAAAACTGCCATTTTCTCAGCTTAGATTTCTATAGTTTTACTCTCACGGCTGACGTGAATTTAGACACAAATCTTAATCAATTAGCTTCAAACTTTGTATATAGATTCTAAAACATGTTCTCTACAAATCTAGACGGGGATATTGCAATATCTTATCTGGTTAATTTTTTATAGTGAGTCAAAAATCAAGAAACCAAAAAAGCATTTTTTTCCTAAAATGTTGTTAGATAAATGGCCATAAAAAAAGTTAGGGGCCATATTTTACAAAACCCTTGTCTAGATTTGTAGAGACAAAGGTTTTTTTCAATGTTATAAAAAATCAGGTTATTATCTTAGATCCTGCTCTTAGATTTGCGTCAGCCGTGACATATATACTGAAAATTGATTAGTCAAAGTTTTGACCCCAATTTCTTCAAAATGTTTGGAGCACATACAACCTATCCATATCCTATGTATTCCTTAGAATCTCAGCTTTCTAAAAATATATAGTTTGCTAAGGGTTTAGTGTACAAATAATGAGAAATCAGCCATTATTTGAGGGAAAGTCTGCTCTCCACCGGAAACGTTTACAGCCACCTTAAGTCGTGATTATTCCAGTGTGACAGTATGTATGCGTCTTAAGAAGGACGTTACAATGTTTCCGTATTTTGCTTCATGTTCGCCCAATGTGTTACAATGTCTCAAATAGTCATTTCCCCTTTTAAATCATGAACAAATAATTTCAAAACTTCATTTACACGTGTGTATTCTAGCCATGCTACAAACATCTTACTATGATGAAGAACAAGTTGTAAGCGCGAGTTGATATTCAAGACTGAACATTCCTCACTGGTGCTAAGCGATCCGTATTGGTCTCTTGAGTTATATCTTTTAGCCACACGAAGAAAGTACATAGTGTAATGTGGGCACTTCAGTAAAGATAAATGAAAATCGAATATGTACATTGCCTTTGTGGGGTAGAGAGTTTTGGTGCTATCTACAGCCCCTCAGAAAAAAGTGAGGTAGTTCCATGTTATTGTTTCCTATGTTGTTGTATTTTTGCTTGTCCCAATACCAACTGCAAATACATATTTCTAAATTTAGAAATTTTTGATAAAATACCTATTAAGCCACGCTCTTAACAATATATAGTATTTACACGTGGATCTCAAACAGATTGCAACGCGAAAATGAATTTAATGTACTCGTTTCAAGTTAGCTGTTCTTATGTGTGTATACATCATGAGTTTTATTGTATTGTATATTTATTGCCTGTTGATACATCACTATACATATTCAAAGAAAATAGTAGGAAAAACCTAGTCCAGTCGGACACCTTTAGTATGATAAACCTTTGGTATATTCTAATTGACTTGGGGCGAAAAGCTTTAAACAGCCCGCCAACTAGCAACGGGACAAAGGAACTGTAGGCGCATGAATTTCAATTCAAACCACTCCCGCCAAAATAACACCGCCTGTAAGATGCCGCACACCATAATTTACTTCTTTTCTTCTTAAGGTGATGGGTACCATTGCAAGCCAGTTAAAAGCCCTGTCCCAAAACACACCTCAAAGCAGCATAATCCGGGAGCATAATGCACCAGTCAATTGAATCCCCGGGAGGGGGGGGGGGGGGGGGGGGGGGGGCGGGAAATGGCCGGGCGATGCCGGGCTTATCCTGTTTAGTACACCAAAATGCTGCCCCGCAGGGTGGGGACATAACTAACTAGTAGAGCGACGATATAGGCCGGGGCACGTGGGCGGGGATAATGAATACCACCCAAATCCTCCTCATGCACCATGCCAAAATCTTATTTACTTGTTTATGAATAGCCCAATTAATCTGCCGCCTAGCAGTGGATAGACAAGTGGTATGAGATATTGTCATAATGATACGACCGGCAATGAATGTGGCTAGTATAAAATTATCTTTTTTATATAAATACGAGGAAAAAAAACAAGAATATCAACAAAAACAAACACATCGATGTTTACTGAATCTCGTAAAATTTGGAGGATAACACTTTAATTATAATATGTCTACAAAGCAAAGCTTTAATACGGAAGCCTATTAGGACCACTGAAAAAAAAAATTTTTTTTTAAAATTTTCCTTAGAAATTCGAAAATCTAAAAAATAAAAAAAAATAAAAAAAAAAAATTATCTCAAGATCCTTGTTCGGAATTTTTTTTTTTTTTAATATTTTTTTTGTGTTCTGCAAAGTTACTAAAATAGATAGCCAATCACTGCCTCGCTCGTGTAGCCTCGTCAATCACACTACACGCGCGTGAGGCAGCGCCGGCAGTGGCATTCTTGTCTGAACACACGTTTTATCTACATAATTTAGCCTGTGTTATTTTTCATTCATTTTTCACTCATCTGTATCTGTATCTGTATAGCTGATAATGCTCCTTAAGGAGAACTGTCACAGCTTGAACAGGCATACAAACACACACACACGCACATACATTGCCGGGACTGTCTGCGAGCATCAGATTGTTCTGGTTAGGACGTAGGTGACATGTCAATCTGCGTGCAACACGCTGGGCGTGTGTGTGCGAGACCAGGAGACTTGCCCCCCCCCCCCCCCCTCAGGCCGTCCGTACCGTTCGGCGTGTATAGGCGAGGCCCGTCAGAGCAACAAGCATAGGGCCGTAACGTTATGGCACGGAGGGTCTGTGTGTGTACGTGTGTGTTTGCATGTCTGTTCTTAATAAGTCAAAAAAAAATATTCTAAGACCGCTTACAAGGACCACAATTTTTTTTTAAATTTTATTTTTTTTTGCTTAGAAATCAGAAAATCTTAAAAAAAAAAATTTTTAAATTATATTTTTTTTGCTAAGAAATCAGAAAATCTTTAAAAAAATATTTTTTTTAATTTTTTTTTTGCTTAGAAATCAGAAAATCATAAAAAAATTTTTAAAAAAAATAAATAAATATATATATATATATTAGGACCACTGAAAAGAATTATTAAAAAAAAAAAAAATTCCTTAGAAATCCGAAAATCTAAAAAAAAAAAAAAAAAAAAAAAAAAATTGTCTCAAGATCCTTGTTCGGAATTTTTTTTTTTTTTAAATATTTTTTTGTGTTCTGCAAAGTTACTAAAATAGA
Source organism: Maea johnstoni (assembly GCA_963942565.1). Lineage (NCBI taxonomy): Eukaryota > Metazoa > Annelida > Polychaeta > Spionida > Magelonidae > Maea > Maea johnstoni. Next base: position 31,264,357 of record OZ012690.1, read on the forward strand.
TAGCCAATCACTGCCTCGCTCGTGTAGCCTTGTCAATCACACTACACGCGCGTGAGGCAGCGCCGGCAGTGGCATTCTTGTCTGAACAACGGATAGATACACGTTTCAGCTACATAATTTTCCCTGTGTTACCTTTCATTATACTTTATTGAACAGGCATACAAACACACACACACGCACATACATTGCCAAGACTGTTTGCGAGCATCACATAGTTCTGGTAAGGACGTAGGTGACATGTCAATATCCCTGCAACGCGCTGGGCGTGCATGTGCATTTGCATGTCTGTTCTATTAAGTAAAAACAACATTTCTAAGACTGCTTACAAGGACCACAATTCTTTTTTAAATTATTATTTTTTCCTTAGAAATCCGAAAATCTAAAAAAAAAAATAATAAATAAAAAAAAATACCGCCTATTAGGACCACTGAAAAAATTTGTTTTATTTTTATTTTTTTCCGTAGAAATCCGAAAATCTAAAAAAAAAATTAATAAATAAAAATCTTAGACCGCTTATGAGGTACACAATTATTTTTAAAATTTTGATATTTTTTAGCAATCCGAAAATATCAAATGAAAAAAAAAATTGAAAAAAAAAATCTATTATCGCCTATTGAGACCACTGAAAATTATTTTATATTTAAAAAAAAAATTCCATAGATATGGATTTTTTTTTTTCAATAGCAATTCAACCAATCAAAAGCCTTGGCACATAGACCAATCTGTAGGAGGCACTTTTGTATACCAAATATTTCAGGTCTGGCTCCGTGATATGCTATATTAAATGTTGGTGTTTTGTAATTAGTTCATTATGATACTTATAAATGGCAGCAGTTATTTTTGACATTTTCACTTTAGTTTCTCAGACAGATTACAGGTGGCAGGTCTGTCTGTCTGTGATCTCAGATATAAGCCGATATTTCATTGGTCGCATCCTTGTGTATCAGCCAATAAGAGCTAATGTAACAGAAGTTTCAGACTCATGGTGGCAAAGCACATGTGAGCATTTCGTGTTGTTTACTTTGTGACCTGGATGTTGAATAGTTCTGTAAGAAATATTTTATTGCAGTTTTATTCTAAAACATGTTCAGCAGCCTGTTTAAGGCCCAGACAACTTGTACAACTAACTATCAGGTGATACTTCAGTGTAATTTGAGATATTTTTTAGACAATAGCCTTGGAAATTTTTCCAGTGTGCTGGGCCCGGTGTTTACAGTTATCTTGTACTTAAGAATACTGATAATGTCTGTTCTCAGGTTTTGATACTTTTAATGGATAATTCTTGGTGATCTTTAATCTTATTTGGTCAGTTAAACCCAATTATGTTGGTATTGGAAGATATGTACATGCTATAGAAGACTAAGTGTTTTTACTAGATCTATGTGGCTGAAATTCCTATGTACATGTGGTGTATTCAGATGAGTAATTTGGATTTCATATTATTTTCAGTCAATCGAGCATCATGCCTAGTCAACACTCTGTGGAATTAGTTAAGTTTTACTTCGGATTGGGCCTCGCTTATGATGAAATACTATCTATGTTAGCTGGAAATCATGGTTATATCATTAGCAGAACAACACTGAAGAGGATCTTGAGGAAATGTAGCCTTGGCAGACGTAAACATCACACAGAGTTATTGGAAGCAACACTTTTCTTGTTGAAAGAGCAGCTATCAGGTACCCACCATGGATACAGGTGGATGCACTTAAAGTGTCATCAGGCAGGAATCAACATCCCTCGTGACAAGGTATTGATGCTTCAGAACATTCTAGACCCTCAAGGTGTTTCAAAGAGGAGCCGGAGGAGACTGAAGAGGCGTACCTATCACAGCAAGGGACCAAATTTTGTATGGCACCTGGATTCTTATGACAAGCTAAAACCGTTTGGTATCGCAATAAATGGTTGCATTGATGGCTTCTCCAGGAAAGTGATTTGGTTAGAGGCAGCTAGCACAAATAGCGACCCAAGAGTAATTGCTGGTTACTACATCCAAGCTGTTAAAGGTCTGCGAGGCTGCCCCCAGAGAGTCCGTGCCGACATGGGTACAGAAAACAGGCACGTTGAACAAATGCAAGTCTTCCTCAGGCAGGACCATCAAGACAATTTTGCCGGAAATAGAAGTTTTTTGTACGGCAAGAGCACCCACAACCAAAGAATTGAATGGTTTTGGGGCTTGCTGCGCAAAGAAATGTGCAACTTTTGGATTGAACTTTTCCGGTCTTTTGCTGGAGATGAACTCTCTCTGTTCTGTGGCGATCTTTTGGATAGAAGTCTCATCCAGTTTTGCTTCATGGATTTGATACAGGTACATATAAATTATATTGACCCTTGCTCATTTCAACCGTGCACCCATTTTTAGAGATTGCATCATTTTCAAGACAACGATGCACAATTTCTTTCATCCCAGTTGGAAAGGGACCTCGAAAATTACAATTGATGTTCCTATACTTCAAAAGGTGCTCTATACAAATATTGGTTGATTCAGTAGTTTTGTTGGTGGGGCATGTACAAGAATTTGCTTTTTCGGCCCATCCCTCTGGTATGAGGGTGTTTGGTACCTTTATTATCACAGTCCTAGTTCTCCTACCCCCAATGGTGATTCATTCCTAAATTGGTGAAAACCAGTTTAATATTTTAGGAGAAATTGGAAACATTCTATCAAAGATAAATAAAGCATTTCCAACACCAAGTCAACTTAACTTTAGGGGCCTTAACAACGTACTGACCCAAGGGGCCTGATTTTAGAAATGTTGGAACAGTCCTAACTTTACACCCATTATTTTGTGTTGGATTTCAAAGAGTTACTTTGTTGAGCATAAAAATGACTGGGTACTGTATACCGTGTTAATATTGCGCATATAAAATAATGCGCCCAGCAGATAGCTGCCTTTGATGCGCAGTTTAATCATTGCGCATTGATAACCTCCAGATCACGTAGTGTGAGGGTATGCAACCAACCCAGATTTTGGGGAAGGGTGGTGCTGCTATATTCAAGCCGGCCAGCCCCTTAGGAATGTCAGATGAGGCCAGTATTATAGGCAAGTGCAATCATTATTTCGTCACCAGTAACGAACAGTGTTACCTTGGTTGCAATCAGTAACCCTGATTAGTGGTTACCGGCATGTTTGATCACACATGGGCGAGCGAGTTGTCTTCATCGTAATTGAACTCAGTACCAGCAGAGGCCGCGAAGGGTCTTCATGTTGAATGACAAGCTATCATATCAGTGTGTTTAACAATTAAAGAATATGGATCCAATATCAAATTACAGTGCGCAGTTTAATAAATGCGGACTCCATGGGTGCGCAAAGTACGCATTAATTAAACTGCCGCAATATTAACACGGTATACAGTATCTGGAAAGCTAGACCGCTGTTTTGAACATGTGGTAATTTAACACCTTGCTGCATGTGGACAAACATGCCAGCTGTAAGTAAAATCCAGGCATGCTTTCTCATAAAAACCATTTATATTTCAGGCTGGACTCGACAACGTCACATCAGTATGGAATGCTCACAGAATTCGAGGAGCAGTAGGGCCTTTTCATGGAGGCAGTCGCCCAATTATGATGTACATGCAGCCTGAGCTCTTTGGTGCCGAGGGAAGGTTGTGCCCTGTAAGCGACATGGAAGTAAGGCACTGCGAGGAAGAAACCATAACGAAAGGGTACCCTTGTGATGAAACTGTGTATGAACTCTGTAACATTGTCATGGAAGAAAATATGTGGGAGACCCCTTCCAATATGGAAGAAGGGCAAACTCTTTATGAGAATTTAAGGGGCATGTTGAAACAAATGCTTTAAGGTGTCAGGTTTCATCGCATGCACTGAGACAGGGCTTTTATAACAAACTTTGAAAACTCCTCAGCGATTGTTCAAAGTTGAAATAGCTCCTCAAAGCGGGCCTTTTAGAGTAATTCTCAATGATGCTCCTCACCTTAAGGCATAGAAAGTACTGCTAATGAATAAATCTTACTTATATTACTTCGATGAATAACTCAAAGTATTATTGATTGATTTGATCCTGTGTCTTACATAAAAGAATCATACAGCTTCACTTCCACTGGGTAGTATTGCCATTAATTTTCCATAAAAAAATAACACTAAATTTTCGATTGTTACACTTTATTTCAGTACCAATATTACAATCTGCTGAATTATAAAATGTTATATTAAAATGCACATGTTACCAAGAAATCACAATTAAGTGTAGTGTTTGTCCCTCTCATTCAAAGAGAGGTGGATGTAGGGTCTGGCAATGACAACAGTTATTATCTAGCTTACCTGAAGCTAAGCTATGTATTAGGACAGATTAACTTCCCTGTTCTGGGATCCTAATCATTCGATGCTGCATGCAGAATATGAATAACAATGGTTTCTACTCTCTGATATCCAACTCTCTTTCTGTGAATTAAGTATAGACATAACATCCCAAACTCATAAAGTGTATTTAGAACAGAAGTTGTCTAAATTAGACTGGTGAAGCAATTCAACATGAGATATTATCTCAATGGATGAACATGTCCAAATGTGTAAGATAAAATTGAACTCTTGAGAGAATGCAATAAATCCTGCTCAGTTGATCATGTGTTAAGGCATTTCCCACCATTACAAATATCTGAAGTTGAATTGCTTAGTTACCTAGACCAGATCTTACTAAAAAACCTTCCTTAATGAAATAGGGCCTACAAGTTTTATATATATGCCGGTCAATCACTTAGGCCAAGAGAGAGAATGATAAACCATGTGAAAGATGCTCCATGGATGATAAACCATGCGTTTATAACTACATGTATAATGGCAACCACGAATCTCAAAAGTACATCACAGCATATGATATTACAAATTTTGCATGAAACAATGGCCTCAAGAAAACTGTGCATCACTTACCGTGGTGCTTTTTTTAAAAACGAAATGCTGTATCACAGACTTAAACCAGAGAATAAATCATGTGCCTCATAGAATCTAGACTTTTTATTTTGAGTGTACCCTTGAGATTTCCATGTGACTAGGAGGTGATTTAATGGCTACATATCCATGTTACCATAACGATATAAAGAAAAAGAAACTTAATAACAAAACATCAAAATATGCAAAAGGTTCTCTGAGTATACAAACAGATATTCATAAACACTGATTCATCCTGTCTAATAGACCTCAGATTAACAAATGTTACCCAGATTAATATATGAAATATCCACACTTGAGTAAAATTACAATAAATAAAATTCAACTTAAAGTCATCACAAAATTAAATCATTCCTTCTGTAACCTACCCTTGAGATTTCCATGTGACTAGGGGGTGATTTAATGGCTACATATCCATGTTACCATAACGATATAAAGAAAAAGAAACTTAATAACAAAACATCAAAATATGCAAAAGGTTCTCTGAGTATACAAACAGATATTCATAAACACTGATTCATCCTGTCTAATAGACCTCAGATTAACAAATGTTACCCAGATTAATATATGAAATATCCACACTTGAGTAAAATTACAATAAATAAAATTCAACTTAAAGTCATCACAAAATTAAATCATTCCTTCTGTAACCTGCCCTTGAGATTTCCATGTGACTAGGGGGTGATTTAATGGCTACATATCCATGTTACCATAACGATATAAAGAAAAAGAAACGTAATAACAAAACATCAAAATATGCAAAAGGTTCTCTGAGTATACAAACAGATATTCATAAACACTGATTCATCCTAATAGACCTCAGATTAAGAAATAAATGTTACCCAGATTAATATATGAAATATCCACATTTGAGTAAAATTACAATAAATAACATTTAACTTAAAGTAATCACAAAATTAAATCATTCCTTCTGAAACCTAAAATTCAACTGCACGTCTCATCAAACAGGTGTTGGAACCCTTCAAGCATTAACTAATTTAAATTCAAAAAGTGTCAGCTTCAGAAATTTCTATGCGGACAAATTTAAATAACTGGATTTACAGTTAAAGGACAATTCCACCATGAGTAAAACAGAGGCCCAATTAGTTTCTTATGGTGTTCTCTACTTAAATCCAAGTTCCTAGCAGTGCCAACCTTCATACAAGAAGTATATTGCTGCTTTAACATCTCCATAACAGACACAGAAAGCATACACTGGGGGCGGCCATTTTGGGCTTTTTATAGCCTGTAACAGGGCTGCTTGTGCAACTATTAGTCATTAGCAGTAAGTCATTAGCCTTACTGCTAATGACTAATAGTTGCACAAGCAGCCCTGTTACAGGCTATAAAAAGCCCAAAATGGCCGCCCCCAGTGTATGCTTTCTGTGTCTGTTATGGAGATGTTAAAGCAGCAATATACTTCTTGTATGAAGGTTGACACTAGTAGGAACTTGGATTTAAGTAGAGAACACCATAAGAAACTATTTGGGCCTCTGTTTTATTCATGGTGGAATTGTCCTTTAAGTACAAGGCAATTGTTCAGTTGAAGTTTTGTGAATGGGGACAAAAATTTGTTCAGAAAATGAACAACCAACATTCTCCACTGCATATTTTAGAAGCCCTAAAGAATGAATAACTGTCAGGTCTATGCTAAATTTCTTTAACAGAAAAGATCATTCTTGGGTATTCTAACAGTGTTGTATGAGAAAATTCAACTAAACATTAAGCTTTCATGAGGAGATTAGAATTTCAGTATGAAACCATTAACAAGTCTCAGACCAAACCAATCGTGAAGTAGTTGAACTTCATCACATGCAGGTGTTGTTTTCATGGTTCAGATTTTACTCTAGTGTAAGCACAATTTTTTCTTAGCTGTAAAAGACCTTTGCAGCAGCTTCCACCCATTAGTCAAGACTAATCAGGACATCCCAGATACTTCTAGAGTTACTCACTCTCTGTTAGAACCACCAAAGTAGTCTGGCCTTTGAATTAATAAAGCATTTTGGCACAAATGAAATTTGTTAAAAAAGTGTGCATCTACAAAAATATGCCAACTTACTTGCTACCTTGTGTGGTAAGCAGTATGATCTTCGACATTAAGAAATATCAGTTAGTTGTGATAACAAACAAGAACATTAATTACATACATTTGACTGCAAGTCATGTTAAACATTCATTTCTTAACCATACTGTAATTAGAATTTAAGCGAATAACATTAAAACACTGCTCAAGAGAGCTGAGCTGTCATTAACAATCCGCAGGGCTCAGCATTCACACTTGTCAGCCATTCCTATCGGTTATAACTTATATATGCAAACACGTCTTACTGCTAACTTCAACAAGGTAACCCAACTGATGTATGTAGTATGCGTTTGCAGCATAATATAGGTATTGACTGTATTTAACATAAATATACCATACTGGCTAGGTTAAACAAGAGGGACGCTGTCAGCGTCAGCTGGTGTGGTTCTAGTTCCATTTGACAAAGTTATTTTCTCTATATTAGTTCCTTGATATTATGCTTTATTGCCTAACACAGGCTATTTTCTTTGGTGTAACTTTCAAATCAATTTTTTCATTATGTTATAGTTGACGATGGACACATACATGTTGTATTTATTGACTTTTCTATTGCATTTCTACAGTTGTATACAATATGGTACATTTTAGGTACATGTTGCAGTGGGCAAGTGTCAATAGTAAGGACCATATCCCAGTTGTAATTGACATGTTTAGTCAATAGAATGCCATTACTATTTCGTTATTACCTTTTCAACTTTCTTACCATATATCTAGCTTTCTTGTTCCAGGTCTAGATAGTTCTGGACACGACAACCCAAACCCGAGCCTTTAGAATAACAAAACGTCTTTCTAAAGACTCCCCAGACCTCCAAAAAGAGATATCCGAATCTGATCTATAGCATTAATATCCACCAATTTGCTCATTGGACCATACCTCCCATGTTTCCCAAAAGAAATGCCTGCGTTTCCTGGTACCGAGCATGACTTGGCACATATCCGTGTGATTGAGGCTGCTAATGCCAAATATCTTTTCCAAATACAAATAATTATCTTTTCCAAATACAAATATCTCTACAAATACATAGGTTATTATCAATATTTTCATAGTGGTGTATGCCAAGTTACTCCGTACAGTCACAGTCTTTATCCGTATCATGTATCGGACTTTCTCCCTTTAGCGAGGTATGTTACTCATCGGTGTATTAGTCATATGATAGACATGTGACCCCAATTAGTCATACAAAAATCGCTTTGGCCCCTTTTTCACATTATAGTCATGTGACTTCCAATTGGATGTACGAAATTCGCATTCGATGGCGATGTTGAAATTGTCGAGCAGGCACTACAGTTGCCAAATTTCTTTTCCATTTATAATGTTTATCAAAATTTTTATAGTAGTGTACGACTAGTTATTCCATACAGCCACGATCTGTTTTCATATCATTTATCGCACTTTCACCACATGAGCAAGCCATGTGACTAATCAGCCCTTTGTCACATGATAGTCATGTGACTTCCAATTGGTCATACGAAATTCGCATTCGATAGCGATGTTTGAATTGTAGAGCAGGCACTGCTGTTGCGAAAAATCTTTTCCAAATACAATGTTTATCAATATTTGTATAGTGGTGTACGCCTAGTTACTCCATACAGCCACGGCCTTATCCGTATCATGTATCGAAAATTCACCACATGAGCAAGTCATGTGACTCATCGGTGTCTTTGGCACATGATAGACATGTGACCCCAATTGGTCGTACGAAAATCATTTTGGCCCCTTTGTCACATGATAGTCATGTGACTTCCAATTGGACGTACGAAATTCGCATTCGAAAGCGATGTTTGAATTGTGGAACGGGCACTGACGTTGCCAAATATCTTTTCAATACGTACACAATGATTATAAATATTTATAGTGTGGTATAACATTTATAGAGTGGGGTACGCCTAATTACTCCGTACAGCCACGATCTATATCCGCAACACGATTCGCACATTCTCTTCATGTGCAAGACATGTGACTGGCGTATGCCGGTGCTATAACGCGCTACCTAATCGATTGCCCAATCACACGTGGAGTACGGACATGGGCAAGCCATGTGATCTATTACATTAAATAGTCAAAAATAACCAATTGAACATTACACATCGACCCCCGCCCGCTTGCTATTTAGACACAAACGACACATACAATGTGCATAACACGCATAAGATGAAAGATTGGGCAATCGATATAGCGACGAGGAGTAGAACGGTACCTGTAGCTATACATTACGACTAGCGCTGTAGAATGTGAATCGATCACCATGGCTAAGCATATGACTTGCACATGACTAAAACCACGTGAGATTGGGCAATCGATCAGGCAACGCTGTATAGCACCAGCATACGTCGGTACACAACGCAAACCACACTATCGAATGAGAATCGGGCACACCAACAGCGGCGAAACATCAAGGGAAACTATCGTGGACAAAAAATATGGATGACGAGGCAAAACAACCAAAACAAAGGATATTAAATGCAGAAAAGTATGCAGGAATGAAAACTACATAAGGTTATGGAATTTATGTATAAAAATCGTACACAGATATCGATATTAGCTATGTTTTCCGAAACACTGATGAGGGCAATTAAAGGCCATAACATTAATTACAATGGCCACATTAGATACGACATGAGAGGTCTCCTTGCTAAAAACGTGTGATTCTTTGTCGTTCTATCGAACAAATAACCACCCAAAAACGTGTAGACAAGATTCATCTTGAAGCTCACTCACCACATACTTAAGGGTGTCAAATGGAGCATTTATGTTATATCCATGATCCAGATACCACTATTGAGAATAGCTGTGAACTCAGAGCGAAATTCGGGAAATGAGTCATAGTTTTTGGACAGTTCGAGAAGGCAAGAACATGTGTGTGCAATAGGCCTTTTTGTAAATCCCTGAACATCCACAAAAGTGACATTTATAGTATCACACACGCATAAATCAGAACCAGTACAGAATCTGAGAAACTTGCACAGACCAGACTGATCCAGTTCACGAACAAAACGACGCAGATGGTTTGCAACTGCTGCTTCAGGAAGTCCCATGTTCTCAGGGAATTTCAATAATTTAGCAACACTTCTTGTTGTAGGAACAAGATCTTTGTATAATGCTACCAAACTTGCATGATCAAGACCAATATTCCTCAAAATTGGTACCCAGCAATCAATGACAAACATTGATGCCTGAATGATCTCCTTGTGAGCCATTTCTGTAATTATTCTCTTCAGGTTGGCTTGATTTGGTAATGTCTTGATTTCATGGTTCTGCAAAACATCCATCAAGTCCTCTTCATCTACTTCTTTCATGTCCTCCAGTGCAGTTGTCAATGTCTTTATATCACTAGGTGGTAGTGTGCTAAAGAAAGCCTGGACAATATCACTAGAGAATACTCCATAAAGACAGTGCTCAACAAATGGCAGTGACAGACGGACTGGAAAATAATGTACTTCTTTCCAGCCATACACCAACACCTTGGCCACACTGGCCCAATCCTGTTCACCATAATCATGGCGCAAAAATGGTATTTTGAATTCTGTTCCAACTGTGTTCTGCTCATAAAAGGCTTCCCAAAATTCTGTCAAAACATCCCTCGTAACACCCCCTGAGTCCTCTGCTAATTCAGTGACACCATTAGGAAGAATGACTTTTAACTCAACAACATCCTTATCAATATTTACCTTCTTGAAACCTGTGATCAAGTCCTTAAGGATCATTCCCCTATGAACCTCTACAGTATGCACCATGGCAGCTAAGTCATCAGGTTCCTTTCCTATGTCCCCACTCATACCCATAGCATCCACAAAATCAAACCCTTCGTCATCACTAATGTCAGAATAAGCTGCCTTTGTTGGTACATCACCAATCTGTGCAGTTTCTGCTGCTGCAATTTTGACTGTTATGTCTGGGAGTTCCTGATTTGTATTATCTGTAAGGTCTGTTGACTTCAGTTTCAGCTTAATCCTTGGCTGGCCCTTTGCTTGACTCATATCTGTGTCATTTGATGAGGTTGACGTAAGTTGTTTCTCATCTGTTAAGTCAACAGTTTCAAACTTTGAAACATTTCCTTTAGGTTTCATTTTTTTGGCACTTGTTTCATTTCTCTTGCTTGATTTCTGTGTGGTGTCGTGACACGAACATGGCACACTTGTATCATCTAAGACCTTCCTTTTTGAAAGGAGATAGAACCTGAGCATTCCAAATTTTGTCTGATCATAAAGTTCATCAACTGTGACATCTTCAGTTATTGGTTGCTCTTTGAAATCACAGATATCCAATTCAAAGTCAGAAAGATGACCCTCGCAGGATTTACCTCCAGGAAAGAAAAACTCCTGACCTATTTCAAGAAGGTCTTGTTTTAGGCTGCTTGGTTTAACTTTTATCTTACGAGTGCCTCCGCCCTGTTTTGCTCTCATATGCTTGTTCCTGGGACCTGCACAGATCCATCCAATTTCTATTTGCCTTAGATAGTCCTGTGTAACTTTTCTTTTTCCAGAAGTTTCAGAAGATGATTTGGTGCTTTCCCTGTTTCCTGCAGCAGGGTTAAGCTTTTGTCTTAAGATTGCCAACAAGTCATTCTTTCTGCTGGTGGAGCTCTGTTCCTCTGTCTTCTTGGCAATGCATGACCTGGCCCGCACTCTGTCACCATGACGAGGAATATATTTAGATAACTCCTCATCCGATAGTATGGGCAACACATTTTCGTCAATCTGGAAATAAATAAAAACAATTGTATACAGGTAGTTGTCTTCTATTCTTAATAGAAAAACTCTGAAAAGGCTCAACCCTAAGAAAACATAAACCTTTGGTTAACATGCAAAAAGCAGTAAATACATATGATAGGGGATAGGTACCTAGGACAAATGCCTAGAAATTGGAAACATAGGGGAACAAAAGGGTGGGGTCATGAACAAAAAAAGGGACAAAAACATCACCTTTAGATGCTCCGTGAATTTCCTAAATATGCTGCCTATGGATTATATTGTTACTAGGGGTCCACACCGGTATACCCGTACCGTGAGAGTACCGATAATCCACCCAAAAATACCGGTAATAAACCATATAAATAGCAGCCGGTATTTTTTTTCTAATACTATGAATAAGCCGCCTTGCTGCTGATATAGCAGGCAAGGCGGAAAAGAGTGCAGAGACGCGGGATCGGCGGGAAAATACATAGCGATCGCTTCATCCAGTGCCGACCGCCATTGAAACTGCACTATGATAGATACTAACACGCGCAGTTGTACTTGGAAAAGTGTGGCGAGGGCCACGCTATGTATCTTAGTCCAGCCCCACCACACTTTTCAAAGCACTAACGCGCGCGACAGAATTTCGAAAACATCGACAAAGTAAAGAAAGTAACCAGTATCGGTACCGTTAGAATACCGGAATCGTATAAAAAATACTGGAACCGTACCATATAATTTTAACGGTATGGACCCCTAATTGTTACTATTAAATTGGACTGGCCATATGGTAGTTATGCAGTCATCATGGGGCTGTCATTGTTTAAGAAAATTTGTCAATTCGATACATTGATATTTCCTATTTTTATTTCCATTTATTCCATAAGATACATTGATATATGCCCAGGAATTCTATAGCATGTATTCAAATTAATAGTAGGTAGTAAGTAGGTACTTCGAAATTCAGAACATATGTATGACATATGTATGATTTATTTCAATGGTTAAACTTATTCCTCATTAGACGACTATTCAGGCAATATACTTAACTAAGGGCTGAGTATTCAAATACACACACACAGTAGAGAAGAACAAACATTCATTAAAATCAAATCCATAATGGCTACCAATAATATTTATTTTGAAAATCAAATATTGGCAGTGTTTAAGTGTTTAGAAGAATAAAATATAGATATGTACATGTAGCATTAAGTAATGTAGTTTGTACAGAAAGTGTGAAATAAAATCCAGAACCGTAAATTCTCGCAAATCTCGGACACTTTTTTATTAATTACGATTTTCGTTGGCTGATGGTGGCCGGAATTTCCTGAAAATAGCGATCAAAGCTCAGGCACTGTGGCCGAAATTCGCCAAAATTATCAACTGAAAAAAAAGTTAGATGGAAAATCGTTGGCTAACTTCGTACACAATTTTCCCCCACAAAATCATTATTGTCCACCTACCTGACTTTTCATTCCTCTGCTATATATACTTGTAAAGTAACTTGCCTCCCTTGTATGTTGTTTACTTGTTTATTCTTGCTGCTGCACGCCAATTGAGCATTGAGGTTATTATACTTGTTGAGCTTGACAAGTCTTATTTAGAAATGGCGCTGCCCAAGCTGTATTCCACTCTACACGCAGAAATGCATTACCCACTTCCGGTTTCGCACCGATCGCCTTTTGGCGGATATGGGCACTAGAAAACATCGTTAATAATCTAAAATCAATCGCAAACTTTGGAAATCTAAATGATTCTTTCTTATATCAATGAAATTTACTTGGTGGCCGACTTTTGGTGAAATGTGTCCTTGGATGAATCGGGGGTGGGCAAATTTCGCCAGTAATTATTTTGTATATGAATTATAGTGGCAGAGATTCCTAGGGCGGTCGAGATTTCCGAGAATTTACGGTACACCTTAAATTCCAACATACTAACCTTTTGCTTTTTAAGGTCATCAATCTCTTCGTCCTTCAAAAAGACCTTTAGTTGATCAAAGAAATCTCCATTACCACTAGAAGTCATCTTGTATGTTCCAGTGTGAATCTGCAAAGGTGAACACATCTAATGTTAAGATAATACAAGAATTGAAAGTAATACAAATATACCGAACTTGCAAAGGGCAAGCTTATTTTCAAATTACAAATATTTAAAGCAGGAAGATGCTTAAGATATTCTAAACTAAGTACCAAAATTCAAAAGTAAGAGTTGTTGTGGTAGGGGGTCTTTGAGGTGGATACTGGATAGGTATGGTTAGGTAGTGGGTGCAAGTCAAGTTTAGGGCCAGCTTGCCCCGCTCAGAAAATAATGTTTTGCAACCTGTGTTGCAAGCTGTCTATGTATGAAGAACACCCATGATTCAGCACGAATGAGTGTGTGTGTGTGTGTGTGTGTGTATGTGTGTATGTGTGTATGTGTGTATGTATGTATGTATGTATGTATGTATGTATGTATGTATGTATGTATGTATGTATGTATGTATGTATGTATGTATGTGTGTGCCAAGTTTTAACTAGTTACCTGAGCGGCTGAGCCACTTGCGGGCACTGACCACATAATCCCACCACACTATTACTATGTTCTCAAACACACAGCTGTCACAGCACAATATATTGTAACAACAAATATATTCTATCAGGCTGCCATGTTTCCACCACATCCTTGGCTGATACCAACCCTTTATAATGAAAGCATTATCTTTTGAGTCAAAACTTTTGACTATCAACATGGCATGAGTCCAGCATGTACATGTACCATGTTCCCATTGCATCATATATTTACGGATTGTTATGTTCAAACATCACCAAAAAAGAAAATCATGACTACTAGATCTCTTTTCTAAATAATGAGAGAAGAATATGTATTGCGGCTTATTCTATTCCCTGATTGACAATGAACCAATAAGGCAATGACCATTGCCAAATGGATTATCCTAGGAAAATCTAAGGATTTCCTAGTAAGTCTGAGCTACTTTTTGTTAGGGTACGGTACTCCCTTATATCAGGAAGGGCAAACTCTTTTGTACCATCTTTATAAAAATCTGCCAAAAAAATTTATTTCACAAACTTAACCCAACCAATTCCTTTATTTTTGCCCCATAATTCCTATTGCTGTGACAGCCGGAAAATAATTTCAACTTGGCTGAACAGTAGTTCAGGCAGTGTCAGTATCTCAGCAGGGATAAATCTAGCAAAGTAAGAAACCAATTTCGGAGAAAGAACTGTTAGTGACATAAGTTGCATTTCTGTGAAAGAAAGGAATTTGATGACCATTCAAGTATACATTCAAGCGGTGTTGATTGTTAAACAGACCTTTTAACCTCGTCAGCATGTTTTGAAATTAAATAAACATGGCAATCGATTTATTGATGTCAGATGTGAGGAACCACTGACACGTTGGAATTCTAATATGAGAAACCATTTCTTCCTATCATATTTCTCACACCAATCAATAACAATATTATTATTATATTAATTGTTATTATCCTTAATAATTCAACAACAATAATAATATTTATATTTTTTTTATTTATGCCAGGTTTACATTATCAATGATACCTTATTATACTCGAGAAAATTTAGAATTTTTAAGAGAAATTCAATATAGAGGCAGAGCTCAACATTAAGGCTAGCCCCGGCCTAGTTGAGTCAGGGCTAGTTAAATCTACTTGTGAGTAGCCCCAAAGGGCTAGTAAGAATTATTATATCAGCCCTTCAAAAGTATGAAGCCATCCTCTGGCTCTGCATACCTGGATGATAATAAAACTCAATTCACAATACAAGTTGCACTCCTTTTCATGTTTTAAACAAAGGCTAGGGGAAGTCACTATATGAAAATTTTTGTTATAAATATTGAAACAAAATTGTTGGCATCTTTTGGTCACTTTATGCCATCAATTTTAAGGGCTAACAGCCTTATACAAATATTTTCAGGCCTAGTAAAAGTTATGGTAACTAGCCCTGCTGGGCTTGTGAAGTTTTTTCTTAATGGTGAGCCCTGCATATATAGGAAAAACATATTTCTAGAGAAATACATAAGCAAACTAGGGGTTTGATGATCAGGAAACAGTTATCTGGTTATGACTATAGATTGACATTAATCTAGAATTGATTGTTTTCAAACACAGGGTTCGACTTTCCCAGGGGCATACACCTCTAGATTTTGCTTTGGGCCCCTAGATTTTTCAGACTATGGGCCCGAAATAGTATATTATAATACAGAAATCCTGTTTTTGACCACTTAACTTATCAAAAGACCTTTTTTGGCCCCTAGCCCGAAATCTAAGTGTCAGACCCTGAAATAGTGACACACACAAAGTTATTGTGAAAATAATGTATTTCAACAGATAATTATAAAACATGACTGTACATATAAAAACTTTACTCCCCTCTATAGCAGAGATATATAGATTATGGTATTGAACTACCTGTCTATAGTGACCATTTATAGCACATAGCTAGGAAAATACCTGGGCTTGGAAAACACACTATGTTCAGTGACTAGAGAAGCTTTTTCTGTGGCATTAAAATGGTCCCGGTTCACTGCCCCGAGTCGGGACCAAATCCTGACTCAGCAACCATTAGAAAACATGATTTTAGTGTAATTTTTACAGCATTGCAAGATAAATTTCTATCACTCAAACCCGCTATAATAGCCATTAAGATCAGCCACTAAGCATTGGTGCAGATTTAGAGCATCGCCGATGCTGTTAGTTGCAGAGGCATCAGGTCATTATGGCCACCTACGTAAAGGGCCACCTACAAGAATGGCAAACAATTTTCTGGTCATTAGGGCCACCTGCACAAAAAAGGTGATAGAAGGCAAGTTATTATTAATAAAGATTTAAGATAACAGAGTGCATCATAAGTTGCAAAACATTATTTTCTGAGCGGGGCAAGCTGCCTCTAAAGTTGACTTGCCCTGCTGGCACCTCCACTTGCCCCGCCACTCTGTTAAACAAAGGTGAGATTGAACTTTGCCCAGAACATTACTTGTCGAGCCGGGCAAGTCAGGGTCTTGCCCCATTGCCATTATTTGCCAAATTCACTTGCAACGGGGCCAGTGGTTATGTTGCACGCTGCATAAAGAGATGGTCAAGCCTACATGAATTTAGTCACTTAAAGAATGCTTTTATGTATAGCGATACAGGTTCTAGGAAGGAAAATCGAGTCACCATCAGTGTCTTAGCCAGGATTAAGAAGCTGGGTGCCTAAAATTGGCAGTTTTAAAATTTTGGGGCATCCAAATTTTTAAGGGGGATCACAATATACTCATATTTCAACCATAAACATGTATAAATTCATCAAAATAAGGCATGATATCATTAAACAATGTCATGGGAATTATAAGATGAAAAAATTCAATCAAATTCAATTATAAGCTTGAGATTAAGATTTTTAGAAATTCCACACAAAAACTTGGGTGTCCTGAGGGGTTCTTTTTAAAGGGTTGGTGTCCAAAAAGGCACACAGACCCCCTGCTGGCTAAGACAATGGTCACCATTGTTTGCACTACTCATAAGTGTCAAGAACCTCCATTACTGAATAGTGTACACTTTGGATTAGAAGTTTAGGGTATAAGTAATATCTTAATAACTTTATAATATGAAAGAATGAATGAAATAAAAGTCATAAAACCACTCTTTCAGTGAATTGATGTAGGTTTGACCATCTCTTTCTCCTAAATCTTATTTAATAACTTACCTTATATCACCTTTTTGTGGAGGTGGCCATAATGTAGGGATGCCAAGTGTTTGGCCATTGCCATTACCCATATCTGCAATAGGCTAAACATACCAACTTTGCAGCCAGGGCTGGGATTTCAGATCTGTGATATGATCATTTGTTTATATCATGTACTATGTACACTGTAAAAACACTTAAATTCTGAGATAATAATCATGTTTTGTTGCTGAAATTATCTTTACATGCTAAAAATCTAACTTTAAGTTGAGCAAGGTTAGTGATTACAAGGACAAGTGGCAGCACCTCACCTTGCTGCTGAGTGCTGACCTGTCAGGTGACAAACAAAAATATATTTTTGTTGACCACATGTGCCACACCTTCAATAAAGCTCACAGTTGAAAAAGAAGCATGACATACAAGAGAACTATGAGGCAGGGGTTTAGCCACCTATGCGTCCACTCGTCCAGCGTTTCATTTGGACACCCAGAACACTGTTTTTTGACAGTTTGGACATACAAATCATCAAATTACTGATTAGAACTGTGTTGGCACAATTTGGCATAGTCACATAGGAAAGTCCAGGTAGTCAATGAACTAAAACAAATCAATTGACCTTGTCAACTGCTAGCACTTTTTGCGCTGTTGAAGTGAAAATTTGTCTACAGTACACACCTTACTAGGTCATGACGGTCCATGACACTTGACCAAACACACACTCTCTCTCTATTCAGTATATGTCGGGTATCAGGATTACAGTTATGTCAATTACAGTTATTCTGAACTATGGCTAAAGGGGGTGGGGGGTGGTTGAGGAATTTAATATTGGTTCGCCACGTTTGAAATTGAAAAAATAAACAGTTTTACAGCTAATTCAAGCTAACAATGAGCAAAGCGAATGGGTTTGTAAGCTTCAACTGTGTGCCTGTAAGAACTGGCTTGGTGGCTATTGGTGGTCAAGTCAAACACACCTGTCTACTTATAGGAATCTGGGTCAGTTTGTGGTTAGCAGTCACTGAGTGTGGAGAACTAGAACATAAGGGGAACTAAAGGGGAAATTGGTACATGGGACACTAGTAGTCTTCAGACAATCTGAGAGATTGTGGTACTTGAGATATGATACCACTGGGGAGCCTCCCTACTCTGTGACCATGAAAACCTACTGGGCGACTAGCAGAACCCATGTGTATACTTTACAAGTGGACATGTAGAGGTCACACGTCCACCTGTAGGGTCTATCAATCTTTTGTACAGAGTGAATGGACTATACTCCTGAACTTGTACTATCGCTCATTGTTAGCTTGAATTAGCTATAAAATACCAAGAACAACACTACAAATTAATCATGTCATATGAAAAAATGTGACAAAATCATGCAGATATGCTATTTTTTAAACATTAACACACTTCAATAAAAATCTCATTGTACATACCAGTGGTAAAAATAGACCGCCCACCGGTCCGTTTCTACCAAAAATTTGAATGGGCTAGTAAAATTCTGACCACATTAATTTAGTAAGCATCATATCCAGTTTCACATTTCTACAATAGATTATAACTGTCACTATTCATAAATTTTGCACAATTAACCACGAATGTTCAGTTATGAAATGGCTGTTGGCTAACATTTTGGTTATTAAAGTGATATGGACCCCAAATATTTTGGTGGACCACTAAACTTTTCATTTTGGTGGACCGTTTGACCACTAAGGCTTAGCAAACTGTTTTCAGCACTGTTGTACTCTTCTTCCCTTTAACAAAATATATCACTAATTTTACTATATATATTTATTACAGTAATAACTCATGTTGTGACAGTGACTGCACTTTTTTTAAGTAAACACAACTGTAAGGTGGAGATGTTACACCAGAGCTCGTCCTCTGACTGTGATTGTACTTAGGTTGGAGAACAAACCCCTACATGGTGGATAAGTAAATGTGGAGTACCAGCCTATGACTGTTGGGCAAAACTTACTGTGCATTAATAAGAACATTGAGTGCAAGATATTGAGGCAGTGAATCTCTGTTAGAATTGAGTCAGACATTCTACTTCAAAAGGTTTCAAGAGAAATTTGGAATCAGTCACTACTTTCGGAAAGAGCCTGTATAGCCCCTCAGGCAGGGGTTAGACACAGTACAGGGTGTACTTGTATCCTGAGACATAGATCAGATTTTGAGGCAAGGGTAAGACACAGTAAAGGGTGTACTTGTATCCTGGGACATAGATCAGATTTTGGGGCAAGGGTTAGACACAGTACGGGGTGTACTTGTATCCTGGGACATAGATCAGATTTTGGGGCAAGGGTTAGACACAGCACAGGGTGTACTTGTATCCAGGGACATCAGAGTAGACTTTGGGGCAAGGGTTAGACACAGTAAAGGGTGTACTTGTATCCTGGGACATAAGAGCAGACTCTGGGGCAAAGGTTTGACATCATTAGAATGTTCTTGTATCCAGGGACATAGACCAGGCTTTGGGACAAGGGTTAGACACAGTAAAGGGTGTACTTGTATCCTGGGACATAAGAGTAGACTTTGGGGCAAGGGTTAGAAATAGTTAGAATGTTCTTGTATCCAGGGACATAGACCAGATTTTGGGGCAAGGGTTAGATACAATACAGGGTATGCTTGTACTCTGGGACATAAGAGTAGACTTTGGGACAGGGGTTAGACATAGTTAGAATGTTCTTGTATGCTTGGCCACAGACCAAGTGGTAAGAGTAATTAGAGGCTGGATTACTAGATAGACATGCACATGATTCAATTGCCTTCATGTTAATACCTCTTCATAAATCAGACTTCATAAAGGATCCGGGAACTAGCAGTCACCCATGTTGGTAGTGGTAAATGACCCTGCCCCCTCCTGCTAACTTTATCATGGTCCTTCAAAGGACACTACTTCAGACATAATAACTGTGAACCCACTGAACATATTATATCCATGACATACAGCAATGCAAACTAAAGGTTGAATGATAATGGCAGAGCAAGTCAGTATTACATTTTATCTTCTGAACAAAATGAATGCGTTGAAAGAACAATTCTTTGTATCCATTCGCATAAACCACATTCATCTTAAATTTCTAGAATTTTTTTACATGAAAATATTTACATTAGGGATTTTTATTCTGAATTTAATCAACATATCTCCTTCAAATGTTTCACCCATTTATGCTTTATTCACAAGTTATTTCAAAACGTCTCAAAATTCAGACACTACTTTTGGGGGTCATTCAAGTGATGAACAAACACAACACAGATATGACACACTGAGACATAAGGAAATATCTTGATAATACAACACTTTTACTAAACCATTTGACTGAAAGTTGGTGGTTCTGTTAGTTGTAAAATACCTGTCCAAATTCGTTTTGAAATTATTATGCCACACAAAAAGTTAAGTTTGAAATTAAGAGAGCATGTGTTTACTGGGTTTTAATCCTGCTAAGGGATTGTGAGAAAGTTGGTCGAAAGTTGGTGGTTTTTCCCAGGAATTCCAGTTTCCTCCACGGCTAGCAACTGGCTACTTGCAACTGGCTATGATTGAAGCTCTATATTTCAGAAAAGGGCACAATAAACTGAAGTACAAAGTTCAAAGCCTGCGTGTGTTCTGGGGTCGTTTATTGTGTGTGTTGTTGTCTCACCTGGTATGAAGAACTGTCCGTCGGGGCCCTGCGCGTACTGCACGATGGTGGCGCCGGTGGTGCTGGTCTGCGCCGAGCTGACGTTGCTCATGGTCAGTGTCTGCAGGCCGCCGTCGCCTTGGGCTAGCTGCAAAGCTTGAGCGGGGACAACTACAACAGGAGAACCTAGGGTCAAAAGAGCACAGACACATGCCTTAAGTACGCATCCCGACACCACACAGTCTGGAGTAGTTACAGCGGCATCACATACAAAACATCACCTTCAACAATCAACACTCTCAATTAGTTATGATTGCTCTTAGGAATGATTGAGAACAGATACAAGGACAACTTAAGTCAGGAACTTTTAAGACGGGCCATATAAACAAAATCTACTGAAACCTAAACTTGCCGAGGTGACGAGGTCACAAGGATATTTTCTATTTCTTGTTTTTCCCTTATTAAAACAATAGATTTATTATCAATACCAAGGACTCACATCTGAAAATAAGCCTGTACCAATCGTCGATTGGTACAGGCTTAAAGGCTGTCCTAAAAGTCGATCGACTTTTGGTACAGTTAATGCTGTCCCAAAAGTCGATCGACTTCCGGTACAGCTTAATGCTGTCCCAAAAGTCGATCGACTTCCGGTACAGCTTAATGCTGTCCCAAAAGTCGATCGACTTCTGGTACAGTTAGTGCTGTACCAGAAGTCGATCGACTTTTGGTACAGGTAATAGCTGTACCAGATGTCGATCGACTTCTGGTACAGTGAAGCTGTACCAATCGTCGATTGGTACGGATCGACTTCTGGTACACGACATATATATATATATATATATAATTATATACATAATTATATATAATTATATATATATATATACATATATGTGTATTGCTGTTCATCACACTATTCCATTGAGTATATATGTGTTTATGTTAGGTCAATATATAAGTATATGCGGTCTTCTTCGAAGAATAGGAGACACCAACTTTCAAAAGCACCTATTGAGGGGCTAGTAGCCGTGAGTGGAGTTTGAGTGCGCTATGAGGAGCTGTAGGAGCAGCAGGGTACTACTGCCTAGGGGACTCACTTGTGGCTGAGGAGAGCTGCTGCTGTAATGCTGAGGCCTGAGACAGATTGTTGGCAGCGTCCGTCGCCTCCTGGCTGTCCTGCTGACTAGAGATGGACGATTCCTCCTCAATCTTACCAGGGTTGATCGGACGACGACAAATCATTTAAAATCCTCCTGCAAAACATTAACAACACCAGGAGGATCAATACAAGATCGCGACAGGTACGAATAAGGTCAGAGCAAGTATCTGAATCTGTGATGTCTACCCTTACCAAATACATGAAATGTTTAAACCAAACTTGCGTTTCATGATGATCAATTTCAATTATCAGTTAACCTAACAATTGTAAATAGAATTTAACTAATTGTTTTGATATTTGAGGGAGTCCAGTTGATTTGTACCTCTTGAGGAATTCATGGCTATTTTTGACATTTAAATGAACCCAGAAACTATGATCGAGTAAGATTGGTCAGTCAGTCCCATGTGACAATGTCTGGTGTAACACTTTTTTTTTTAAACTTGAATTATTACTCAAATCAACAAGTAAATGGAAAGAAAACTTATGTCACACTAAACCAATGGGTTTGGGCAAAATATCAAGCATATGCTTTGATGACTGAGATGTTTTCACTGGTCGAAATATGTAGTTAGAAACACATTTAGTGCTATAGAATCATCTGGTAAGTCAACTTTTGCACTTAATTGCACTTTTCAGTAGGAAAGATAGTACAAATTAGTGATAATCTTTAAAGAATACATGAGTGTGACTTATGTAGTTTAGAGCTAGATACTTTATCTCAAAACAATGATAGAGCATCCAGGGACAAATTGTCCAGTGTAACATTGTCCTGTATAACATGCAACTTTTCAGTAAAATGCAAATTTTCTCCTTAAGTCCACATGTAAAACAAATAGCAAACTGTACCAAGTTTTTAGAGTCTGTTTCACTAAGTTTAATAAGTGTGATGTTTTTAACCGCGAAGAAATTTCAAGTTAAAAAACACCATAAAAAAGTCATGTCGCACTGGGTCCTGTGTAACATAGCAGTATTTTTAGTTCATATCTTCTACAATTATGAATAAATTCTAACAGTAGTTGATAAGACTGAAATCGTTGAATGGTGTGTTTGTATTTCATGAATCTTGATAGATTAAGGTATTTCTCTTATAAAGTTATTCTGAGTTGAAATCTCATATTGTCCTGTGTAACATAAAGTAAATACTGCGGAATGCCCCTTTATTAGTAAATTTTACAACTGGCAATTTTAGGCACCCAGTTTCTAAATCCTAGTTAAGACACTGAGCATGTGTGAATCACTGACTCACTCATGGAACTCGCAAATGCTACTTTGTTAGGAGTTTGCATGTATATATATATATGGAAAATACATGTAATAGGTTAAGTGCAAAGTTGATATGATCTATCTTATAGGCAGATATGGGGCAGGTATGTATTTTGTTTGAGTTGATTTACAATCTGACGGTCCATTCCTTGCTTAATATGAAAGACTGGGCGGAACTTGATGTCATATTTCTGGACAAGTATGTCATGTCAGCGCTCAACAAATAGCATAGTCCCATCTCCCGGGGGATCCTAAATTCCAAAAACAGACCTGTCAGGCTACCTAAAGTTGGACTCAGGTAGTCCCGTTGGTCTACCTGAATCCTGGGGAAGTTCCCCACTTTAAAAACACTACAAAATGGTAGCGAAAAAAAGTGGCGGGACTACCTAAAATGGCGGCGGGACTACCTGATTTTGGGTTCAGGTAGCCCCACCAGTCTACCAGGTCCTTCTGGGGACTGTCGTGCCCTGCATGTACATCATATAAATATATAGTACATGTATATGGTCCTGATTTTTGTGCATTCTTGAAGATGTGACAGTGGCTGCATTTCTGTGACTGCACCCATGAAGAAGAGATTTCAAAAGCAAAGAAAGTCAAACATAATCATTTTCTTGCGATTTCATTTAACTTAATTTTGGTTTTTGTAAGGGGTGTTACTTAAAGGGGTCTAATTGAAACCAGTATGATTTCCATTGCTCATACTTAAAGCCCATGGAGATTGTGCTTGGTGTGGTGGGGTCTATAGATCCACATGTTTTGACCCAAACTATAGTACTTTTCGTGATTAATGGCAGAAATAAACTTGCAGGGTTAAAACCACTATGTATATATTCAGAGAGACACATCCCCTTGATCCGCAACCCCATAGGCACAGCATGCTAGTACCTAGAGTGTGTGCGCCTCGAGTTACGCGGTGTAGACTGGGGAAGTATTGGTGACGTGATTTTTTCAGAAAGAGGCTGAGACTAGTAGATAGTGAGTTGGCAATCCAGAGCCTTATCTCTTTTCGCTGCCTCTATCTAGGTCAGATAGGTTGCCAAGGAGATGGGCTCAGCAGGCAGCCAATCGTGGGGTACACATGTTATCTATGACTCATAGAGAGGCAGCGATATGTGATGATGCATGCACAGTACCCACTCCCTGTCTACTACTCCCAGATATATTTTATCATTTTAGTATTATCAAGGGTGTTTTATGCTACTTTTGACATAATATGGACTTTGGCAGACAGAAAATCCTGTTGAAATAAATGACAAGTTAATCTTTGACAAGAATGTTGGATTTTGTTTTGTTTTTCATGATGCCAATGCATATCTTTCAGTCTTACCTTCATTGGCTTCAATATCATGAATATGATGTATTACATGATACTAGTAAATTCCATTATTTAAAAAAACACTTGTTATACCTACATAATGAACAGACAATTGGCGATACTTGTAGGTGGCCATAATCACCCTGGACCGTTGCAAAGCTTCGGCCGTGGCGGCCTCATCTTTAACAACAAACATCTACATCTCGTCTATAAATGTGGGGTTTTACTCCCCAAAATGGCCGCCACGGAACCGTGAAATCGTCTATTGGTCGTAATGAGCAAAATCGATATTTTGCAGAGATGACACAAAAGGTGTGTTTATACATACACACGGTAGTGCTTCAAAAATGTTTGGCAAGTTTGGACCGCAAAATCTGGGAACATTTTGAACTTTTGTCACCAGAAAAGTGGAAAAGGCGGAGTGCCAAACTCAAGTCAGTCAGCCAGACTATACTCGTCTAGATCGATAGGAGATACATCTAAACCGATTGATTTAACATTAACCAACTAAATCGATTTAACCATTTCTTCAAAAGCCTGACATGGGTGACGCAAAGAAGCATACATTCAATTCCCTGAATAATGCTATGAAATATTCATACAATACCTAGTTTAAAGCGCACTTACTTCTGTCTATGTTGTGATGCATAATCCGTGGCGAACACATGTCTGAAAATGGCGCCAGACTGTTACGACACTACCGGCTGTTGAATAGTACGAGCGATTTGATTGGTTCAAAGGCCGGACACTCCTTTCAAGCCTACACAAGCGAGGCAGTGATTGGCTTACTATTTTTAGTAACTCTTCTCAAATATATTTTTATTTTTTGAAAAAAATTTTGTGAACGAGGATCTTGAGATATTTTTTTTTTTTTTTAATTTTTTTTTTTTAATTTTTTTTTTAAAAATTTTTTTTTTTTTAAATTTTTTTTTAAAGATTTTCTGATATCTAAGCAAAAAAAAAAAATTTAAAATTTTTTTTTTTAATTTTTCTGATTTCTTAGCAAAAAAAATAAAATTAAAAAAAAAATTTTTTTTGAAAAGATTTTCTGATTTCTAAGCAAAAATAAATAAAATTTAAAAAAAAATTGTGGTCCTTGTAAGCGGTCTTAGAATTTTTTTTTTTGACTTATTAAGAACAGACATGCAAACACACACGTACACACACAGACCCTCCGTGCCGTAACGTTACGGCCCTATGCTTGTTGCTCTGACGGGCCTCGCCTATACACGGCGAACGGTACGGACAGCCTGAGGGGGGGGGGGGGGGGGGGGGGGTTGCAAGTCTCCTGGTCTATAGCACACACACGCCCAGCGCGTTGCACGCAGATTGACATGTCACCTACGTCTTAACCAGAACGATCTGATGCTCGCAGACAGTCCCGACAATGTATGTGCGTGTGTGTGTGTGTTTGTATGCCTGTTCAAGCTGTGACAGTTCTCCTTTAGGAGCATTATCAGCTATACAGATACAGATACAGATGAGTGAAAAATGAATGAAAAATAACACAGGCTAAATTATGTAGATAGAACGTGTATTTATCCGTTGTTCAGACAAGAATGCCACTGCCGGCGCTGCCTCACGAGGCTACACGAGCGAGGCAGTGATTGGCTATCTATTTTAGTAACATTGCAGAACACAAAAAAAAATATTAAAAAAAAAAAAAATTCCGAA
The DNA here is from genome assembly GCA_963942565.1 of Maea johnstoni. Classification (NCBI taxonomy): domain Eukaryota; kingdom Metazoa; phylum Annelida; class Polychaeta; order Spionida; family Magelonidae; genus Maea; species Maea johnstoni. The sequence goes on from OZ012690.1 coordinate 31,290,735, forward strand.
CAAGGATCTTGAGACAATTTTTTTTTATTTATTTTTTATTTTTTTTTAGATTTTCGGATTTCTAAGGAAAAAAATTAAAAAAAAAAAAAAATTTCATTGGTCCTAATAGGCTTCCGTACTTTAAATGCTCGCGAATCTCGAAAATATTTGTGAAATAATCACACAGTATGAGTAGTGATTGACCAAAAATTAATGGCATAACAATTGCTACGATTTCAACCTGTCCAGCGTGCAACATAACCACTTGTCCCGTTGCAAGTGAATTCGGCAAAAAACGGCAATCTGGCCAGCAAAACAAGACCCTTACTTGCCCTGCTCAGCAAGAAATGTCTTTTGGCAGAGTCCTCGCAATGTAACTGACCTTAGTTAAACAGGGTGGTGGGACAAGTGGAAGTGCCAGCGTGGGCAAGTAAACTTTAGGGGCAGCTTGCCATGCTCGGCAAGTAATGTTTTGGAACCTGTGTTGCACCCTGCTATCGCAACACCGTCATTTCACAACAGATTTAAAATAATTAAATGGTAAGTAGAATGAGTTGTGGCGGTTATAACATTCTAAACTGCATTCTAAACTGGGGACAAAGTAGCTCAGTTGGTTAGGTGTCGGACTAGTAATCAGAGGGTCGCTGGTTCGATTCCTCGCCACTCCGGGCACTTTGGTCGTTCTTGGGCAAAACAGTTTATTCCATATTGCTTCAGTCTACCCAGCTGCAAAATGGGTACCTAGCATAAATAAGGCAGTGCTTAGAGTGTGTGCGCTATATGCTGCCAGTTGCTCTGGAATATCCCCGGGGGATTGAAATGGTTTCTGTATGTACAGTGCCTGCTAGGGGAGGAAGGTCGTGTGAGCACTTCGGTGGATACAAGACTATAAACCGAATACCTTTACCTTTACCTTTAAAGTTGACCCACAGAGATGCAAATAATTTATCTTTTTTAGAGAACACCGCCGTGGCAACTTTTCCCGCTACTATAATCATGACATCGCGTGAGCATTTGTTACACTGAGGATTTGGTGCGTGGTTGCACATGTTGCGTGGTCAGTGGCGGACAAAAGTATGTGCGTTCCCTAATCATTCTGCATTAACTTTTAAAGCAGTCACAAAGTTACGACGGGATTCTGTCTCACCGTGACGTCATTCTTTCCCAAATTCCGCCGATAGAGGTCGCCGCTTTTGTTTTGTACTTTGCAGAAACAAGTTGCCACAAAACTTGCGCACATAGCAAATTTCGTCCAAATGGCCTTCGAAACTGTAACTTTTTTTAAGGTATCAGTACATATGCTTATGCCAATCATAAACACTTCGTTGCAGAAGGGCTGCACAAGCTATTATATGCCAGAAATATCTAAAAATGAATTAGCCATTTTAAAATCCAATCATGGTAGCCTGACCAGATAAGAATTGATAGTTTGCATGAGGATGTACAGTGGCTGGAATTTCTCACGGTACTACAGACCAAGCTGCTATGGACTCTTCAACAAAGACAATCTTCATGAGGTGCATGAAGGCCCTCAATATGATAGTTTTTTTCTAGGATGTTCCTGCATTTGTACAAATCAACACAATAAAAGCTTATTTTCAAATTCATCTATCATATTTTTGATGCCCACATGGATTGAAAATATGGTTTAAAGGGGAACTTGGGGAACATTACAGGAAATGTGCACATAGGGTACCGTCCCGGCCACTCCACTTGTGGAGTGTCGCCGGCGAAGGCACACTGCGCTGCCGCTGTGCTTCCTGCCATACGCTCTCCCCAGAGAACGCTATCTATCAGGCAGGTACTGGCGTGCAGGTCCTTATCTTTATGGGTCAAAGCAGTCAGCTGTGGCAGTGTAGGAGGGGTGTTACCGCAAGAATAGACAGTCTTAAAGATTTCTACTTGCAGTGGAAAATTGAGTATAAAAGCGGTTTTATTGGAAATAACTAAAAAAAGTGGTATAATTAGGTTAGGAAGTATATGATACACCGGCTTGCAGCTTAGTTTAGGAGTTTAAGCGTGCTCTTGAGGGTGAAAGTTGTAACTAGTGACTTTAAAAAGTTCTATGTGACTATTTCCTGTCATGAAGAACAAAGTTCATGAACATAGCTCAACATCTCTCATAAACAGGGAAGCCCTAGAGCTCCACACAAAGAGAAATCTAAAATTGTAATTAGTGAGTAGCACTTCCTCGGAGCCAAGGCCGACGCCATTGTGAATCTGGGTCATCAACCCCTGCTGTGGTCAGTGTTATTGGGTAGCAAAGGAGCTTAGGTGTGCTTGAGATAAGCACAGAGCTAGGCGCAGGAAGTGATCTCTGCCACCCAATTGAAAAACATGGCCGCAGCCAGTGGCTGCCAGGGGCTGGGCAGGATGATGGCAATATGCAAAAATCTCCCCCCATGGGATCACTGAGAGAACAAGAAGGGCAGCATCCTGTTCTTGAAGTTTATTACTCTCATATGAGCTGATATGTATGTGAGCCTTTAAAAAATGTGCCCCGGGGGCGGGGATTAGTGACAAAAAAATGTGCCGCGGGGGGCGGGGACTATGCAAAATAGTGCAGAAGGTCGGTGCACTATCCCCGCCCCATCCCGGCCCCCCCCCTCCCGGGGATTCAATTGACTGGTGCATAATCCTATAACTAGGTGTATCTCCAGGTTCCTGAGTGTTATCAGGTAGAGAATATCATCGCCACCTGTCATTATTCAATCCATATTCTGTTTTATTTCAAAATTTACAAGTCTTTTTTTCAAATGACATATTCTCATTAATTACGCAGGTGATGGTTACTGCAGGTTCAGAGTTACTTTAGGGATATCATTGACTATGCCCAATAAAAGGTATTTTTTGATTTTTTACTGCTGAAGATTTTTACAGACCATAACGTTGAAAGTTTTAGTTAGAAATCTCCACACCAACTTCACTTGGTAACCTCATATACTCATAGCTAGCACCTAGTTATAGCATCCTGACCACAACCCATTGTCTTGAGATCGTCGATGTGTATCTTTGTGCAACTCTCTTTTGTTTCGAGTGCTCAGGAGTGATCAGCGAGGTATGTCCATTACTATCAAAGGGGTTCCCATGCCTCCACACACGAGATTTCTCACTAGAATTTTCAATGTTATAGCCTGTAAATATCTTCAGGGGTAAGAAATCAAAAAAATACTTTTTATTGGGCATAGTCAATGATATCCCTAAAGTAACTCTGAACCTGCAGTAACCATCACCTGCGTAATTAATGAGAATATTCGAAAAAAGTTGTAAATTTTGAAATAAAACAGAATATGGATTGAATAAGGGCTACTCACAGGTTGAATTTACTAGCCCTGACTCTCAATAACTAGCCCGGATTCAGGGATTGAGAAGTCCATTATTGAAATATCGTCTACACGCTTTCATTTAGATATTGCAGCAGTCCCTGTACTTTTATTATTACCAATTATTTTTACTTTTACGACAAAGCATGCTGTTATTCGATTTATCCAAGGCTAAAGTCAATCACGTTTGGAAAACCTGTAAAAGCCGCTATTTACCAAGTCCAATACAGTGCTTAAATCAATTTCTTATCACTAGGTGAACTTAACCTTCAAACACTACGGATTGTATGTTTACATACCAAGCAGAAATGGCACATAGTAAAGTAATTTGGTTATATAAGATATATGATAAAGTGATATACATATTCAACACTACGTAAGATAGATCTCTTTTTGGAAGATGTGGGTGGCCTTGAAAAAGGCCGTTCGGGTAGAAAACCGTATAATGTACAGTTTACTTGGCTTTCTGGGTCTTCTTGGGGAGAAGTACAGCCTGGATGTTGGGCAGTACACCTCCCTGGGCGATGGTGACACCGGATAGAAGCTTGTTCAACTCCTCGTCGTTACGGATGGCGAGCTGAAGATGACGGGGGATGATCCTGGACTTCTTGTTGTCACGGGCGGCGTTACCTGCCAACTCGAGAACCTCAGCGGCCAAGTACTCCATGACGGCAGCCATGTACACTGGGGCACCGGCTCCTACACCAAGGCTGTCACCAAGTACACCAGCTCCAAGTAAACAGTTTCCAACTGTAATTACTACCCCAACGGCCTTTTTCAAGGCCACCCAAAACCTCCAAAAAGAGATCCATCTTACGTGTTGTTTCATTGTTGTTGTTTTATTGTTAATAGGTAAATGTCAATACTGCTCGCACTGCTTCAATTATGATCACATAAGATTCGTCAGTATCAGTAATCTATTTTGTTTCTTTATTGACTAACGTGAAACATGAATAAACACTAGCACGAAATAAGATTATCGATTAACATTAATAACGCAAAATATGACGAATGGGCGCTACACATGTAATATCATGGGACGCATAGTTATTTCAATATTGTTGAATTAGTGTAACCACTTCATATAGGCGCTCTCATCCTGAGAGTTAAGACAAACGATACTCATTACAACAGGAGCCTTGCCAAGCATAGTAACTAAGTCCAGCAACCCGAGATCCACTATTTTGCAATACCGGTCTTTTCTCCTGCACTAGTGTTGGTACATTTTCACATATATGCTTCCGATATAGGCTAATATTATATATACGACGACCACTCACACTGAGAGTGATACACAAAGTTTGGATAAGGTTCGTTGTCCTTTCCAACTGATATCTACACATATCAGCTTACAATTCAACACAGTTCCGATATACATGTTTCCCTCCATATAAACCACCCTAGAGTGAACACATTCATCCCGACACCTTTTAGTTTAATGATAATATAAGTTAATTTCGATTTCCCCTAAATGGAGCCTGGTTTTAAGACTTAGGAAGACAGGGGTAAGAAGAGATGACGAAGGATTTTCTCCGGTGTGCAAGAAGAAGACCTAACCGCATTTGACAGTGGTTGTCAAACAGCTGGCCAGCGTTCTCATGTCAATAAAGAAAATTCCACGTGTCTCCATGGTCCCTCGTGGGTTGCCATGGTAGACGCGTGTATACATTTGGAGGGGCCGGGCGGTGGCTCCCTCTGGGCAAAATCACGTGATTTACCCTTGTTGCGGTTTCATGCTTACAAGCAATCATCAGAGGTGGAGGCGGAAAATAAAGAATTTGTAGTGGTATCGAAATAGTGTGAAAGGTAGAAGAATAAGCAACATCACATGATGTCAATAAGATATTGTAGAAATTTTGGATGTGGTCTAAAGATAGGAAATAGAAATACACTATGATGACTTCATCAGTGTATTGTAGGGCATGAGAGAACATTGGGTTCAAGACGTTGGCCAGGAGAAAATAAACACCTTAGTCGCATGACCAGGGTCCAAGCTGGAAGTAAGAACATCATGTAAGACAAAACAAAATGACGCAATACAGGGGTTCATAATGTACTTATCCAAAAACTGTGAGAGATATGACATCACCATTTTCCTTTAGTCGAAAACATTGAGTCCCAGTGGAGAGGTCGTCCTGAGCCTGTGTATCCACATAAGTTCTAGAATTAGACGTATAGCGAGTGACTCTTCAGAGTCCGGATTCTTTCTACCAAACTGTAAAACAAAGATATTGACATCGTCCAGACAATTGTGATCAGGATCATTAAAGTGTCTACCCACACTGTGAGTGTTGTTATTTTGAGAAATAAATCTGAAATGTTCACACATTCTTGCTCTTAGTGTTCTTTTTGTATGTCCTACATATTGCTTTGAACACCTCTGACATGAAATACAATAAATAATATTGTTAGTTTCACAATCACAATTTCTAATTGTGTTATACTTGCGGTGAGTGATAGGGCTTCTGATGGAGCCACATTTGTTAAGTTTGCAGCAGTATCTGCAGTTAGGTCTGGAACATCTCTTGTTCTTATTCAATTTAGTGGTCCCCTTGCTAGGGGCCGGTTGTACGTCCATAGGGTTGCGACATAGTGCTCTCACTAAGTGATCCCTTAGATTTTTGGGTCGCCGGAACCCTTTTGTAATTTTCCAATTAAGGATGGATCTGGTACTACTAGACCTGTCTAATAGATCCCAATTTTTGCGAATAATTTTATCTAAAAAGCTACCGGAAGGATGATATGTGCTGATGAGAAAGATCTCTGGTATGATGTCTTCATCAATCAGAGTTGTTTTAAGTGGGGGGTGGAGGAGGAGTCTTCTCTCCTTGTCATAAGCTCGTACGAAGGCCTCTTGTACGAGATCTGCAGGGTATTGAGCCCTGAGGAAATGCCTAGCAAGTTCTTTGCTATGTTTGACGAAGTCGTCATCATTACTACAGATCCTACGAACTCGTAGGAACTGACTATATGGAATTGCTTTTTTGCAATTTCTTGGGTGGCAGGAATTGTAGCTCAAATAATTGTGAGCATCAGTGGGTTTTGTATATAGAGATGTTTCTAGATGGCCATCATCAATTTTGACTGTAACGTCTAAAAAATGCACTTCTATCGGAGAAATGTCTGTTTCGAATTTAATAGATTCTACTACTTGGTTGAGATGTTTCTCGAATTTCCTAAATTCTTCTATTCCGTGGGTCCAAATTTGAAAAATATCATCGATATATCTGACCCATATTAAGGGTTGTATCGGGTAAGTGTAGACGAACTGGTTTTCAAACCAGCCCATGTATGTGTTGGCAAAAGATGGCGCCACCTTTGTGCCCATGGCAGTCCCTCCTACTTGGAGAAAATGTCTGCCGGCAAAATCAAAATTATTCATAGTTAATACTTTCTCTAAAAGTGTACAAAGACTAGAAATGGTGGGTTTAAAGCCATGATGTCCAGCATTAATTAATGCTAATTTAGCAGCCTCTATCCCCTCTAAATTGGGTATATTTGTATATAAACTGGAAACATCCATAGTAACCAGAAAACTTCCTGGGGGTATATCTGTAAAGTTTTCTAACTTTTTAAGAAAATCGGTTGTGTCCTTAACATAGGACGGTAGTGTCTTGACAGTGGGTTGGAGGAAGAAATCCACAAATTGTGATATCCTCTCTGTCGGGCAACCGTTGCCCGAAACTATAGGTCTACCTGGTGGTTTCACTCGATTCTTGTGAATCTTGGGAAGCATGTAAAAGAGCGAAGTACGTTCTTTGCTAACATAAAGGTATTCATAACATTTATCATCAATTTCTTTATTCTCAGATAAAGTCTTAAGAAAAGCATTAATGTCTAAGGTATGTTGATGTGTCAGGTCTTCCTGGGTTTCTATATAAAATTTGGGGTCAGACAACTGTCTGATGCCTTCATTGATGTAGTCAAGGACATTCTGGACTACAACAGCTCCGCCTTTATCAGCGGGTTTGACAACAATAGATTTATTATTGCTTAAACTCTTGATTGCTGCATTCTCACCCTTTGTTAGATTATGAAATTTGGTGGGAGGTATCCCATGTTTTAAAAGGTCCATTTCATTATGTCTAATGAATTGCTCAAGTGTATTCACTGGAGGTGGCTTCCATTTAGAGGGTTCTCTAAATTTTGCATTACCAAAGCCCTGGTCTTGGTTGTTTGGAGTAATTGTAGGACATAAAGTACTGCCATTCTCGTCTTCTTTAGGTAAACTGCTAAAAAAGAGTTGTCTACGTAGACGTGTGTGAAATTTATTGAGATCTTCTCTGAGATCACCAAAATTCGGCTCACCGGGGGTTGGGCAGAATTTTAGACCACGTGTAAGGACAGTTATCTCATCTTGACTCAATGTGTGGGAAGAGAGGTTAACAACAAAGGAATCCAATTTTGGATCAACACTGTTATTATTGGTGTTCAAATCAATGAAATTACATATGTCTGGATCTACCAGAGTATTATTAGCATGTTTGATGAAACCTTCATCTATGGCACTAATTGGTTCATAATCATGGTGTGAATGAATAAAGATATGATAACATACATATGCTGTTCCTGAGGATCTGACATAGTCCGAACGAGGTATGACTGGTACATCTCCTGATGTACCTGAGTGTGATGTATCATCCTGGTGATCATGAGAATTTCTCGACAGGAGAGTAAAAGAGTTGTAAGGATAGGCATGCAGCTTACATCTTTTGTAACTGAAGTATATGTGACAGGCATATGTCAAAAGTCTATTTTCAGTAAAATCGGGGACCAATTCATCTCATGATGTCATGGTGACATCATATCATGATGGAAGTAGCCTTATTTGATAGATTTATATCCCATTCCTATCAGATATGGACCTTAAAAGCACCCATTAAGACATGTTCTGTACATTGACTTCTGACTTGGTGGCCATTTTAAATTTATGCAAATTAGGGCCCTTAGAGAGGGTAACTTTCGGGAAACTTTTGATATGATGTTCAGTTAGGTCCAATGAACCAGTCAAAGCAAAAAAACTTTCTGTAGCAATTTGTTCTAGGTATTTCATAATTTGACTGGACTAACCGTGCGCAGTACCATAACAACTTTAAAGGAACCATTATAAATTAGATTGCGATTAAACAACGACTGCACACGGTAATTCGTTCTACAATCGCAAAATAAGGTCGTAGATGTGGGAAACAGCCTTTAGGGTTCGCCATAACAACCCTGCAGACACATTCGCAAGTGTGTTTGACATTTTCCTTGCGGTTGCATGCTGATGGCCGCGGTTCACCACAATAAAAACCAACTTTCGCAATCATGATAAACTGCGGGGACAGCCGTGACCTTGAGACCTGGCCTTTAGCGATGTGGACACCAGCGGACATTGGAATTACTACACTTATTGATTGATTGCTAAAAACTATACCACATGTAGCGTGACCTTGAGACCTGGCCTTTAGCGATGTAGACACCAGCGGACATTGGAATTACTACACTTATTGATTGATTGCTAAAAACTATACCACATGTAGCGTGACCTTGAGACCTGGCCTTTAGCGATGTAGACACCAGCGGACATTCGAATTACTACACTTATTGATTGATTGCTAAAAACTCTACCACATGTAGCGTCACGTCACAATTACCATAGGCAGTCCTATGTTGTTTTATTTTGTAAAAATGTTGCACAGGAACAATGCGTGACCTAGGAAGCCTGTGACGAGGGAAATACAATATGACATTGCGTTGAGTCCCAATGAATAAGTAATGCCTCTCTACAGCTAACCTTTACTTGTCAAATGAAGAAATATGCCGAGTGTGATTTAATTGTAAAGACCCGAATTCATATTGGATATTGAGTTGAGTCCAAATGAATAAGTAATGATTCTCTAAAACTAAACTTTACTTGTTGAATGGGGAAATCTGCGAAGTGTGATTCAATTGTAAGGACCTGAACTGTGTATATCATAAATTGATATTGGAAAAGGATTTGTGCGCAGCACAAACGATCTAGAAAATCCTATCATAGTGATATACTAGTAATTGTCTATTTTGTCTCTCCATTTAGGGTATATCTCTCAAAGTAAATTTTCTCTGGAGCCATTTAGACCCTGTAAAGATTACATTCGTTGAGATTTAGATATCTAGGAGACAATTTTTGGGTCGTGGGAAGTCATTTGATATATCTTTTTATTCCAGCAATGTCTTAACCTTATTGATCAAATTTCCATATTTTAGGATATTCGTCATAATTCCATATTTCAAGATTATACTACCAATTAAATAGCAACTAAAAGTAGACACGATGAAATTCACTGAAAGCATTCCCCACAACAATAAAAGGAAAAGGAGAATTTGATTAAAGAACAAGCCCTGCGGGGAGTCTGCTGGCAGTTAAATTGCACTCAGAGAATGGAGTTATATTCAAAGGAAAATATGAAATATTAATATCACTGATTCTTCAGTGGCAGGACAACCCTAGAAAAACGATGCGAAACCAATTATCTTTAATCATTGGTTAATGCAGGTGGTTAATGTGGGTAAACAATCAAACATGATGCCCTGGACATGTCAAAGCTTTCACAATAGTCACAAAAAGGCCCTACCATCCAGGTGCATGTAATATCTGCCTAATAAAGGCATACTTTGGGCGAATTTCAAATGGTGCAAATGCAAAATTAAAAACAAAACAACAACTATTGATTTATAAATTTGTACTTAACTGGAAAGTACCCGCCCTGCAGATAGTAACCATGAAATATTTCAAATTGACACAAAAGATCAGAGCACCTGGATATCTGATTGCAACATCACTCATGATTAATTCTAGTTCTATCTTGGGCGTCTTCGCATCTTGTTCGTAATTTCATAACGCTACGAGTATTCTCGAGGGTAGGGTAGTGAAGGTACTGCATTCTACACGAACTACGATCTTGCAGTTGGTAGACCCCGCCTATGCTGCCGCTCAGGAACACGTTGAGACCAGAATTTGGAATTTTTATTTTTTGTCAGTTTTTTTCTGCCAAATTGCGGCTAGGGCGTATTTCGGCAGTTGTAACAGGTGGAGGAATTAGAGAAATCCTTTTTCTTTCGTTTGGCAATTCTTTTAATGAAATTACGAGGAATTTTCATTTTTGGTCAGTTTTTCTGCCAAGTTGCTGCTAGGGCGCATGTAAGTAGGTGTGGATGATAGGGAAACCAATCCGCCGCTTGGTTTCAAGTCTAAGGCATTAATCTTTCATGCCCCAGCAGGGACTCAAATTCGGACAGGGTCGAGAGACAGCTAGCAGCCATTGGCAATGCCATGGTCCGCACGGCAGGCCAGGGCGAAGGTCAGTGGAGGATATCGGGCGAACCACCGACACATCCTCACCCAAAATTGGCATTCCCCTCGCGCTCCCGGTCTGATGACAAATCGGGAGGGAGACCGAGAAAGCGTAACAACCGTCGATTGTGCTTGCCCTAATAAAGCTAATGATGCTACTTATATAGTTAGATTGGAGTACAGCAATGTGCTTAGAGTAGTTGACCAAATTAACTTTTGCAAGTTATTTGATTGAATAAAACTGTTCAACTTTAACTTTATCGAAATTGTAAATAGTTTAGAATATTTCTATTGAAAGAAATACTGTAGAACACGAAATTTCCGCGTGTGTTTATATATAGCGTACTAAGCGTCTGGTGCCGCTTCGCTATATATAAAAACGCTGTAGTTTGTCTTTTTTTTTGGCCACTGGTGGCGCTGACGTCAATTTTGTTGATAGATTTTTTTTCCATTCTGGCGGGCATAGTCTGTTGCTAAGCTGAGTAGTCCTTGGTAGGCTTAGCTCCTTTCAGCCAGGCAAGCATTTTGATAAAAAACCTAGCATTAAATGATATTAAAAGTTACAGTACTAGTATTTACAGTCCAGGTTGACAGAAGCCAGAATACTGAGTGAGTGTTTCACATAGCAACCAGGATAGGTGCCCAGCTATTGTTCTGGCGGCCCTGTTTACTCACAAACAAATGCTAAATCTAGGTTGCTTCACTCTGGCAGCATTAGATCAAGAGCTCAGTAGTGTGGCTTCTGTCAACCTGGACTGTGACTTTTAAATACTGTTACTTCTAACATCATTTAAAGCTAGATTTTAAACACTTTTAACACAATGCTTGCCTGGCTGAAAGGAGCTGAGTCTACCAAGGAGAGATATGAATTGTCCCCAGTTATTGCCAGTGCAGACCGCTCAGTTTCTGAAACTTTAAAACAGTCAGGGTCAGCGTCAAGAAAACGAAAGAGATCGGGCAACAATAGTTATTCAGCTGAGCAACGGGCTCAAATCGCCGACTATGCCCGCCAGAATGGAAACACAGCATCTGCCCGACATTTCAGCATCATATGGATAGAAGTCACGTCCGCCAAATGATGTAATCTCTGCTTAAATTAGTTCGTCTTTTTTGCGACAGATGGCGCTGTCAGCGGCGGCTTTTACGGTACAGAGACGCTAATATAAAGATACGCTATGACGCAAAACTCCGAAATTCGCTATACATGGGACACGCGTGAATTTCGTGTTCTACAGTATTCATAATTTTGTCACATTACCGAATTAGGTACCTTTTACATCTCTGTGGGTGTATTTGCATCTTGTTTTATCGCCGCTCATGACTATTAATAGAGCACAGTCCCGCATTTGTCATTCGTCGACCGTGATCGGGTCACATTTTCGAAAATTATTTACTTTGCGTATGCCACGATATAAAAACACATTTGAAGTTAGTTAGTAGTATACTATTTTTATCTATCTATCAAAGTGTTGATAACTGTTGTAATGTAATACTTTTGTTGGGAAATGTTAAGAGCTGGTTCTTCATCTCATTTCAAGCATAACTAAAATGACTGGAGAAGAGTCAGCAGGAACCAGTGACTTCTCCTGAAAATGTGTTTTTAATAGAGAGGGTAATTACTAACGCTTGAACAGCAAATTGACCCATTACCTTTATTGAATGCAAGTAAGATACACATCAAGAACCTTTATCAGGTCTATGCAAATGGAGTGAGGGAAGAAAGAAATATTTGGATAGTATGAGGAAGAGCACATAAAACTCTTCAAAACCTAAAAAAAGGCTGTTGGACCAACGGGTCGTTCTGAGTTTCTTAATCTTCAAATGCAGACAAGAACAATTGTGTACATCCAATTTGAAAAATATATATTTTAAAAAACTTCCTGCAACTACCTACCACTTTTGAGGAGTCAGATAGTAGTATACTTTATAAGAGCTAAATATGACATTGAAAGCTAGATAAACGAGACTGCTAGCCATATGGTTTTGCAAATAACCCTTTTCAAAGTTATGAATCAAGACCTTACTGAATGACTTGTCTGTAGTTTACAATCATCAATACCTTCAATAAGATATTTCAATGCATAATAGAGGGAACTGTTATCACCTTTTTAAAGGAAAAAAGGTTCTTTTGATTATTTCAGCAATAGTTTTAAGATGATAAAGATTTAAAACCGTAGTATTGATCCTGATCAAAATGGCGCCATTGCAAACAGATATCCTTGAGGAAAATATGTGCAAGGAAAAAAGAAATATCTTATGAAACAAGATTTTTAATATCTAGTATAATTAAGTGATGTTATCACAATTGCAGTTATATGCTTCTTTATAATATTTGATCCACACTACTATAATTGCACACCAACGATACGTACACATAATTCTTTCTAAAAAGGTAACAGCTCTTTCATATATGGAGTACCGGGTACACACATTTAACGATTAAAGCAATACTTGAAGAATATGTGCAGAGAAATTGCAAATACCAATAGGAGCATCACTTTTAGGTCAAATATTTCTAAAAATGTTGCTTTATGAACAAGGTATTTTCATGAGTACCAGGCAATGTGTACAGCCAGATGTGAATGGTTGAATCTGTGCATCCATAGGAGTATATGGACCGGGCTAAGTATTTCAATACTGTATATAGTTTAGAAAGTATGTACCATAAAATGATTTTCAAGCGGCATTAGAACAATAGGCGATATTATAAATGAAAAATTGTTCATTTTCTACATATATAGGTATTTCCCTTAAAACTAACACTCGTGGGCTAGGCCAACGTGTAATTCTTAAGCGGATAAAGGATGGAGGGCCATCGCCACAAGGTAGCTAGTTTTGTGGAAGAGATACACTGTACTGTTGTTTTGATACACTGTATCATATTTGACTGGCAATTGACAAGTATGTTTTTGTTCTGACATACACTTACTTAAGAATATATGGGGGGGGGGGCTGGTGTGGAGAGTCCTCGCTACAAAGTATCTAGTTTTGTGAAAGAGATACTTTGTATCCCCATATTGTTTTGATACATTGTATCATACATTGTCTTATCACACAGTCTCAGAATATGCTTTACTTCCGGATGAGACACTGGCGAAGCAGCTACCACATGGTGTCCTATGCATGATCTTCCCTTCTGTTTCAGATGAGGTTCTGAAAAAAGATATCAAAGTCACAATTATTCTTTAATCTATCATGTATTGTCAATGTAACTAATATCCAAGGAAACTAATTCAATTGCACATACGCTTATGTGTTAAAACCCAGCCCTAAACGTATTTTTGACAAATCACAGATATGTTTTAATCAAATAAAAAAGATATATGGCTACACCTTGTGGCATTTTCTAAGCCTTCTCTTTGAGAGCTGATTTGAAATTATGATAAAAAAGTAAAATTATAGAAATATATTAATCATGACTTGATATTGCAGTCAACTCCAACAGAAGCAAATCATGGTGAATGATAAAATACATAAACAATATTTTTATCAGATACATTGATGTATGCTTTTTGCCACTGTATGTTCACTATAGAAAAACCATCATTGTTGCGTATAAGCTCAACCCCCAGAAAATTGTCATCACTTTGTAAAAATGCTCTGATATTTATATCCTCCCTTATCTCTATTTTTGTAAAATATATGGGTTTTATTCATATTCAATAGAGCTCAAACACAAGTAAAATCTTGTAAAAAGTGATTGGACTTATATACAAATAGCAGATGTTACTTTATGTGAAGTTGTAATCCTTTACCTGCATGAAGGTATCCTGGATTTCAGTTTCTGTACGAGCGAAATTGGAGAGGCGTACACCATATATAGTTCCAACAAACTTATTGTATTTGGGCGAATGCAGGTAGCTACTCTCTCCGATGAAAAGTGGCATGTCTGGGTTTTGATTCTTTACTCTGCCATATGCAGTAGCTTGAATAATGAAACAGAAGTTTTTTGTGGCACTTAGTTAAATGATATGAATAAAACCAATGTTCATAAAAACATCCTAATATATCTAAGTATTATATGTATTAAAATCGTCCTGAAATTGAACAAACTGTAGTTCAAATAAGTATTGAATATGAAAAAACGTAAAAAGGCTGCATATACCTTTAATAATTTGAATTTACCTTGGTTCGTGTCTATAAATGATGCTTTATAGCGTGGTTATAAAATATTTCTTTAGGAAAAATGTAGAGAACGATGTGAACTTACCGCTGTAAACAAGACGTCCGTCAATGTATATTTTGTTCTTATTGGGTGTGATCATAAGTACAAAATAATGGAGGTCAAGATCCCAAGCACCAACGCCATTAGCAAACTTTGCATTTCTTACGATATAAATTTTAAACGAGCCGTGCACATATTTTGGCATGCCGTAGCTGCCTGGCAGTAACACAACATAGCCACGGTTCAACTTGCGTGGCTTGGCCCATATCTCTAGTGTTAGGGGGCCCCTCAGTCTCAGGGAGGGTGTATTTCGTATTCTGATACCCCCTGCATTGACGTACAGGCCCACAGCCTGGCCTAAGGCGGACGATCGTATGAACTTTGCATTAGCTGACATGGTGCCATGGTGGCCTGAACCACTAAGATCTGGTACACTGGAACCTTTGACAATGGTTCCAGGTGTTCTGTCGTAAAACTGCATCAGAAGAACCACACCAGGTCCATTGCTGAATGGTGCTGGACCAGCTAAAATGAAATTCAATCATTTTAGTAATCAATAAGAACACCCATCGTTATATGACTATCAATTTCTCAGCATATATTACTTTGATTTAATCAAGACAGCAACATTAAGCAGCTTTCTATTTTGAAAAGGTTTTACTGCAATACCATTTACACCACAGACTTAGTACCGGAGCTCTTTTAACATCAAGTTCAATCACCAGCCCCAAAAGAATGGTAAGGTTGAAAAATCCACCAAAAAAAGAACAAAGGTAAACAATTAACTTCGAACATCCTATTGGTGTTTGCCTAGAAAAAAGCTGAGAACATTTACACATAATATGCACGGGTTATGATTAATAGGATTTGTCATACTTCCTCGCATTACTTATAAACATGTTCAACAATACAACGCATCTAATTTGCTGGAAATAGCCTTGACAACCTAGAATACACAACACAAACTAATTGAATTTAATGTCACTTCTCTGACGTATGTGTAGTGTATATGTAGGGTCACACAAAACTCACAGCAAATAAATTCTGGTGATATTATGAAATAGAATTCTTGAAATCTTACCTTTGCATCCACCTTTAAACCAAAGCCCTCCCTGGCATGGATGGTCCTTCAAAAAAGGAAGAAGTTAATGGAGAATCTAATTATATATATATATATATATATATATATATATATATATATATATATATATATATATATATATATATATATATATATATATATATATATATATACATATATACATATATACACATATATATATATATATATATATATATATATATATATATATATATATATATATATATATATATATATATATATATATATATATATATATATATATATATATATATATGTATATATATATATACATATATATATATATATATATATATATATATATATATATATATATATATATATATATATATATATAAATATATATATATCAGAGGGAGACATTCTACATGGGAGCATGCTGTTTATAGAAGGACTTATCCCTATGAGGCCGGACTTTTAAATTTAGAGGTTTTGGAGTGTATGTTTACATGAGATAGAACTGTATTGTGTTGGAATTGTTGCTGTTGATGAACGACTGCAGTGGTATGTATAACTTGTGTATGGTTATGAAACTACTCTGTTGATATTTGTATTTACTCGTCCCGTTTTCACTCTACAACACATCCATCTCCCCAGCTGACGCTAAATGCTATCACAGGTTGAGAAAGCCAACTGAACTATTTATTAAGCAAAGAGAACTAAGAACATGTTACTTAAGCAAGGTGATTATGTATGCTTAGTCGGATCCTTCCTTCAGCCAAGGACCTATTCCGCTACATATAGCACACTTTCTTTGGTGGCAGCGGTGGGATAGTGTAGAACACTATCGACAAACTCTCGCAATTTTGTCAGAGCCGAACTCACAGTTGGTACGAAAAATCAGTGGGGATGGATGGTGAAACGGAACGTAGGCAGGATGTGATTATTGTTGAGGAACAGCCAAACCATGTTTTGTCGCTCAACGGGGTTGACATCATCCAGCCGTGGCTGACTGCTCAGTCACTGGCGGTGGCGGCGGCAAACAGGTCAAGTCAGGGGCTTCGCCGGGACCCCCCAAGGCACAGAATTATCGCTAGAGCGATCGTCGAGTAAACGGCAAGGCACAGAAATATCGCTAGAACGATCGTCGGGTGTATTGCAAGAAACAGAATTATCGCCTGAGCGATCATCGGCAGTAAGGTATGCGGTTTTCCGGCCAGAGTTTCAAGAAAGATTCTTCGTCTGACGCGGAGTCAGGAATTCAAGATCAACTGCGTTGTGACGTCACAGAGCCGTGAATGACCTCCAGAGGCGATCAAGGACAGATGCTGATAGCCGTTTGATCACCAGTGCACAGGCAAACACGCTGCCTGGACACCCCAAGGCGAGGAGAGAAATGGTTAAACGCTTCGTTGGACACCACGGTGCCCGTGATGGAAGTACCCCTGCACACAAAAAATATGGGGCTCAAAAACTTGTCAAAAGTTTGTCATATTGACAAGTTTTGGGTCATCATTTCGATGGTGCCCAAAACGACGAGTTTACGTTTGTCAAGACGAGTTTCTGTGGCAAAACTTGTCAAAAGGTCGTCAAGTAGAACAAAGCAATATATGTCAGTTTGAAATTATTTTTATTTATTTCCCAAAAAAAACACCAAAAAGGACACAATAAAAATTACTGACCCAAAAGTTCAATACTGGATCTTGCAGTGGCAAATTGGAGATATATGCACATTTATAAACTAATTTTGACAAAAAAGAAAACAATAATTCCACATTTGAAAATATGCTTCACATTGCACTCAAAACATTCCTAAAATACCTGCATGTCCAAAATAGTCAGTTTGTTTAATATGTTATTGGAAAAATAATGCAAGATGGATCATATTTAAGTAGATATTGAATGGATATGAAATACAGTAATTACTTTGATTCAGCTCCTTTGTCCTCCATTAGAGCCTCGTTCTGAGTTGAGCAGTGCATTATGGGATACTTATTGACGACCTTTTGACTAGTTCTTGACAACCCACTTTGCAGGGTTGTCAAAAACTTGTCAGCGTACTTGACGAGCCTTAACTTGTCAATATGACAAGGTTTTGACAAGAAAAAACTTGTCACATTTTTTGTGTGTGGACAGCAGCAGTTCTGGAGTAATTGACTTTCCCAGGAGGGGGATAGTGGGAGCCACACGATCGGTAGCTCCAGCCTCCAAGGGAGGCGATTGGACTCGAGAAGGTGATAGCTGACATGGCCACCTTGATAGGAGGAACCCTGAAAACAATGGCTGAGACACAGAGGGCCATGGCGGCGCGGACCGACAAGCCTGACGGGCCTCCCCAGTCAAGAACACCTGGACAGTGGCAAAATGCGAGAGTGGAGCGATTCAATGGAGTACATGAGTTGTGGGTGGAATACCGCATGCATTTCGAGGCAACAGCAAGAGTCAACCCAGCTGGCACTGGTCATACAATGTACGTACATTGTACGAACTGTACGTACATTTCCCGCTGGGAACAAGTGGAGTGATAGCGAAAAGAGCCTGTTCTTCATCGCTGATATGAAGAGAGGGGCCCAGCGGGTTGTCCAACACTTGTCAGATGTCGAAAGATCCTCGTATGACAGCATCGTGAAAGTCCTCAACCAGAGGTGTGCTTCAGATGACCTGGCCGAGAGACATGCCATGGTATTAGCCCAACGTTGCCAAAAGCCGGACGAAAGTCTGCAGGAGTTAGGTGATGCTTGTAGGCGTCTGTTCACCCAGGCCTACCCTGAAGCGGAAGAAAAGTTGAAAGATCGGCTCATGAAGAAGGCATTTATCGAGATGATTGCCGACGACAAGATCCAACGGTTGACCGCCAGGGGGGACACCAGGACCCTAGAGGAGGCTGTGCACTTGGCAACTGAAGCAACTCGTCCTGAAGTTGCAGCCCAAGAAAACAGAAGGCTCTGGCGGACAACGGAAGCCGTTCCTGTGTTACATTTGCCAGCACCCAGGCCATATGGCAAGAGACTGCCCCAACAAGACCGGTTCGGGAAACGGGCAGAGTGCCGCCCCCGGGGCAGGAGGGCCGGCACAGGAGGAGTAGTACAGCAGCCCAGAAAGATACACTTAGACGGAGAGGATGAGGGGAGCCCCTATGTGATTGGGAAAATGGGAGGAAAGGAGTATGCGTGCCTGCTAGATACTGGAGCTACGAAGTCGATCATCATTACCTCAGCCACCCAAACAGGAACGACCTAGCCCTGTGGGAATGTAAGGAGAGGCTAGTTTCCATCGACAAGTCACTGGTTGCAGTCTGCGGAGAAGTGGAGTTGGAGGTAGATTTGTGTGGAACAATATTGGTGGGACATTTTATGATAGCTGAGATAGCGGATGACGTAGTAATAGGAATAAGAATAGGAGTTCGAGGGAGGAAAGTCAGCGAATATCAGGGCTGTCAAAGTGTTGTAAGGTGTTGGCGGACAGAACAGTGGTGATACCCCCCAGAAAAGAGATCCTGACCACAGGGTACATCTGCGACCGCACACGAGCCTTGGAAAGAGTGAGAGGGTCAGGATTAGTGGAACAGAGCTGGAAGGGAAAAATGGGACAACCAAGAAAGAAACAGAAAAGCCCAGCTGTGAAGAAAAGATGCCTGACTTTTTGAAACCACTATGTAAGAGTGGGAGTGAAAACTTGTCTGCTGAAGGAAAGAAGCTGACAGAGTTGCTGGCCAAACATCAGGGAGCTTTCGCCAAGGGACCTGACGACCTGGGGAGAACACATCTAGTCCAGCACGAAATTTGGACACCCCCAGGTTTGTGGCCACTAAGACAGCCAGCTAGGAGATTCCCCTTCTGGAAGCAGACAGAGGCGAAAGAGATAGTGGATGACTTGCTAAGAAGAGACCTCATAGAGCCATCGGCACCAGTGGTAATGGTCAAGAAAAAGGACAACACTACCCGTCTATGCGTCGACAACAGACGACTGAATAACCACACCATTCCAGACGCATATCCCCTACCCAGGATCGACGATTCGTTGGATGCCTTGGGAGGCAGCAAGTGGTTCTGCACCCTCGACCTAGCCAGCGGCTACTGGCAGGTGATGATGTCCAAGAGTGCCCAGGAGAAGTCCGCGTTTATAACCAGTGGGGGGGTTATAGTTTTTGGAAAAACTGAGCAGCAGACCCTGGACCGCCTGGATGCAGGATTGAAGCAGGATTGATGCAGGATTGAAGCTCAAGCCAAGCAAGTGCAGCCTGTTCAAGAAATGACCGAGATGACGGATCCAGAGAAGATAGAAATGGTAAGAGAGTGGCCAGTGCCCACTACACAGACAAAAGTGCACAGCTTCTTGGGTACTGCGTCCTACTACAGAAGATTTGTGCAGAACTTCGGAATGATTGCCCGTCCCCTACATCGATTGACAGAGAAAAACAGACCATATCTGTGCCAGATCGCCTTCGAGACGCTGAGAAAGAAGTTGGTGGAGTCCCCCATCCTAGCCTACCCCAGCAGCGAAGCTGCCTTCATCTTGGATACCAATTTCAGTGCAATAGCAATTGGTGCAGTATTGTCACAGGTACAAGACGGGGTGGAACGACCCATAGCCTATGCCAGTCGGGGGCTGAGCAAGTCGGAGCGAAATTACAGTGTTACCAAGAGAGAGCTGTTGGCAGTAGTATTCTACTGCACTACCTGATTTTATTTTCGGCACTACCTGATATTAAAGAAGTTCAAGCTACGCACGGATCATGCCACCCTGAGGTGATTGCAGACCTTCAAAGACGCCACTGGAATGTGGGCCAGGTGGCAAAACACCCTGGCTGAGTTTAACAAGGAGATCGTGCACAGGGCTGGCAGGAGTCATGGCAACGCTGCTGGTTTGAGCAGACGACCAAACATGCAGCCAGAAGGAGGGAAAAGCTCCGACAGCGGCGACCCCGAGATTAAGAGTACAGAAAGTGAGTCCCCTGAAGAGGGTCAGAGAACCTACACTTTTTAGTGTGATAAACAGACCTTACTACCTCATATGGTGGATCATCTCAGTCAATAACCCAAAGCTAATGAAAATGTACGAAAAAATGGCCGCGATAGTTACTGATGCAAGTAAATTGAAAGCAAATGACTGCAGTTTGAAAAAGGCATCTTTTTTGTTGAGAACATGCACAAAGTGTAATTTGGGCATAGAAGAAAATGCCAATCACATAATTATGCAGTGTCCACTATATGAGGAGGTAAGGAAAGAAATGTTTTTGGAAATTAAAGAACTTGGATGTAAAGAGATAGATGATACATTCGAGAATGCGAATGAGTTTTTCCCAGTGCTTCTTGGAAAACAACCAGAATACTTGAATATTGAAGATATGGTAAACCTATGTATGGTAACTGGCAAACATATTACCAAGATATATGACAGTGTTACAAAGAGATAAATGTGCTTTTTAGCAAGTGGGTCCTTTTGTTATCAAAAGTAGGGTGACCACATACAAAATCTAGGGTTTGGGTTTTTGTAGTGTAGATAAGAGTTATTTCTACAATGTTTTTTCTATTTGACAGCGAGATTATAATGTCCCTGTGTGACAATATGTAAGAATTTTTCTCTTAACTTAAATTAGCCTGATGCAAGAGGGGCATGATGTTTGGTGTCTAAGGCCCGGATTTTTTTCAAGCTGGTTAAATTCGCTCCATGTTAAAGGTTAAACGTTCCCACCTCTGTCACACTGTATTAACTCTATGTATATTTTTGTTTCTCTATTTTTTGTTCTTAAGTACTTCCTAGTATATATGTTTACTTTTCTGTCTCTCGTTTGATGTAAAACTGTATCCGTATGATTTTGCTCCTTGTGAGCAGTCAATAAATATACAATACAATACAATACAATTCGAAGTTTCTCCTCAATTTCGGCATAATACTGCACTGATAGTTCATATTTGATTTTTGCGATATTAGTGACCTTTCCTTTAAGTCTGTTTTTTTTATATATTTTTTTTCTTAGTCAATAAATCAATAATAAGTCAATATTTGAGTCCTACATGCAGTACCAAATATTTTTTCGTAACCTGAAAGCTTGATGTTATCTTTTAGTACCATACTTAACCAGAACTCAACCTTTCACCGCACTATATGTATTTTCTGACACTCAGAAAAAGCGGAGGATTTAGGTTACCGTTCTTTGTATGACATTGTGAATGTTAAGGGCCATTTATTGAGTATGCACAATTTAGGAAGATCAGGATTTTTATGTTATTTCATTGAATATAATGCTTTACAAAAATCGGCAAAAAAATTAGGAAATCTTTTTATTACTAAAACTGAGGGTCCAAATCTTCCACTTTTACTATCTTGAGTAAGCAAGGAAAAGGGCTGTTCACGTATCTATGAAAGATTAATGTCAAGAAATAGGAATATATTAAGTGAATGTGCAGAAAAATGTCCAGAAAGTTTGTTAGAAGAGATACCAGAAGTTAGTCTCAGTCAATCTTTTCAGAAAATACATAAAGATTGTAATTGTACATATTTTAGATATTTACAATCTAGATTATTACATAGAAGAGTTTTTATAAATGAACGTTTATTTTGAATGAAAAAGGGTGGATAGTCCAGAATGTCCTCTATGCAATAACACACCTCGGACAATTGAGCATGCTTTTTTTGAATGTCAGAAAATACATCCATGCCAAAGTTGTGAGGCAAAGTCTGACACCTACATAATTTAACTCCAACGCAATGTAAAACCCATGATGTAGACTGGTACTGAGTGTTACCTAGCCAGCAGCCTAAGCTGCATGCTAAATATAGCAGTTTAACTTGCTTGGTCAGTATGCATGCATGCATTGGAAATTGACATTGTGTTAGTGTGAAATGATGTGTCAAACTGGTGTGTCAAACCTTGCCTCACAGCTTTATCATGGATGATCGGATTTGCTCGATACTGCAACAGAGTATCTCTAAGATATCATTCTCTTCAACCATGAAGTCGTTTTCATTGTTTTAAGCTATTTTGAAAAAATGCTTGAAAAAGGGAGAAGGGGTTGGAGTGCATGTCTTACGCATTTTGTGCCATTTCAAGACGCGTTCAAGGGGAGGCGTCATTATTTATGATAAGAGAATACTCTGCAGTTTCCCTACTATGGAGAGGCGCATACAAACCTTCATAACACGCATCCAAGACGCCAAGACCTACAAGACGCTTTCGATAGGCATGCTCCCTTGTCAAGACGCATTCGGAAAACACGACAAGACGCATTCGCTCATAACAAGATGCCAAGACCTACAAGACGCTTTCAAATGGCATGCTCTCTTGTCAAGACGCGTTCGGAAAACACAACATGACGCATTCACACTAAACAAGACACCAAGACCTACAAGACACTTTCGATAGGCACGCTCCCTTGTCAAGACGCATTCAGAAAAACACGACAAGACGCATTCACACTTAACAAGACGCCAAGACCTACAAGACGCTTTCAATAGGCATGCCCCCTTGTCAAGACGTGTTCGGAAAACACGACAAGATGCATTCGCTCATAACAAGACGCCAAGACCTACAAGACGCTTTCAAATGGCATGCTCTCTTGTCAAGACGCGTTCGGAAAACACAACAAGACGCATTCACACTAAACAAGACACCAAGACCTACAAGACGCTTTCGATAGGCACGCTCCCTTGTCAAGAAGCGTTCAGAAAAACACGACAAGACGCATTCACACTTAACAAGACGCCAAGACCTACAAGATGCTTTCAATAGGCAGGCCCCCTTGTCAAGACGCGTTCGGAAAACACGACAAGACTCATTCGCTCATAACAAGACGCCAAGACCTACAAGACGCTTTCATTAGGCATGCTCCCTTGTCAAGACGCGTTCGGAAAAACGTGACAAGACGCATTCACACTTAACAAGACGCCAAGACCTACAAGATGCTTTTAAATGGCACGCTCCCTTGTCAAGACGCGTTCGGAAAACACGACAAGACGCTTTCGCTCATATAACAAGACCCCACGACCTACAAGACGCTTTCAAATGGCATGCTCCCTTGTCAAGACGCGTTCTGAAAACACAACAAGATGCATACACACTGAACAAGACACCAAGACCTACAAGACGCTTTCGATAGGCACGCTCCCTTGTCGAGATGCGTTCGGAAAACACGACAAGACACATTCGCTCATAACAAGACGCCAAGACCTACAAGACGCTTTCGATAGGCACGCTCCCTTGTCAAGACGCGTTCGGAAAACACGACAAGACGCATTCGCTCATAACAAGACGCCAAGACCTACAAGACGCTTTCGATAGGCACGCTCCCTTGTCAAGACGCGTTCGGAAAACACGACAAGACGCATTCGCTCATAACAAGACGCCAAGACCTACAAGACGCTTTCAATAGGCACGCTCCCTTGTCAAGACGCGTTTAGAAAACACGACAAGACGCATTCACACTTAACAAGACGCCAAGACCTACAAGGCGCTTTCAAATGGCACGCTTCCTTGTCAAGACGCGTTCGGAAAAACAAGACAAGACGCATTCACACTTAACAAGATCCCAAGACCTACAAGACGCTTTCGATAGGCACGCTCCCTTGTCAAGACGCGTTCACAAAGACACGACAAGACGCATTCACACTTAACAAGACGCCAAGACCTACAAGATACTTATGATAGGCACACTCCCTTGCCAAGACGCTTTCGTAAAACACGACAAGACGCATTCTCTCATAACAAGACGCCAAGACCTACAAGACGCTTTCAATAGGCACGCTATCTTGTCAAGACGCATTCAGAAAAACAAGACAAGACGCATTCTTACTTTACAAGACGCCAAGACCTACAAGACGCTTTCGATAGGCACGCTCCCTTGTCAAGGCGCGTTCGGAAAAACAAGACAAGACGCATTCACACTTAACAAGACGCCAAGACCTACAAGACGCTTTTGATAGGCACGCTCCTTTGTCAAGACGGGTTCGGAAACCACTACAAGACGCATTCGCTCATAACAAGACGCCAAGACCTACGAGACGCTTTGGATAGGCACGCTCCCTTGTCAAGACGCGTTCTGACAAGACAAGACGTACAATACGCATTTTGTAATGTATATGTATAAGTTTCATAACATTATATTAATTTGTTAGGACAGCAATTAGGCTGTCCTTAAAGCAATTAAGCTGTAGCCAGAGCAATTAGGCTCTCATAACTGAACTAATAAAGGCGTACTGTGTGCCAACAATGGACATGGGCTACAGCCATGAATTGCATGTATATTTGGAACGTGTCAAAAGACAGTATTCTCAACCACATGGTTTGACTGTACGGCACGTCCAGTTGACCCAACACAAAAATAGCTTGTTGGAAATCGTGTTCAGTGTAAAAAATTGTAATTACAGTACCACCCTCGGTCAGACATTATTTATTACAATCTATACCATGCCTAGGACAATGGGTATCAGGCACTGACATAGAGTGATGAGCATTCATGAACCATTTCTCACATTTCGATACGTGTCTTACCGGTTTTCTAGCGTTATTCGTGAGAAGTTGATCTGCCTCAATGTTTCTGAAAAGGGGGTGCGCACTATACACAAAGCTAAGGTCTATACATCATTTTTAAGGCCTGAACAAGGGGTGCGTCTTATACATGCGAAATTACGGTAATACACACGTATGAAGTTCGCTATATATTAGCACAAATTCAGAAGGTGACTGTGGCAAATATAATAAGTCTAAGTCAATGTAAGGCACGAAGTATCGCTGTAAATAGCATTCTGAGGCAACTAGAAATATTTTAGAGTCGTATAGAGATCTATACATTCAATAATTATGATTTTTTTTAAGAATATCATTTTATAGATATAAATAGGTCATAAGTTTTATATGAAGCTATGACAGATTATTAGCAGCAAAGGTATCAAAGAAGTGCCTCATTACTCAACTTTTTTTATGCACTATATTCGCATGTTTACAGGTATACGAAACGCTCTCCTGCAAACGGAGGATAACGAGTGCCGGACATGCCACCGCCTTAACGTTTCACCGCTCAGCATCATTGCCAACAATTTCCTAAGGGCGGCGGTCAATAGCTTCAAGAATAATAGTGGCTACTACAGAAAAGACCATGAGCTACAGAACGCCATGCTGCAGCAGGGGCAGCACAAGTCTCACAGGCAGCCGATACCTGATAACTCTTCATCCAACTCTCTTGTCCCTGTTAGTCAACAGGCTAGGTACAACGTACCATTGCTTACATCATCATTTCCTTCATTGACTCAAAGGTGAGCAGCATACTCTTTTCGGTGGTTGTTTGACATATGTGCAGGCAAGAAAATAGTACTCACATATAGAAATGGCAAATAAGATGTTGAAAGATTTCATTAAAAACTCTAACTAGTGTTCGTGACTTTAAAATGCTCACATACACCTTACTTCAAGACTCAAGTTTGAGATGTGAGAAAGTCAAATATATAAGCTAATTCACTTATTTCGTTTCTTTTTGGCCAGTGTAAAGTTATTATGTGTTGAACGATGAAGTAATGAAATAAAACCAAGTATTACTTTTGTTCTGATTTGCCTACCTACCTAAACTTTATCTTAACCTTCAATTAAACTTGCATAAATACTTATGAATAAATATAAAACTTTTGAATAAACCTTAACCTTTTCATGTTTGTTTTCAATAACAGTGAGCATGGTGACCTGCCAAGTCCGTGTCATGATCGGCGAGACACACACAGCAGGCTTCATGAGGGCATTCACAGTTATCATCGTGGCGACACGATTCATCGTGGCCATCATGGTGTTACAACCATGCCTCGTAAGTAAATATACATTACCTTTGCTACTACTTCAGGAATATGTCTATTTATAGCCATGCTGCCTTGGAAAGTGTGATATAGATAGCGATCACATTACTTAAAATTTCGTGTCTGACATTGAATTTAAATCAGGAAGTAGGTAATTGGTTGACGTTACAATTAATTGTTGCTTACTTAGCAACACAGAACAATTGACCAAACATGACCTTCACTTGATGATAAACATTATCATTTAACCAATTCACAAAATATACAATATTCTAGTAAGGGAACATTGCCATTTATTCAGTAATGGTATCATTTGGCAAAATGTTGTGCAAGGGAATAAACATCAGTGTACCTTGATCACTGCTATGGTATAACGAGGCAAATAATTGTCAGAAACAATGTGCTCTGCGATTCAAGAGGTTTATGATTTCTTTTTTTTCTGGCTTCAGATAATCCGAGAATATGCCACCCGTCAGCTATTCGTCCTCCTGCAATGTCAGCCCAACAGCCTCACGAGACAGGATTTCCTATATACAGGTAGTGAACTACTTATATCCTAATATATCGGATTAAAGAGTTGTAATAATTAGGAATTATGGATTTGTCCAACTATGCAGCTGCGTATAAGAAGCATTTATTCAGATACCTTTGCTAACAATATGTGTACTACATCGATGTTTAGTCAATGTTGATGTACGCAGTTATTTCTAGTAGTTCAACTTTAATGTCGACACCCAAATATTGTGTTATGTGACTGACATAGTTTTCGATAAAATTTTCAAAAGGAGGGATACCCAATGTATTTGCTAGTCTCCATAACTATTGCTGTATATATATATATATATATATATATATATATATATATATATATATATATATATATATATATATATATATATATATATATATATATATATATATATATATATATATATATATATATATATATATATATATATATATATATATATATATATATATATATATATATATATATATACATTTCATTCCTGATGCTTTGTCTCACATCCATGAAATGGCTTTTGTAATGACTGCATACCTTTTTTTCTAGTGCATCAAGAATGCCATGGTCTACTGATGCAACAAGCCGACCACCAGCTGTGCATGCCTCGACTACGCAATACAGCCAAACACCTCATGCTGCACCAGCGGCCCAACAGCCAAACATGCTGCCGCTTCCTGGCGTACAGCATGTGTATGTTTTGGTTTTTAGAGATATGTTGTCGAACAATTAGATATATGTTATGTTCTTTTAAATAATAATGTCCTTCTCCTGACATCATCAGGTAATGCCCACATGGGGCACACTGCTTTGCATGTGCAATAGGAGTTTGGCATCTCCAGGGCAACCCTAGGCCAAGTAATTTTACATTCTTTCCTGGCAACTGCAAGTCATATCTGCAAGTCATATCATATGTATAAAACTTAACATCATAAACTTCTTCAAGTAATCCATGTCGCGCAAGTAAGAGTTGTTTCATGCCAAGCCTCGATGATGAGGGAAAAGGTTGCTTGCCTAGTCCTATTACCTAATGTGCATGGTCCTTCAGCAGTTGCCTTGAACGACAGATGTACTCTCAGGTCATTCAGTCACTGTGCTATCGTCTTTAATATTCTTCATCATAATGCATTTCGTTTATGAAGCAAGCAATTGCTGTTTCATTGAATGTACTTCAATACAACTTATGTTATATACTGTCAAGTTAAAGTCATATCATATGTATAAAACATAACATCATAAACTTCTTCAAGTTATCCTTGTCGCGCATGTAAAAATTGTGTCGTGCCACGCCTCGATAATCAATGAGAAGGTACCTAGCCACGGAAAGGTGAATTGGCAGTCGTATCTCCTTTCATGTGAACGAGTTTTTTCTTCTAGACTTGTGAGTGTTGCAAAGTAACTAGCACTCAACAGCATAGATTTATAGTGATCCCTTCGTGCAGTGCCTCGATGATATTTGACAGTGTCAACGTTCCGTGCCTGCCACGAGAAGGTGAATGGCAGTCCTATATTCTTTCACAACACTGGCAGTTGATGAATTAGTTATATGTTTTGTTGTTCTAATTAATGATGTCCGTCTCCTGACATCATGATGCATTTCATTTATGAAGCAAGCAATTGCTGTTTCATTGAATGTACTTCAATACAACTTACGTTATGTACTGGCAAGTTCAAGTCATATCATATGTATAAAACATAACGTCATTAACTTCTTCAAGTAATCCATGTCGCGCAAGTTAGAGTAATATCAAGCCAAGCCTCGATGATGAGCAAAAAGGTGGCTTGCCTAGTCCTACTACCTTATGTGCATGGTCATTTGGCTGTCACCTTGAACGAAAGATGTACTCTCAGGTCATTCAGTTACTCTGCTATCGTCTTTAATATTCTTTGTGATAATGAATTTCATTGATGAAGCAAGCAATTGCTGTTTCATTGAATGTTCTTCAATTAATGTTACGTTCTTTGCTGGCAAGCGCAAGTCATATCATATGTATAAAACATAACATCATAAACTTCTTCAAATAATCCATGTCGCACAAGTAATTGTGGTGTCATGCTATGCCTCGATGATAAGGGAAAAGGTGGCTTGCATAGTCCTATTACCTAATGTGCACGGTCCTTCAGTAGTCGCCTTGAATGACAGGTGAACTCTCAGGTCATTCATTTACTGTGCTAACTTTCAATAGCATAGATCTAGTGTGAGCCTCGTATGTGCAGTGTGTCGATGATCATTGACTGTTCTCTCATTATTCGCCATTGCCGTATGTGAAGGAGTTCCCTCTAAAGACCAGACTAGTCATGTTCCCGAATGTACACGGTCCGTCAGTTGTTGCCTTAAATGACAGGTGGTTGGGAAGTTTGCTCATTCAGTTATTGTGCGATGGTCTATACTCTTCTTCGTCATAATGAATTTCAATGAATGTACTTCAATTCAACATACGTTCTATCCTGGCAAGTGAAAGTCATATCATATGTATAAAACATAATATTGTAAACCTTTTCATGTAACACTGTACCCTCATTCGTCATCGTGCAGTTATATTTTGCTGGGAGGTTATCTTGTCAGGATATACCTTACTACTTACTACCAAAGTGTACCTGTCATTGAAATTTTGAACAGTACGTGAATTTTCTTACATCCGGGTGGAAAGTTGTGTTAATGCTTCCGAATGTGCTTCCTCAAGGCATTTCATTAGTGAAACAGGCATCCTGGTAGAGGGCCTTACCTTGGTAGAAGATACCACACTCCTTACTCACAAAGTGTACCGGTCTTGGAAAATGTGAACGGAAGCCTTATTTTACTGCATCCTGGAATGATGATGGTTATACAGTTACTGTGCTGTGCTCTGTACTCTTGTTTGTTTTGATGCATTTCATACATAAAACGAGCAATTGCTCTTTCAATGTATGCAGTTAATGTGAACTTACGATATGTTCAAAACTTTAGCTCTTAAACTAATTAAACTAACGCTATACTATATACCTCCTCGTCATGCAGTTCAATATTTCGTGAATGTAAACAGAAGTCTTATCTTATTGCATGTAAAGTACGTAGTTTCATCCTCATCTCATATTGAAATAAAACATGAATTCTTAAATGATGCTTTGTTACAGTTTTATTTTTATTTTTCATGTGACCATATTGTTGACTAAGGTCATTAAGCATACGTATCAAGTTTTTCATAGATAGCAATTAAAGTTGGGAAGCATAGCTACAAAGTTGTGCTAAAATAAACAAAAATAAGTCTCCCCCAAAGACCTACAATCTTGTCTTGTTTTAGCGAACGCGTCTTGGCAAGGGAGTGTGCCAATCGAAAGCGTCTTGTAGGTCTTGGCGTCTTGTTAAGTGTGAATGCGTCTTGTGTTGTTTTTTTGGAACGCGTCTTGACAAGGGAGCGTGCCTATCGAAAGCGTCTTGTAGGTCTTGGCGTCTTGTTAAGTGTGAATGCGTCTTGTGTTGTTTTTTTGGAACGCGTCTTGACAAGGGAGCGTGCCATTTGAAAGTGTCTCGTAGGTCTTGGTGTCTTGTTATGAGCGAATGCTTCTTGTCGTGTTTTCCGAACGCGTCTTGACAAGGGAGCGTGCCTATTGAAAGCGTCTTGTAGGTCTTGGCGTCTTGTTATGAGCGAATGCATCTTGTCTTGTTTTTCCGAACGCTTCTTGACAAGGGAGCGTGCCTATTGAAAGCGTCTTGTAGGTCTTGGCGTCTTGTTATGAGCGAATGCGTCTTGTCTTGTTTTTCCGAAGGCGTCTTGACAAGGGAGCATGCCTATCGAAAGCGTCTTGTAGGTCTTGCCGTCTTGTTAATATATGACAAGTTCTACATTGACCTACTTCCTCTGAACAAGTTGGCAGCGTCCTTATGTTAATTTCCAATAAATTCATTCTTGCACTCATTACGCGACATATCTTTTGTAAAGTGCAGTTAGAGGAATATCAGAAACACAAAACGTCATGGTGTTGTAGGTTATGTTGATGTTTATATGCAAGTATGTGTTAATAAAGTGGAATTATTAAGTGTAGTTTATGAAAGCATGTCATTAGGTACTAGCAGTACACTTACATAGCTGTATTGAGAGCGGAACGTCATACTCCCTTGACATTGAAAGATGCCTTTCCGACAGGAAGTACTCTTTCACAATGTTGTCGATTACTGTGCTGCCTTAAATGTGTTGAAAGCACTCAGCATAGAGCATCACTGGGTTGTGCAACTAAGGATGCTGTATTTCCTAAACAGAAGGTCTTATGCGCAATTCCTAGCTGGTCCTCTGCAGCACTGCGGTTGGGCAGTGTCTACTTTGTGAGTTATACAAAATAGACATGTGGACTTAATTGTCCAATGGAAGCCTAAAGCAGGGCTCCCACATACACGATTTTTGAACACGACTGCAACACGACTGCCTCAAGTGTCGTAATGAAACAAGTAGCAGTCGTGTTACAGTCGTGTTCAGTCATTTCAGTTTTTTTTAGTCGTGTGTCCAACACGACAGCTTTGGAAAGTTCTGGTTGTAATCGTTGTGTTACAATCTTGTTACTGTATTTGTTGTCGTATTCCGATCTTGTTACTGTATTTGTTGTCGTGTCACAGTTATTTTAGTCATGAGGCAGTCTAAAGTCTGTTTTTTTAAACTTATATATATACCCGTGGGAATATTTGCTATGACTCTAACACGATAACAACATGATGTCAATACGAATGCATATTGACTTTAATGCGTCTTAAAAATTACTACTTATTTTAAGTTTCCCTCTGAAGTATCGCTCACAACATGAGTGCAAGGTTAACATGAAGGGGACAAAGAAAACTAAACACAAAAATGATGAGAAAACCTGGCAAACACAAAAAGATTTCAAAATATCTTTAAAAGACCGAAAAAAATATTGTGAAAAACATTCACAATAACCATGAATAAGACATTTAGAAAATGTTCAATTACCCGAGTAAAAACATTGGTGAAATGATAAATATGGATAATGTTATACAATACAAATATGATATGAGCAAACATTGACAAGAATATATGAATATTTTCTCAAAATATTATATCTTTTCACGATAATGTTTGATAACACTAAACCATATTTTATCAACATTTATGGTTGATGTTTTACATCTGCTTATTACAAATGATGTTGTAATCATTCTATTCTGCCTATTACAAATGTTTCTTTAAATATTATATTCAAAAAGTTTACGATGTTTGTAAAATATCTGAACAAAGTAGAAATCAAATATCAAAATTCATATTGATAAGATGATAATCAATGATTTTGTACAATAAATGTTTTATTACATTATTCTATCTTGTACTAGCATGTTTCACATCTGCTTATTACAAATGTTTTTCAAATATGGGTTCGATATTAAGAACACATCCTGTAAAATATTAATGAAACATTTGCACAAAGCTGTAATGAAATATTAAAAATGACAAAAATATTTTCATATGTTTTGCTGATTGTTTCTTCATCATCACTATAAAACAGTCCTTGAATTACACGAAATGCACCGTAAATATACCAATTGCAACACAAAAAAAGAATATTTCAAAAATAATAAGTAAGACTGACCAAGAAACTCTTAACATTCGGATTTGAAAAGTGATGTTGCCATGGGGCATGGGTAACTACATTTTTTTTCGCTAAAAAACACATTTAAGGCACACCTATCTGGAAAAGATAATTGTTTCAAAAATATTAAAATAATGTGGAGTTGAATGTTACAAAAATATTAGCACAATATTTTTCAGGCCAATCATTTAAATGTGGATAAATATCTTTCATAGAAATAGTTGATGAAAAATCTAAGCAACATTGTATAAATATACATCTTATATATTGTGAAAATGATAATTTAGATGTTATAAGAATTGTTATGGTAATAATCATCAGGCCAAACTTTTTAATTTTAATGAATATCTTTTAATCATAATGTAAAAATAGTTCTCAGAAATATTTGATGAATAATTTTTGTAATATTGTATTTCAAAATGTTGTGAAAATAAAAGCTCAAATACTATAAGAAATGTTATGGCAATGATTTTCAGCATTTCACAGATATAGGGTAAACATTTTCTAGACATAGCACATGTGCTTTGTGATTGCTTGGAGTGGCCAAAAAAAGAAACAACACAAAAAGAATGCATCATCTGGGTGTGAATAAAGTGATTTATGTCATAGATACTCCACAAACGCTTGAATCCATAATATAGCTTCATCAAAAATCTCACATTTCTCATTTGGAAAGGCGCACGTACGTAACACAACATTTCAATCGTAATGCACATGCCCTACAGTCTCAAAGCAATCGTTTGACTACAGGTAGCAGTTTTTTAACACGTGTTAGAAAAAAATTAAGATATATCGCAGTCGTGTTGTAGTATGTATATACTCATTAGCGTCGTGTTAGAGTTATTTCTCGTTAAAATGAATCATATTGCAATCTTGTTGAGGACAATTTCATTAAATTTTGCATTCTTGTTGCAGTCTAAATAATCAAGTTGGTATCGTGTTGCATTCTCAGTGCAATCGCGTATAAAGGTTCAGTGATTTCTGACCGCACGACAGCTAATGGTTCTTCACGCTTCACTGCATGTGTTTTAGTCTTGTTGAAGTCTTGTTGGGGGTCATGTATGTGGGAGCCCTGCTTAATAGCTCTCGGGCAGCCTAATTGCTGCCCCCCTTAAAAAATAATATTAAATAATGTATTTATTAACAAATATACGTATGGCGTGCTATCCGTATGCATCTTGTCTTGTTTTTCGAACGCATCTTGACAAGGGAGCGTGCCTATCAAAAGCATCTTGTAGGTCTTGGCGTCTTGTTATGAGAGAAAGCGTCTTGTCGTGTTTTCTGAACGCGTCTTGACAAGGGAGCGTGCCTATCGAAAGTGTCTTGTAGGTCTTGGCGTCTTGTTAAGTGTGAATGCATCTTGTCATGTCTTTGTGAACGCATCTTGACAAGGGAGCGTGCCTATCGAAAGCGTCTTGTAGGTCTTATCGTCTTGTTAAGTGTGAATGCATCTTGTCGTGTTTTTCTGAACGCGTCTTGACAAGGGAGCGTGCCTATCGAAATTGTCTTGTAGATCTTGGCGTCTTGTTAAGTGTGAATGCGTCTTGCTGTGTTTTTCTGAACGCGTCTTGACATGGGAGCGTGCCTATCGAAAGCGTCTTGTAGGTCTAGGCGTCTTGTTAAGTTTGAATGCGTCTTGTCGTGTCTTTGTGAACGCGTCTTGACAAAGAAGCGTGCCTATCGAAAGCGACTTGTAGGTCTTGGCGTCTTGTTAAGTGTGAATGCGTCTTGTCTTGTTTTTCCAAACGCGTCTTGACAAGGGAGCGTGCCATTTGAAAGCGTCTTGTAGGTCTTGGTGTCTTGTTAAGTGTGAATGCGTCTTGTCGTGTTTTCCGAACGCATCTTGAAAAGGGAGTGTGCCTATTCAAAGTGTCTTGTAGGTCTTGGCGCCTTGTTATGAGCGAACGCGTCTTGTCGTGTTTTTCGAACGCGTCTTGACAAGGGAGCGTGCCTATTGGAAGCGTCTTGTAGGTGTTGGCGTCTTGTTATGTATGAACACGTCTTGCGGATGCAGTATTAGCGGTATTGCAAGTAGTACTTTCAGAGGTAAACTGAAATAATGATTACTCCCTCAAAAACCGAGCCGATTTTGGCGTCTTGTCAAGACGAGGAGCGCGCAAGATGCATAAGACGCCAAGAGGCGTCGCGCTCCAACCCTTACTGGAAAAAGGAGGATTGCATTTTTGAGGGGGACGCCCTGTATATATATATATATATGTATATATATATATATATATATATATATATATATATATATATATATATATATATATATATATATATATATATATATATATATATATATACACATGTATATATATGTGTGTGTGTGTGTGTGTATATACATATGTGTTTGTGTAATTTTGTATTACATTCACGGCACCATATATGCTGAGTCTTACCTTTCACATATATGTCTGAGAGAGAGAGAGAGAGAGAGAGAGAGAGAGAGAGAGAGAGAGAGCGCGCGCATGTACTTACCATAATGTAATATATGCTACCAGCACTTTTTTGCAGAGTATTGCACTTTTTCTCAGTGATGTAGTCAATAGTGAATTGGCACTTCTTGCCC
The DNA here is from genome assembly GCA_963942565.1 of Maea johnstoni. NCBI lineage: Eukaryota > Metazoa > Annelida > Polychaeta > Spionida > Magelonidae > Maea > Maea johnstoni. The sequence continues at coordinate 31,326,025 of OZ012690.1, forward strand.
TTCTGGTCGTAGTTGAAAGAATAACATGGTGATGATCTTATGCAATGAGACGCACAATCTATCATGCTTACTGCAGTTATATTACGAGCTATGTTGCTGGATGCTCTTCCCTGGCCACACGGAGACCTGAAATGAATCGAAGATCCAAATGCAACGTGCTCAATGGCCAGTAATGTCCAAAGAAAAACGTATGTACGTAGGTGCTCCATCGCTGCGGTAGAGAATAGTCGGGTAATGAAGTGCATATGTTTCAGAAGCTAAACTGTAAAGTATTTGCAATCGAGTAGGCACTATATAGCAACCAAACAATGACAAAGCCTCGTAATGAATAGAAATATCCTTAATTTTCTGCATAAATTACCGGTCCATTCAAAAGCATGACAGCATGTCCTAATCTATAATTTTGTGTTTACGGTAATGCACTTTATATATATATATACATATATATATATATATATATATATATATATATATATATATATATATATATATATATATATATATATATATATATAAGTATATATATACGTATACATATATATATTTATTATTATTATTATTATTAGTTATCAACTGTTTTGGAATATAATACAGCCCCTGATTGCACATATAAGTTTTATCATACTCCAAAACAGTTGATAACGAATTTATCTCATGATTGCCCCCTCGATCTCTGCATAGGTAATAAAAATGAACATACATACATACATACAATTTGGCTCTAGCAGCAGAGAATTGTCAGCTACAGGGGCAGCTTCAAATTAACAGATTTACATCTTACAATTTTTGGGAGAATTGGTGATTGCATCATGCACCTAGGGGGTAGGGAGAATTGGGAATTGCATCATCTTAAAGTTGTTGCATGTACCTGTCTGCATGTAAAATTACTAATTAGTGCTACCATGCCATAAACTGTGTTTTAAAAAAGTATTTCGTTCACTTTTGGCCAATTTCAGATTTATCCACCAATACGATGTATCCAACTAACAAATGGATGCCTTTTATCAATAAGTTAGATCATTCTTACGATTTAACAAGGAGTTAACTATGCTATCATATTGAAATGCATCAAATCTGAAATAATTCCATCAAAGGTTAGTGCAAGTACCTTAATTTATAAATGATGAAAAGAAAAAGAAAATAATCAAAATAACCTATATACAGTGCAAAAATGGAATGGCAAATCTGAATGAAAAAAATCTTTTAAACTTTTAAACTCAACTAATGGGAGACCCAGTTACATCTAAAAAGTGTATTCATTTGACAGAAGACTTATATCCAGTGAAATCACCCAATGCAAGAGGTTGTGAGATAGGTGTTTATATTAACTGTTCAGGAGGGAAATCGCGCTGTTTTGCATGGGGCGCCCGCGGTTGCAAAAATAGGGCTTGTTGTAGTGTGGTTGTGGGGATCCGTGCGCCGAAACTGATGGCCGGCGCACGGATCCAAGGCCCAAATACAGGGCATCACTGGTTGCACACTCCATAATTGTGGAAGTAAACTGTTTGAAATCACTTTGTATGTCTTACAGCAATTCTGATTTTTTTTCATTAAAGTAGCACATGGGGTTCAAACCAGGAATTCAAGAAACACCATCTTAACTCCTGAGTGGTAGCAGGTAGAAAATATCATAACCAAGCGTCCTTAGTCAGCCCATATTCTATGTCATTTCAATATTTACAACTTTTCACTGAAATGACATAATCTCACAACTTGCACAGGTGCATTTAACTAGCTTACAATGGTTCTCATCACCATAACTTAAGTAAATTATCATATTAAGTAAATTACCTTGATTCAGATATTTAAGTAGTTTGATATACTGGCTAGATTTACATTTAATACATCAGACACAACTTAAAAGCGAGCCAAATCTGATTAGATCCACGCCAATAGAATAAATCTTTTCTAAGGATAAATTCTGATTTAATACATTACTACGAGTTAATGTTCCTATACCATACTTAAAAGCCCTTATAAATCCGTGAAAGGCAGTCAGTAGCGTGTCATGACTGCACGATTCCGGGATAAAGTGCATGCAATTACGAGACGAGTATACAGGCTTGGTACAGTATTTGAATTTGGCGCCAATACTACGCGGTCGATGACGTCACCAATCAGGTCAGCGTAAGTTGCCCACTTCAAAAAATCGTGGCAATATACATTCCTATGGGACATCGGCTCAGGTCTAAATGATAAGGTGTGATTCAATGATGCCAATGTTTTACTATACTCCCCCCACATGTGCTTGAAGGTCGGACATATTTGTGACACTATATCTTGTCTCGCATGGACTACTTTCGTACGCTGTGAGGACCGGTTGCCGTTCGCAGCATATGGTGTGCAGGAGTTCGAAAAAATAGTGCACGGAAGTTTAGGCGCGCCTGGCACGGACATGGCAACGTTTCCATTGAAAAAAACTGCAAGCCCTGCTGATCTAACACTACATGTAAAAAATGTGTGTTTTCTGGTATCCGCTTTCTTTCAGGGCAGATAAAGTTAGCCACGTGACCTGGCTAGAAATGACGGCGATTTTCCAACTAGTCAAACCAGAGACAATGATCACAGATATTTGATACAATAGCCAATAGCTCCTACACCAGTCAGACACTATTGTTATGCAATCCCAGGGGTCAACCTGGCTCAGGAAGGAAATAAGCTGATTGGTGTCAGGCAGGTATTGCTCTAATTGGCATCCTGTTTGAGGGAATTATCTGCTGCTAACAGACAATACAGAGACAGATACAGAATTTCTTGGCATTTGATTTTCAGACTAAGCACAGAAAAGTATCAATTTAGCTTGTTAGGTGAGAGTGTTCTTTGACCCCTCACACTTCTAGATAGTCTGGTTCCTCAAAATCCTTTAAAAGTTTTAAGAATACCTAACCACTGATGACTGCACACTAGAGTGGCCCCACCAGAAAGTAATTAATTACTGTAGGATTGGTTTAATGTATTTTACGGATCTAAACTGTACCTCTTGTCTTGATGGAATGTTTGTTAATACAAACGTACAAACATTACTAAATGCTTTTACCTTATGTGGAGGATTATCGACCTGGGCATGCTAGGAATGCAGGTGAGTACTGTTTGTTGACCCTGTTAAACTGATGTTAGCCTAATTGCAATAAGCAAACAGTAATTTAGGTTCAGTTCAAGACTTTTGATTTGTCTTCAGAATGCTAACATAGATATGTATCATAAGCGCCATTTCAGAAAATAACCCCTTATGTGACTGTCTATTTCTTGCTGATTTATCTGTTCATACCATGGATCTGAAGTTTACCTCGAATTTGCGGGAGACTTTATAATCTTGGAAACTAGCACAGCATATCTCATAACAATGATACAAGGAAATACTGATACATTATTATTTTCAAACTTTATAGGGGAGAAAAATTAATTTATATAAACAAAGTTTTTCCACCATTCAATATACAAAATGGGAGGACATGTAATTCTAGTTACCTTAGAAAAGCCTCTAGAAAATGTGACAAAATTACATTTTCAGGTGTACATTTTTTCTTTGAAAATAGAACCGCTTCCAAGATCCTGTCAGACTCAAAAAAAAAAAGAAAAAAAAGTCATCTTTGGTGTCTTACGGACGAAAGTGGTTATGAAATTTTCTGTCAGACTCAAAAAAAAAAAAAAAAGTGCAAGTTTTAAGAATATTCTTTGTAAGTGTGATTCAATCAACTACAGGAAGCTATCATTGCTGTAGTACAGCCTCAGACTTGAGGAGGTATACCTCCCACCCTTCAGGTTGCAGGGATTAATAGATTGATTGATTTTAGTTAGTTGAGAGTAGGCTGGTAGAAACATATCGCTACCAGTCCTAGTCGTCAGACTCTTAAAAAAAAAAAAAAAGTCACATTTTTCAACTTTTTTTTTTATTCCAAAATGGCTCATTTCCTACCTCCTGAGCACGTAAGACAAGTAAATAAATTGGAGTGGCCTTAGTGAAGAACAGTCACTTTAATCTCCAACAATATTATGGCTCCAGATAAAGGTATGTATGTATATATATATATATATATATATATATATATATATATATATATATATATATATATATATATATATATATATATATATATATATATATATATATATATATATATGACTAGTAACTAAAAAAACAAGGTAAACGCCAATGGTTCAGTAAGTGGTTAGGGTAGTTTGATTGTGTCTTTTTTTTATTTATTTACTTATTTTCTTTCTATTCTATGCCTCCAAACCAGGGGCTTAGCCGTAATGCGTCCAGCGTGTCATTTGGACACGCAGAACACAGTTTTTTGACAGTTTGGACACCCAAAAGTTTATGTCAGAATTTGCTAAAGATGACTTTTCTTAGAAGATAGAAGATGTAGAAGCTGTAGTGTCACTTTTATAAGACACACAAAGCAGTATCTGACCTAAAAAAGCAAAATCTGTGAAGGTATAGGGTCTATCTTATTAGTAGTATGTATTTCGTACCACACTTTAGGACACGCAAAAGTCTATGAAACCTCTATTTGGACACCCTGTTTCCAAATATCGGCTAAGACCCTGCTCTAAACCTCCTGCACATCATTGAGTATGACTTAGAATCCAAACCCGTGCACGGGGGCCTGCTAGTGTAGTACTAATTTTCGGTGTTAAATACATAAAAGCGTGACTTATGTTCACCTTGCCATACACAAAAAGCTAGAAAATAGTTTACGATTTACGACGATGTGTCCCTATTAAATCAATATTGATCATGACAGCGAGTTATCGTCGACTGCAATCTATGTACTACGCAAAGATTCGCTCATTAACTTGTCATATTTAGTTCTCAAAAGACTTCAATGCCCTGATCTGTGTAATGAATCTATAATCAAAAGTGTTTTCATATGATATTGACGTCTGTCAACATCTCTCGAGTGAGTCCGGATCCTAAGTGACTTCTTGACTAGGGATCCCAAGTAACTTGGACAAACAGCGTGATACATTTGAGACATGTAGAGTGGAATTGTATTCTCCCTGCCACATACGAGAACATGAAAGTAGTACTGATTTCACACTTCAGTATACCACCTAAATGTCAAGTTCACCCGGTCGCATTCTATCTGCATTGCGGGGAAGCTCCTATGTATACAAGAAACTACTATTTTGAACAATTCCCATGTGTCATATACATTGTCTAAATATTTTCCAATGGCAACGCAACCAAAAATCGGAATGGCCCGTACCAAGCAGACAACACATACATCTAACTTTATGAGTACAGTGAAATCTATGTATTGTCCCTGAGTGTATGAATGTATCTCCAAAACACAATGAAGACATGGCCTCTGTGTAGGTACACGCGGAAATTCCTATGGACATGCCTTTTCCTCCGGGATCGTTTTATGACCATTTAATCCACCCTCTGACATACTTCATATTGTCAGGGGAATTTTCCATAATGCTTGTACTAACAGGCATCATTGTTTTATATAATTTGCATTGTACTGTATGGATTTGGTCCAATATAAGTCAAAACGACTGGCCAGATTTATTTGTATATATGTGTAAGTATGGTATGTGTAAAATAATCTGGATTGAGTTATGAACCCTATTCAATCTTTGTTTATCACTCTCAGTGTGGGCGGTCGTCGTGGTGAATCTATTGCAATTATGAGGATAGCTTAAAATTACGATTGTGATTCTTGGCGACGGTTAGATTTCACTACTAAGACTCACAATAAGATACGTATGGTTGATTAGATGATATGTTGTAGTGTATATATGGGCCGCATGTATACATGAACATATATTGCACCTGTGAGAATGAAACATCTCAGTTTTTACCACTTTGTTCAGTCTTTGCGATATTTGATGATCACACGTCAGTGTTTCTTTTTTTTTTTACTATTACTTGAATGTATGATTGGTATAAAACTGAGTTCATAATTGAAGTTACACACATTGTTTCTATCCAGTGTAATACAATGTAGTTTCACGTATCAAACTTGTGTTTTCATATGATTAAACTAAAATGTGTCCGGGGAAAAGAGTTCACTCTAGGGTGGTTCACATTTAGGGGCGGTTTCACTGTATTACTTCTACTACTTGTCTCAATGTGCAATTTGTACGAAGAGCTGTAGAAGCCGGCATACTAGTAGCTAAGAAAGGAAATGTTCAGACGCCTGAAAACAAATTCAAACAACTCGCTCCAAGATAGCTGCGGCTGTCCCAGTCGAGTTCCCTCTTCAACCCCTTCCTTCTCTATGTAAACTACACTTGCAATTATAATTATACACCATCATCTATCTACAATTTAATGAAGATTATGAACAATTCACAGGGCTCAACATTAAGAAAAAAAGTCATAGTCCCAGCAGGGCTAGTTACCGAAACTTTTACTAGCCCTGAAATATTTTTGTAGCCCTGATATTAATGACAACTCTTTTCAAATAGTGACCTCTGTTGATATCATAGCCTCTGTTGAAAAGAATACAGAGTATTTTGGTAAATTGAGTTATATTATCATCCAGGTAGTCAGAGCCAAAGGAGGGCTTCATACTTTTTAAGCGCTGATATTCTTATTCTATCCAGCCCCTCAAGCTACTCACAGGTTGAATTAACTAGCCCTGAATCTCAAGAACTAGCCCGGGGCTAGCCTTAGCGTCGAGCCCTGATTCAGGGATTGTGAAGTCCATTATTGAAATATCGTCTACACGCTTTCATTTAGATATTGCAGCAGTCCCTGTACTTTTATTATTACCAATTATTTGTACTTTTACGACAAAGCATGCTGTTATTCGATTTATCCAAGGATAAAGTCAATCACGTTTGGAAAACCCGTATATGCCGCTATTTACCAAGTCAAATGAATATAGTGCTTAAATCAATTTCTTATCACTTGGTGAACTTAACATTCAAACACTATGGATTGTAAGGTTACATACACAAGCAGAAATGGCACATAGTAAAGTAATTTGGTTATATAAAATATATAGGATAAAATGATATACATATTCAACACTACGTAAGATAGATCTCTTTTTGGAAGATGTGGGTGGCCTTGAAAAAGGCCGTTGGGGTAGAAAACCGTATAATGCACAGTTTACTTGGCTTTCTGGGTCTTCTTGGGGAGAAGTACAGCCTGGATGTTGGGCAGTACACCTCCCTGGGCGATGGTGACACCGGATAGAAGCTTGTTCAACTCCTCGTCGTTACGGATGGCGAGCTGAAGATGACGGGGGATGATCCTGGACTTCTTGTTGTCACGGGCGGCGTTACCTGCCAACTCGAGAACCTCAGCGGCCAAATATTCCATGACGGCAGCCATGTACACTGGGGCACCGGCACCTACACGCTCAGAGTAGTTTCCACGGCGGAGAAGACGATGGATTCTTCCCACTGGGAACTGAAGTCCAGCACGGCTGGATCTGCTCTTTCCCTTGGCACGGGCCTTTCCTCCCTTTCCACGTCCAGACATGATTTAATTGTGATGAGAATTTCGGAACGAAATGATGCTCTAAAACTGTAACACCATAACTTATACCCACAAGGCGGATCCTGACCAGCAGTGACTCGAAGGCTTTTAAGACGGTAAGTAGATGCAGGCTATCACCAAACTAGCCAATAGGCAGCTGTGCTGATAAGAGTCAGGCGAATTTAATTGTCCTACTTCCAGGCGGTTCTATAAGTAGATGCGTGAAATAGGCAGCTGACAAAGAGAAATCGCGATCTGCCAATCAGCTGCGGGAAATAAGTGGCGGGTGAATTTAATCTGCCCTTCTTAAAAATTGCTGCTCAGGATCCGGCAATTTGCATAGCTTGCTGTAAATAGTTGAAGCAGCGCAGTTTTCGCCATCCAATTCACTTGAACTCAAACACTCATCATGCCACCCAAGGTCAGCTCCAAAGGCTCCAAGAAGGCTGCTAAGCCTGCAAAGCCAGCAGGAAAAGGAGGCCGCAGGAAGAAGAGACGTGAGAGTTACGCCATCTACATCTACAAGGTCCTGAAGCAGGTCCACCCCGACACTGGTGTCTCCAGCAAGGCTATGGGAATCATGAACTCCTTCGTCAACGATATCTTCGAGCGTATTGCCGGTGAAGCTTCCCGTCTTGCCCACTACAACAAGCGTTCCACCATCACCAGCAGGGAAATCCAGACCGCCGTCCGTCTGATCCTGCCCGGAGAGTTGGCCAAGCACGCCGTCTCTGAGGGAACCAAGGCTGTCACCAAGTACACCAGCTCCAAGTAAACAGTTTCCAACTGCTTTACTACCCCAACGGCCTTTTTCAAGGCCACCCAAAACCTCCAAAAAGAGATATATCTTACGTGATGTTGATTCATTGTTTGTTCGTTTTTTTTTATTGTATACAGGTATATGTCAATACTGTTTGCACTGTTTCAATTATGATAAAATAAGATTTGTCAGTATCAGTAATCTATTATTTTTCATTGACTTAAGCATGATCAGATACAACAATACACAATCAAAAGTGAAACACTAGCAGGATAATAAAATAAGTTATCGATCAACAATAATAACGCAAAATATGGAGAATGGACGCGACACAAGCAATAACATGGAACGCATAGTTATTTCAATATTTCTGAATTAGTATAACCACTTCACATAGGCGCTCTCATCTTGAGAGCTAAAACAAACTATAGTCATTATAACAGGAGCCGTGGCAAGCATAGTTACTAAGTCCAGCAACCCGAGGTGAAATATTTTGCAATACCGGTCTTTTCTCTGGTACACTTTCACATATATGCTTCCGATATAGGCTAATATGAAGTGTAGTTGGTATAATGATTTGAAGTAGATAAGATATATTAGTAAGGGACTATAAACTACTGAGATATAACTGTTTCAACAGTTATAGCTAAACAGTTTGCTAATCCATATTGTAACTAAAAGCACTTCACAATCGTTCTATCATTCTCATGATTATTTGGAATCAGTTCATTAGTCGTATTGTATGTCTTTCTCATATCCGAAAAAACACACGCCTATTTCTGATTGTTACGCTGACCGCCGGCCATTATCAATTGTAATGGTCTAGCTTTCAATTGCAATCACGATTGCTAACTAAGGTTAAGTCGTAACTGCACATTCGAAGTATTGAAATTTAACTGTCATCAAGAATCATGATCGCTATTTTAGTCATTTTCATAATTGCAATGGATTTATTACGACGACCGCTCAGATTGAGAGTATGATAAACAAACTTCATTGTCCAACCCAAATATTTCGTACACATTTCATACATACAAATTTATACTGATACAATTCTGGCCAGCCATTTGGCCTATATTCAGGCCTCAACGCTAACTCAAAATGGTACTGGCCCCGTAGGACCAGTAACACCGACGATCTACTTATCCTGCAAAAATTTTACTGGTCCTACAATTTTTTCTTTAACATAAGAAGAAAAAACATTGCATAGTATTCACAGACAACATTTATTTTTATTTATTTTATCTTCATTTATTTCAAAAACATTTGGGATATTCTTGAGGGGAAAGTTGTTAATAAGAATGCCCCAAATGTTTACTGGCCCTGTAGGACCAGTTGAAGTATTTTTTTACTGGCCCGAAGCCGTTTTTGTGAATTTTTACTGGCCTGGGACCATAGGACCACTGGTAGCGTCGAGCCCTGATATTGGACTAAAATACATACGATACAATAAGGTTATTATAGACCAGGGTATTGGATACTCCCCCCCCCCCCCTGCACACACACAATGTAGTATGTTACGGGGTGATTTGAATTCAATATCATTCCTATGAAGTTCAGATGAATATCCGCATCTGGATCTCAGGCGTGATTCTAATATATTTGAATTATCGCTGGGATATGAAGTTATCTGGTGCTATTATTACTATATCATTAGAGAATACTACATATGCAATTGCATTCTAGGTCGATTTTAACCCTTTCACTCATAATCACCGATATAAACGAGTATCATGCTACCCCAATATTATTCTTAATTGATCGCACATCTACTCATTACCGTTTTCACTTCTTATGACTTATTTGAATGCAATAAGCCAGTCGAACATCTCAAAGAAAGTAAATCCCATTCAAAAACTGCAAGATTCATATGGGGATCGTGTTCTGGGCTTAATGTTGGCTGCAGGGTGAACAAAAATATCCGCAAGTAAATGAATATAGCGAGTATTGAACTAGTGAGCGCTAACAAATGGAAATCACGTTGTGTGAAGTTTCGCATGAGAACAAACTATCAGTGTGAAATCGTGGAAAAGGAGAACACAAAATCTGCATCATATTTATTATTTATCACAAGGGTAGTGGACTTATGATGAATACCGTTATTTACACCGATTGCCTTTGATTAAAGACCTTAAATTTATTTGTGTTTAACTTTATTTTTTCACCTTGTGTAAATGTTTCCTTGATTACGAATAGTACTTATATTGTTTTGTACTTTCGATTCCCATGTGATTTGGTCAATAAAGATACAATACAATACGAAAAGAATAGTAAGTCCGCAACTATCATTGCAATAATTCAATATGAAATGTGTATATCATTCGAACATTTCTAGTGATTTCTTGTCAAACGATGTCGCACAGACAAAACAAGAAGAACTATCGATGGGTATAACTCTTTTGGGAGGATGTGGGTGGCCTTGAAAAAGGCCGTTGGGGGAGATAACTCGAAGAGTAACTTCTTAGGCACGTTCACCACGGATACGGCGGGCAAGCTGGATGTCCTTGGGCATGATGGTGACACGCTTGGCGTGGATGGCGCACAGGTTGGTGTCCTCGAAGAGACCGACCAGGTAAGCCTCGCTGGCCTCCTGAAGGGCCATGACGGCAGAGCTCTGGAAGCGGAGATCGGTCTTGAAATCCTGAGCGATTTCACGGACAAGACGCTGGAATGGCAGCTTGCGGATTAGGAGCTCGGTGCTCTTCTGGTAACGACGGATCTCACGGAGAGCCACTGTACCGGGCCTGTAACGATGGGGCTTCTTCACGCCACCGGTGGCTGGGGCGCTTTTACGAGCGGCCTTGGTAGCCAACTGCTTCCTTGGAGCCTTTCCTCCGGTAGATTTACGTGCTGTCTGCTTAGTACGGGCCATTTTGACGATGGTTGTTATAGGAATTGAGAATGCTTAAGCCCTGGTCACATCAGGCATACGTCCACCGTGCGGGCTGTTTGCGGGCAGTTTACGGCCGAAAACCGTGGCGATCGCAGGATCACCTTGCGGGTGCCTCAAGGAGTTGGCCTCAACCGTAGAGGTCGTGCGGTCGAAAATCAGTGGTCGTGGGCCGTAGAGAGGTTTGCGAACATGTTCGCAAATCAGTCTACGGTCCGCGACCTACCTACGGACATTTGTTGACTTAGCGTCTGACGCACGGCAATCTTTAAGGCCGTGCGGCGCTCCCACTGATCCTTGAGAGTGCCTCACGGCACCCTTAAAAGAAAATAGATGTTAATTTTACTCCATAAGGACCGTGAGACCACAGGAAGGCCTCCTCAAGGCCTCTTCAAGGTGGCCGTACATCCTCCGTGCAAAGGGGATAGTGCGTTAGGGCCGTTCCATATATATATATATATATTCTTTCTCTCTCTCTCTAAATATATATATATATATATATATATATATATATATATATTACGCAAAATAAAATCGGGGGGGGGGGGGGGTGGGGTAAAATAATTCAAAATTCGACCCCTCCCCCCCTACAAAGATCTTCTGTTCCTCCCCCCCCCCCCCACCACACTTTTAAATGGACCTGCCCTTAAACATTTCCGTGATTGTAATATTTCTCACGACCGGCCGCACGGCTAATTCTGATGTGACCACAAATGAAAGATCTCTGACTGGACGCATGCGACCTGTTCACGGCACTTTGGAAGCATGCGATCAATCAGCCGTACGGAGGCCTTAGACTGATGTGACCAGGGCTTTATATACGGCTCTCCTGATCACTTAATCTCTAATTGGATTTTAATACTGGAGCATGATTGGTTGATAGTCTCGCTATACCCTTTGCCATTGGTGCAAACCTTCCCGCTTCTTTTTCTATTCCTTCAACATCCGCCGCGAACCTGCTGCTTTGGATCCGCATTTCATTCCAAGCTCAGACGATTTAGCTATTTCTTTGTTCCTTATGTGAAATGCCTGGGGCGGTCGAGGAAAAATCGCTTCCGATTCATGCCATATGAATAAAGTTTTAAAATATTGCATTGAATTTACTTATTCGTATATATTTGCACTCATATATCTGTGCACTCTACTCTACTTATCATTTATATTGCGTTTACACCCTGTATGTTATATTTCAAAATGCTATTTTTAGTCGGCCAAGGGCCCTAGCTGGCAGCTCGTTTTTGCTATGTAAAATTATTACCGACTTGAAATAAAGATTATCTATATATCTATCTATCTATGTATGTGCATGCTGGTTTATGTGGAAAGGCATATTTGGGAGTGGTATCATTAGAGACAGAATCACGTCGAGCTAACAATCACATCTCAAGGAATAGAACATTACATCTTAAACCTTTTCTGCTCAAAATGTATGCTTACAAGAGGGATAGAACTTATCATCTATTGATAATCGGAGACCAGTATATCTAATTCATTTCATCTCTCAACCCAAACTGTTCGGGGTACTTATTTTAGTTCTGTTTGTGGTTAGGGTACTTAGATTCAACGAGTTATGATAATAATTCCGCCACTAAAGAGATGGGAATTAGACATAAAATGATAATGCAATAGAAAACATCATTCCAAATAAATCGCAGATAGATCGATGATGCTTGATAACTATAACACGAGAGTGAACTCATCACATAGGAAAGAGTTAAGTATATAGGAAGTCAACTGTGTTATGTGCCATGCATTGTTCTTTTGGGGGAAGTGGTTTGAATTGGAATTTTAGCGCTCTAAACATTCCTCTGTGTACTACTAGTTGTGAATGATGTATATGGGAAATGATTATTTGAAACATAAGAACACATTGGGCGAACATGAATGATCAGAATCACAGTACGGAAACTTTGTAGCGTCCTGAAATGACATATTTACTGCCTCATATCGCTAATATTTGTTTGTTTTAAATCTGTCTACATTAATACTGGTATCTTATCTTGGTATGACGAGGGGAAACATTCTTTCATGAGGAAGGGGAGAAGTATTGTTCAGTTACATGGGGGTAAGGTTCGTCTGAAACTATATAATAACTATTTCAATAAGTCAAACTACTAGCATAGTAGCTTGTAGCTGATATTGTGGTTGACAGTAATTTCAGATCAGCCTCATCACCTCTGTAACGCAATCGATTAAATAGCGGCACTATTTTAGTGAATAGATCACAAATAAAAAGAAATGTATAAGCGAGCAGGCTCAGAGACAAAGATAGTGCGATTCAAATAAGAAGGAAATTAGAGACAACAGATAAGCACATGCACGATACTGAGAACAGTCAATGACCATAAATAAACAATCGTATAGAAGTTATAAGCTCTTTTTGGAAGATGTGGGTGGCCTTGAAAAAGGCCGTTGGGGGTCGTTAGTCAGAAACGATGTGCTTTCTAACCGCCGAATCCGTACAGGGTACGTCCTTGGCGTTTCAAAGCATAGACGACGTCCATGGCGGTGACGGTCTTTCTCTTGGCGTGCTCGGTGTAGGTGACGGCATCACGGATGACGTTCTCAAGGAAGACCTTCAGGACACCACGGGTCTCTTCGTAGATGAGGCCAGAGATACGCTTGACACCACCACGACGAGCCAGACGACGGATAGCGGGCTTGGTGATACCCTGGATGTTATCACGCAACACCTTACGATGACGCTTGGCGCCTCCCTTTCCCAGTCCTTTTCCTCCTTTGCCGCGTCCAGACATGATTATCAGATGAATGATACTTGGTAAACGAGGAACGGGTTTATATATGGTTGATATTCGAATAGAATTTTCAAGCACCGAAACGCCATTGGTTGATAGTCCAAGGGGAATGCTCTCCCCTCATTGGCTAAAACTAGCCGCCTTTATTTCCCTCCATTTCGATAACTCTTCAGAGCCTGCTGCTTTGGATCCGCCTTTTAACTCAAGCTCAACACTTGATAGTCTGCGCTATTTTTAGATGTGTATAAACCACCTTGCTTTAAAGATATACGAATGCTATGTGGTTGATACTCAGTTGAAATTATGGTATCAAATGCTTGCATAATATTGTACACTTTTCTGTCCGTCAAAATCCTATGGCCACCCTCGCAAAGCTACGTGGTTTTGATCTATGGTGACAACAAAGGTTTGAATCATAGTATCGTTGGTTCAAAACTTGAAAAAGTGCGATGCTGAAATAATGTATCAAGAAAGTTTCTTACAATGTAGCTTCCAGTAACGCACCGTCAAAACACGATGTCTTATTTCACTATGGTGAACCCTGGTAAACATGATTTTTCTGTCTCATTTCGTCATACAATCCAAGTTAGTGTATGTAATAAGTGATGTTTGAAACGAAAGATGCAGTCAATAAAGATACACACATACAACAGGACTCGCCAATCTGTCTTTCATTTCTAATGCATCTTCCAGGTACCAGCTTTCAGGGCTGGTGGTTACTATTATTAGACTAATTGCCTGTGGTGGTTTACAAGGGAATTTCACCTAGTACGAATATGTGGATGTATGATATGGTATAACAACGAGTTCACAATATGAGTTTTTTTTTACCATTGAAATAGTTCCACGGGAGCACGAATTCACCCACACACCCCAAAATACCCTATTTATCGAACTCACGATATGACCGTTGTTCAATGTTTACGAAAAAATCACGTTCACGTATAAACTTCCTTCACTATATAGTATATACAACATGATATCTAGACAACATGAGCTTATAATCACCAAGTTGCATTCATATCATATTGGCGATTATATACATCACTCAAGCGAGGCGGGACCTTAGTGACTATTGATCCCAAGTGACTAATAGGACAGACAGCTCGATACACTTGTTGTCGTTCTTGACTAAATGGCGATCATAGACTATATGGCGATCATAACATATAGTGTAAACATCCAGTCAGCCATAGAATGGAAAAATATATAATTCTAAATACATTCAAACCTATTCTTCTACCCCTTCGAAATCCACCATATACAATACACAATATATTATCTAGCCAACCAGAGAAGCTAATAGTGAGTCAAATACATGTTTTAACATTTAACCCAATACACATCTTAAAGGGGAACTTGGGGAAAAACACATCATAGGTTTATATGAAAGTTCATGAACATAGCTCAACATCTGTCATAAACAGAGAAGCCCTAGAGCTCCACACAAAGATAATTCTCAAATTGCAATTAGTGAATAGCACCTCTACTGAGGCAGGGCAGCCGCCATCTTGGATCTGAGTCAACTCATGCTGCTGTAGTCTATGTAAATGGGTGGCAAGCAGCTTAGTGGGTGTATTAGATAAAGCCAGTAGCTCTGTCTAGGAGGTAGATATTTCACTGCTCTGAAGCACATTCAAGATGTTTAGGTATGCAAATCCCTACGACTTTGAACCAAGAGTGGCTGAAGGTGATCAGGTGGATTATATGGACATAGTTCAAGGTGTTGATGAATTTGATGGTCAAGATGTGGAAACAGAGGGCTGGCGCTTAAATAGCATGTTGTGGTGCACCTGTCAGACTTCTTTCCTTCTTTAAATTATCAGGCCCCTTCCAAAGGTATTCTTGACATTTCTTTTCTATAATCTTCATGAATATGTACACAATTACTAAAGGAAATGAAGATGATTGCTGTTCCCAGTACTGCTAGTCACTTCCTGTGTTTACTACCTTGTGTCCCATGGGGTCTAGATGTGTAATGCCAATTGGACAAGGTCAATTACCCTGTGTGTCCCTTTCCTTTACTTACTTTTGTTATTACCCTAGGGACCTAGACATAAGACAAAACCTCAGTTGTAACACAACTAACAAAATCCTGCACAGTCTATTCTCAGTGGATTAATAAAGACCATGTTGAGGTACCTATGAAAATTGCCATTCACCCTGAAAGTTAGCTGTTAGGGTTGCTAAAGTCTGTACATCAGATCATAATAATGAAGAGTATGATTATTAATCATAAGTCATTAAGAGAAGGTTGGTAATGAGTAAATGAAAATGTCATTTATTCTATCATAAATAAAAGAAAGGGTCATTTGCAATTTGAGATATTTTGATTTCAACCTTCCTCTATATTGCAGTACTATTAAGAAATGTATTTCTTCCCAGTGAAAATGGGGTCATGACTGACTATAACCTTAGCTGTTTCAATTTTGTAAGTTAGGGAATGATATTTACCCTTCTCATGCTGGCTTAATATTAAACATTTAATGCATACACCTGTGCTTATATTCGTTGAGCAACTGAATGAAGGTAAATCATGTTGAGACTAGTAAATGTATACCAATAAAGTAAATAAATCCCGAAATTGATAAATTGCAAGATCACTTCTGCTTGAAATAAGAGATTTATGAAAATTGGTTACCAGATATTATATCCTTGAAGAAAGTAAGACTAGATGCAATAGGAGTCGCATGGAGCATGATAAAAGGTGTATCAATTGTGACTGTTTCTTTTTTTGAAGAAGTGTGAGAGATTATGCACACCTATTTCACAAGTACCCAAACCTTCTAAAAAAGCATCCCTCTTCAGAACCTTGTTAACTGTACTCTGAAGTAATCCTGACTGCAGTGTGTGATTCCTGACATAATCCTCGTCAGTGAAGTGGTCTGAACATACATATGCATACTTCAGGACAGGTGGGTTTAAAAGTTTCGTGGATGCTAACCACTGTTTTTGTCTAAATTTACTACTAGGAAATCTATGAAAGCTTTCTCCACTACCGTGTCTTTTTTTACAGCCAATTGCTGCACATGATTTCACCATTTTCTTGTTTGATATATACGTTTTTATGCAACTTGTGCAGAGAGCTCTTGTCAGGAGCACTGCTGTTAGATACACTGCCCAGAGGTAGCTTGGAGACAGGATGTGATCCCTGCCACCCGATTGTGTCACAGCTGATAGCACTTGAAAAACATGGCCGCACCCAGTGGCTGGCAGAGGCTGTCTAGGAGGACAAGTCCATTGTAGATGCAAGGCATCTATTAGAAATTTGCCGGGGCAAGTTATTCATTGAAAGAGAAAAGAACTATATGGAAATTAAAAGATTATCATAGGATAGAGTATCATACAAGTATCTTTTGTCAATTAAAGGGTGACATTACTGTTATTTGTCAAAAATGTGTTGACATATTGAGTGGTCTCTTTCATCTTTGAAAATGGCATTTTATGAAAAATGTTTGGGTGTCCCGATAAGTGATGTTTGAGGGATTTGGTGTCCAAATGAGCCCAAGATACCTTGCTGTCTAAGATTATATACCCATCTCTTATACTCTTCTTTGAAACTGTGACACAAAACCAAAACATTATCCCTCTCATCAATATATATTGGAGGTCTATAGGGTTCAACAATGACCTAGTATTGCTAGTAGCATATATATTATACTAGTCCTTTTTGAAGTTCTTTGAGTCTGACCTCATAAAACTTTTACAATGCGTACACTTCCTTTTTACTAGCTTCCATGTTACTTACAGCCTACATCGTGCCTGTGTCATCCAAAATCATATTCGCTATTGTGATCATATCTCAGTGATCACATATGATACTGTAAAGTTCGAAATATTAACGTGGAAGTAATATTAGCAACGTTAACGAGTGGGTCCGATTCGCTAATATTACGATACGTTAACATTTGTTCTATTTTGTATTCAAAATGCATTTCTACATGTAGTCACAATTACACATGGTCAGTTGATAATCTCACGGTGTACAACCAAATTTGAATGATGCACGTTAAATCACGGTGGATCTGAGTTACTTTACTGCAATATACCAAACAGGACGGACCTTAAATATCACGTGAGTACGATAAACAGCTGCATGGTGATACTAGATTAGCGCATAAAATCTGCAAGGTTCTTAAAAATTACTATTGCAATAGACCCATTTTGACGATCACTCGTACCGCCCATAGCCCGCTCTGAGAATCTTGAACCCTAAATTTCACTTGTTAGGTGGTTGCGTCGTAATGAAACAATAAGGGTCTAGTCAGTATCGTCGGGCATGAGTGGTAGATTAGTACATGAATTAGAATACCACTACTCAGATATGGCGCTTTTTGAGATGGTTCACACTCGAATATTACGATCCGCTATTATGAAAAAATGGATCAATTCGCTTAGTTTTGTATCGCTAATATTTCAAACTTTATAGTATCAGAAAAATTATCATTCTAGTCTTCTTGTATAACCCTAATAATCCAGTCCGCCAAGAGCCTTAGTAGCTTGTGTTTCTTGTAATTGATATACCGTCTTAAAATAAAGATTACATTTACATTTTACATTTTTTACATTTTACATTTATACAGTTTGAGATGTCGCACACCCCTGGGGGGTCACTTCGGTATTTAAGGGAGTACATACGCTCGTTATCAAAATTCAAAAATCACTGATTTCAGGCCAAAAAAGCACCCTTATTTTAAAAAGACGCTGACTTTTTCCAGTAAATAAAAAACTCTTCTTTTATCAAAACACTGACATTGGATGAACGGGGACACGCATTTTGACTTTTGATGTTATAATTCTCTGCCTGTTAAGCGGCAGCAGACTCAGAAGCCCAGTCACTCGGCGCTAGAGCCGCGTATATTTCTTGGATTGTAAGGGGATTTTCACACCCCATACTTCGTACCTGGGTTCAAAAAAGTACCCTTCTTTTACCAAATCACGGACATGCGGAGGTCTTAAAAAAGACCCCGTCTTTCGCGAAATACGTAATGAGGGTGCGGCCCCCCTCTGTACCTGAGTGCCCCCGCCGGGTTGCACACTAGGTGATCTCGAGAGTTATGGAGATGCTAAGCATATGGTGATCCAATGTCATGCATATAATGTTATTAGAGAAAAAATGTACAACGAATTGTCTGAGATCTGTAATGCTTTCGAGCTATGCGACTTCGGAGTACTGATGGGTAAATTTATAGACAGGTGGGACTTCAAAGGATCATCCCAATATGGCTCACATCTAGCAAATATATAACCCAGATGTACAAGAGCGTATTAATCTAGAGTACCAAAGGATAAGTATTTTACAAAGTAGTCCTAAGGAAATGCCAAAAAAAACCTGAATGCGGGCATCTTTGTCTCACTATAGACTGACCTACCCAGTGCATCAGCGTCCAATACTGACGGGCAGTGATTCACTAAGTTATGATTTTGCGTTGTAACTACAGTAGGACATTTTTGTGGTGACAAACTAACTGCGCTTTTCGTTTCTTTTTGACTCCGTTTGGTGAGTCTTTGTGTTCATACTTTACTTTGCTTAAATGCTTGGCCTGACTATTATGCTCCGTCCCCTATCTTATTTATTGTTTTTGTTACCCTTTATGTTTTTTTGATTTGTTTTGTTTTCTATTTTTGTAAAGTATATGAGCGACTTTTGTAAAATGATTTTACAGCAAATAAACCTACAACTACATAATGATCTTATTACCATGGCAAATGAAAGAAATGAAATTAATATACCTCATAATTTGCACTTCAGAGTACTTTGAAATGGATTCACCTCCAGACAGCCAATTAGCAATTAGCCTGTTATCGCATATCTGATAAGCTGAGAGAGGAGCCCTCACCTGGGCGCCAGCCTCTTAAACTAGAAACCTCCAAATCTACTCTACTCTGGGGGAGAGAAAATAAAACTTTATCTATCCTATATATATTATTTTACTAGCAAAGGGAACCAATTAATTTGTGAGAATCCCAACAAAGGCCATGCGCATGATATATTTCCATATATCTTTCTATCTAACGATATGTGAACACAGACACGCACACACATACATATATAAGCTTGATAGATAGATAGATGGATAGATATAGATAGATAGAAATACGGACAGATAGGTATATAGTATAATATAGATGATTAACTACACAAATAGAAATACAGACAGATAGATGTTAGCTATTGATAGAAACGCACATATATATATATATATATATATATATATATATATATATATATATATATATATATATATATATATATATATATATATATAAATACATAGGGTCATTTTACTTTTTGTACTAATGATCGATATTCCGTGATATACTGATGAACATGCATATAGTCTTTGTTTTATTTACCTTCCCTCTAGAGTGGTCGGGGGGGGGGGGGGGGGGGAAATTTTCTTTCCCCAAAAAACGGTCGTTAGAATAAAAAGTGTTTTATTTACTCTTTCACATGGTCGGAAAAAATAAAGTTTTATTTACCCTCCCTCTAGGATGGTCGGGAATAATAGTTTTATTTAGTGAAAATAATAAGCTCTTTATCTGACCCTTCACACTTAGTCCATCGTAGTAGTTTTGTATTTTTATGAAATATATAAGCATCAATAGATATTGTGTCACACCTTTGATGAAGCCATGAGGTTGTTTGCAATAATATAGATATATGTATCACAAATTCACACCTCCGTCTTTTGGTGCCACCCCTAGGAAGCTGTGATGTTGTCACATATTAGGTTTAGAATATTTAATCTCTCTGGAATCGCAGCGTTCATAAAAAATATAGTTTATTATGGTTTTCATGAACATAGACCAAAGTATTGGTCAACAATTGCACGAAAGTCTCAGTTAAAGTACGAATGTCCCGAGCCCCCTTATGCCCCAGTCACACTTACACTTGAGTCCGACTATCGCCCCATTTCAAAATCTGCTCCGA
Source organism: Maea johnstoni (assembly GCA_963942565.1). NCBI lineage: Eukaryota > Metazoa > Annelida > Polychaeta > Spionida > Magelonidae > Maea > Maea johnstoni. The sequence goes on from OZ012690.1 coordinate 31,346,809, forward strand.
TTGTACTAATTGATGTTGCAGTCACACCAGCATGACTCATCGAAGCCGATTATATTGCTAGATAATCGCAAGTCAATGATTTATGTCTTGCGATTATCATGAAATCATCGTAAGATAATCGCAAGACATTCATTCAGCAAGTCTGGACGCAAACGGCTTTCCGAAGTGATTCACTGTAAGTGATAGCAGGGTCAGGGGTCAGCCACTCCCGCAGATGGCTTTACAGGTACAGGGAGATTCGACTCTACTAAATTCATCGTAAATAACGGTTTATGGCAGCGAGTTTATTGATGAAACAGAGCGGCCAAAAAACAAAGTCATGCGTGCGATTGAATGACTGTCTTTACATGATATTTGGGAAAATTATTTGGATATTTTCGCGCCCATGTACTTCTAGCTAATATGTCGCAATAGGGGAACGACTTTACGGTAATCCAGCAACTTTGTCTAACATCTAGACGTACACATCTATACTATAGTCTACGTGGTGGAGATAACCTCATGCTGAGAATATCGTTAAACTGGCCATAAGTTCTTAAATCATGGTACTTGTGTGTTATGAAATATTCAATTGATATTGTGCAAGTGCGTTGGCGTACCTGTCAGCATTCAACAATCCAAAATCAGGAGATATCAGGCGGTTTACTATACTGCGGCGTCTTTTGGTTTCATTTTGTTTAGTTCCAATTCTGGCCACTAGGGGCCAGGTTAGTACTTTTGCTTAAGGAGTGGGCCTTTGCAATTGATAATCATGGAAACATATGTGAATAGGATAACTTTAATTTTATGTAGCAGATCACAATTGCTGCATGATAATATACACACAGTTATCAAAAACTCGCAGATAGCTTTGGAACTGAAAATGTCGTCATAAACAACATTTACATTGTGTGATCTTTCCAGACATTCTGTGATCTTTCAAGATCAAATACTTCTATGTTCAGCATATTATGAAATTCTTGGCTCTTGGCTAGAAAATAAATTTATTCTTGAGGAATGGTGGATGATTTTTGAAAGTTGGCAACTCAGTACTTAGCTAATCTGAAGGTGTCTGACCGAGTTATAAAATTCATACCTGTTAACATTCAACCATCCAAAATCAGGAGATTTCACGCGGTTCCAATCCTGGCCACCAGGGGTCAGGTTAGTATATTAGTTTAGGAGTGGGCTAATATATTTTACTGGTGTTGGCAAATTGATAACCATACGAATATGATTATGAAATAACATTGATTTTATGTAGCAGATCACACTTGCAGCTTGATATCAGATTCCCATTTATGAAAATTAACACACAGAGATTGCTTTTGAACTGGAAATATCATAATAGTCCATGACCCAGAGGGTTGGTCAGTATCATAACGGGGAGGGGGGGGGGGCAAATTCTTATTAATGTTTTTGAATTCCCCATATTCTCAGCTTCATGATATTTTAGTAACAAATATTTTCGAAATCAGACCTTTTTTTCTTTTCCCAGGCGAACTTAGCTTTACATATTTACACGATCACTAAATTGCTTTACTCACTCCCCATATTCCTAGTATATTCCATAACTATTACATCTCTATCCATTCCCCTTGAGACATGGATCCGTGCGCCGGCCTCGATATTTTGGCGCACGGATCCATTCCTCTACCATGCCTGCCTAACCTTTGCGCTGTGTTGCGCCCAGCGCCACTAGCTTCATACTACTTTCCACTCCTTTCATCTCCACTCCTATCACCTTGTATCGGACATTCTCTGGACGCAAATGTTCATGCAGAGCGTAGCGCCCCCAAAAGTGAAACGGCAGCAGATGTAACTAATTGAACCTCAGAATAGCAAGTTCATAACACTAGGAAAATTGGATTGCGAAACTGGCGATGCCATAAAGTTAACGACATGTAAAGGCGTATTGATATAATCATTATTTTTTATTTATTTGAAAAGGCATTAGATTAAAAGATCAAATACAATTTTTCAGCTATTTTGGCGCTCCTTATTGGGTTCTAACGTCATTCCGGCTATCCCGAGCCGGTTTGGAGTAGTTAGATAACAGGCGCCAGATTTGATTTGGCTATTTTACTGGCTCGCATGAGGTAGGTAGGTCATAATCAGTTTCGGGCCGTATGTAAATATGTGGGGTCATTGATAAAAGTGGCCTGGCGGTCTTTTTCAAAGATTTACTCCGGTATTCAGTCACGTAAATGACAGGACTAAACTCGGAATGCAAGGAACGATCCAAAATAGAGTTACGGGATTTCATCAATATAGCTCTCTTTTCAAACTGTCATACAGATGGCGCCGTAGCTTAGTGGCTAGAGCGCCTGCCTGCAGGGCAAGAGGTTGCGGGTTCGATTCCATCTGACCGCAACTAGCATCATCTTTTCCTGCCCAGTCCTTCGTCTGGCACTTTGAAACATTTCCTACTCTAAATAACGATGTCTATATTTTTATTATTTTTATTTCACTTTACTAAAATGAATTGTTGGTCAAATCCACTGATCCCAGAGAGAAGGTCTGCCTGAAATGGCGTTCGCTATAAGGGCCGATTTGATTAGTGTATGAAATTCCCTGGTTATAATAAACATTTCCACAGTTGTGAAGTTAGGAATTTCTTCGAGAAAATCTATAGTTTAATGAATGTAAGTAATGCCTAGCCTTCATATAAAAATTGAGCTCTGTGAAGTTTAATGGGTGTAAGTATTAATTTATATCTGTTGATGAAGGAAATGTTCCATTAAGTTCCCTATGGCGTTGGTATTGTCACTTTCATGCACACTTGCGGCACATGACTATTACTTTATGCAACTCCCACCCATTTACCTTCTATCTGCCCTTTCACACATCTCTACGTGCTGATCAGTGCCCTATCCAATCCCATGTACCTTCCACCTGCACTTTGGGCTTGGATCCGTGCGCCCGCCACTCACTTTTTGGGCGCACGGATCCTTATTACATCGACAACTTCTACTCCTCCTGCGGCCTTAAACGCCTTGCCGCAACACTTGCCTCCCCCCTTCTCTGTAATTGTACTGTCCTCCCAGTACCTCTTTCAACGGGGCCCTATCTGGATCCGTCTATCGCACGATAGGTAAACGTATCAGGTCGGAGCTGCCGACTTTGAAATGTGCGATGGTCTAAATAGTGTGACTGGGGGCAGAAAGTACGTTGGCTTCACTGAACGCAACCATCCGAACGGCGAGTACTCGGAGAGCTTCCGAAAGCGCAGCATTTCATGGAAGCCTACCACGTAGTTCATTACCACTTACGAAATAAACTCTTGTTCTCGGAAGTCCACATACAGAACGTGGTGGATTTTTTGCTGTAGAGCGTGGTGGAGTTAGACGCAATTACCCACAGTGCTCTGTGGTTTCAAAATGGCGCAGACCGTGTCTAAAATTTTTAAGCTCTTCTAGATTGCCGGGGCCTGAGGGCCCCGGCAATGACAATACGCAAAAATCTCCCCTCACGGGATCACTGAGAGAAAAAGAATGGTAGCATCCTGTTCTTGAAGTGTATAACTTTCATATAAGCTGATATGTTTGTGAGCCTTTAGGGCCCTTTAAGATTCGAGCCAGCCGAGTGTGTATCGAAGGGTTACATTATAGTGCTATTACTTCTACTACAACTACTATAGATAGATAGATAATCTTTATTCCAAGTCGGTAATAATTTTACATAGTACATACTACTACCAAATGCATTACTGGTCTGAATGGATGAATTTTTTTATTACACCTTTAAACAGCCCGCCAACTAGCAATAGGACAAAGGAGCCGTAGGCACAAATTCCAATTCAAACCACTCCCGCCAAGATATCAGCGCCTGTAAGATGCCGGACACCATAGTAATTTACTTCATAACCCTTTTGTTTCCGTTCGTTCTTCCAAATACCGGAATTCAGGGCTGGTAATTGATATTTATATAGGAGTGATTGCGTGTGGTGGTCGAATAGGGATTAGGGAATGTCACTTCGTACGCGGAGAATTGCAGGACGATATGTGGGCATGGACAGCAAATATACGTATTGGACCATCTGTAACATCTCAGTTTTTAAAACTTTAATGAGTTTTTGCGATATGTGAAGATCACGTGTCAGTTTTTACGATTATCTGGATGTATAAAAAGGGTATTAGCGTATAAGTGTTTGCAATATAGCATCGACTTACAGACTTGGATAGATAATACCCATCGCGATGGTGTTTTAACCATTTCCTTATCACCTTTTCGAAATATTTGAACTAAACATTCATATATCGTGTAGGTACTACGATAGCATAAACGATACATATTAAGGCAATTTGGTTTCATATATAAAATGATATACATGTTCAACACAACGTAAGATAGATAATCTCTTTTTGGAAGATGTGGGTGGCCTTGAAAAAGGCCGTTGGGGGTAGAAAACCGTATAATGCACAGTTTACTTGGCTTTCTGGGTCTTCTTGGGGAGAAGTACAGCCTGGATGTTGGGCAGTACACCTCCCTGGGCGATGGTGACACCGGATAGAAGCTTGTTCAACTCCTCGTCGTTACGGATGGCGAGCTGAAGATGACGGGGGATGATCCTGGACTTCTTGTTGTCACGGGCGGCGTTACCTGCCAACTCGAGAACCTCAGCAGCCAAGTACTCCATGACGGCAGCCATGTACACTGGGGCACCGGCACCTACACGCTCAGAGTAGTTTCCACGGCGGAGAAGACGATGAATTCTTCCCACTGGGAACTGAAGTCCAGCACGACTGGATCTGCTCTTTCCCTTGGCACGGGCCTTCCCTCCCTTTCCACCATCACCAGCAGGGAAATCCAGACCGCCGTCCGTCTGATCCTGCCCGGAGAGTTGGCCAAGCACGCCGTCTCTGAGGGAACCAAGGCTGTCACCAAGTACACCAGCTCCAAGTAAACAGTTTCCAACTGCCTTACTACCCCAAAGGCCTTTTTCAAGGCCACCCAAAACCTCCAAAAAGAGATCTATCTTACGTGATGTTGATTCATTGTTTGTTCGTGTGTTTTTTTTTTATTGTATACAGGTATGTCAATACTGCTCGCACTGTTTCAATTATGATAAAGTAAGATTTGTCAGTATCAGTTATCTATTTTTTCATTGACTTTAGCATGATCAGATACAACAATACACAATCAAAAGTGAAACACTAGCAGGAAATAAAATAAGTTATCGATCGACAATAATAACGCAAAATATGGAGAATGGACGCGACACAAGCAATAACATGGAACGCATAGTTGTTTCAATATTTCTGAATTAGTATAACCACTTCACATAGGCGCTCTCATCCTGAGAGCTAAAACAAACTATAGTCATTATAACAGGAGCCTTGGCAAGCATAGCTACTAAGTCCAGCAACCCGAGGTGAAATATTTTGCAATACCGGTCTTTTCTCTGGTACACTTTCACATATATGCTTCCGATATAGGCTAATAAGTGTAGTTGGTATAATGATTTGAAGTAGATTAGATATATTAGTAAGGGACTATACACTACTGAGATATAACTGTTTCAACAGTTACAGGCAAACAGTTTGCTAATCCATATTGTAACTAAAAGCACCTTCACAATCGTTCTATTATTCTCATGATTCTTTGGAATCAGTTCATTAGTCGTATTGTATGTCTTTCTCATATCCGAAAAAAACCCGCCTACATCTGATTGTTACGCTGACCGCCGGCCATTCTCAATTGTAATGGTCTAGCTTTCAATTGCAATCACGAATGCTAACTAAGGTTAAGTCGTAACTGCACATTCGAAGTATCGAAATTTAACTGTCATCCAGAATTATGATCGCTATTTTAGTCATTTTCATAATTGCAATGGATTTATTACGACGACCGCTCAGATTGAGAGTATGATAAACAAAGTTCATTGTCCAACCCAAATATTTCATACACATTTCATACATACAAATTTATACTGATACAATTCTGGCCAGCCATTTGGCCTATATTCAGACCTCAACGCTAACTCAAAATGGTACTGGCCCCGTAGGACCAGTAACACCGACGATCTACTTATCCTGCAAAATGTTTACTGGTCCTACAAATTTTTCTTTAACATAAAAAGAAAAAAACATTGCATAGTATTCACAGACAACATTTATTTTATCTTCATTTATTTCAAAAACATTTGGGATATTCTTGAGGGGAAAGTTGTTAATAAGAATGTCCCAAATGTTTACTGGCCCTGTAGGACCAGTTGAAGTATTTTTTTACTGGCCCGAAGCCGTTTTTGGGAATTTTTACTGGCCTGGGACCATAGGACCACTGGTAGCGTCGAGCCCTGATATTGGACTAAAATACATACGATACAATAAAGTTATTATAGACCAGAGTATTGGATACTCACCCCCCCCCCCCCCCCCCCCCCCCCATACACATACACAATGTAGTATGTTACGGGGTGATTTGAATTCAATATCATTCCTATGAAGTTCAGATGAATATCCGCATCTAGATCGCAGGCGTGATTCTAATATATTTGAATTATCGCTGGGATATGTAGTTATCTGGTGCTATTATTACTATATCATTAGAACACCTGAGATAGTCCCGCTACTTGTATACTACATATGAAATTGCATTCTAGGTCGATTTTAACCCTTTCACTCATAATCACCGATATAAACGAGTATCATGCTACCCCAATATTATTCTTAATTGATCGCATATCTACTCATTACTGTTTTCACTTCTTATGACTTATTTGAATGCAATAAGCCAGTCGAAATTCCCAAAGGAAATAAATCCCATTCAAAAACTGCAAGATTCATATGTGGATCGTGTTCGGGGCTTAATGTTGGCTGCAGGGTGAACAAAAATATCCGCAAGTAAATGAATATAGGTAGTATTGAACTAGTGAGCGCTAACAAATGGAAATCACGTTGTGTGAAGTTTCGCATGAGAACAAACTATCAGTGTGAAATCGTGGAAAAGGAGAACACAAAATCTGCATCATATTTATTATTCATCACAAGGGTAGTGGACTTATGATGAATACCTTTATTTACACCGATTGCCTTTGATTAAAGACCTTAAATTCATTTGTGTTAACTTTATTTTTTCACCTTATGTAAATGTTTCCTTGATTACGCATATTACTTATATTTGTTTTGTACTTTCGATTCCCATGTGATTTGGTGAATAAAGATACAATACAATACAATACAATACGACAAGAATAGTAACTTCGCAACTATCATTGCAATAAATCAATATAAAATGTGTATATCATTCGAACATTTCTAGTGCGTTATTGTCAAACGATGTCGCACAGACAAAACAAGAACTATCGACGGGTATAACTCTTTTGGGAGGATGTGGGCGGCCTTGAAAAAGGCCGTTGGGGGAGATTACTCGAAGAGTAACTTCTTAGGCACGTTCACCACGGATACGGCGGGCAAGCTGGATGTCCTTGGGCATGATGGTGACACGCTTGGCGTGGATGGCGCACAGGTTGGTGTCCTCGAAGAGACCGACCAGGTAAGCCTCGCTGGCCTCCTGAAGGGCCATGACGGCAGAGCTCTGGAAGCGGAGATCGGTCTTGAAATCCTGAGCGATTTCACGGACAAGACGCTGGAATGGCAGCTTGCGGATGAGTAGCTCGGTGCTCTTCTGGTAACGACGGATCTCACGGAGAGCCACTGTACCGGGCCGGTAACGATGGGGCTTCTTCACGCCACCGGTGGCTGGGGCGCTCTTACGAGCGGCCTTGGTAGCCAACTGCTTCCTTGGAGCCTTTCCTCCGGTAGATTTACGTGCTGTCTGCTTAGTACGGGCCATTTTGACGATGGTTGTTAGAGGAATTGAGAATGCTTATATACAGCTCTCCTGATCACATAATCTCTAATTGGATTTTAATACTGGAGCATGATTGGTTGATATTCTCGCTATACCCTTTGCCATTGGTGCAAACCTTCCCGCTTCTTTTTCTATTCCTTCAACATCCGCCGCGAACCTGCTGCTTTGGATCCGCATTTCATTCCAAGCTCAGGCGATTTAGCTATTTCTTTGTTCCTTATGTGAAATGCCTAGGGCGGTCGGGGAAAATGGCTTCCGATTCATGCCATATGAATAAAGTTTTAAAATACTTGCATTGAATTTACTTATTCGTATATATTTGCACTCATATATCTGTGCACTCTACTCTACTTATCATTTATATTGCGTTTACACCCTGTATGTTATATTTCAAAATGCTATTTTTAGTCGGCCAAGGTCCCTAGCTGGCAGCTCGTTTTTGCTATGTAAAATTATTACCGACTTGAAATAAAGATTATCTATATATCTATCTATCTATGTGCATGCTGGTTTATGTGGAAAGGCATATTTGGGAGTGGTATCATTAGGGACATAGAATCACGTCGAGCTAACAATCACATCTCAAGGAATAGAACATTACATCTTAAACCTTTTCTGCTCACAATGTATGCTTACAAGGGGGATAAAACTTATCATCTATTGATAATCGGAGACCAGTATATTTAATTCATTTCTAATCTATCAACCCAAACTGTTCGGGGGTATACATTTTAGTTCTGTTTGTGGTTAGGGTACTTAGATTCAACGAGTTATGATAATAATTCCGCCACTAAAGAGATGGGAATTAGACATAAAATGATAATGCAATAGAAAACATCATTCCAAATAAATCGCAGATAGATCGATGATGGTTGATAACTATAACAAGTGAGTGAACTCATCACATAGTAAAGAGTTAAATAGATAGGAAGTCAACTGTGTTATGTGGCATGCATTGTTGTTTTGGGGGTAGTTGTTTGAATTGGAATTTTAGCGCTCTAAACATTCCTCTGTGTACTACTAGTTGTGAATGATGAATATGGGGAAATGATTATTTGAGACAGGAACACATTGGGCGAACATGCATCACAGTACGGAAACTTTGTAGCGTCCTGAAAGATTCACGACATATTTACTGCCTCATATCGCTAATATTTGTTTCTGTTTTAAATCTGTGTACAATAATACTGGCTGATCAACTTAATGGGAAGGGTCACTTTATACTAAGACTTTTTTTTATTTTTGCAAGCCTAAAAAAAGGAACAGGCCTTTTTTGTTTATTTTCCTGCTCGCTTATATGCTCGCTTTATACTAAGACTTGTTTAAGATATCACATATTTGATTTCTAAACAAGATTTCAATATCATATGATGCTCTTGTATTTAAGTAAAGCTGTATACCCCAATCGGTTCAGCTAGCACATAAACGTGCAGTTGTGTAGACACCACTTAGTAGTCAGGGACAGGTATCTTATCTTGGTATGACGACGGGAAACATTCTTTCATGAGGAAGGGGAGAAGTATTGTTTAATTACATGGGGGTTAGGTTCGTCTGAAACTATATAATAGCTACTTCAATAAGTCAAACTACTAGCATAGTAGCATGTAGATGATATTGTGGTTGACAGTAATTTCAGATCAGCCTCATCACCTCTGTAACGCATTCGATTGAATAGCGGCACTATTTTAGTGAACAGATCACAAATAAAATCCAATGTATATTAGAGCGAGCATAAAGGCTGAGACAAAAATAAATGCGATTCAAATAAGGGAAGTTATAGACAACAGATAAGCACATGCACAATACTGAAAACAGTCAATGACCATAAATAAACAATCGTATAGAAGTTATAAACTCTTTTTGGAAGATGTGGGTGGCCTTGAAAAAGGCCGTTGGGGGTCGTTAGTCTGAAACGATGTGCTTTCTAACCGCCGAATCCGTACAGGGTACGTCCTTGGCGTTTCAAAGCATAGACGACGTCCATGGCGGTGACGGTCTTTCTCTTGGCGTGCTCGGTGTAGGTGACGGCATCACGTATGACGTTCTCGAGGAAGACCTTCAGGACACCACGGGTCTCTTCGTAGATGAGGCCAGAGATACGCTTGACACCACCACGACGAGCCAGACGACGGATAGCGGGCTTGGTGATACCCTGGATGTTATCACGCAACACCTTACGATGACGCTTGGCGCCTCCCTTTCCCAGTCCTTTTCCTCCTTTGCCGCGTCCAGACATGATTATCAGATGAATGATGCATGGTAAACGAGGAACGGGTTTATATTTGGTTGATATTCGAATAGAGATTTCAAGCACCGAAACGCCATTGGTAGATAGTGTAAGGGGAATGCTGTCCCCTCATTGGCTTAAACTTGCCGCCTTTATTTCCCTCCATTTCGATGACTCTTCAGAGCCTGCTGCTTTGGATCCGCCTTTTAACTCAAGCTCAACACTTGATAGTCTGCGCTATTTTTAGATGTGTATAAACCACCTTGCTTTAAAGATATACGACTGCTATGTGGTTGATACTCAGTTGAAATTATGGTATCAAATACTTGCATAATATTGCACATTTTTCTGTCCGTCAAAATTCTATGGCCACCCTGCTACGTGGTGTGGTCTATGGTGACAAAGGTTTGAATCATAGTATCGTTGGTTCAAAACTTGAAAAAGTGCGATGCTGAAATAATGTATCAAGAAAGTTTCTTACAGTGTAGCTTCCAGTAACGCACCGTCAAAACACGATGTCGTATTTCATTATGGTGAACCCTGGTAAAGTTGATTTTTTTGTGTCATTTCGGCATACAATCCAAGTTAGTGTATGTAATTAGTGATGTTTGAAACGAAAGATGCAGTCAATAAAGATACACATATACAACAGGACTCGCTAATCTGTCTTTCATTTCTAATGCATCTTCCAGGTACCAGCTTTCAGGGCTGGTGGCTACTATTTTTAGACTAATTGCCTGTGGTGGTTTACAAGGGAATTTCACCTAGTACGAATATGTGGATGTATGATATGGTATAACAACGAGTTCACAATATGAGTTTTTTACCATTGAAATAGTTCCACATGAGCACGAATTCACCCACACACCCCAAAGTACCCTATTTATCGAACTCACGATATGACCGTTGTTCAATGTTTACGAAAAAATCACGTTCACGTATAAACTTCCTTCACTATATATACAACATGATATCTAGACAACATGAGCTTATAATCACCAAGTTGCATTCATATCATATTGGCGATTATATACATCACTCAAGCGAGGCAGGACCTTAGTGACTAGTGATCCCAAGTGACTAATAGGACAGACAGCTCGATACACTTGTTGTCGTTATTGACTAAATGGCGATCATAATATATAGTGTAAACATCCAGTCAGCCATAGAATGGAAAAATATATAATTCTAAATACATTCAAAACTATTCTTCTACCCCTTCGAAATCCACCATATACAATACACAATTTATTATCTAGCCAACCAGAGAAGCTAATAGTGAGTCAAATACATGTTTTAACCTTTAACCCAATACACATCTTAAGATTCCAGCCAGCCGAGTGTGTAAAAAAAGGGTTACTTTATAGTACTATTTCTTCTACTACTACTACTACTACTACTACTACTACTACTACTATAGATAGATAGATACTCTTTATTTCAAGTCGGTAATAATTTTACATAGTACATACTACTACCAAATGCATTACTGGTCTGAATGGATGAATAGGATCCGAAAACAGCCCGCCAACTAGCAATAGGACAAAGGAGACGTAGGCACAAATTCCAATTCAAACCACTCCCGCCAAGATATCAGCGCCTGTAAGATGCCGCACACCATAGTAATTTACTTCATAACCCTTTCATTTCCGTTCGTTCTTCCAAATACCGGAATTCAGGGCTGGTAATTGATATCATAGGAGTGATTGCGTGTGGTGGTGGAATAGGGATTAGGGAATGTCACTTCGTACGCGGAGAATTGCAGGAAGATATGTGGGCATGGACAGCAAATATACGTATTGGACCTATGTAACATCTCAGTTTTAAAAACTTTAATGAGTTTTTGCGATATGTGAAGATCACGTGTCAGTTTTTACGATTATCTGGATGTATTAAAAGGGTATTAACGTATTAGTGTTTGCAATATAGCATCGACTTGCAGACTTGGATAGATAATACCCATCGCGATGGTGTTTTAATCATTCCCTTATCACCTTTTCGAAATATTTGAACTAAACATTCATATATCGTGTAGGTACTACGATAGCATAAACGATACATATTAAGGCAATTTGGTTTCATATATAAAATGATATACATGTTCAACACAACGTAAGATAGATAATCTCTTTTTGGAAGATGTGGGTGGCCTTGAAAAAGGCCGTTGGGGGTATAAAACCGTATAATGCACAGTTTACTTTGCTTTCTGGGTCTTCTTGGGGAGAAGTACAGCCTGGATGTTGGGCAGTACACCTCCCTGGGCGATGGTGACACCGGATAGAAGCTTGTTCAACTCCTCGTCGTTACGGATGGCGAGCTGAAGATGACGGGGGATGATCCTGGACTTCTTGTTGTCACGGGCGGCGTTACCTGCCAACTCGAGAACCTCAGCAGCCAAGTACTCCATGACGGCAGCCATGTACACTGGGGCACCGGCACCTACACGCTCAGAGTAGTTTCCACGGCGGAGAAGACGATGGATTCTTCCCACTGGGAACTGAAGTCCAGCACGGCTGGATCTGCTCTTTCCCTTGGCACGGGCCTTTCCTCCCTTTCCACGTCCTGACATGATTAAATTGTGATGAGAATTTCGGAACGAAATGGTGCTCTACAACTGTAACACCATAATTTATACCCACAAGGCGGATCCTGACCAGCAGTGACTCGAGGGCTTTAAGACGGTAAGTAGATGCAGGCTATCACCCGACTAGCCAATAGGCAGCTGTGCTGATAAGAGTCGGGCGAATTTAATTGTCCTACTTCCAGGCGGTTCTATAAGTAGATGCGTGAAATAGGCAGCTGACAAAGAGAAACCGCGATCTGCCAATTAGCTGCGTGAAATAAGAGGCGGGCGAATTTAATCTGCCCTTCTCAAACATTGCTGCTTAGGATCCGAAAATTTGCATAGCTTGCTGTAGATAGTTGAAGCAGCGCGTTACTAGACATTCAATTCACTTGAACTCCAATTCGCATCATGCCACCTAAGGTCAGCTCCAAAGGCTCCAAGAAGGCTGCTAAGGCCGCAAAGCCAGCAGGAAAGGGAGGCCGCAGGAAGAAGAGACGTGAGAGTTATGCCATCTACATCTACAAGGTCCTGAAGCAGGTCCACCCCGACACTGGTGTCTCCAGCAAGGCTATGGGAATCATGAACTCCTTCGTCAACGATATCTTCGAGCGTATTGCCGGTGAAGCTTCCAAGCTTGCCCACTACAACAAGCGTTCCACCATCACCAGCAGGGAAATCCAGACCGCCGTCCGTCTGATCCTGCCTGGAGAGTTGGCCAAGCACGCCGTCTCTGAGGGAACCAAGGCTGTCACCAAGTACACCAGCTCCAAGTAAACAGTTTCCAACTGCCTTACTACCCCAACGGCCTTTTTCAAGGCCTCCCAAAACCTCCAAAAAGAGATCTATCTTACGTGATGTTGATTCATTGTTTGTTCGTTTGTTTGTTTGTTCGTCTATACAGTATACTGCTCGCACTGTTTCAATTATGACAAAATAAGATTTGTCAGTATCAGTAATCTATTTTTTCAATGACTTTAGCATGATCAGATACCACAATACACAATCAAAAGTGAAACACTCAGGAAATAAAATAAGTTATATCGATCAACAATAATAACGCAAAATAAGGAGAATGGACGCGACACAAGCAATAACATGGAACTCCTAGTTATTTCAATATTTCTGAATTAGTATAACCACTTCACATAGGCGCTCTCATCTTGAGAGCTAAAACAAACTACAGTCACTATAACAAGAGCCTTGGCTAGCATAGCTACTAAGTCAGCAACCCGAGGTGAAATATTTTGCAATACCGGTCTTTTCTCTGGTACGCTTTCACATATATGCTTCCGATATAGGCTAATAAGTGTAGTAATGATTTGAAGTAGATTAGATATATTAGTAAGGGACTATAAACTACTGAGATATAACTGTTTCAACAGTTACAGCTAAACAGTTTGCTAATCCATATTGTAACTAAAAGCACTTCACAATCGTTCTATTATTCTCATGATTCTTTGGAATCAGTTCATTAGTCGTATTGTATGTCTTTCTCATATCCGAAAAAAACCCGCCTATTTCTGATTGTTATGCTGACCGCCGGCCATTCTCAATTGTAATGGTCTAGCTTTCAATTGCAATCACGATTGCTAACTAAGGTTAAGTCGTAACTGCGCATTCGAAGTATTGAAATTTAACTGTCATCAGGAATCATGATCGCTATTTTAGTCATTTTCGTAATTGCAATAGATTTACTACGACGACCGCTCAGATTGAGAGTATGATAAGCAAAGTTCATTGTCAAACCCAAATATTTCGTACACATTTCATACATACAAATTTATACTGATACAATTCTGGCCAGCCATTTGGCCTATATTCAGGCCTCAGCGCTAACTCAAAATGGTACTGGCCCCGTAGGACCAGTAACACTGACGATCTACTTATCCTGCAAAATTATACTGGTCCTACAATTTTTTCTTTAACATAAAAAGAAAAAAACATTGCATATTATTCACAGACAACATTTATTTTTATTATTTATTTCATCTTCATTTATTTCAAAAACATTTGGGATATTCTTGAGGGGAAAGTTGTTAATAAGAATGCCCCAAATGTTTTTGTGAATTTTTACTGGCCTGGGACCATAGGTAGCGTCGAGCCCTGATATTGGACTAAAATACATACGATACAATAAGGTTATTATAGACCAGAGTATTGGATACCCCCCCCCCCCCCCCCCTACACACACAATGTAGTATGTTACGGGGTGATTTGAATTCGATATCATTCCTATGAAGTTCAGATGAATATCGGCATCTGGATCTCAGGCGTGATTCTAATATATTTGAATTATCGCTGAGATGTGAAGTTATCTGGTGCTATTATTACTATATCATTAGAGAACCTGAGATAGTCCCGCTACTTGAATACTACATATGCAATTGCATTCTAGGTCTATTTTAACCCTTTCACTCATAATCGCCTATATAAACGAGTATCATGCTACCCCAATATTATTCTTAATTGATCGCATATCTACTCATTACTGTTTTCACTTGTTATGACGTATTTAAATGCAATAAGCCAGTCGAACTTCTCAAAGGAAATAAATCCCATTCAAAAACTGCAAGGTTCATATGTATGTATGTATGTTTATTGACTATGCCAGCAGCATAAAATATACAATACAAATTATTCAAAATAAATATCGTTGCAAATAAACTAACGTGTGAACAAAATAAATATATACATATTACAAGAATAGTAAGTTTAAACAAAATGAGGTCTAAGAACTCAAACAAAACGAAAAAAATATATCATTGTATCATTTGGCTTTTAAGAGCATTGTCCATCTGGTTTGCCTGGTCATTACCGAAGAGATCTATAGTAGGGATATGGGGATCGTGTTCTGGGCTTAATGTTGGCTGCAGGGTGAACAAAAATATCCGCAAGTAAATGAATGTAGTGAATATTGAACTAGTGAGCGCTAACAAATGGAAATCACGTTAATGTGTGTTTCACATGAGAACAAACTATCAGTGTGAAATCGTGGAAAAGGAGAACACAAAATCTGTATCATATTTATTACTTATCACAAGGGTAGGACTTATGATGAATACCCTTATTTACATCGATTGCCTTTGATTAAAGACCTTAAATTTATTTGTGTTTAACTTATGTAAATGTTTCCTTGATTACGCATATTACTTGTATGTTTGTTTTGTACTTTCGATTCCCATGTGATTTGGTCAATAAAGATACAATACAATACGACAAGAATAGTAACTTCGCAACTATCATTGCAATATTTCAATATGAAATGTGTATATCATTCGAACATTTCTAGTGCTGTATTGTCAAACGATGTCGCACAGACAAAACAAGAACTATTGATGGGTATAACTCTTTTGGGAGGATGTGGGTGGCCTTGAAAAAGGCCGTTGGGGGGAGATTACTCGAAGAGTAACTTCTTAGGCACGTTCACCACGGATACGGCGGGCAAGCTGGATGTCCTTGGGCATGATGGTGACACGCTTGGCGTGGATGGCGCACAGGTTGGTGTCCTCGAAGAGACCGACCAGGTAAGCCTCGCTGGCCTCCTGAAGGGCCATGACGGCAGAGCTCTGGAATCGGAGATCGGTCTTGAAATCCTGAGCGATTTCACGGACAAGACGCTGAAATGGCAGCTTGCGGATGAGTAGCTCGGTGCTCTTCTGGTAACGACGGATCTCACGGAGAGCCACTGTACCGGGCCTGTAACGATGGGGCTTCTTCACGCCACCGGTAGCTGGGGCGCTCTTACGAGCGGCCTTGGTAGCCAACTGCTTCCTTGGAGCCTTTCCTCCGGTAGATTTACGAGCTGTCTGCTTAGTACGGGCCATTTTGACGATGGTTGTTGCAGGAATTGAGAATGATTATATACGGCTCTCCTGATCACCTAATCTCTAATTGGATTTTAATACTAGAGCATGATTGGTTGATATTCTCGCTATACCCTTTGTCATTGGTGCAAACTTTCCCGCTTCTTTTTCTATTCCTTCAACATCCGCCGCGAACCTGCTGCTTTGGATCCGCATTTCATTCCAAGCTCAGGCGATTTAGCTATTTCTTTGTTCCTTATGTGAAATGCATGGGGCGATCGGGGAAAATGGCTTCCGATTCATGCCATATGAATATATCTGTGCACTCTACTCTACTAATCATTTATTTTGAATAAAGTTTTAAAATACTTGCATTGAATTTACTTATTCGTATATATTTGCACTCATATATCTGTGCACTCTACTCTACTAATCATTTATTTTGCGTTTACACCCTGTATGTTATATTTCAAAATGCTATTTTTTAGTCGGCCAAGGGCCCTAGCTGGCAGCTCGCTTTAGCTATGTAAAATTATTACCGATTGAAATAAAGATTATCTATATATCTATCTATCTATGTATATGCATGCTGGTTTATGTGGAAAGGCATATTTGGGAGTGGTATCATTAGAGACATAGAATCACGTCGAGCTAACAATCACATCTCAAGGAATAGAACATTACATCTTAAACCTTTTCTGCTCACAATGTATGCTTACAAGGGGGATAAAACTTATCATCTATTGATAATCGGAGACCAGTATATTTAATTCATTTCTAATCTATCAACCCAAACTGTTCGGGGGTATACATAGTATACATAGTTCTGTTTGTGGTTAGGGTACTTAGATTCAACGAGTTATGATAATAATTCCGCCACTAAAGAGATGGGAATTAGACATAAAATGATAATGCAATAGAAAACATCATTCCAAATAAATCGCAGATAGATCGATGATGGTTGATAACTATAACAAGTGAGTGAACTCATCACATAGTAAAGAGTTAAATAGATAGGAAGTCAACTGTGTTATGTGGCATGCATTGTTGTTTTGGGGGTAGTTGTTTGAATTGGAATTTTAGCGCTCTAAACATTCCTCTGTGTACTACTAGTTGTGAATGATGAATATGGGGAAATGATTATTTGAGACAGGAACACATTGGGCGAACATGCATCACAGTACGGAAACTTTGTAGCGTCCTGAAAGATTCACGACATATTTACTGCCTCATATCGCTAATATTTGTTTCTGTTTTAAATCTGTGTACAATAATACTGGCTGATCAACTTAATGGGAAGGGTCACTTTATACTAAGACTTTTTTTTATTTTTGCAAGCCTAAAAAAAGGAACAGGCCTTTTTTGTTTATTTTCCTGCTCGCTTATATGCTCGCTTTATACTAAGACTTGTTTAAGATATCACATATTTGATTTCTAAACAAGATTTCAATATCATATGATGCTCTTGTATTTAATTAAACCTGTATACCCCAATCGGTTCAGCTAGCACATAAACGTGCAGTTGTGTAGACACCACTTAGTAGTCAGGGACAGGTATCTTATCTTGGTATGACGACGGGAAACATTCTTTCATGAGGAAGGGGAGAAGTATTGTTTAATTACATGGGGGTTAGGTTCGTCTGAAACTATATAATAGCTACTTCAATAAGTCAAACTACTAGCATAGTAGCATGTAGATGATATTGTGGTTGACAGTAATTTCAGATCAGCCTCATCACCTCTGTAACGCATTCGATTGAATAGCGGCACTATTTTAGTGAACAGATCACAAATAAAATCCAATGTATATTAGAGCGAGCATAAAGGCTGAGACAAAAATAAATGCGATTCAAATAAGGGAAGTTATAGACAACAGATAAGCACATGCACAATACTGAAAACAGTCAATGACCATAAATAAACAATCGTATAGAAGTTATAAACTCTTTTTGGAAGATGTGGGTGGCCTTGAAAAAGGCCGTTGGGGGTCGTTAGTCTGAAACGATGTGCTTTCTAACCGCCGAATCCGTACAGGGTACGTCCTTGGCGTTTCAAAGCATAGACGACGTCCATGGCGGTGACGGTCTTTCTCTTGGCGTGCTCGGTGTAGGTGACGGCATCACGTATGACGTTCTCGAGGAAGACCTTCAGGACACCACGGGTCTCTTCGTAGATGAGGCCAGAGATACGCTTGACACCACCACGACGAGCCAGACGACGGATAGCGGGCTTGGTGATACCCTGGATGTTATCACGCAACACCTTACGATGACGCTTGGCGCCTCCCTTTCCCAGTCCTTTTCCTCCTTTGCCGCGTCCAGACATGATTATCAGATGAATGATGCATGGTAAACGAGGAACGGGTTTATATTTGGTTGATATTCGAATAGAGATTTCAAGCACCGAAACGCCATTGGTAGATAGTGTAAGGGGAATGCTGTCCCCTCATTGGCTTAAACTTGCCGCCTTTATTTCCCTCCATTTCGATGACTCTTCAGAGCCTGCTGCTTTGGATCCGCCTTTTAACTCAAGCTCAACACTTGATAGTCTGCGCTATTTTTAGATGTGTATAAACCACCTTGCTTTAAAGATATACGACTGCTATGTGGTTGATACTCAGTTGAAATTATGGTATCAAATACTTGCATAATATTGCACATTTTTCTGTCCGTCAAAATTCTATGGCCACCCTGCTACGTGGTGTGATCTATGGTGACAAAGGTTTGAATCATAGTATCGTTGGTTCAAAACTTGAAAAAGTGCGATGCTGAAATAATGTATCAAGAAAGTTTCTTACAGTGTAGCTTCCAGTAACGCACCGTCAAAACACGATGTCGTATTTCATTATGGTGAACCCTGGTAAAGTTGATTTTTTTGTGTCATTTCGGCATACAATCCAAGTTAGTGTATGTAATTAGTGATGTTTGAAACGAAAGATGCAGTCAATAAAGATACACATATACTTAGAAGACCAACACATAGAATGGAAACCAGCCGGTCAACCTGAACATGCTAGCCTCAACCAGTGTCAATTAATAGTCGCTAATAGGTGCTCTGGGCACCCCCAGCAGGTGGTGGAGATAAGGTTTCTCTGTAATGTAATCGATGCGGGAGCCCTGATTGGTCCTTGTTCCCACGTGACCTCGTGCTGCTGCCTTATCTGCTAGTCCTGGCATGAGGCTAGCATGTAACTATAGGGCATATAGTAATTGGTCTCTCGTTACATATCCATTCTTTTCTTAATCCAAGACATATACAACAGGACTCGCTAATCTGTCTTTCATTTCTAATGCATCTTCCAGGTACCAGCTTTCAGGGCTGGTGGCTACTATTATTAGACTAATTGCCTGTGGTGGTTTACAAGGGAATTTCACCTAGTACGAATATGTGGATGTATGATATGGTATAACAACGAGTTCACAATATGAGTTTTTTACCATTGAAATAGTTCCACATGAGCACGAATTCACCCACACACCCCAAAGTACCCTATTTATCGAACTCACGATATGACCGTTGTTCAATGTTTACGAAAAAATCACGTTCACGTATAAACTTCCTTCACTATATATACAACATGATATCTAGACAACATGAGCTTATAATCACCAAGTTGCATTCATATCATATTGGCGATTATATACATCACTCAAGCGAGGCAGGACCTTAGTGACTAGTGATCCCAAGTGACTAATAGGACAGACAGCTCGATACACTTGTTGTCGTTATTGACTAAATGGCGATCATAATATATAGTGTAAACATCCAGTCAGCCATAGAATGGAAAAATATATAATTCTAAATACATTCAAAACTATTCTTCTACCCCTTCGAAATCCACCATATACAATACACAATTTATTATCTAGCCAACCAGAGAAGCTAATAGTGAGTCAAATACATGTTTTAACCTTTAACCCAATACACATCTTAAGATTCCAGCCAGCCGAGTGTGTAAAAAAAGGGTTACTTTATAGTACTATTTCTTCTACTACTACTACTACTACTACTACTACTACTACTACTACTACTATAGATAGATAGATACTCTTTATTTCAAGTCGGTAATAATTTTACATAGTACATACTACTACCAAATGCATTACTGGTCTGAATGGATGAATTTTTTTATTACACCTTTAAACAGCCCGCCAACTAGCAATAGGACAAAGGAGACGTAGGCACAAATTCCAATTCAAACCACTCCCGCCAAGATATCAGCGCCTGTAAGATGCCGCACACCATAGTAATTTACTTCATAACCCTTTCATTTCCGTTCGTTCTTCCAAATACCGGAATTCAGGGCTGGTAATTGATATTTATATAGGAGTGATTGCGTGTGGTGGTCGAATAGGGATTAGGGAATGTCACTTCGTACGCGGAGAATTGCAGGAAGATATGTGGGCATGGACAGCAAATATACGTATTGGACCTATGTAACATCTCAGTTTTAAAAACTTTAATGAGTTTTTGCGATATGTGAAGATCACGTGTCAGTTTTTACGATTATCTGGATGTATTAAAAGGGTATTAACGTATTAGTGTTTGCAATATAGCATCGACTTGCAGACTTGGATAGATAATACCCATCGCGATGGTGTTTTAATCATTCCCTTATCACCTTTTCGAAATATTTGAACCAGTGACTAGGAATACAGTGACAGGAAACTCCTAGCCAGCAGTCCATTCACTCCCACTGTGAAGGCTAATCTCGTCCAGAGGCTTGAAAGGGCTAGAGACTTGGGTGAGATTTCGTGAGATTTGGGGTGGCCATCTTAGGCCTATTGTGTTGGTCATAATGTTAAATGGACTACTTGTGCTTTTAAACATGTGAAAAATGGATTTTACTTTTTGGAGAGGCTCAACTATAAGGACATGCTAGGGATGTAGGTAAGAACTTGTGCTAACTTTGCTTAATTGATGTTAGCGCAATCGCAATACATGTATCTGGGAGGTTTAATTGGGTACTCCAATTAACTTGTGATATGACTAAACATCAGTCATCTCAGTAAATTTCCTCTTCTGTGCTGGTTTAATTTATTGAGAAACCAACAATTTTAAGTTGGTATATGAGGTTAAATAGATAGATAAAGAAGCTAATCTTTATCGCTGTTCTATTTTCAAAGAGAATATGTATACTTGAAATTGTAAATTTGTCACATTGTCTGGACCTGTTCTAAGGTAACAATAGAACTATATTTTCTCCCATTTTGTATGCTGAATAGTAAATGAAAGGTTACTTTTTTATATATTTCAATTTCACATCATGTAAAAATGTAGAAATAATAATAGATAAATATTTCCTTGTATCATTGTTATGAGCTATGCTGATAAACTAACAGTAAAAGACAGTCAGGCACAGGGTTATTTACTGAAATGGCACTTATGGCACATATCTATGTTAGCATTCTGAAGACATGTCAAAAGTCTTGAGTAGAACCAAGATTAGACTTATTGCAATAAGCCTAACATCAATTAAACTGTAAATACATGGAACAGTGCTCACCTGCATTCCTACCAACATGCCCAGGTAAATAATCCTCCTCAAAAGGTAAACACAATTAGTAATGATTGTATATGGATTATTCATATCTTTGTATTGAAATAGGTAAATTAGCATACTAGCCCTTTAATTCAAATAATTTGAATAAACATTAAACTCAACAGAGATGAAACATTTTAAAATACTGAACAATACATGTGGTATATTCCCTCTTTTGCCAGAGAATTTCTTTCAGTCTTGAGTGAGTAACATTGACTGAGGATGAGAGGTTTATTATCTACTCAGAGCCCCTTTAAATCTTCCGACTTCCTTTATAGACATTTAATGAGAAACAAAAGCAGTGTGGCATGTGTTTATTGGGTTGATATCCTGTACTCATACCTCGGGCTCTAGACAGGGATGTTCCTATTGATCACAATTAAGCCAGACATAGGATTGCAATCAGACATGTGTATCCTGTATAGCCCCTGAAAGGTGCGGCCCTGAATGTAAAGGCAATCCACAGCAGTAGGTTGAGACAGGAAAGTATCAGGTTTTGTCACTGCATCCTGTCTGATGTTATGGACCTGTTTAACCATGGAATATATATACTAAAAGAGCTCTTCTACATTCCCCATACCAGAGAAAGTAGTCAAATAACCCTGTGGTATACACAGGAAGTGGTGATAAGTAGAGCAGTGCCCATGCTCAGTTGAGTCAGGTTGAGTCCCTGGGAATGAGTGGGATACAGATAAGAGCTCATTTGCATAACAATAGTGTCTGACTGGTGTAGGAGCTATTATTAGCTGTCTCCTATCTCCCTAACCTATATATCTCTGATTTGAACTAAACATTCATATATCGTGTAGGTACTACGATAGCATAAACGATACATATTAAGGCAATTTGGTTTCATATATAAAATGATATACATGTTCAACACAACGTAAGATAGATAATCTCTTTTTGGAAGATGTGGGTGGCCTTGAAAAAGGCCGTTGGGGGTATAAAACCGTATAATGCACAGTTTACTTTGCTTTCTGGGTCTTCTTGGGGAGAAGTACAGCCTGGATGTTGGGCAGTACACCTCCCTGGGCGATGGTGACACCGGATAGAAGCTTGTTCAACTCCTCGTCGTTACGGATGGCGAGCTGAAGATGACGGGGGATGATCCTGGACTTCTTGTTGTCACGGGCGGCGTTACCTGCCAACTCGAGAACCTCAGCAGCCAAGTACTCCATGACGGCAGCCATGTACACTGGGGCACCGGCACCTACACGCTCAGAGTAGTTTCCACGGCGGAGAAGACGATGGATTCTTCCCACTGGGAACTGAAGTCCAGCACGGCTGGATCTGCTCTTTCCCTTGGCACGGGCCTTTCCTCCCTTTCCACGTCCTGACATGATTAAATTGTGATGAGAATTTCGGAACGAAATGGTGCTCTACAACTGTAACACCATAATTTATACCCACAAGGCGGATCCTGACCAGCAGTGACTCGAGGGCTTTAAGACGGTAAGTAGATGCAGGCTATCACCCGACTAGCCAATAGGCAGCTGTGCTGATAAGAGTCGGGCGAATTTAATTGTCCTACTTCCAGGCGGTTCTATAAGTAGATGCGTGAAATAGGCAGCTGACAAAGAGAAACCGCGATCTGCCAATTAGCTGCGTGAAATAAGAGGCGGGCGAATTTAATCTGCCCTTCTCAAACATTGCTGCTTAGGATCCGAAAATTTGCATAGCTTGCTGTAGATAGTTGAAGCAGCGCGTTACTAGACATTCAATTCACTTGAACTCCAATTCGCATCATGCCACCTAAGGTCAGCTCCAAAGGCTCCAAGAAGGCTGCTAAGGCCGCAAAGCCAGCAGGAAAGGGAGGCCGCAGGAAGAAGAGACGTGAGAGTTATGCCATCTACATCTACAAGGTCCTGAAGCAGGTCCACCCCGACACTGGTGTCTCCAGCAAGGCTATGGGAATCATGAACTCCTTCGTCAACGATATCTTCGAGCGTATTGCCGGTGAAGCTTCCAAGCTTGCCCACTACAACAAGCGTTCCACCATCACCAGCAGGGAAATCCAGACCGCCGTCCGTCTGATCCTGCCTGGAGAGTTGGCCAAGCACGCCGTCTCTGAGGGAACCAAGGCTGTCACCAAGTACACCAGCTCCAAGTAAACAGTTTCCAACTGCCTTACTACCCCAACGGCCTTTTTCAAGGCCACCCAAAACCTCCAAAAAGAGATCTATCTTACGTGATGTTGATTCATTGTTTGTTCGTTTTTTATTGTACACAGGTATATGTCTATACTGCTCGCACTGTTTCAATTATGACAAAATAAGATTTGTCAGTATCAGTAATCTATTTTTTCAATGACTTTAGCATGATCAGATACCACAATACACAATCAAAAGTGAAACACTCAGGAAATAAAATAAGTTATATCGATCAACAATAATAACGCAAAATAAGGAGAATGGACGCGACACAAGCAATAATATGGAACTCCTAGTTATTTCAATATTTCTGAATTAGTATAACCACTTCACATAGGCGCTCTCATCTTGAGAGCTAAAACAAACTACAGTCACTATAACAAGAGCCTTGGCTAGCATAGCTACTAAGTCAGCAACCCGAGGTGAAATATTTTGCAATACCGGTCTTTTCTCTGGTACGCTTTCACATATATGCTTCCGATATAGGCTAATAAGTGTAGTAATGATTTGAAGTAGATTAGATATATTAGTAAGGGACTATAAACTACTGAGATATAACTGTTTCAACAGTTACAGCTAAGCAGTTTGCTAATCCATATTGTAACTAAAAGCACTTCACAATCGTTCTATTATTCTCATGATTCTTTGGAATCAGTTCATTAGTCGTATTGTATGTCTTTCTCATATCCGAAAAAAGGTATATGTCTATACTGCTCGCACTGTTTCAATTATGACAAAATAAGATTTGTCAGTATCAGTAATCTATTTTTTCAATGACTTTAGCATGATCAGATACCACAATACACAATCAAAAGTGAAACACTCAGGAAATAAAATAAGTTATATCGATCAACAATAATAACGCAAAATAAGGAGAATGGACGCGACACAAGCAATAACATGGAACTCCTAGTTATTTCAATATTTCTGAATTAGTATAACCACTTCACATAGGCGCTCTCATCTTGAGAGCTAAAACAAACTACAGTCACTATAACAAGAGCCTTGGCTAGCATAGCTACTAAGTCAGCAACCCGAGGTGAAATATTTTGCAATACCGGTCTTTTCTCTGGTACGCTTTCACATATATGCTTCCGATATAGGCTAATAAGTGTAGTAATGATTTGAAGTAGATTAGATATATTAGTAAGGGACTATAAACTACTGAGATATAACTGTTTCAACAGTTACAGCTAAACAGTTTGCTAATCCATATTGTAACTAAAAGCACTTCACAATCGTTCTATTATTCTCATGATTCTTTGGAATCAGTTCATTAGTCGTATTGTATGTCTTTCTCATATCCGAAAAAAAACCGCCTATTTCTGATTGTTACGCTGACCGCCGGCCATTCTCAATTGTAATGGTCTAGCTTTCAATTGCAATCACGATTGCTAACTAAGGTTAAGTCGTAACTGCACATTCGAAGTATTGAAATTTAACTGTCATCAGGAATCATGATCGCTATTTTAGTCATTTTCGTAATTGCAATAGATTTACTACGACGACCGCTCAGATTGAGAGTATGATAAGCAAAGTTCATTGTCAAACCCAAATATTTCGTACACATTTCATACATACAAATTTATACTGATACAATTCTGGCCAGCCATTTGGCCTATATTCAGGCCTCAGCGCTAACTCAAAATTGTACTGGCCCCGTAGGACCAGTAACACTGACGATCTACTTAGCCTGCAAAATTATACTGGTCCTACAAATTTTTCTTTAACATAAAAAGAAAAAACATTGCATATTATTCACAGACAACATTTATTTTTATTATTTATTTCATCTTCATTTATTTCAAAAACATTTGGGATATTCTTGAGGGGAAAGTTGTTAATAAGAATGCCCCAAATGTTTTTGTGAATTTTTACTGGCCTGGGACCATAGGACCATAGGTAGCGTCGAGCCCTGATATTGGACTAAAATACATACGATACAATAAGGTTATTATAGACCAGAGTATTGGATACCCCCCCCCCCCCCCCCCCCCCACAATGTAGTATGTTACGGGGTGATTTGAATTCGATATCATTCCTATGAAGTTCAGATGAATATCGGCATCTGGATCTCAGGCGTGATTCTAATATATTTGAATTATCGCTGAGATGTGAAGTTATCTGGTGCTATTATTACTATATCATTAGAGAACCCGAGATAGTCCCGCTACTTGAATACTACATATGCAATTGCATTCTAGGTCTATTTTAACCCTTTCACTCATAATCGCCTATATAAACGAGTATCATGCTACCCCAATATTATTCTTAATTGATCGCATATCTACTCATTACTGTTTTCACTTGTTATGACGTATTTAAATGCAATAAGCCAGTCGAACTTCTCAAAGGAAATAAATCCCATTCAAAAACTGCAAGGTTCATATGTATGTATGTATGTTTATTGACTATGCCAGCAGCATAAAATATACAATACAAATTATTCAAAATAAATATCGTTGCAAATAAACAAACATGTGAACAAAATAAATATATACATATTACAAGAATAGTAAGTTTAAACAAAATGAGGTCTAAGAACTCAAACAAAACGAAAAAAATATATATCAGTGTATCATTTGGCTTTTAAGAGCATTGTCCATCTGGTTTGCCTGGTCATTACCGAAGAGATCTATAGTAGGGATATGGGGATCGTGTTCTGGGCTTAATGTTGGCTGCAGGGTGAACAAAAATATCCGCAAGTAAATGAATGTAGTGAATATTGAACTAGTGAGCGCTAACAAATGGAAATCACGTTAATGTGTGTTTCACATGAGAACAAACTATCAGTGTGAAATCGTGGAAAAGGAGAACACAAAATCTGCATCATATTTATTACTTATCACAAGGGTAGGACTTATGATGAATACCCTTATTTACATCGATTGCCTTTGATTAAAGACCTTAAATTTATTTGTGTTTAACTTATGAAAATGTTTCCTTGATTACGCATATTACTTGTATGTTTGTTTTGTACTTTCGATTCCCATGTGATTTGGTCAATAAAGATACAATACAATACGACAAGAATAGTAACTTCGCAACTATCATTGCAATATTTCAATATGAAATGTGTATATCATTCGAACATTTCTAGTGCTGTATTGTCAAACGATGTCGCACAGACAAAACAAGAACTATTGATGGGTATAACTCTTTTGGGAGGATGTGGGTGGCCTTGAAAAAGGCCGTTGGGGGAGATTACTCGAAGAGTAACTTCTTAGGCACGTTCACCACGGATACGGCGGGCAAGCTGGATGTCCTTGGGCATGATGGTGACACGCTTGGCGTGGATGGCGCACAGGTTGGTGTCCTCGAAGAGACCGACCAGGTAAGCCTCGCTGGCCTCCTGAAGGGCCATGACGGCAGAGCTCTGGAATCGGAGATCGGTCTTGAAATCCTGAGCGATTTCACGGACAAGACGCTGAAATGGCAGCTTGCGGATGAGGAGCTCGGTGCTCTTCTGGTAACGACGGATCTCACGGAGAGCCACTGTACCGGGCCTGTAACGATGGGGCTTCTTCACGCCACCGGTAGCTGGGGCGCTCTTACGAGCGGCCTTGGTAGCCAACTGCTTCCTTGGAGCCTTTCCTCCGGTAGATTTACGAGCTGTCTGCTTAGTACGGGCCATTTTGACGATGGTTGTTGCAGGAATTGAGAATGATTATATACGGCTCTCCTGATCACCTAATCTCTAATTGGATTTTAATACTAGAGCATGATTGGTTGATATTCTCGCTATACCCTTTGTCATTGGTGCAAACTTTCCCGCTTCTTTTTCTATTCCTTCAACATCCGCCGCGAACCTGCTGCTTTGGATCCGCATTTCATTCCAAGCTCAGGCGATTTAGCTATTTCTTTGTTCCTTATGTGAAATGCATGGGGCGATCGGGGAAAATGGCTTCCGATTCATGCCATATGAATATATCTGTGCACTCTACTCTACTAATCATTTATTTTGAATAAAGTTTTAAAATACTTGCATTGAATTTACTTATTCGTATATATTTGCACTCATATATCTGTGCACTCTACTCTACTAATCATTTATTTTGCGTTTACACCCTGTATGTTATATTTCAAAATGCTATTTTTTAGTCGGCCAAGGGCCCTAGCTGGCAGCTCGCTTTAGCTATGTAAAATTATTACCGATTGAAATAAAGATTATCTATATATCTATCTATCTATGTATATGCATGCTGGTTTATGTGGAAAGGCATATTTGGGAGTGGTATCATTAGAGACATAGAATCACGTCGAGCTAACAATCACATCTCAAGGAATAGAACATTACATCTTAAACCTTTTCTGCTCACAATGTATGCTTACAAGGGGGATAAAACTTATCATCTATTGATAATCGGAGACCAGTATATTTAATTCATTTCTAATCTATCAACCCAAACTGTTCGGGGGTATACATTTTAGTTCTGTTTGTGGTTAGGGTACTTAGATTCAACGAGTTATGATAATAATTCCGCCACTAAAGAGATGGGAATTAGACATAAAATGATAATGCAATAGAAAACATCATTCCAAATAAATCGCAGATAGATCGATGATGGTTGATAACTATAACAAGTGAGTGAACTCATCACATAGTAAAGAGTTAAATAGATAGGAAGTCAACTGTGTTATGTGGCATGCATTGTTGTTTTGGGGGTAGTTGTTTGAATTGGAATTTTAGCGCTCTAAACATTCCTCTGTGTACTACTAGTTGTGAATGATGAATATGGGGAAATGATTATTTGAGACAGGAACACATTGGGCGAACATGCATCACAGTACGGAAACTTTGTAGCGTCCTGAAAGATTCACGACATATTTACTGCCTCATATCGCTAATATTTGTTTCTATTTTAAATCTGTGTAAAATAATACTGGCTGATCAACTTAATGGGAAGGGTCACTTTATACTAAGACTTTTTTTTTATTTTTGCAAGCCTAAAAAAAGGAACAGGCCTTTTTTGTTTATTTTCCTGCTCGCTTATATGCTCGCTTTATACTAAGCATTAGGAGTAGAGGGGAGGAAGAGACACAACAGAAGCCGAGCATTGCCAGTACAAAACACTTTACTTATTCTATAAAATTGCAACATTGTATCGAAGAACGTTAACATTGTATGGTAGCACAGAACACGAACATATCTACATGCGGAAGAAATCAATAGATACAATGTATCGAATCAGGTCACACTCCTCCAAAGCACTGCGTGTAACTAGCAACAAAGTATCAAACCGTAATGTTTACACTCTAATAAGACCTGACCCACTGAGATTGCAACAAAGTATCCACCAACCTTCCGTACACCACTTAAGACTGGTATTAACCCACGCAGGGGAAAAACCTGAGTCACTTTACCACACTTTGCACCTTTTCTTGGTTAATTTCCCGCGCGCGCGGCCCGGAGCCCGTAGTCTGCCCCACACACAAACCCCTCAGCTGTCGCCCCCCCCATGTCAGACACCAGGGTGGGTGGGTGGGAAACTACGAAATATTTCAGGGAACGGGTCCTCCACTTCGCTCAGGCCGTACTGATTGCCTACGCGTGTGCTGTACGAAAGTTTGTTTAAAAGTGAAGGGCTAATTAAAGTGCAGGCACACTCCGGGCTCCCCTTCGCCCCGCCACCGCGCTCGCGCGTTGCGCCACTCTGATAGGCTGCTGCGCTAACCAGCCACTCCCACGCCTTCTGCACTGCAGCTCGCTCGCGCGACCGGCCTGCTGCCATTGGTCTGTTTACCCTGAGTGACAGGTGGCGATACCTGAACGTGTGCGAGTGCTCTTCCCCTCTCCCAATGCCCCAGAATGACAGGCCATTCTAGACACATTAGGAGTAGAGGGGAGGAAGAGACACAACAGAAGCCGAGCATTGCCAGTAAAAAACACTTTACTTATTCTATAAAATTGCAACATTGTATCGAAGAACGTTAACATTGTATGGTAGCACAGAACACGAACATATCTACATGCGGAAGAAATCAATATATACAATGTATCGAATCAGGTCACACTCCTCCAAAGCACTGCGTGTAACTAGCAACAAAGTATCAAACCGTAATGTTTACACTCTAATAAGACCTGACCCACTGAGATTGCAACAAAGTATCCACCAACCTTCCGTACACCACTTAAGACTGGTATTAACCCACGCAGGGGAAAAACCTGAGTCACTTTACCACACTTTGCACCTTTTCTTGGTTAATTTCCCGCGCCAAACGTTACTGCTCCAAATTGTTACCGTTAAAGCGAGGGTGGGGGAAAAGGCAAGCGGCCAACTACCCCACCAAAGCATTGGCTGCCCTCAGCCGGGCGTCGGCCGCCGAGCGCTACAAAGCCACCGAGTCGCTGCGCCAACCCCCCAATGCCTTCAGGTCGTCTATGTGCGCCCCCCTCGCAAATGCCAACGTGCAGGAACCGCGCCGAAAAGAGTGAAAGGTGAACGCATTGGCCTGCAACCCCACCGAAACCAGCAGCGCCCTCAACCAGCCTCTGGCCAAGGGCACCGCCAGAGGCCTGCCATCCACCCTGAAGAGTGGGCAGGACCCCCCGCCCCCGTCCCCCCTTAATAAAAGATCCAGGGCCGCGACCGGGCAGGCAGGGGAACCGTGCCTGGGCAGAATTGGCACCCAGAAGGCCTGATCGGTGTGTTGATGCGTCTTAGCCCATTTAACTTGGAATTTGTAACCCTTCCCCTGTTTCTGACAATCCCTACGAGTCGCATGCCTGGTGACGTCGAACTGCACCCCTGCACCCGGCAAGAGCGAAGAAACTCGTGCCATAGAGTGGAACAGGAGACTGAGTAACGCCACCAGGGTGCTCCCGAAACTGTGAACCCTACTAGCCGCCTGGCAAAGCCTCTCCAAGGCCTCCCAACTGAGAGGGTGTGCTCGCTGCACCCCTGCTCGCACCGTCAAAGGCAAGGCCCTCCTCCATCGCGCGACCGCCGTTGTCTCAAAGGCTTCCACCGGGAAACCTAAATCCAAGTGCAACCGTTTAACCGCCGAAAGCGCATTGGTCACTGACTTAGTGGCCGAAAACGAACGCAACAAAAACTCGGCAAAACAAAGGAGCGTCCGCTCGTGCGCTGGCAAGTCCACCAACTGATAATAATGGGCAAAAGCCAAATAAAGAACCGCAATAGAATCATGATTGGCCCTCGTCCCGGGTCTGAACGCCATCTTGCCCCTCCTGAAAGCTGTTCGCTGCAACCGCCGTCTGTCTGCAAGAAACGGAAAACTCCCCATTACAATTCTGACTTAAGTACAAACATCTCACGAGGCACTCTCACCCTCACAGCCCTCCTCAATACCTCGTCTCTCTCCACCAAGTCCCTGTGTACAGCACTAGTGGGAGCCCTGGACAACGCGCCCGCTCGCACTAACAAAACCCCAGCCTTGTGCACTGCCATTAGTTCGACGTCCAGGGCCGCTGAATACAAAAATATCTCCCGTACACAGTGCTGCAAGAACGGGTCTCTGGACCTCCCTGACTGGATTGCCAGACACGCATTAGTGTTGTCGCAATTGACCCTAACTCGCTTCCCCGACCACCTTCTCCCCCACACTTTTAATGCAACTACCACATTCAATGTTTCCAAGTGAGCGATAATGTGACCCTCCGCCACCACGTCCGGTGGAAAAGCCTCAGAATAGTACTGCTTGCCTATGGTAGCCCCGCACCCTGTGAGGCAAGCGTCCAGTTCTAACTCACCCTGGTATGGCAAGTCCTTCTTGTCCATGATCCTTACCCCGTTGTACATGGGTAACAAGTCTAGGAAGAAGCGCAGATCCTGTCGAAACCCCAAGGAGAGACCGTTCCTCCCCCTGGTATGTGTGTCGCGCAAACACTGCAACATGCGATTCGTAAAAATCCGCACCGGAGGCGACACGCTTGCTACGAATTGTAACAAGCCTATGAGTGCCTGTAGTTCCCTCTGGGTGGTCATCGTCCGACCATCCCACTGCTGCAAGACCTCCATGATCTCGGCCATCTTGTCTTGAGGGATGGACATCCGCATGTCCACCGTGTCGTATATGATGCCAAGCCATACCATCCGTTGTGCTGGTAAATGCACCTTGTGCTCCGCCTCGGCCACCCCCAGCTCCCGCATGATGGCCTGAAGCGTCCTGAGTGCCCGAAGTGCCCATTCCTCTCCGGCCTCGGCCCCCCCAAAGTCGTCGAGATAAGGCCTCGACAGGAAGCCCTCCTTCTCGTGCATGTAACAGATAGCTTCCGAAGTTCTCTGCATGCACATAGCTGCTGATCTGAGGCCGAACGGTGGGCAAGCGTCCAGATACCAGCTCCCCCCATGTCGGAAGCCCAGTCCAGGGGGTCGACACGGAGTTGTCTGTACCCCCTGGCAAGGTCCGTTTTGTAAAGCCAGGCACCTGTCCCCAACTGAAGTATCCGCTGGACCATATATTCGGCCGTGGGCAGCTTGACGGTCGCTGGCCCGTCCAAATAGTGCACCTGATCCACCCCGTCGTTGATGGAAGCGCCCTGAGGCCAGGAGAGATCCACTATCACTCTCCGGTACCTAGCGTCCTTCTTCGGCCGGGTCATGAGTGGACTCGAATGTGCATGTTCCACCGGTTGACCAGCGAAAGGACCCAACAGGGCTCCATGCCCCCTTTCCGTGCGTAAATAATGTTCAATGTCCTCCTGAAAGTTCACCGCTGACGGATGATTGCGATCAGTGGGGCACAGAGGGGAAAACCTGTTAAAGTTAATAGGCCACCCATACTGCAGGTACTGTAGTATCCCTGCGTCCCTGTACCCCGCCAAGCGCCTACGCCACGCTGGGATATCAAAAGCACTGGGCACTGGGCACCGTGCCCCCATAAAATTGTACGTACCCGTGGCTGCTACAATGTCGTAAATCCGTTTGCACTGATCGTTGAGGTCGCGTCCTTGACCTGATGGGCCCTGAATTGGGCCAGGAGCAGCGTCCCCCACGGCCGGGGGATGCACTGCTACAATGTCTACTCTCTGCACCTGTTTCCCCTCTATGACCTCCATCTCCTCCCTCCTCCCCTCAATGTCGTGTGTCTCGATCTGCGGACCGTTTTTGACCCGAGGGAGCGACACTACTCCCCCTGTTTGCCGTTTTTTGCGTCGGTCACCTTTCGATAACAATCCTGCTCCGGATGACGGCACAGAGCTGTCTTGGCCTTGAAGCAATAGGCGCAGGCATGAGTAAAAGGGTGATGATCCCTTGAATTCTCACACTCGCGTCGCTGATACGTCGCACAACACTTCATGCCCGCTGGAGCCGCCTGTAATGGCTGCCGCTGGGCAGGGGCAGGGGCTGCTTCTCGCTGCTCCCGTTTCTGCTGGACGTTGGTTCGGGAGTATGTCATGCGCATCTGGTTGACCACGGCCTCGTCGGCCCAGTTCAGCCTCCCCTTCTCCACTGCCAGACTGGCCATCTCATAAAAGTTCCTGGCGTTCTCCCAGGAAAAGTCTACGGAGTCCTGCATAACTTCCCCCAACAAACGAATCATCCGGTCCCTATCCAGTTGGCACTGCGGGGCATTCAACATACAGACAAAACCGTAAACGAATTCGTCTATGTTCAGTTCGTTAAAGCGAATGCCCTTCCTGCTGGTCCCGCTCAGCCTCTGAATATAGAAATGTGGCCAGTCGATTCGTCTAACCACCACATCGGACGCTGTCATCACCGCCCCGGAACGCTTACCCGCTAGCCGCACTCCTATCAATTCGCTGGGTCCATCCTCATCCTCCCATTCGTCCTGTCGTAGAGTAGCTAGCCTGTGGGTGGCCGCTCTCATGAGTTCCCTGTCGCCGCGGATGGTCTCTGGGGACGCCTGTCCCACCTCGACCGCTTGACCACCCTCCGCACTGTCCGCTGAGCTCGCTGTCTCGCTAACTGCCGGTACATCCACGGTTGCCTCTCTCTGGGCCGTATTAGCTGCCACCTCTCTCCCCATCTCGGACATCTTCGCCTGCAAATCCAGCAGCAAAGCCAAAACCTGCCCCTGTTCCCCCTGACCCTCATCTCGGGCCGGAGAATGTTCTGGGGAAGCCTGCCTTCGCCCTGCATTGTCTCTATTCCGGCCTTCCCTGTCTTCTCTGGCCGCGTTGGCACAATGTTTACCGGTAGGCGGGTCATGCACGACCCCACAACTCCTGCATTTATACTGTCGACCCATTTCGCAGCTCGAAAACTCGAAAAACTACAAAATATTTCAGGGAACGGGTCCTCCACTTCGCTCAGGCCGTACTGATTGCCTACGCGTGTGCTGTACGAAAGTTTGTTTAAAAGTGAAGGGCTAATTAAAGTGCAGGCACACTCCGAGCTCCCCTTCGCCCCGCCACCGCGCTCGCGCGTTGCGCCACTCTGATAGGCTGCTGCGCTAACCAGCCACTCCCACGCCTTCTGCACTGCAGCTCGCTCGCGCGTCCGGCCTGCTGCCATTGGTCTGTTTACCCTGAGTGACAGGTGGCGATACCTGAACGTGTGCGAGTGCTCTTCCCCTCTCCCAATGCCCCAGAATGACAGGCCATTCTAGACAACTTGTTTAAGATATCACATATTTGATTTCTAAACAAGATTTCAATATCATATGATGCTCTTGTATTTAAGTAAAGCTGTATACCCCAATCGGTTCAGCTAGCACATAAACGTGCAGTTGTGTAGACACCACTTAGTAGTCAGGGACAGGTATCTTATCTTGGTATGACGACGGGAAACATTCTTTCATGAGGAAGGGGAGAAGTATTGTTTAATTACATGGGGGTTAGGTTCGTCTGAAACTATATAATAGCTACTTCAATAAGTCAAACTACTAGCATAGTAGCATGTAGATGATATTGTGGTTGACAGTAATTTCAGATCAGCCTCATCACCTCTGTAACGCATTCGATTGAATAGCGGCACTATTTTAGTGAACAGATCACAAATAAAATCCAATGTATATTAGAGCGAGCATAAAGGCTGAGACAAAAATAAATGCGATTCAAATAAGGGAAGTTATAGACAACAGATAAGCACATGCACAATACTGAAAACAGTCAATGACCATAAATAAACAATCGTATAGAAGTTATAAACTCTTTTTGGAAGATGTGGGTGGCCTTGAAAAAGGCCGTTGGGGGTCGTTAGTCTGAAACGATGTGCTTTCTAACCGCCGAATCCGTACAGGGTACGTCCTTGGCGTTTCAAAGCATAGACGACGTCCATGGCGGTGACGGTCTTTCTCTTGGCGTGCTCGGTGTAGGTGACGGCATCACGTATGACGTTCTCGAGGAAGACCTTCAGGACACCACGGGTCTCTTCGTAGATGAGGCCAGAGATACGCTTGACACCACCACGACGAGCCAGACGACGGATAGCGGGCTTGGTGATACCCTGGATGTTATCACGCAACACCTTACGATGACGCTTGGCGCCTCCCTTTCCCAGTCCTTTTCCTCCTTTGCCGCGTCCAGACATGATTATCAGATGAATGATGCATGGTAAACGAGGAACGGGTTTATATTTGGTTGATATTCGAATAGAGATTTCAAGCACCGAAACGCCATTGGTAGATAGTGTAAGGGGAATGCTGTCCCCTCATTGGCTTAAACTTGCCGCCTTTATTTCCCTCCATTTCGATGACTCTTCAGAGCCTGCTGCTTTGGATCCGCCTTTTAACTCAAGCTCAACACTTGATAGTCTGCGCTATTTTTAGATGTGTATAAACCACCTTGCTTTAAAGATATACGACTGCTATGTGGTTGATACTCAGTTGAAATTATGGTATCAAATACTTGCATAATATTGCACATTTTTCTGTCCGTCAAAATTCTATGGCCACCCTGCTACGTGGTGTGGTCTATGGTGACAAAGGTTTGAATCATAGTATCGTTGGTTCAAAACTTGAAAAAGTGCGATGCTGAAATAATGTATCAAGAAAGTTTCTTACAGTGTAGCTTCCAGTAACGCACCGTCAAAACACGATGTCGTATTTCATTATGGTGAACCCTGGTAAAGTTGATTTTTTTGTGTCATTTCGGCATACAATCCAAGTTAGTGTATGTAATTAGTGATGTTTGAAACGAAAGATGCAGTCAATAAAGATACACATATACAACAGGACTCGCTAATCTGTCTTTCATTTCTAATGCATCTTCCAGGTACCAGCTTTCAGGGCTGGTGGCTACTATTTTTAGACTAATTGCCTGTGGTGGTTTACAAGGGAATTTCACCTAGTACGAATATGTGGATGTATGATATGGTATAACAACGAGTTCACAATATGAGTTTTTTACCATTGAAATAGTTCCACATGAGCACGAATTCACCCACACACCCCAAAGTACCCTATTTATCGAACTCACGATATGACCGTTGTTCAATGTTTACGAAAAAATCACGTTCACGTATAAACTTCCTTCACTATATATACAACATGATATCTAGACAACATGAGCTTATAATCACCAAGTTGCATTCATATCATATTGGCGATTATATACATCACTCAAGCGAGGCAGGACCTTAGTGACTAGTGATCCCAAGTGACTAATAGGACAGACAGCTCGATACACTTGTTGTCGTTATTGACTAAATGGCGATCATAATATATAGTGTAAACATCCAGTCAGCCATAGAATGGAAAAATATATAATTCTAAATACATTCAAAACTATTCTTCTACCCCTTCGAAATCCACCATATACAATACACAATTTATTATCTAGCCAACCAGAGAAGCTAATAGTGAGTCAAATACATGTTTTAACCTTTAACCCAATACACATCTTAAGATTCCAGCCAGCCGAGTGTGTAAAAAAAGGGTTACTTTATAGTACTATTTCTTCTACTACTACTACTACTACTACTACTACTACTACTACTATAGATAGATAGATACTCTTTATTTCAAGTCGGTAATAATTTTACATAGTACATACTACTACCAAATGCATTACTGGTCTGAATGGATGAATTTTTTTATTACACCTTTAAACAGCCCGCCAACTAGCAATAGGACAAAGGAGACGTAGGCACAAATTCCAATTCAAACCACTCCCGCCAAGATATCAGCGCCTGTAAGATGCCGCACACCATAGTAATTTACTTCATAACCCTTTCATTTCCGTTCGTTCTTCCAAATACCGGAATTCAGGGCTGGTAATTGATATCATAGGAGTGATTGCGTGTGGTGGTGGAATAGGGATTAGGGAATGTCACTTCGTACGCGGAGAATTGCAGGAAGATATGTGGGCATGGACAGCAAATATACGTATTGGACCTATGTAACATCTCAGTTTTAAAAACTTTAATGAGTTTTTGCGATATGTGAAGATCACGTGTCAGTTTTTACGATTATCTGGATGTATTAAAAGGGTATTAACGTATTAGTGTTTGCAATATAGCATCGACTTGCAGACTTGGATAGATAATACCCATCGCGATGGTGTTTTAATCATTCCCTTATCACCTTTTCGAAATATTTGAACTAAACATTCATATATCGTGTAGGTACTACGATAGCATAAACGATACATATTAAGGCAATTTGGTTTCATATATAAAATGATATACATGTTCAACACAACGTAAGATAGATAATCTCTTTTTGGAAGATGTGGGTGGCCTTGAAAAAGGCCGTTGGGGGTATAAAACCGTATAATGCACAGTTTACTTTGCTTTCTGGGTCTTCTTGGGGAGAAGTACAGCCTGGATGTTGGGCAGTACACCTCCCTGGGCGATGGTGACACCGGATAGAAGCTTGTTCAACTCCTCGTCGTTACGGATGGCGAGCTGAAGATGACGGGGGATGATCCTGGACTTCTTGTTGTCACGGGCGGCGTTACCTGCCAACTCGAGAACCTCAGCAGCCAAGTACTCCATGACGGCAGCCATGTACACTGGGGCACCGGCACCTACACGCTCAGAGTAGTTTCCACGGCGGAGAAGACGATGGATTCTTCCCACTGGGAACTGAAGTCCAGCACGGCTGGATCTGCTCTTTCCCTTGGCACGGGCCTTTCCTCCCTTTCCACGTCCTGACATGATTAAATTGTGATGAGAATTTCGGAACGAAATGGTGCTCTACAACTGTAACACCATAATTTATACCCACAAGGCGGATCCTGACCAGCAGTGACTCGAGGGCTTTAAGACGGTAAGTAGATGCAGGCTATCACCCGACTAGCCAATAGGCAGCTGTGCTGATAAGAGTCGGGCGAATTTAATTGTCCTACTTCCAGGCGGTTCTATAAGTAGATGCGTGAAATAGGCAGCTGACAAAGAGAAACCGCGATCTGCCAATTAGCTGCGTGAAATAAGAGGCGGGCGAATTTAATCTGCCCTTCTCAAACATTGCTGCTTAGGATCCGAAAATTTGCATAGCTTGCTGTAGATAGTTGAAGCAGCGCGTTACTAGACATTCAATTCACTTGAACTCCAATTCGCATCATGCCACCTAAGGTCAGCTCCAAAGGCTCCAAGAAGGCTGCTAAGGCCGCAAAGCCAGCAGGAAAGGGAGGCCGCAGGAAGAAGAGACGTGAGAGTTATGCCATCTACATCTACAAGGTCCTGAAGCAGGTCCACCCCGACACTGGTGTCTCCAGCAAGGCTATGGGAATCATGAACTCCTTCGTCAACGATATCTTCGAGCGTATTGCCGGTGAAGCTTCCAAGCTTGCCCACTACAACAAGCGTTCCACCATCACCAGCAGGGAAATCCAGACCGCCGTCCGTCTGATCCTGCCTGGAGAGTTGGCCAAGCACGCCGTCTCTGAGGGAACCAAGGCTGTCACCAAGTACACCAGCTCCAAGTAAACAGTTTCCAACTGCCTTACTACCCCAACGGCCTTTTTCAAGGCCTCCCAAAACCTCCAAAAAGAGATCTATCTTACGTGATGTTGATTCATTGTTTGTTCGTTTGTTTGTTTGTTCGTCTATACAGTATACTGCTCGCACTGTTTCAATTATGACAAAATAAGATTTGTCAGTATCAGTAATCTATTTTTTCAATGACTTTAGCATGATCAGATACCACAATACACAATCAAAAGTGAAACACTCAGGAAATAAAATAAGTTATATCGATCAACAATAATAACGCAAAATAAGGAGAATGGACGCGACACAAGCAATAACATGGAACTCCTAGTTATTTCAATATTTCTGAATTAGTATAACCACTTCACATAGGCGCTCTCATCTTGAGAGCTAAAACAAACTACAGTCACTATAACAAGAGCCTTGGCTAGCATAGCTACTAAGTCAGCAACCCGAGGTGAAATATTTTGCAATACCGGTCTTTTCTCTGGTACGCTTTCACATATATGCTTCCGATATAGGCTAATAAGTGTAGTAATGATTTGAAGTAGATTAGATATATTAGTAAGGGACTATAAACTACTGAGATATAACTGTTTCAACAGTTACAGCTAAACAGTTTGCTAATCCATATTGTAACTAAAAGCACTTCACAATCGTTCTATTATTCTCATGATTCTTTGGAATCAGTTCATTAGTCGTATTGTATGTCTTTCTCATATCCGAAAAAAACCCGCCTATTTCTGATTGTTATGCTGACCGCCGGCCATTCTCAATTGTAATGGTCTAGCTTTCAATTGCAATCACGATTGCTAACTAAGGTTAAGTCGTAACTGCGCATTCGAAGTATTGAAATTTAACTGTCATCAGGAATCATGATCGCTATTTTAGTCATTTTCGTAATTGCAATAGATTTACTACGACGACCGCTCAGAT
The DNA here is from genome assembly GCA_963942565.1 of Maea johnstoni. NCBI lineage: Eukaryota > Metazoa > Annelida > Polychaeta > Spionida > Magelonidae > Maea > Maea johnstoni. The sequence continues at coordinate 31,386,631 of OZ012690.1, forward strand.
TGAGAGTATGATAAGCAAAGTTCATTGTCAAACCCAAATATTTCGTACACATTTCATACATACAAATTTATACTGATACAATTCTGGCCAGCCATTTGGCCTATATTCAGGCCTCAGCGCTAACTCAAAATGGTACTGGCCCCGTAGGACCAGTAACACTGACGATCTACTTATCCTGCAAAATTATACTGGTCCTACAATTTTTTCTTTAACATAAAAAGAAAAAAACATTGCATATTATTCACAGACAACATTTATTTTTATTATTTATTTCATCTTCATTTATTTCAAAAACATTTGGGATATTCTTGAGGGGAAAGTTGTTAATAAGAATGCCCCAAATGTTTTTGTGAATTTTTACTGGCCTGGGACCATAGGACCATAGGTAGCGTCGAGCCCTGATATTGGACTAAAATACATACGATACAATAAGGTTATTATAGACCAGAGTATTGGATACCCCCCCCCCCCCCCCCCCCCCACAATGTAGTATGTTACGGGGTGATTTGAATTCGATATCATTCCTATGAAGTTCAGATGAATATCGGCATCTGGATCTCAGGCGTGATTCTAATATATTTGAATTATCGCTGAGATGTGAAGTTATCTGGTGCTATTATTACTATATCATTAGAGAACCCGAGATAGTCCCGCTACTTGAATACTACATATGCAATTGCATTCTAGGTCTATTTTAACCCTTTCACTCATAATCGCCTATATAAACGAGTATCATGCTACCCCAATATTATTCTTAATTGATCGCATATCTACTCATTACTGTTTTCACTTGTTATGACGTATTTAAATGCAATAAGCCAGTCGAACTTCTCAAAGGAAATAAATCCCATTCAAAAACTGCAAGGTTCATATGTATGTATGTATGTTTATTGACTATGCCAGCAGCATAAAATATACAATACAAATTATTCAAAATAAATATCGTTGCAAATAAACAAACATGTGAACAAAATAAATATATACATATTACAAGAATAGTAAGTTTAAACAAAATGAGGTCTAAGAACTCAAACAAAACGAAAAAAATATATATCAGTGTATCATTTGGCTTTTAAGAGCATTGTCCATCTGGTTTGCCTGGTCATTACCGAAGAGATCTATAGTAGGGATATGGGGATCGTGTTCTGGGCTTAATGTTGGCTGCAGGGTGAACAAAAATATCCGCAAGTAAATGAATGTAGTGAATATTGAACTAGTGAGCGCTAACAAATGGAAATCACGTTAATGTGTGTTTCACATGAGAACAAACTATCAGTGTGAAATCGTGGAAAAGGAGAACACAAAATCTGCATCATATTTATTACTTATCACAAGGGTAGGACTTATGATGAATACCCTTATTTACATCGATTGCCTTTGATTAAAGACCTTAAATTTATTTGTGTTTAACTTATGAAAATGTTTCCTTGATTACGCATATTACTTGTATGTTTGTTTTGTACTTTCGATTCCCATGTGATTTGGTCAATAAAGATACAATACAATACGACAAGAATAGTAACTTCGCAACTATCATTGCAATATTTCAATATGAAATGTGTATATCATTCGAACATTTCTAGTGCTGTATTGTCAAACGATGTCGCACAGACAAAACAAGAACTATTGATGGGTATAACTCTTTTGGGAGGATGTGGGTGGCCTTGAAAAAGGCCGTTGGGGGAGATTACTCGAAGAGTAACTTCTTAGGCACGTTCACCACGGATACGGCGGGCAAGCTGGATGTCCTTGGGCATGATGGTGACACGCTTGGCGTGGATGGCGCACAGGTTGGTGTCCTCGAAGAGACCGACCAGGTAAGCCTCGCTGGCCTCCTGAAGGGCCATGACGGCAGAGCTCTGGAATCGGAGATCGGTCTTGAAATCCTGAGCGATTTCACGGACAAGACGCTGAAATGGCAGCTTGCGGATGAGGAGCTCGGTGCTCTTCTGGTAACGACGGATCTCACGGAGAGCCACTGTACCGGGCCTGTAACGATGGGGCTTCTTCACGCCACCGGTAGCTGGGGCGCTCTTACGAGCGGCCTTGGTAGCCAACTGCTTCCTTGGAGCCTTTCCTCCGGTAGATTTACGAGCTGTCTGCTTAGTACGGGCCATTTTGACGATGGTTGTTGCAGGAATTGAGAATGATTATATACGGCTCTCCTGATCACCTAATCTCTAATTGGATTTTAATACTAGAGCATGATTGGTTGATATTCTCGCTATACCCTTTGTCATTGGTGCAAACTTTCCCGCTTCTTTTTCTATTCCTTCAACATCCGCCGCGAACCTGCTGCTTTGGATCCGCATTTCATTCCAAGCTCAGGCGATTTAGCTATTTCTTTGTTCCTTATGTGAAATGCATGGGGCGATCGGGGAAAATGGCTTCCGATTCATGCCATATGAATATATCTGTGCACTCTACTCTACTAATCATTTATTTTGAATAAAGTTTTAAAATACTTGCATTGAATTTACTTATTCGTATATATTTGCACTCATATATCTGTGCACTCTACTCTACTAATCATTTATTTTGCGTTTACACCCTGTATGTTATATTTCAAAATGCTATTTTTTAGTCGGCCAAGGGCCCTAGCTGGCAGCTCGCTTTAGCTATGTAAAATTATTACCGATTGAAATAAAGATTATCTATATATCTATCTATCTATGTATATGCATGCTGGTTTATGTGGAAAGGCATATTTGGGAGTGGTATCATTAGAGACATAGAATCACGTCGAGCTAACAATCACATCTCAAGGAATAGAACATTACATCTTAAACCTTTTCTGCTCACAATGTATGCTTACAAGGGGGATAAAACTTATCATCTATTGATAATCGGAGACCAGTATATTTAATTCATTTCTAATCTATCAACCCAAACTGTTCGGGGGTATACATTTTAGTTCTGTTTGTGGTTAGGGTACTTAGATTCAACGAGTTATGATAATAATTCCGCCACTAAAGAGATGGGAATTAGACATAAAATGATAATGCAATAGAAAACATCATTCCAAATAAATCGCAGATAGATCGATGATGGTTGATAACTATAACAAGTGAGTGAACTCATCACATAGTAAAGAGTTAAATAGATAGGAAGTCAACTGTGTTATGTGGCATGCATTGTTGTTTTGGGGGTAGTTGTTTGAATTGGAATTTTAGCGCTCTAAACATTCCTCTGTGTACTACTAGTTGTGAATGATGAATATGGGGAAATGATTATTTGAGACAGGAACACATTGGGCGAACATGCATCACAGTACGGAAACTTTGTAGCGTCCTGAAAGATTCACGACATATTTACTGCCTCATATCGCTAATATTTGTTTCTATTTTAAATCTGTGTAAAATAATACTGGCTGATCAACTTAATGGGAAGGGTCACTTTATACTAAGACTTTTTTTTTATTTTTGCAAGCCTAAAAAAAGGAACAGGCCTTTTTTGTTTATTTTCCTGCTCGCTTATATGCTCGCTTTATACTAAGCATTAGGAGTAGAGGGGAGGAAGAGACACAACAGAAGCCGAGCATTGCCAGTACAAAACACTTTACTTATTCTATAAAATTGCAACATTGTATCGAAGAACGTTAACATTGTATGGTAGCACAGAACACGAACATATCTACATGCGGAAGAAATCAATAGATACAATGTATCGAATCAGGTCACACTCCTCCAAAGCACTGCGTGTAACTAGCAACAAAGTATCAAACCGTAATGTTTACACTCTAATAAGACCTGACCCACTGAGATTGCAACAAAGTATCCACCAACCTTCCGTACACCACTTAAGACTGGTATTAACCCACGCAGGGGAAAAACCTGAGTCACTTTACCACACTTTGCACCTTTTCTTGGTTAATTTCCCGCGCGCGCGGCCCGGAGCCCGTAGTCTGCCCCACACACAAACCCCTCAGCTGTCGCCCCCCCCATGTCAGACACCAGGGTGGGTGGGTGGGAAACTACGAAATATTTCAGGGAACGGGTCCTCCACTTCGCTCAGGCCGTACTGATTGCCTACGCGTGTGCTGTACGAAAGTTTGTTTAAAAGTGAAGGGCTAATTAAAGTGCAGGCACACTCCGGGCTCCCCTTCGCCCCGCCACCGCGCTCGCGCGTTGCGCCACTCTGATAGGCTGCTGCGCTAACCAGCCACTCCCACGCCTTCTGCACTGCAGCTCGCTCGCGCGACCGGCCTGCTGCCATTGGTCTGTTTACCCTGAGTGACAGGTGGCGATACCTGAACGTGTGCGAGTGCTCTTCCCCTCTCCCAATGCCCCAGAATGACAGGCCATTCTAGACACATTAGGAGTAGAGGGGAGGAAGAGACACAACAGAAGCCGAGCATTGCCAGTAAAAAACACTTTACTTATTCTATAAAATTGCAACATTGTATCGAAGAACGTTAACATTGTATGGTAGCACAGAACACGAACATATCTACATGCGGAAGAAATCAATATATACAATGTATCGAATCAGGTCACACTCCTCCAAAGCACTGCGTGTAACTAGCAACAAAGTATCAAACCGTAATGTTTACACTCTAATAAGACCTGACCCACTGAGATTGCAACAAAGTATCCACCAACCTTCCGTACACCACTTAAGACTGGTATTAACCCACGCAGGGGAAAAACCTGAGTCACTTTACCACACTTTGCACCTTTTCTTGGTTAATTTCCCGCGCCAAACGTTACTGCTCCAAATTGTTACCGTTAAAGCGAGGGTGGGGGAAAAGGCAAGCGGCCAACTACCCCACCAAAGCATTGGCTGCCCTCAGCCGGGCGTCGGCCGCCGAGCGCTACAAAGCCACCGAGTCGCTGCGCCAACCCCCCAATGCCTTCAGGTCGTCTATGTGCGCCCCCCTCGCAAATGCCAACGTGCAGGAACCGCGCCGAAAAGAGTGAAAGGTGAACGCATTGGCCTGCAACCCCACCGAAACCAGCAGCGCCCTCAACCAGCCTCTGGCCAAGGGCACCGCCAGAGGCCTGCCATCCACCCTGAAGAGTGGGCAGGACCCCCCGCCCCCGTCCCCCCTTAATAAAAGATCCAGGGCCGCGACCGGGCAGGCAGGGGAACCGTGCCTGGGCAGAATTGGCACCCAGAAGGCCTGATCGGTGTGTTGATGCGTCTTAGCCCATTTAACTTGGAATTTGTAACCCTTCCCCTGTTTCTGACAATCCCTACGAGTCGCATGCCTGGTGACGTCGAACTGCACCCCTGCACCCGGCAAGAGCGAAGAAACTCGTGCCATAGAGTGGAACAGGAGACTGAGTAACGCCACCAGGGTGCTCCCGAAACTGTGAACCCTACTAGCCGCCTGGCAAAGCCTCTCCAAGGCCTCCCAACTGAGAGGGTGTGCTCGCTGCACCCCTGCTCGCACCGTCAAAGGCAAGGCCCTCCTCCATCGCGCGACCGCCGTTGTCTCAAAGGCTTCCACCGGGAAACCTAAATCCAAGTGCAACCGTTTAACCGCCGAAAGCGCATTGGTCACTGACTTAGTGGCCGAAAACGAACGCAACAAAAACTCGGCAAAACAAAGGAGCGTCCGCTCGTGCGCTGGCAAGTCCACCAACTGATAATAATGGGCAAAAGCCAAATAAAGAACCGCAATAGAATCATGATTGGCCCTCGTCCCGGGTCTGAACGCCATCTTGCCCCTCCTGAAAGCTGTTCGCTGCAACCGCCGTCTGTCTGCAAGAAACGGAAAACTCCCCATTACAATTCTGACTTAAGTACAAACATCTCACGAGGCACTCTCACCCTCACAGCCCTCCTCAATACCTCGTCTCTCTCCACCAAGTCCCTGTGTACAGCACTAGTGGGAGCCCTGGACAACGCGCCCGCTCGCACTAACAAAACCCCAGCCTTGTGCACTGCCATTAGTTCGACGTCCAGGGCCGCTGAATACAAAAATATCTCCCGTACACAGTGCTGCAAGAACGGGTCTCTGGACCTCCCTGACTGGATTGCCAGACACGCATTAGTGTTGTCGCAATTGACCCTAACTCGCTTCCCCGACCACCTTCTCCCCCACACTTTTAATGCAACTACCACATTCAATGTTTCCAAGTGAGCGATAATGTGACCCTCCGCCACCACGTCCGGTGGAAAAGCCTCAGAATAGTACTGCTTGCCTATGGTAGCCCCGCACCCTGTGAGGCAAGCGTCCAGTTCTAACTCACCCTGGTATGGCAAGTCCTTCTTGTCCATGATCCTTACCCCGTTGTACATGGGTAACAAGTCTAGGAAGAAGCGCAGATCCTGTCGAAACCCCAAGGAGAGACCGTTCCTCCCCCTGGTATGTGTGTCGCGCAAACACTGCAACATGCGATTCGTAAAAATCCGCACCGGAGGCGACACGCTTGCTACGAATTGTAACAAGCCTATGAGTGCCTGTAGTTCCCTCTGGGTGGTCATCGTCCGACCATCCCACTGCTGCAAGACCTCCATGATCTCGGCCATCTTGTCTTGAGGGATGGACATCCGCATGTCCACCGTGTCGTATATGATGCCAAGCCATACCATCCGTTGTGCTGGTAAATGCACCTTGTGCTCCGCCTCGGCCACCCCCAGCTCCCGCATGATGGCCTGAAGCGTCCTGAGTGCCCGAAGTGCCCATTCCTCTCCGGCCTCGGCCCCCCCAAAGTCGTCGAGATAAGGCCTCGACAGGAAGCCCTCCTTCTCGTGCATGTAACAGATAGCTTCCGAAGTTCTCTGCATGCACATAGCTGCTGATCTGAGGCCGAACGGTGGGCAAGCGTCCAGATACCAGCTCCCCCCATGTCGGAAGCCCAGTCCAGGGGGTCGACACGGAGTTGTCTGTACCCCCTGGCAAGGTCCGTTTTGTAAAGCCAGGCACCTGTCCCCAACTGAAGTATCCGCTGGACCATATATTCGGCCGTGGGCAGCTTGACGGTCGCTGGCCCGTCCAAATAGTGCACCTGATCCACCCCGTCGTTGATGGAAGCGCCCTGAGGCCAGGAGAGATCCACTATCACTCTCCGGTACCTAGCGTCCTTCTTCGGCCGGGTCATGAGTGGACTCGAATGTGCATGTTCCACCGGTTGACCAGCGAAAGGACCCAACAGGGCTCCATGCCCCCTTTCCGTGCGTAAATAATGTTCAATGTCCTCCTGAAAGTTCACCGCTGACGGATGATTGCGATCAGTGGGGCACAGAGGGGAAAACCTGTTAAAGTTAATAGGCCACCCATACTGCAGGTACTGTAGTATCCCTGCGTCCCTGTACCCCGCCAAGCGCCTACGCCACGCTGGGATATCAAAAGCACTGGGCACTGGGCACCGTGCCCCCATAAAATTGTACGTACCCGTGGCTGCTACAATGTCGTAAATCCGTTTGCACTGATCGTTGAGGTCGCGTCCTTGACCTGATGGGCCCTGAATTGGGCCAGGAGCAGCGTCCCCCACGGCCGGGGGATGCACTGCTACAATGTCTACTCTCTGCACCTGTTTCCCCTCTATGACCTCCATCTCCTCCCTCCTCCCCTCAATGTCGTGTGTCTCGATCTGCGGACCGTTTTTGACCCGAGGGAGCGACACTACTCCCCCTGTTTGCCGTTTTTTGCGTCGGTCACCTTTCGATAACAATCCTGCTCCGGATGACGGCACAGAGCTGTCTTGGCCTTGAAGCAATAGGCGCAGGCATGAGTAAAAGGGTGATGATCCCTTGAATTCTCACACTCGCGTCGCTGATACGTCGCACAACACTTCATGCCCGCTGGAGCCGCCTGTAATGGCTGCCGCTGGGCAGGGGCAGGGGCTGCTTCTCGCTGCTCCCGTTTCTGCTGGACGTTGGTTCGGGAGTATGTCATGCGCATCTGGTTGACCACGGCCTCGTCGGCCCAGTTCAGCCTCCCCTTCTCCACTGCCAGACTGGCCATCTCATAAAAGTTCCTGGCGTTCTCCCAGGAAAAGTCTACGGAGTCCTGCATAACTTCCCCCAACAAACGAATCATCCGGTCCCTATCCAGTTGGCACTGCGGGGCATTCAACATACAGACAAAACCGTAAACGAATTCGTCTATGTTCAGTTCGTTAAAGCGAATGCCCTTCCTGCTGGTCCCGCTCAGCCTCTGAATATAGAAATGTGGCCAGTCGATTCGTCTAACCACCACATCGGACGCTGTCATCACCGCCCCGGAACGCTTACCCGCTAGCCGCACTCCTATCAATTCGCTGGGTCCATCCTCATCCTCCCATTCGTCCTGTCGTAGAGTAGCTAGCCTGTGGGTGGCCGCTCTCATGAGTTCCCTGTCGCCGCGGATGGTCTCTGGGGACGCCTGTCCCACCTCGACCGCTTGACCACCCTCCGCACTGTCCGCTGAGCTCGCTGTCTCGCTAACTGCCGGTACATCCACGGTTGCCTCTCTCTGGGCCGTATTAGCTGCCACCTCTCTCCCCATCTCGGACATCTTCGCCTGCAAATCCAGCAGCAAAGCCAAAACCTGCCCCTGTTCCCCCTGACCCTCATCTCGGGCCGGAGAATGTTCTGGGGAAGCCTGCCTTCGCCCTGCATTGTCTCTATTCCGGCCTTCCCTGTCTTCTCTGGCCGCGTTGGCACAATGTTTACCGGTAGGCGGGTCATGCACGACCCCACAACTCCTGCATTTATACTGTCGACCCATTTCGCAGCTCGAAAACTCGAAAAACTACAAAATATTTCAGGGAACGGGTCCTCCACTTCGCTCAGGCCGTACTGATTGCCTACGCGTGTGCTGTACGAAAGTTTGTTTAAAAGTGAAGGGCTAATTAAAGTGCAGGCACACTCCGAGCTCCCCTTCGCCCCGCCACCGCGCTCGCGCGTTGCGCCACTCTGATAGGCTGCTGCGCTAACCAGCCACTCCCACGCCTTCTGCACTGCAGCTCGCTCGCGCGTCCGGCCTGCTGCCATTGGTCTGTTTACCCTGAGTGACAGGTGGCGATACCTGAACGTGTGCGAGTGCTCTTCCCCTCTCCCAATGCCCCAGAATGACAGGCCATTCTAGACAACTTGTTTAAGATATCACATATTTGATTTCTAAACAAGATTTCAATATCATATGATGCTCTTGTATTTAAGTAAAGCTGTATACCCCAATCGGTTCAGCTAGCACATAAACGTGCAGTTGTGTAGACACCACTTAGTAGTCAGGGACAGGTATCTTATCTTGGTATGACGACGGGAAACATTCTTTCATGAGGAAGGGGAGAAGTATTGTTTAATTACATGGGGGTTAGGTTCGTCTGAAACTATATAATAGCTACTTCAATAAGTCAAACTACTAGCATAGTAGCATGTAGATGATATTGTGGTTGACAGTAATTTCAGATCAGCCTCATCACCTCTGTAACGCATTCGATTGAATAGCGGCACTATTTTAGTGAACAGATCACAAATAAAATCCAATGTATATTAGAGCGAGCATAAAGGCTGAGACAAAAATAAATGCGATTCAAATAAGGGAAGTTATAGACAACAGATAAGCACATGCACAATACTGAAAACAGTCAATGACCATAAATAAACAATCGTATAGAAGTTATAAACTCTTTTTGGAAGATGTGGGTGGCCTTGAAAAAGGCCGTTGGGGGTCGTTAGTCTGAAACGATGTGCTTTCTAACCGCCGAATCCGTACAGGGTACGTCCTTGGCGTTTCAAAGCATAGACGACGTCCATGGCGGTGACGGTCTTTCTCTTGGCGTGCTCGGTGTAGGTGACGGCATCACGTATGACGTTCTCGAGGAAGACCTTCAGGACACCACGGGTCTCTTCGTAGATGAGGCCAGAGATACGCTTGACACCACCACGACGAGCCAGACGACGGATAGCGGGCTTGGTGATACCCTGGATGTTATCACGCAACACCTTACGATGACGCTTGGCGCCTCCCTTTCCCAGTCCTTTTCCTCCTTTGCCGCGTCCAGACATGATTATCAGATGAATGATGCATGGTAAACGAGGAACGGGTTTATCAGGTCCAGATCCAACCCTAGATCGTAGTGTACCAGTTAGACGTAAGTGCAGCACTTCAACTGAAGTGTATGTGTACAGTCTAAGGTGGTTCACTTCGATCTAAGGGCAGCACGTAGATTGTAGTGTCTGAGCATGCTCAGTGAGCACTTCCTGTTGACTTATGGTAGCTCTAGCAAAATAAAGAGAAGGAGGTACATACGTTCGTTTAAATAGGTCTAAGTGACTAAAAACATTACAGAAAGGTATGAAATTGGCGGGTTTGGTGTAATTTATATAAAAGAACATATATGCAAAGTTTAAGTTAGATCCATTGACCGCTGATGGTTCTAGCTCTTCTTGAATGAATTGATATTTCCCTTTTCAAGGTAGATCTGCCATCTTGACAGCATATACTTTTATCATGATGTTCCTTCTTTTCGCATGCAGAGTTGAAACCCTTCCGGAAGGTTTTGCCCGCTGATATTTCATACACTTGTAGTTAAAAGTGTGGCGATTAAAATGAGACTAGTCTGAAGTGTGAACATTACCTAATTCTTTCACCCTGCCACTTCAAACATGTACTGTTTTTTCCTGTTTTCTTAAGGTTCACATTGCTTTTCCCTTGATCTCCTGTGCATTTCAATATTAGTATTTATTCTCGGGCAGAGTTGAAAACCTTCCGGAAGGTTTTGCCCGCTGATATTTCACACATTTATAGTTAAAAGTGTGGCGATTAAAATGAGGCTAGTCTGAAGTGTGAACATTACCTATATCCTTCACTCTGCCACTTCAAACATGTACTGTTTTCTTGAGGTTCACATTGCTAATTTCCATCGATCTCCTGTGCATTTCAATATTAGTATTCATTCTCGGGCAGAGTTGAAAACCTTCCGGAAGGTTTTGCCCGCTGATATTTCACACACTTGTAGTTAAAAGTGTGGCGATTAAAATGAGACTAGTCTGAAGTGTGAACATTACCTAATTCTCTCACTCTGCCAGTTCAAACATGTACTGTTTTCTTGATGTTTACATTGCTAATTTCCATCAATCTCCTGTGCATTTCACTATTAGTATTTACTCTCGGGCAGAGTTGAAAACCTTCCGGAAAGTTTTGCCCGCTGATATCTCACACACTTGTAGATTAAAGTGTGGCGATTATAATTAGACTAGTCTGAAGTGTGAACATTACCTAATTCTCTCCCTCTGCCACTTCAAACATGTACTCTTTTCTTGAGGTTCACATTGCCTTTCCCTTGATCTCCTGTGCATTTCAATATATGTATTTATTCTCGGGCTGAGTTGAAAACCTTCCGGAAGGTTTTGCCCGCTGATATTTCACAAACTTGTAGTTAAAAATGTGGCGTTTTAAATAAGACTAGTCTGAAGTGTGAACATTACCTAATTCTCTCACCCTGCCACTTCAAACATGTACTGTTTTCTTTAGGTTTACATTCCTTTTCCATTGATCTTGTGTGCATTTCAATATTATCATTTATTCTCGGGCATAGTTGAAAACCTTCCAGAAGGTTTTGCCCGCTGATGTTTCACAAACTTGTAGTTAAAAGTGTGGCGATTAAAATAAGACTAGTCTTAAGTGTGAACATAACCTAATTCTCTCACCCTGCCACTTCAAACATTTACTATTTTCTTGAGGTTCACATTGCTATTTTATTGATATCATATGCAATTCCATATTAGTATTCATTCTCGGGCAGAGTTGAATACCTTCCGGAAGGTTTTGCCCGATGATTTTTGCACACTTCTTATAAACGCTGTGCTAAAACAAATAAAAGTAGGCTGAAGCATGAACATATCCTCATTCTCCTAACCTGTTAATTCAAAGATATCATTATTTTCTGTCCACTTTGGGGTTTAAATAACCTCTTCATTTATGATATAGGGTATTCTTAGAGACATGATGAAATTTAATTCATTTAAGCACTTAGTTTGTTACATTGAAATGTCCCTGCCTCTTTAGCTCAATTGGTAGAGTGGAGGCACATGTTAGTTGGTAGTAAGCATATCATGGACTGTTGGCTGTGGTTTTCAGGCATTTTAGACAACATCTGAATGAAATGTAATCTCGGTGCATCTTTATTGTTCAGGGATACTGTGTAGATCAGTATCTGCTCATTTGTAAATTAGCAACATAACATTAAGTGAATGATACAAAATTTATTATCATTGTTTCATGTAGCAAATAGTTGTATTGACAGACTGTGATCTGTGGTTATGTGTATAAACATATCTTGGTTCTTGAGAGGATTTTGCAGGAGCTTTAGTTTAATACTATTTATGGTGTTTGTACTTGGTATTCTGTTCTTAACGTGTCTAAACTGTAACCTATGACCTGAAAGGTCCTGATGCAAAATTATGTGAAATAAAGCTGCAATTTTGTAACCAACATTCTTTCTTGTATTTTGTGAAGACAAATAACATTTAGAGAGAGTTGTTTATGAATTTAGTTTGTCTAATGCATATATTATTGAAATTTATTCTAATGAAGTTTCATCATACTTATAACTTATAATCGAAACATAATTAAACACACTTTTACAGAACATTTTCTACTCCAATGCTGCCAATATTGATATGATACAATGTATCCATGGACATCATAATGCAATTTATGGTTAAAAAAATATTTACTTCATGATTGGTTAGGTAATTCAACTGACTCCCACCACTACCAGATGCAAACCAGTTGTGTAGTTTTGAGTTGTGTACATCGACAGAACCTCATTTTCTTATTGAGCAAAAGTTCTGATGCAGACAAAGTATATAATAAATTGCAGATTAATAAAACATTTCTCATACAGATTTTTAGGTTTTACCTTACATAAAACAAATGAGCATTAATCCCAAACTGGGAGCAAAAGATTTTGGGACACATCCTGATAAACCCTGCTTTTGCTTTCAAATAAGGATACAATTTACCAAGTGACTAGCTTTCAACAAATTAACAGAAAATGGTGAATAAAACAAACCAACACAAACTACTTTGTATGGGAGACCCCATACCCAGGTAACAAGCCAAGATCATTTTAAATGGAAGAGAAAACCATCATGGGGGGGGGGGGGGAAAGGCGGGCATTAAATGCTTAACTAAACAGATCTAGTGTTTCAATAAAGTTACAGCTACTGTCTCCCACCATTTCCTGGTTCTGAAAGCCCGGCCTGGGCATGTGAGAAAGTTGCCAGTGACTTGGAGTTCGGTGGAGTCACTACTTACAACTGGCTAGTCACGAATTAGTCACAATATGGCATAACGTGAAGATAAACAAAATTCCAAATTCTATAAAGATATTTATTGGAGCCAGAGCTTACGTCCAGGATAAGTCAATAAAGTTTGCATCAACTGTGCTTGCGTTCGATGGGGTTTGATACTCTGACTCTATAGGGATATTAATAACACTGCGTTCAGTCTCCGTCTCTGCGTCCTCCTCAGGACGCCCAACTGCTGCACTGATGATACGCATCTTCTTCTGGCATAAAACGGTTGCAACTGTCTTCTCCAAGGGCTGCTTTCCCCCCTGGTCCTCAAAGTCAACTCTCTTTGTGTCCCCAACATGTTTTAATTGAAAACCTCCTTCATTGAGTAGGTTCCAATTATCGCTATACGAGGCATAAACATTGGTGTCACCATTCTCCTTTTGAACAATTACGCTGACAACATCCCCGGTTGTAACATGTAGTTCATATGCCTTCCTAAGGAGTGTGGACCTTCTCGATATCCTTGTCTTGGACCTTTGGTTCACATCTTCTACATACTGCAATGAGTAGGGGCCTTTGTGATGCCTCCACTTCTCATGACTGTGCAAACAAAAGTTACAAACATAATCAATCTCAGGTTTGAATGGAGGTATTTGAACTATCTTGAAGCCCTTGTAATATTAAAAGTAGAGATTGAGTAATACATTTAAACAGAAATTAAAAATTATAATAAGATTGTTTAATAATATATCAATGAGTTAAGAAGTGTATCCAAAAAAATAAAGTGCCTATTGGAAGGAGGGGTCTCAAAATAGAGATTTCTTTCCGTACCGGTTCAGCCTGTATGGGCAGCTGCCACGAAAACACCTTTCCAGATAATTTTCCTAACAGTAACTTTATGTGCAGATAACATATGGCAGTTTTAAAATCCTGGCTAAGATTATGCTTCTAAACAAAAGCTCACTCCTTTTTATTTAAAAGGTCTAGGTAAATGATCAGTTCCATACAATAACATGCTCAATTTTCAAATAATCAATATTTATCCCCCCTATCTTTGGCTTAGATTGGAAATGAATGTTACAAATTGTTGAATTTCAAAAGAAATTCATAGAAATCTAATTTATTTCTGTTTGAAATCATGAAAAGAATGAAATCACCTTGGGGCCCTTTTTCTCCATGTGTATGATACAGACTAGCTACTTCCTTTTGTTTATCTATAAGAAAAGATATAAAAGACATCAGTATCCACTGAGACAACGGCTCATAATGCATAAATAATTTTTATGATGATATTCTTATAAAAGAAAAAGGCAAATACTGAAGGAAAAGGATTGAAATTGATAAAGAAATAGTATAATGTTGTAAACAAAATTTATCCAAAAAAAAAAGAGATGAAAAAGAAAGTGACTTGTTGGGAATTTTATCCAGGTTCCTCCTCGCAATTAACAAGTTTAGAGAATTAGGTTATGTTCACACTTCAGATTAGTCTTATTTTAATCGCCACACTTTTAACTACAAGTTTGTAAAACATCAGCAGGCAAAACCTTCCGGAAGGTTTTCAACTCTGCCCTAGAATAAATACTTATATTGAAATGAACAGGAGATCAATGGAAAAGCAATGTGAACCTCAAGAAAACAGTACATGTTTGAAGTGGCAGGGTGAGAGAATTAGGTTATGTTCACACTTCAGACTAGTCTCATTTTAATCGCCACACTTTTAACTACAAGTTTGTGAAACATCTGAGGGCAAAACCTTCCGGAAGGTTTTCAACTCTGCCCGAGAGTAAATACTAATAGTGAAATGCACAGGAGATTGATGGAAATTAGCAATGTAAACATCAAGAAAACAGTACATGTTTGAACTGGCAGAATGAGAGAATTAGGTAATGTTCACACTTCAGACTAGTCTCATTTTAATCGCCACACTTTTAACTACAAGTGTGTGAAATATCAGCGGGCAAAACCTTCCGGAAGATTTTCAACTCTGCCCGAGAATGAATACTAATATTGAAATGCACAGGAGATCGATGGAAATTAGCAATGTGAACCTCAAGAAAACAGTACATGTTTGAAGTGGCAGAGTGAGAGAATTAGGTAATGTTCACACTTCAGACTAGTCTCATTTTAATCGCCACACTTTTAACTATATGTGTGTGAAATATCAGCGGGCAAAACCTTCCGGAAGGTTTTCAACTCTGCCCGAGAATAAATACTAATATTGAAATGCACAGGAGATCAAGGGAAAAGCAATGTGAACCTCAAGAAAACAGGAAAAAACAGTACTTGTTTGAAGTGGCAGGGTGAAAGAATTAGGTAATGTTCACACTTCAGACTAGTCTCATTTTAATCGTTACACTTTTAACTACAAGTGTGTGAAATATCAGCGGGCAAAACCTTCCAGAAGGGTTTCAACTCTGCATGCGAAAAGAAGGAACATCATGATAAAAGTATATGCTGTCAAGATGGCAGATCTACCTTGAAAAGGGAAATATCAATTCATTCAAGAAGAGCTAGAACCATCAGCGGTCAATGGATCTAACTCAAACTTTGCATATATGTTCTTTTATATAAATTACACCAAACCCGCCAATTTTATACCTTTCTGTAATGTTTTTAGTCACTTAGACCTATTTAAACGAACGTATGTACCTCCTTCTCTTTATTTTGCTAGAGCTACCATAAGTCAACAGGAAGTGCTCACTGAGCATGCTCAGACACTACAATCTACGTGCTGCCCTTAGATCGAAGTGAACCACCTTAGACTGTACACATACACTTCAGTTGAAGTGCTGCACTTACGTCTAACTGGTACACTACGATCTAGGGTTGGATCTGGACCTGTTTATATATGGTTGATATTCGAATAGAGATTTCAAGCACCGAAACGCCATTGGTAGATAGTGTAAGGGGAATGCTGTCCCCTCATTGGCTTAAACTTGCCGCCTTTATTTCCCTCCATTTCGATGACTCTTCAGAGCCTGCTGCTTTGGATCCGCCTTTTAACTCAAGCTCAACACTTGATAGTCTGCGCTATTTTTAGATGTGTATAAACCACCTTGCTTTAAAGATATACGACAGCGAAGTGGTTGATACTCAGTTGAAATTATGGTATCAAATACTTGCATAATATTGCACATTTTTCTGTCCGTCAAAATTCTATGGCCACCCTGCTACGTGGTGTGATCTATGGTGACAAAGGTTTGAATCATAGTATCGTTGGTTCAAAACTTGAAAAAGTGCGATGCTGAAATAATGTATCAAGAAAGTTTCTTACAGTGTAGCTTCCAGTAACGCACCGTCAAAACACGATGTCGTATTTCATTATGGTGAACCCTGGTAAAGTTGATTTTTTTGTGTCATTTCGGCATACAATCCAAGTTAGTGTATGTAATTAGTGATGTTTGAAACGAAAGATGCAGTCAATAAAGATACACATATACAACAGGACTCGCTAATCTGTCTTTCATTTCTAATGCATCTTCCAGGTACCAGCTTTCAGGGCTGGTGGCTACTATTATTAGACTAATTGCCTGTGGTGGTTTACAAGGGAATTTCACCTAGTACGAATATGTGGATGTATGATATGGTATAACAACGAGTTCACAATATGAGTTTTTTACCATTGAAATAGTTCCACATGAGCACGAATTCACCCACACACCCCAAAGTACCCTATTTATCGAACTCACGATATGACCGTTGTTCAATGTTTACGAAAAAATCACGTTCACGTATAAACTTCCTTCACTATATATACAACATGATATCTAGACAACATGAGCTTATAATCACCAAGTTGCATTCATATCATATTGGCGATTATATACATCACTCAAGCGAGGCAGGACCTTAGTGACTAGTGATCCCAAGTGACTAATAGGACAGACAGCTCGATACACTTGTTGTCGTTATTGACTAAATGGCGATCATAATATATAGTGTAAACATCCAGTCAGCCATAGAATGGAAAAATATATAATTCTAAATACATTCAAAACTATTCTTCTACCCCTTCGAAATCCACCATATACAATACACAATTTATTATCTAGCCAACCAGAGAAGCTAATAGTGAGTCAAATACATGTTTTAACCTTTAACCCAATACACATCTTAAGATTCCAGCCAGCCGAGTGTGTATCGAAGGGTTACTTTATAGTACTATTTCTTCTACTACTACTACTACTACTACTACTTTAGATAGATAGATAATCTTTATTTCAAGTCGGTAATAATTTTACATAGTACATACTACTACCAAATGCATTACTGGTCTGAATGGATGAATTTTTTTATTACACCTTTAAACAGCCCGCCAACTAGCAATAGGACAAAGGAGCCGTAGGCACAAATTCCAATTCAAACCACTCCCGCCAAGATATCAGCGCCTGTAAGATGCCGCACACCATAGTAATTTACTTCATAACCCTTTCATTTCCGTTCGTTCTTCCAAATACCGGAATTCAGGGCTGGTAATTGATATCATAGGAGTGATTGCGTGTGGTGGTCGAATAGGGATTAGGGAATGTCACTTCGTACGCGGAGAATTGCAGGAAGATATGTGGGCATGGACACCAAATATACGTATTGGACCATCTGTAACATCTCAGTTTTTAAAACTTTAATGAGTTTTTGCGATATGTGAAGATCACGTGTCAGTTTTTACGATTATCTGGATGTATTAAAAGGGTATTAACGTATTAGTGTTTGCAATATAGCATCGACTTGCAGACTTGGATAGATAATACCCATCGCGATGGTGTTTTAATCATTTCCTTATCACCTTTTCGAAATATTTGAAATATATTAAGGCAATTTGGTTTCATATATAAAATGATATACATGTTCAACACAACGTAAGATAGATAATCTCTTTTTGGAAGATGTGGGTGGCCTTGAAAAAGGCCGTTGGGGGTAGAAAACCGTATAATGCACAGTTTACTTGGCTTTCTGGGTCTTCTTGGGGAGAAGTACAGCCTGGATGTTGGGCAGTACACCTCCCTGGGCGATGGTGACACCGGATAGAAGCTTGTTCAACTCCTCGTCGTTACGGATGGCGAGCTGAAGATGACGGGGGATGATCCTGGACTTCTTGTTGTCACGGGCGGCGTTACCTGCCAACTCGAGAACCTCAGCAGCCAAGTACTCCATGACGGCAGCCATGTACACTGGGGCACCGGCACCTACACGCTCAGAGTAGTTTCCACGGCGGAGAAGACGATGAATTCTTCCCACTGGGAACTGAAGTCCAGCACGGCTGGATCTGCTCTTTCCCTTGGCACGGGCCTTTCCTCCCTTTCCACGTCCTGACATGATTAAATTGTGATGAGTATTTCGGAACGAAATGATGCTCTACAATTGTAACACCATAATTTATACCCACAAGGCGGATCCTGACCAGCAGTGACTCGAGGGCTTTAAGACGGTAAGTAGATGCAGGCTATCACCCGACTAGCCAATAGGCAGCTGTGCTGATAAGTGTCGGGCGAATTTAATTGTCCTACTTCCAGGCGGTTCTACAAGTAGATGCGTGAAATAGGCAGCTGACAAAGAGAAACCGCGATCTGCCAATTAGCTGCGGGAAATAAGAGGCGGGCGAATTTAATCTGCCCTTCTCAAACATTGCTGCTTAGGATCCGAAAAAGTTTCCAACTGCCTTACTACCCCAACGGCCTTTTTCAAGGCCACCCAAAACCTCCAAAAAGAGATCTATCTTACGTGATGTTGATTCATTGTTTGTTCGTTTAATTGTATACAGGTATATGTCAATACTGCTCGCACTGTTTCAATTATGATAAAATAAGATTTGTCAGTATCAGTAATCTATTTTTTCAATGACTTTAGCATGATCAGATACCACGATACACAATCAAAAGTGAAACACTAGCAGGTAATACAATAAGTTATATCGATCAACAATAATAACGCAAAATATGGAGAATGGACGCGACACAAGCAATAACATGGAATGCATAGTTATTTCAATATTTCTGAATTTGTATAACCACTTCACATAGGCGCTCTCATCCTGAGAGCTAAAACAAACTATAGTCATTATAACAGGAGCCGTGGCAAGCATAGCTACTAAGTCCAGCAACCCGAGGTGAAATATTTTGCAATACCGGTCTTTTCTCTGGTACACTTTCACATATATGCTTCCGATATAGGCTAATATGAAGTGTAGTTGGTATAATGATTTGAAGCAGATTAGATATATTAGTAAGGGACTATAATCTACTGAGATATAACTGTTTCAACAGTTATAGCTAAACAGTTTGCTAATCCATATTGTAACTAAAAGCACTTCACAATCGTTCTATTATTCTCATGATTATTTGGAATCAGTTCATTAGTCGTATTGTATGTCTTTCTCATATCCGAAAAAAAAACCCGCCTATTTCTGATTGTTACGCTGACCACCGGCCATTATCAATTGTAATGGTCTAGCTTTCAATTGCAATCACGATTGCTAACTAAGGTTAAGTCGTTACTGCACTTTCGAAGTATTGAAATTTAACTGTCATCAAGAATCATGATCGCTATTTTAGTCATTTTCATAATTTATTACGACGACCGCTCACATTGAGAGTATGATAAACAAAGTTCATTGTCCAACCCATCCCTTCCTTCCTGCGTCAACGTAATTTCTTATCAATCGCATAAAACACGTGCAGTTGAGCCATCCACCCTCAGTTATTCGACGTGATTAGGACACGCACGTGGTCATTGCGACTCTCGCAATGTCAGTTCCCTTTGCCAGAAAAATAAACGAGGCAGCCAGTCATTTATTTACCCGTCCTCTGTGGAGAGGGAATTATAATTTGTTTACTTACCCTCCCTTTGTGAAGTGGGCGGATGAAAATAGTTTCATTTCCACTCCTTCTTGAAAGGGCCAGTTTAAAGTTTTATTCAGCCTCCCTCTGGTGTGGTTGTGTATTTCTTTTTATTGTTATTTAACCCCCCTCTGTCACATTTGCAGGCGGGTTAAAAAAAATTGTATACCGTCCCCAAAGGAGAAACCTTGCACATCTGCACCATTGTATGCATTTGTGGGCGGTTGTGTATTTGCCCTCCCCCAAAAGATGGTCGTGTATTTTTTTTTTCATTAATTCACACCTGCACCATCGTACTACAACAAGATTTTGAAAATCGATTATGTATTCTGAACTTCGATAGTGACAAGTTAGACCTTAGCCATTTGGATATCCAACCCAATTGAAAACTACAGGACACTACAAGGCCCACATATGCTGTCATGATTTTTAAACCCATTTCAAGAGAACAATTAAAAATTATCATATTCACTGAGCATTTTCTAGTCAAACGTAAATAGAATTTCACGGTCGTCATTCTAATGTATAATGGTCCTCCCAAGAACTTGGCTAGAAAAATGGCTTTATAGATGTTTCATTGCCCACACAAGTTTATAATCCCGACTGAGGCTTTGATTTTTGTAATGCCATGGGTATAAGAGGGGAAAGTGCGCAATCGTGGACAATTCAAAAAACGATACATAGAATCTCTTCCAATTTTTAAATAGTAATTTATGGTATCTACATAAATCAAACATGGTTAAAACAAATCAAATGTAAAGAAACTGATCTAGTCTATAAGAAGGTCCACATAGTCTCGAAGCAATCTCGGTAGACCTAGCCGCAGGATTCCTGTAGGTATCCAATCATTTTCTTGCAGTTTTTCACGAATTCTACACCTACAGAGATGCATTAGTGACGGGGGCGATCGGTACCTGTCCTCGGGCACTCTAGGAAGGACTTCAGATGGCGCCACCAGTATTTCATGGTAATCTTGAGGATCCGGGTCGCCTTCTGGCGTCGGCTCAATCGCGTGCTCTCCGCGACCGCTCACATATAAAGCGAACCGGCGACGCGCGCGGCAGAAAAACCCAAGGATTTCCATCTCCCATTCGCAATCCTCATTATGGCGCACTTTGACCGCCATAAAACATAACAATATCCATAAATATGTGCACGAAGGATAGGCTCCGTGACGTAAGAGTTTCAGAATGAGTTCAACTTTCCCAGTGTAGACGGCGTCAATCATAGGGTTCCACGTGACGTCACCTCTGAGGTGAAGATCGAGGTATGGCGTCATATCTTGATCACCAGGCCCAAGGTGGCGCCGGGGCAAGGACCAAGACCGGACAGGTAGCCGCATCCCAGCCACATTTCTCAAAACGTAGTCCTGTTTTCTCTGAAAGTGGCTCCCCCTATCGCCAGAAGTTATAGTACTGGGGCGTGATAGCGTACTGACGTCGTCCAAAAACAACTCCCGGTCAATACCGCTACTGTAATAAAATAACTCCGTCAGCAAATTCCTACAGAGTTCTCTATTTTCTACTTGATGTAAGACGAAAAAATCGACTAATTCAAGAAAAAGTAGTCTATTTGTAGCATTCCGCCTAACTCTATCCCGTTTTTGTGCGAACGCAATCGCATCTTGTGCTAGCTTCTCTAGATCCAGTTTCCCTTCAGCTATCATGTCTTTCCATTGGGAAATTACAGCATATACAAATGCCTCCTCGTTGTCTCTCTCGTCATTGTGATTAGCAAGTATCTGGAAGAATATGTTGTCCTGAAGTCCCCGTGTTCCGTCCCACCACAGCTTAAAACACTCCATCAATATAGAAGCGTGAGGCTTCCAGTAGCTCACCCCATTATCCTACCTGTTACCTTGACAACCATGTGACGTCAAGCCGGATGACGTCAACAAAGATGATTGTTGACGAGTGATTGTTGATAAGAAAGTAGCTGCATTGTTAAACAAGCTCTACGTCACAGTCTGTTGCTAAGCGCCTACGTCAGCTGAAGACATTAGCGATATTTCAGGATCGGACACGGTAATTTACTGTGCTAAAAGTTATATTTCTAAATTGTGCATGAATGTTCCTGTGTGAATGTGCATGAAAGTGGGTATGCCAGAGAGAATAATACACAGACTTCTCGGATATGCATATTCTAAATACAATTACGAAAATGGGGCAGGGAATGGGGGTTAAACTATTTTTCCACTGTTTTTCCAAAAACAGCATATTTCTTTTGCAATTCTCTTTTACCGTTCACACCTGCACCATCGTAGGGTTGGGCCGTCGAACTTTCTACGAATAGACAGGCAATATTTATCTTTCTCCGCTAGGGGAATAAACAATTAAATTTCAAACGAATATTGTTCACGTATAAAAAAAAACACTGGATTAGTTGGTTTTGAAACGTATTTTAAATGTATTTTTGGTTAAAATGGAATTTAGAAAATAAATTATGCCCCAGTCACCGGAGTCCGACTATCGCATGATTCCAAAATCGGCAGGTTGGACCCAAAACTTTTGCTTATCGTGCGACGGATCCGATTCCAAGTCCAAAAACGTAATCGCAACCGTCTAAACAAGTCGGTACTGGTTTGTGATCCTGTTCGCAGATTAGTGTCGATTTTGAAAAGTCGAAAGTCAATTTCTTGACTTACGATTATCGTCCGATATTCGTACAACATATGTGACGCACGTCGGACCTAAATATTGGACGCAAGTCACGTATTTAGACTTGTTGCACGAATGTCTTGCGATAGTCGCAAGACATAAATGATTGACTTGCGACTTCGACGAACAGCCTTATTTTGATCCAAGCGTGCAATTATAAAGCAATATAATCGGCTCCGAACATCGTAAAGCCTAAAACACACTTGAGCAGCGCGACGCAGCGCAGCGCAGCGCGACGCAGCGCAGCAAAATATAGTTTGGTCTTAATACCTTAGACCTAACACACTTGAGCAGCGCAGCGCGACGCAGCGCAGCAAGGTATTCTCTGGAGGAATATTTTGCTGCGCAGCAAAAACGCTGCAGGGCTTCAGCCAATCAAAATACGGCAAGGCAATGGTTATAACGTAATAACCGGGAGATTGCCGCGCCCTTTCTCCACGTGGTCGTACAACGTGGCCATGGAGGAAGAGCTAATTGCCGCTGCTTAAGTATATCCTTCCACGTATGAAGGCATGAAAAACATTTGTCATACACTGAGGAAATCAAGGTTTTAACTAGCATTACGTGAATAAAGCAATACGTTATTTGGGGGGGGGGGGGGGGGGGGGGGAAGCTTAATAATGATGTGCTCTGAAACTATTATGTGGAGTCATACTTACACAAGGTACAAGCCCTGCGGGGAGTTTGCTGGCAGTTACATTGCATTCAGAGTTACATTGAATGGAAAATATGAAATATAAATGTCACTGGTTCTTTACTGGCAGGACAACACTAGAAAAACGATGCAAAACTAATCATCTTTAATCAATCAATAATGATATTTGAACCCTTTCCCTTCCCCAGAGGATACTTTGTTCTGCTCTGGGATCGGACATGTTATAGATCTCGCAATAATTACCAAAAGGCCCTACCATCCAGGTACATGGAATACCTGTCTAATAAAGGCATACTTTGGGCTAATTTTAAATGGTGGAAATGAAAAAATAAAGACGAAACAGCAACTATTGATTTATGAATTTAAACTTAACTAGAAAGTATTGCTGTATACAGGTGAACTTGGATATGACGGACCACTGTACGACGGATTTTTGCATATGACGGACGATATGCTTGGTCACAGTCTGATGCATATCAAGTATTCGTCATATGTATACAACGGATTTTGCATATGACGGACCAATATTCCTGGTCCCATTGAGTCCGTCATATCCAAGTTCACCTGTGTATAGCCCTTGCTATCGCTACCGTGTATGATGCCACATTTTCATAATCAAAAGGTGCAAGGGGTCTAGAGATAATCAAATGATTGCTCATGGTGCCTACATGTACTTCATGAATATATCTATTGTATGCCTGCACAATTTCGTACATGACTTAATTAAACAAAAAAATCCCCAAAAACAATGTTTTTCCTGTTTCTGCATAATACAAAAATGTAAACTGCCACTGGGGTGTTAATTTTATTCTATAAATGAGAAAAATGTCATCATCTTAAGTTCTTTATGCTTGCTAAATAGAAAAATTATTCACCAAAGAGGTGTTAATGGTAGTGTTGCAAAAAGTTTATCTAAAATGATACAACTGTTGGCAAAGCTAATTTGATTATATATATATATATATATATATATATATATATATATATATATATATATATATATATATATATATATATATATATATATATATATATATATATATATATATATATATATATATATATATATATATATATATATATATATATATATGGTTCTATGACAATATCCACGCGGACAATATCCCCAAGGATGATATCTCTAGTAAAACATGTGTTAGTGAAAAAAAAATTAATTCAAGTGTTTTAAATTATCCTAAAACATGTGTTAGCAAAAAAATCTTTTTTAAATTAAAAAGAAAATCCGGTGTTTTGAATTATCCTAAAATAGTCAGGCAGCTTATGTAGGAAAATAGGGGGTCCGTGGGAAACTCATGTTAATTGTTGGAGACGTAATGTTTCTAGACCAATTTTGGATGAGGACTTCAAAAAAATATGTCTCCAATTTTTTCGATAATTTTTTCAAGGTCAAATGGTCAATGTCAAAGGTCAAAATCCTTAAAATGCCTTGTTTGAACCTGTAACAAGCTGCATTTGGTAGGAAACCCGATTTTTAGGGTGACATATACTCAACAAATAAATTTCATACACAAACATTTAGTATTTTACACAGTAAAGTTTAAATCTGAGGTCAATAAGTACATTTTAAAGTAAAGGTTAAAGGTCAAATCAGTGAAAAATGCCTTGTATAGGCTCTATGCACAGTTCGGCCATATTGGATTCAAAGCGAGGCTGAGTACCTAAACAAGTGCTTGACAACAGGTCCAGCATGGTAAACTGCTGTGTACCTCAATGTAGTTGTGGTCTTGCATTGAGGCCAGATTGGCAATATACTTGTAACCCAAATATATCTTAGTTAGGAGAATACATATATATAGTGAACAAAAGAAGAACCTGAAAAATATTTGAAGGAAAAATGTATTTATCTGTTGAAAAACTGGCATTGGAGAACTTTTAGGCCCTGTATAGTGTCTGCTTCCTTTCCTTGGTGTCTATAAAGGCCAGAAGAGAATTTAAAGCAGTCAGATGAATATGTTAGACACTTCTGTTAAGTTGTTTTCGTAATCTTTACCATCTGCAACCCCTACTCATCACAGCTACAATTACTATGGGACACCGGTTGAACAAGACTGATAGGCATGAAACATCCTGTATCTTTTAGGTTAGATACCTGGATCTAGGGAAATCTGAAATGATTCTCTTTTAAGGTTTAAAGGGGGCATTTATTGAATTTAAACAATCTATGATAAGAAAATAAGAACACATCAAACAGGGTCTTTGAATAAAGCAAACTTGATTTATTCTGGGATTCAATGTAAGATGGTCTCTATACTTTCAAATTGACATTGGTATTCACCTTGTTTGGTGGTGATTTCATTATGACTCAAATAAAACCAGACAATACTAATAGCATATAAATCATTATAATTCAATTGTTATTATTATTATCATTGTTATTGTCATTATTATTATTGACATCAAACTTCCCTTATTTACTCTTATTGATATTATCATTATAATTTTTACCATCATTATTATTATAATCATGATTATTATAATTATTATCAAATATTTCATTATTATTATCATTGTTGTTATTATTATTGTTATCATTATTATTATTATTATTATTATTATCATTATTATTATTTTTATTATTATTATCATTATTATTATTATAGTCATTGTCTAGAATAATAAATTTAGATAATGTCAGTTGAATATTTGTTTTTAACACACCACAGCTCTGATGAAGATTCATGAGAAAATGTGTGGAATAAAGTTGGAGTTATACAGGGGTCCAGTTAGACACTAGCCTGATAGCTCGAGGCTACAGAAAATTGTTTCGGGCTATAAGACTATTTGCCTTTGTAGCCCGGCTGGCTATAAGAAAAGATTGACATTTTTGGGTCATGCTCAGAGGAATAACAATACTATAAGCAGTGTGTGTGTGTGTATATATATATATATATATATATATATATATATATATATATATATATATATATATATATATATATATATATATATATATGTGTGTGTGTGTGTGTATAATTTAGGATAACCAAGGCAGCTCGTTATTTTTTTTTTGTTTTTTAATGGGACTAAACAATTTTCTATCGGGCTATGAAGTTTTAAGAAGCTATAGCCCGGCGGTCTTCCTCAGTTTCTTGCCGTAGCCTGACCCCTGTTATACTGTATCAATATCTTTATCAGGCATAAACAATTGTTTGTTTTCTGTGACCCTACCCGCCCTATTTTTTCGGGGCCCTCCCCTTAGTCTTTTAATGAGATTTTGAGTCAAAAACTCAGTATTCAACTATGAGCCTACAATTTATCACTAAAATATCCTTAAAATAAAAACATTCCCCTACCTACCTACCCTAATTTTTCTTTTGGTGTTACAAGAAACAAACAACATATTTCTTAGGCTTGACTACATTGCAAAAATGAATACAAATGAATAACAAAATACCACCCTGAAACTAGCCTGCACCAGTATAAGTATCCTACAGTGCTTGTCAAAATCAAAAGATAAACAAACTTTCAGCATCATAATTAGGAGTCAAAATAAACTTTTATCTCCTCTGCTTTGCAGCTTTGAGTGTTCTGTTAATTCATTCAGTGATCTGGGTCTACATGAGAAAATAAACCCTATTTAACACATCTGTGAGTCTACACAAACTGTACTAGTCATGCTGGTAGTATGGGCACAGCCCAGCTGGCTTGGGTAGCTGGCCTCGTTCTGGACACAGGAAGTGGCCTACTGTGCATAGAGCCTATAGACAAGAAATGCGCTGCATTTGTTAACAGTTGGTTAGAAACAATATTTCATGATGAGACACACTTCTCCAGTAAATTTCATTAAAGTACACTTCATATTTTCCATCTCAAATATTTTATCTGAGGTCAATGAGTCCATTCAAAGGTCAAGATCAACGGTCAAAATGCAAGAAAATGCCTTGCATGGACCGGATACGAGCTGCATTTGATTTAATATGGTTAGAAACCAGCTGTTTAGGATAAAATGTACACTTAGTACGTGAATTTCATACACACAGCTTCAGTTTTGAACTCAGTATTTTTTAGTGAGGTCAATAAGTACATGTAAAGGTCAAAGGTCAAATCTGTGGAAATGCCTTGTATGGACAGAAAATGAGCTGCATTAGAAACCAGATTTTATGATGTCAGATGCAATATTTTATGATGAGACACACTTTTACAGTAAATTTCATTAAAGCACACTTCATATTTTCCACCTCAAAGATTATATCTAAGGTCAATGAGTCCATTCAAAGGTCAAAATCAACAGTCAAAATGCAGGGAAATTGCTTGCACGGACCGGATACAAGCTGCATTTCATTCAATATGGTTAGAAACCAGCTGTTTATGATGAAATAAACTTAATACGTGAATTTCACACATACAGCATCAGTATTTTACTCAGTAATTTTTAAATCCATAAGTACATATAAAGGTCAAGATCAAAGGTCAAATTAGTGAAAATGCCTTGTAATGACAGGAAATGAGCTGCATTTGATAAAAGTTGGTTAGAAACCAGATTTTCTGATGTCAGATGCAATATTTTATGATGAGACACACTTTTACAGTAAATTTCATTAAAGCACACTTCATATTTTCCACCTCAAAGATTATATCTAAGGTCATTGAGTCCATTCAAAGGTCAAAATCAACAGTCAAAATGCAGGAAAATTGCTTGCACGGACCTGATACAAGCTGCATTTCATTCAATATGGTTAGAAACCAGCTGTTTAGGATGAAATACACTTAATACGTGAATTTCACACATACAGCATCAGTATTTTACTCAGTAATTTTTAAATCCATAAGTACATATAAAGGTCAAGATCAAAGGTCAAATTAGTGAAAATGCCTTGTAATGACAGGAAATGAGCTGCGTTTGATAAAAGTTAGTTAGAAACCCGATTTTATGATTTCAGATGCGATACACTTTTCAAGTAAATTTCATTACACTTCATATTTTCCACCTCAAAGATTATATGTAAGGTCAATGAGTTCATTCAAAGGTCAAGATCAACAGTCAAAA
>OZ012690.1:31417462-31459962 GCA_963942565.1 Maea johnstoni
A
Organism: Maea johnstoni; assembly: GCA_963942565.1. Lineage (NCBI taxonomy): Eukaryota > Metazoa > Annelida > Polychaeta > Spionida > Magelonidae > Maea > Maea johnstoni. Next base: position 31,417,464 of record OZ012690.1, read on the forward strand.
GACATATGTAACTGAAATCCAGTCAATGATGGGAATGCATACAAAAGGATCCCAGATTTTTTAAAGGATGTCACTAGATATTTTTGAGATATCTTGCAGAAAAGTTAGTCTTGAGCAGTATAGAGATATTGATACATAACAGCCGAAAGTAAAGTTTGAAATATATCAAGGTTTAGCAAAATCTAAGTGCAATGGACCATGAATAGAAGTGGAGAGCAGTTTGATTTAAGAAAATTCGGAAATGCATTTTGCTGTTCAATAACTCAAAGGTTACCAAAACCTAATCAATTCACGTTTTTGCCATAAAAATGGATCACTGAAAATTTGAAAGGTTACATGAAGCTGTTCATGAGGTATCTTGCTGACAAGCTAGTCAGGCGTCAGCATAAGAATTTTCATCTAAAATGTCCAATAAGTACCAAAAAGTACCTAAAAAAATCAAACCTGATCAATTCTTGTAATTGCCATTATACAAATATGATATCCCTGTTGGGTGTACACCAGTAATAACTTCGACGAGAGAGGATTGTCGCTTGAGGGCGGCAATCCTCTTGAGGGGAAGATACACCTAACCCAGGGGGGGGGGGGGGGGGGGGGGCACTTGGGTATTTAGGGGGGCGCATACGTTCGTTATCAAAATTTAAAAATTCCCCTAAAGCACTTATTTCTGGCAAAAAAGCACCCTTATTTTGATAAAAACGCTGACTTTTCCCACTAAATAAACACCCCTTCTTTTATCAAAACACTGACATTGGATGAACGGGAACACGTATTTTAACTAAAGTTAGACTTTATAATCCTCTTCGGGTTTAGCGGCAGCAAGTGGCGGCAACAAACTCGGACGCCCAGTCACTTCGTGAGTCAATTCGAAAGGTCAAGCGATTCTGTTCAATTTTTTCGGCCACATTGACGTAATTTTAAGGAAAACGATTTTAAACACTATTGTGCCTTTTTGGCGCTAAAATTTCGCTGCAGCTTGCTGCGGCAGCAAAACGCTGCTACAGTGTGAATTGCTCGGTGTTTTGCTGCGCTGCGTCGCGCTGGAGCATTACATTTAACGCATTTTAGTCGTTCCTCAAACATTACTCGTGAACAATACATTTGCTCCTAATTTGAGATACCGACGAAGCACATGCTATTACATCTTGGGCGGATTTACCATCATGATTTCCATTGGGGTTCTTCTTTGCTTTCACGTAGGCGAGTTTACATGGCCAGACATATTTCATTCAAGTATGTATATGTTTGACTTGTTTATTTGCACAATGCCGTCGGGTGACAATGGTTAAGTGTTTTATTATTTTAGAAAGGAGTTCAGAATTGGGAACTTTCGCCATTTTTAAAATTCCTACGAATGCTAATAAGTATGGAATGCCATTAATGCATTTATTCACTATTTCTCTTTAAAGAAAAAAAAAATCTTTATAGAAAAATGATTTCTCTTTAAAGAAAAATCATTTTCCTTTAAAGAAAAATCATTTTTCTATAAAGAAAAATAATTTTTCTTTAAAGAGAAATAGTGAATAAATGCATTAATGGCATTCCATAAATAAGGCAAGATTGGGAGCGTCTGTTATGATTCGTACAGGACAGGATGGCCACATATAAGCAAGTTTCAGAATTTCCAGTCTCTAAAAGTTTAAATCTATGATGTAGTAAGCAACGCCGAACGACGCTCTTCATGCCAGAAAACTCATCCATAATTTCTACTTTTCGAGATTTCACAGCATTTCACTCAAGCTGTTGTCACGAACGTCGATTGCGTATATTAATCCAAGACTGTTGTCAGGACCCTAGTTGACGGATGAAGCTTATCTGAAGAGACTACAAAAACACATCCATTTACGAGTTGCAGTACCAGAAAACTGATTCGTTTTAATTTCATAAGGTTTATCTAGTGAACTAGATGCATTAACCTGTAAGGTTCTTCAAAATCAGACGAGCGTGCTTATCTCCTTTATTTTGGTTGTCTTGTATTCACTTTCATTTTTATTTCATTCCATTTATTTTTTGAGTGTCTCATTCCTATCAAATCTGTTTTATTTTTATTAGCCCCTCTATAGTCTTTAAGCGGACCTTCTAATTGGAATTTAAATTGTCTTGAGGGGACCTAAGAGTACTAAGTGCTTTCCCGTACCTGGCAGTCATGTTAGTATTAAAGGGCAAATGCACCATTATGATGATTTAGGTTCAAAATGTGCCACTTCCTGCCACTGATATCTCTCGACCAATCAGAAGTGGCTTAAAATGTGCCCTGCCTCGATAATGTCAGCCTCCATGCCCAGACTCAGGCCTGTTTTTAACTCACTTTCATAAGCCATATCTGAGGAGTGCTGGGGAGGACAGACTTGCGGGTGGTCTTATTTGAAAGGTGACACGTATAGCACATTTTGAACCTAAATCATCATGATGGTGCATTTGCCCTTAAAGGAGCTGCTGGGGAGGCGCTCCCAGGACTGCTATTTATTTAAACCTCATGCTGTTTGTGGCTCATTTGGCCAGTATAAAATGATGAAAAAAATCTGAATAATGACAGAAACCCTAGCACATAGGTACTCATCTGAGAGTACTTAGTGAGTGCTATCCAATGAATACCAACATGGCAGGGATAAGATGGTTTTCAAAATTCTTTGTGTCCTTGTTTTGGACAAAAAGTATTTATTTACAAGCTGGAGCACAGCGAAAAATAAATTTGAATACTGTCACCAGGTGGCACTACTTTATCAGCCTTTGCAGCAATAATGTAGACCTATATCAATAAATCTGCGGAATTTAATGAAGGGAGTTCATGCATTGTTACACACAATCTGTATTTACAATTGGAAGCGAAACATCTAACAGAATTATTTGGCCATGGTTCCAGAAAATTTCCTGGGCTAAACAGTGATTGAAATGTTTATCTTGTTGCATGTTTTGAGGCCTTTGTCGCAGGCTGGTGCAACAATTGGACACCCCTAGGCCCTGTACTGGGATTTCGGTCATCTTAGACAAATTTTCTTCACATAACACAGGAGAGACAGAAACACATTTTTTGCTAAGCTTTATTTTTTTCAAATATTTTATTTCATTTCACTTTTTTTTAAATACATACTGTTTCATATCACTGAGCAGTAATAGGCAATATTTGTTTAACTGCAATAAGGTGGAATAAAAGCCAATGAAAGAGTTATATTGAGTAGGTCTGAACATGCTAATATTGCCCATAATTAAGTTTCAATCAATGGAATTCTACTATTAAAGGCCTAAAAAAAGTTGTTTGTTTCCTGTAACCCTGCCCTAACTAGTTTTTATTAAAAAAATCCTTACCCAAAAGTTTTTTCCATCCTCCCAACTCCCAACCAACGTAAAACATGCATAAAACACACATTTTTGACCAAAAAAATAATGCATTTTTTTTTTAACAACCTACCTACCCAATTTTTTTTACAGACCGTTACAGGAAACAAACAATATTTTCTTCTTGGCCTAATCATGTTTTACTTGCATACAATAACAAGTACATGAAAATATCAAATCTGTAGAATTCTATAAATTGTGATCGGAATTCACCATTTCATTTTCTAGTGATGGAAATTTTCCTCGTTCACCCCTTTGACATCTTCATTCATTGCAAAATAAGTAGTGACTTCCATATTTTTACTGACAACACTTATGGCCGACTCCTACAAAGATGATGGAAGTGACAAATATAACTCCCAAGTTGCTAAATGAGTGATTGTTTTCAACAATATGCAAAAATATATTTTCAGCCACTTGAAACTTACATTTCTTACTTCAATACCTAATCCAATATCCAAGTCACACTTTCCCTGCGATTAGCCAAAGATGTCACTCAAGATTTACAAATTGTGTAGGTGTCCATGTAAAACAGTAACTTTCATATTTTCCTTACTATAATCCCCATAATTTCGATTACCATTTATATTTTCACAGTATGGGGAGTCAGCAAATATTAATGCCAATTATATTACTTACAATTGTTATCACATACGGTGCATCATATTAGAAATAAGAAACTCCCAATGTGTGTAACTAATGGCCTCTACCTTGACTAAGCATCGACACAAAAAGGGGAGTACAGTATTCAAGATGAGCTGTGTGTATACCTGTGTGCATTACATAACCAATAAGAAGAATCCATAGTGTGTGGGTCCTATTTCAGCTTAAGAACATGTTAGGTGGTTTTCTAAGATCAAATATGGTGACAGCTTATGTTTTTTCCAAGTTCGAGCCCTATCAACCAAAGAGACAACCTCCAAAATAACCAATAAATGTAAGGCCTAAAAAAAGTTGTTTGTTTCCTGTAACCCTACCCTGACAAGTTTTTATTCAAGAAAATCCCTAAAGTTTTTTCTGCCCTACCAACTCCCAATCAATGTAAAACATGCATAAAACACACATTTTTACCAAAAAAATAGTGCAATTTTTTTTACTGACCTACCAACCCTATATTTTTTCAGACCGTTACAGGAAACAAACAATTTTTTTCTAGGCCTAAGAACTTGATTCCCATAATATCCATCAGGCAATTGCTCATTAGAAAGTACACCTCTTGCGTTGAATATCTCATAATAAGAAAACGCACCTGTTTGAATAAAAAACTTTTCATTGAAATTCCTATGATCTATCTGATCATATGCTTCAGACCAGTTTCTTCTAATAAAGCATGACACTACGGAAGTGTCTCTTTTTTTGGAAGTTTGATTATCATTACTTTTTCTGCCATATTAATTCAATTCAGGATTAGTCAGTTGAAAGTAGTGGAGGGAACCTGAGTGCCCAGCAAAGAGCGCTGCCAAACCCAAAGTCACTGTTAACTTTCTCACATACCTCAGCCAGGATTCCTAAGGGGACACCGGTGAGGGGGCAATCAATGGCTACGCCGTGCACCACTCAGACATCAGGGCGGGTGTTCAGAGGAAAAATTGATTAAGTGTTGCAGACACAATAATATAGTTGAAGCCAACTGATATCATTAACTTAATAGGCATAGAAGAAGGCATCTTTATTCAATGTGCTGAACATGGAAGAGCAGATCGGATTATCTAGTTAAAAGAAGCAAGTGACTCTAACTGACATGTTCCTTTATCATAGAAACACAGTCACAAGTCTCACACAACCCATTGCTCCAATGCTGAGGATACTTTCATCCAAAGCACAAGGACGCAAAGATTCTTGAAAACCATCTAAACCCTGTCAGGTTGGTATTCATTGGATAGCTCTCACTGAGAACTCTCACATGAGTACCCATTTGCCAGGGTTTCAGTCATTTTTCAAAGGGTTTTCACATCATTTTGTATCATAAGGTTTATGATAAGTTCAAAACCTCCAGGATATGATGACAATATTTCAGTACTACTTAAATGAGGTTTGCTTTCCGGGGAGGAAACATCTTTTTTTTCAATACTTCTTCAAATTTCCTTAATTCCTTTTAGGGGTGTACCCTTTTTTTTTAAATAAAGGGATTTCATTAAATTGAATGAGAAATTTTAACTTAAATTCCTAATGTTGGGTAATTTGATCCCTTCTCAGAACTCCCCATACTGCCAGCTGTATCTTTTTATGAGATAGTTCTATGTCAAACCACCAGAGGTCTCTAGGGTATGAATTTTTAATGATTTAATTACAAGCACTGGTGCTGACACTTTTTGTTAGCATCATTTTTATTTGTCATATCTTCAATATGTTTGCAGCTTCACATCCACGTAGATCTAAGGTCCATTATTTTTTTTCTGTTGGAATTTCTACAGTTCCATCGATGTTACAATATATCAAAGATTTTCTTCATTTCCATGATGAGTTGCCAGTCCGTCTTAGTCATCTCATCACGGAAGTATTTCTTCAGGGCGTCTATGGATTCTCTGCTTATCTGGAGAGGAAAAATAATGGTACAATCACTTATTAATGGGTATAGACTAAATCTGGCAAAAAAGACAGTAATGATTTTGCGTTCTGATTACTGAGTTCTGAGGAGCCTTCAGCAAGGTTTTCTCAAGATCTGTTCCATATTGGAAAATAAGATTCATAAGATATATGTTTTTTAAAAATCACTTACAGAAACCGGCATCAAAAATTGAATCATTCTAAAATCAACAATATTACATACATAACACTTAAGACCATAATATAGTAGAGAAATTGTAAAAGAAATTTCGAAACATTTGGAAAATGGGAAAAGGAGTAGAAAATCATGCATCATGGCAAGTTGTAGGTAAATTAAGAAAGAGTTGGTTACTAAATAAGGGGCTAATAGATTTGTGTTGATTATTACAAATTTCATTGAAAAAGAAAAGAAGTCCTCACCTTGCTCATTAACATATCTTCATGCTCGAAGTGTCGACCGTACATTTTTGGTGCTTCTCCAGGTTTGGGGTCTATTTTGATACAGACTTCTTGCCCTTTCTTAGCCACCTCTACTGGTTTATTGTTTATCTCTATACTTGTTACGATACCAAGATCTGTAAACTAAAATGAAAAAAGAAAAAAAAAACATATGTTAACCTATAATATCAGGTTCTTGGAAAATAATAAGAAATGCATCAATATGAAATGAAATGCTTCAAAAACAATACAATTGATATGTACTAACAGTGAGAATTTAGCAGTATTCATTAAACCTTTACGGTGGAGACTGTCAACTTGATGTTGTTTTGAAGCTTAACTCAATATGTTGAAAATGTGATCCAGATATGTATGTACTGATCCATTCACATGTGGAGCAAATGCATACAGAATTGTCTTAATAACATGATGACAAAAATATATTGACATGTATCAAACTGAAAGATGTTCTTGTTTTTGTTGTTTTTTGTTTGTACTTAATATTCTATAATGCACAGGGCTCAACATTAAGAAAAAACTTGATAAGCCCAGCAGGGCTAGTTATCGAAACTTTTACTAGCCCTGAAATACTTTTGCTAGCCCTGATATTAATGACAACTCTTTTCAAATAGTGACTTCTGTTGATATCATAGCCTCTGTTGATAACATAAAAAGAATACAGTGTATTGTGGTAAATTGAGTTAAATTATCATCCAGGTATGCAGAGCCAAAGGTGGGCTTCATAATTTTTTAAGCGCTGATGTTCTAATTCTATCTAGCCCCTCAGGGCTACTCACAGGTATAATTTACTAGCCCTGACTTTCAACAACTAGCCCGGGGCTACAGGGCTAGCCTTAACGTCGAGCCCTGATGCAACACTGTTCCTTATTTTTTCTTCACAGCCTATGTCATTTTCAGATATAGTCCGTGTAGATATCCTATAATGCTTTTGGAAATAGTTTCAAAGTCAACACAACATCACAAAATATTTAAAGAGGGGCTGTTGGGTGGGTTGCAACCAACATCTCACCATGAAATATTTTCATAAATAAAAAATATATAAATTCTAGCCTCAGAAATATTGCCAAAATAGCCATGAGTTTCTTAATAACCCTCAGGCTGCTGGTAGCTAATTTGGCCAGTACAAAATGATGCAAAAAACCTGAAAAATGATTGAAACCCTGGCACATGGTACTCATCTGAGAGTACTTAGCGAGAGCTGTCGAATGAATACCAACATGACAGGGTTTAAATGTTGTTGTTTTTTTAAAACTTTGCTTTCTTGTGCTTTGGATGAAAGTAGCCTCAGCAAAGAAAAGGTTAAAGTTAGTAAAACATCACTAAATATTTGAAGAAGGGCTGTTGGGTGGATTGCAATCAACATTTCTCCATAAATAAAAATAAAATCTGGCCTCAAAAATATTGCCAAAATAGTGAGGATTTATTGCACACTACAGGCATGAATGTGTCTTACCTCTTTACTGGGCACACATAGCGGCATTCCTTCCTTAATGAATCCAGCCTCGATGCTGACTCCCACAACTATAGGGTCTCTGCTATTAAAGATAAACTGAGGCAGCACCCTGACTTTACAGGGGAACACTGCTAAGTGTTTGTACTGTGCTTTTAACTTGGCTTTGTAGTCCTCCTGGTATTTCGTAAATTGATCAAAGAGATGGTAGATGATTTCCGCTGAGAAGATCTTCACTCCTAAACTGTCGGCAAGGTCCTGGGCCTCTCTTTCTATCTTAACGTCAAATGCCAATATCATTGCGTACCTGAAAATATTTGTTATTAGTAACATTTCACATCACTTCCTCTTATTCTGACCTACTCTAATATGATATATTATAAAGAGAATAAACATAGAAATTTTGTGCAGCACGTTCATCACATGCAAAAGGACATTTTATATACCTAGTTATGTCAAGGATATTTACGACGACTTACTTATAAGGAGAGAAAAAGTACAGATTATAACTTAACAGCATGTTTGAGGTAAGGTGACTCAGAGGAAAGGTGACTCGACAATTGCTTTTTACTTTTTTCTTTACTGTAATGATTGTCTCTATGAACTCTCTCTTTCTCACTATCTCCCCCTTCCATTCTTTTGACTCTCTCTCTCTCTCTCTCCACAGGTGTGAATACATACTCAGGATTGTGCTCTAACATGGCAGAAGTCCTCATCACATCCTTCTTGTGAACGGGTCCAATATTTAGACCTGCATACTGAAATAGAACAAGAAAATGCAAATACAACATAAATCTTGAGATAGATGATACTAAATATTCAATAAATAGTTGCGTAAAAAGTCCATTCAGTAGGTTTACTCTTAGAAATCTCTGTTTGTAAATGTATTTGTGGTCCTTAACAATTGCAGGTCACTTTTTTATTATCAAGATTGAAGAAACAGACACAAACTAAGTCTTAGGAAAACCTTCCCATTTACAAATTGATAGTTTTGAATTTGAGCAGGCCTATGGTTAACGTGCCTACTCCACACTCACACACAATGTTTTTCCTATCACTTCTCAACTATTTATTTTTTTAAATATGCTTTTATTAGAAAGTTATTCTGAAGGTAGAAAGGCCTTTTTCGCTGCTAGTGCCTAATTTGGCCAATACAAAATGATGCAAAAAACCTAAAAGGAAATAACTGAAACCCTGGCACACCGGTACGCATCTGAGAGAACTCATCAAGAGCGATCCTAAGAATATCAACATGACAGGGTTTAGATGGTTTACAAAAATCTTTGCAATCTTGTGCTTTTGACGAAATATAAAAGTAGCCTCAGCTTTGGAAGGTTTTAGCTCTACTTTATCTATCAGTTGAATGGAGCATTGCGCAAAAACATGTTTATTGGCATGAAACTCTTGTGCTATACATACAGGTATTTTTGAGGTCCTGAGGAACTCTAGCAGAGCCTCGAGGGAACCTAGGGTGGAGGCCTGGACGAAGACACCTCTGTCCTGGAGCTTGATGCTGTTCAGCACATGTGCCAGCGACGCCTCAATGTCTTCCTGAAATGATAAAACAATAAAATGGTAGTACTCTGCTATGTCTTACTGAAATGATAAATGAAACAATAAAAAGGTGGGAGGCCTGTATGTCTTACTGAAATCACTTCCTTTACAAGGTTTCCACTGAAAAGTGTGTGCAAAAATAGATACAGCACTATCTATGATTTCACCCGCTTATACATAGGGAATGAAAAATGACTGCAGTTTTTATAGAAATATTTCTCAAATAGACTAATGTAAGATATCTATGGAAAAGTATGTGCATATCAAATATGTAGCTTTAAATCTCTGATCTTACAGACATACTTAGAATTCAATCTAACAAGTAGTGCATCTCTATAAAACACTAGTGTAGGAGCAGCTTTAAAAGTATGTATGTCAAGTTTTCACAAACTCAGATTTGGTAAGTGGTCATCTCCATGACCTTTGATTTCCTCTTCTATAAACCACTCGATACCGAATAACTGTTGTTTCTTTTTACAGGCATTTAGTTTTTGCTATTCCCCCGCTTCCCATGATAGCACCAAAATAACATCCTTCAAATAAATATCTATATAGTGATAAATATATAGTTTGAGTGCTTGAATGTGCGAGTTGAAAGTAGCACAAATACCATCAAGCATGGCTGTAGAGCGAAATTTTGAGCACTCCAAAATCCAAATTAAAGCCATCTACAGTAGTCCCGTTTCAGTTGAGACAAACATTCTTCCAATCCAATCTAATTCCAATCATTCTACACTTACCCTCCATACTTCTACCTCATCCTGTTGCTCTGCAACATAGAGGGGAAGGCCAGCCAGGGACTTCTCAAGATCCTTAGCTATGATCTTCACTCCCTGTGCTCCCACAACCTCCTTGTGCTTCTCATACGCATTCTGAAATAACAACCAAAACTCTGGTAAGAAATTGAGAACAAGAAAAGTTTGACAATCTGGTGAAACCTCCAATTATCAGCAACTCTGATATTTGAATACTCCTTATAGTGTACAAAACTTCATAGTCGGATCCGTCCCTAGAAGCTACTTTAAGAGATGAAAACCCCTAATGTGAACATCCAGGGATTTTACTGTAACACAACCCATTTATGCCAAGAGTGCCCCGTAAAGAGTATTGTCTAGTTTTGGGATGCTCTTGATTTCATGGGAAACCTGGACCACATCTTTAATAACATTACAAACTGCATCTTGTTGTAGTTTGTTAGTCTTCAAGTGGATAAGAGTAGCTCTCAAGTTATTGAAATTGGTATATCAATTGTATTTCTTATTTATAACCTCCACTGCTACAGCATTTTTTGCAAATCCCCCATTGCTTCATAAATTACCTTTTTCCCATTCACTTCTTGAGCATATACATGGTCAGACACATATGCACATATCTTTTTATATAAACAATATTTCGCTGAATATCTGACTTAAATTTGTTGTTCTTCTTTGCAATAACAAACCCTCAACTAATACATTTCAAATATTACTCCATATGAGGAGTTATGTTCAAAGTTGTCGGATCATGTGTGCACTCAAGGTGCAAAGGGGTTATTGTCTAAAAATTTGCATAAAATAAGATAATACCACGCACCTTTACTCGGAGCTCCTTCATTGGCTGCGGCATGAGAAGACCTCTGACCTGAGTGACGATCGGGCCCTCAGTGCCGGCAACGATGATAGTGGCGCCCTCTTTTATCTTGCCATTTATTACAATAACGTCTAACGTAGTGCCCAGACCTGGCAGCGCTTTGACCTGAAAAAATGAAGTAAATTGATAAACATTCAGTTTTTATCATGAATTTTATGGTAAACCCTCCCTCAAGAACCCCTTTGTGGTGTACAATAAGGGAGGTAGAAGATGAAGATAAAGACCCAGGAAAAATGTTGATAATCTTAATTTCTATCAAGACAATTATGCTAGACACTCCTTCAAGAATCATCCTTTTTTGAAATTTAACAACTCTTGGGCATCCTATTTAGATTAAGGTACAATAGCTATACACAATGCAATGGTAGTTTTATTGAGGTGGAAAAAAATTCAATCGTATGCTTGATATTGACATTTTGAGAAATTCTTCACAAAAAAATTTGGATGTCCTTGAAGGGTGGTTTTTGAGGGTTTGGGTGTCCAAATGACACCCAGACACCCTGCTGACAAAGACTACTGTATACAGCTTTAATTTGAAGTGCTAAAAAATTTGCTTTACAGCTCTGCTGGAGGGTATTTGTGCTACTTTAAATTTCGCACATTCAAGCACAAAACTATAAATTTATTACCATATCGATATTAATTTAAAGGATGTTATTTTGGCGGTATCATGGGGAGCGCGAAAATTAAATGCCTGTCAAAAATACCAGTTATACAGTATGCTCACCTCCATGACTGTGGCCTGTAGTTCCGCGCCATAGGAGAGCCGCTTGGTGAGCAAGGTCTGACTCAGCTCGCAGATGAGCGCCAGGAGGTTCCCCATACCGTCTCCAGAGTGCGCCGACGTGGGCACCAGCGAGACAAACTCACGCGGGTTCTTGTTCTCATAGAACAGCGCAGCATTCAAGCCCTGTAAACAATGAGAAAAGGATAAGTGGTATCACTGTATGGGGATAGGAATGATATTGGTGTATGAGTATAAGTATATGGTATAAGTAAAAGGTATTTACTGTCACTCCTATCTCTTGTACAGTCAAACCTCTATTAAGAGACCACCCAAGGTAAGACAAAACTGTGGTCTCTTAAGACAAGTGGTCTCTTAATAGAAGGTCGTTTAAACTATAATGTTACTATAATGACCAGGGGAAATGAAAATGTGATTCAGTACAGGTCTCTATTGTTTATGATTCATTTGAAAGTTTCATAAATAACACTGATCAATCAAAAACATGTAATGACTACATTTTTAACTTTGCTACATCGGATGCAAAAAGGACTATGTGTTAATATTTGGCAAACCGCCATGAAACTATGCACATCAGTTGTGGGGCACAATGCAATGAACTCCTAACATTTAACCCTTTCATGCCTGTAGCCCCCATAACCGCCTGACAACTTTGGTCATATGTCTTTAACAAAAGGACTTTTCATGAAATATTTGAAGGAGAAATGTTGACCAAGATCCAACAAACAACTCTCATTCAAATATCTTGTGAGATCATGATTAATTCCAGAGTTATTTTCAAAAGTATCTCAAGTCCAGACGACACTTGTCAAGGAGATCTCCAGGCATGAAAGCATTAAAGAAGCATTTAGTTCTTACCTGTTCAGCAAACTGTATGATTGTCTCTTTGGCTCTCTCATCAAACTCATCTTTAGTATTCCTCGCTTGTTTCTTGAGAGTGTTCTGTACATCGCTGTTAGGGGTCGTCTTCCAATTGTATAACCTATCAATCTGAACATACATAGACATTGGTCAGTCATAAGCAGATAATCTTCATTTAATAAACCCTGTACTGAAACAGTACCGGACCTACCCAGTTAAACAGGCAGGTTAAGTTGGACCCCAGATCAGATAGTCCCGCCAGGTGATCAGATTGCCCGGACAATTTGATAGCAATTACCTTGTTTAACCTTAACATAGAGGCAATAAAAAAAATTCTTGATTTTTTTAAACTCTAGGTATGATGTTATTTCTTTATATTTTTCTTGACCATTATATTTCCGCCTTTACCCTTTATGACTTTTCAAGGTTGCTGTCAACTATATTGTTATTCAAAATATCCTGTTATGAATTAAATTAATGTACTACCTCTCAATTTCCATTCAAATGTTAGATATTCAAGTTGAGGGCTTGTTCAGCTTGCCCAATATGCCGTTTTTCCATGATAAGATAGTCATGACTATGGGGCTTTATGTTATATCGAGCCTTGAGCTGCGTCAGTCTGTGGTACGACTTAATAAATACTTAAAAGTTCCATCTAAAACTATGTTCAGATATGTTAACGATAATTTTCTAAACAGTGCAGCACAACACAGTAGTTAAATTTGTCTCTGGTGCTTTAAAATACAGCTAAAGATTGCAAAGACTAGCTCTGGGCATTTAGAGTACCTACCTTATTTAGGGCGACTATAAAAGGTGTTTTTCTACTCTTGAGCAGGTTGATGGATTCTATTGTTTGTGGTTCTAGACCGTGCATAATATCCACCACCAGGATGGCGATATCACACAGGGAGGAACCTCGAGATCGAAGATTACTGAAAGACTCGTGGCCGGGCGTGTCGATGATCAGGAGACCAGGCACTCTTAGCTCCTTCTTGGAAAACTGGAAACAAAATAAAACCAAAAATGTACAATTATTATTATTGTTATTGTATTATTATCATCATTATTGTTATTATCAGCATTATAATAATTATTATTACAACTATTATTAATATTATTATTATTTTTAATCATTATTACTATTATTATCATTATTATTATTGTTATTATCATCATCATTATTATCATCATTATTATCATTTTTGTTTTTATTTTCATTATTATTATCATTATCATAATTACTATCATTATCATAATAATTATCATCATTATAATTATCATCATAATTATCATAATGATCATCAATATCATTATAATATTTTTTATAATTATTATCATCATTATGATCATCCTGATCATGTTTGTCATCATTGTTATCATTACTTATCCCACCCTTAATATTAGAATTATCATCATCACCATTGTTATCAACTGGCTGGTCATGTTTTAGCCTTAATATGGCAGTCACGATAAATACAATTTCAAATACTTACATCTTTGCACATAGTGGTGGCGTTTTTGATAGCGTAGTCTGGCACGTTGGTGGCACCTATCTGCTGTGTGATACCTCCTGCTTCACCATCCTGGACATTGGTACGGCGTAACTGCAATAAAACATGAAACTCCATAAAAATAATGCTGACAGTTACCCTAATGTAGGGATCTAGAACACTTTTGAGAATAACAAAACAGACTTGATACAAATTATGCATATATTTTCTTTTATTCAGAAAAGTAATGTCGGGATCTAAAATACTATTGAATATAGAAATGTTTTGTGATGATCTGGGACACTTTTGAACAAAACAAATACACCTTGGTAAATATCATACATAGCATGGTCTTAGCCAATATTTGGAAACAGGGTGTCCAATTAGAGGTTTCATAGACTTTTGCGTGTCCAAAGTGTTTTGTGTGTCTTATAAAAGTGACACTACAGGTCCTACATCTTCTATCTTCTAAGAAAAGTCATCATCAGCAAATTCTGCCAAAAATTTAGGGTGTCCAAACTGTCAAAAAATAGTGTTCTGGGTGTCCAAATGACACACTGGACGCATAGACTGCTAAGCCCCTGAATTACATAGATTACTTATTGAAGAGTATAATCTGGATCTAGTATTTTTTTGAGAATAACAAAACAGGCTTGATACAAATTATGCATATGTTGTTTTTTTAATTCAGAATAGTAATATCGGGATCTAGAATACTATTGAATATAGAAATGTTTTGTGATAATCTGGGACACTTTTGAACAAAACAATTACACCTTGGTATATATCATACATAATTATTTATTGAAGAGTATAATCTGGATCAAGTATATTTTTGAGAATAACAAAACAAAGTCTGACTCCTTGATACAAATTATGCTTATATTTTCTTTCGAAAAGTAATGTTGGGATTTAGAATACTATTAATACCACAATGTGTGTACATCAATCACAGAACTCAAAAGGTGTGCATGCAGTGCAGGAGCCTTGGTTCAGTGCAACCCAGGAGGACAGTGCAACCCCCCAAGGGAGTTTTGCTAATTACCTTGTCGAGGATCTTGGTTTTTCCTGTATCCACATGGCCCAAGACACACACCACTGGTGCACGTAGCCTATCCGCAGTCTTATTTTTTTCAGACAACTCTTGTCTTTTCTACAACAAAAATAAACAGAAATTAGGAAATTTCATCAATACATGTAATTGGAATCAGTTGAGATGTTCATTGTAGACCAATACGTCTTTTGTCTCAATCGTGATGGCAGTATTTTTCGAAGTTGTGTCTGTACTAAAGGGTAGTAAGATATTCTTTTCAAAACTTTCAAATACCCTTCCATCAATTGTGTATCTTAACTGTTAAGGGTCGACCTTAGTTTAGTCATTGTACCTATCCAATACTATTTCTTAAATTTCAAATTGCACATATGTGCAACAGGATTTTCATTTTCCGTAGACATGTATTTGGCAATGTATCAGTCAAAAGCATTACAAATCGTTCAGTGTCATATAAATACAATATTTACAGTAAGATATACAAAAAACTCAGAGGTGTTTATATTTTCATCATGTATCCCTTAAATCTATAATATGTGTGTTACAATTTGTACCAACTATTTTATCCAATACTTACTTGAATTCTGTCTAGAGCTTTTTGTTTTGCTCTCTCTGCAGCTGTCATGTCATCATCTTCATCGCTACTCTCCTCTTCTTCTGAGTCAGACTCCTCCTCTTCTGACTCCTCCTCATCATCATCTGACTCCTCTTCCTCTTCACTCTCCTCCTCATCCTCCTTACTCTCCGGGCTTTCCTCTCTCTCCTCGGATGAAGGCTTGGATGTTGCAGCCGCCGACTCAGTTTTCACCTCTGCTTCTTTTTCTGCAGAATGAATGGCCGCAAAATGAATAAGCTGTATTTATTAATTATGCAAGTATTTTTAATTTGATTGTTGAAAAAAAAGGTTGAAAGAAAGTCAAGTAATGGCTTAGATATTTGTCAAATAATTAAGCATTTGATCATCACTATAAGACAAACGCTATTTGCATAGTGTGAAGTTCACAGCATATTTCTCGCATGTCTTTCTTGTTTTGTGATGTCTTTCTTGTGAAATATGCAACCTGATAAATCAACAATACTGTTCAGCAGAAGCTTTCACTTTAAAAAAAAACACAATCCAAAATTACAAGTAATTTTATATTATCCAAATAGTTTATAGCAAATACATGGTGCAATATTTTTTAATTTTGCACCATATATTCATAGGTTACAATAATTGTCTATTTCACACATCTTAAGTTTGCACCTCTGTCCTAAATTTGTGTTAGTTAAATATAAACTCATGCAAACTTTGTTTTATAGAAAAATATATAATAGGAAATATCCTAGTTTGATAATGCCTATTATCAATAAATTAGTTACATAAATTTAACGATTACCCCCAAAGGTAATATACCTTTTCTTTTCTTCTCATTTCCCTACAAACCATACCTTCTTCCTTCTTCTCCTCCTCATCACTCTCAATTTCCCAGTCATCCTTCACATCCTCCTCCTCACCCAAAGCCTTCTCCTTTTCCTCTGTGGGTGTCTCTGCTTCCACAATAGACTTGACTTCTTCACTGGGTGTGGGCGTCTCAGGCTCGTCTAGACAAGAATTACAACACATACAGTGCTTACTCTTCTATGGAAATATTACGACACATGCAGGGTTTAATACTGGCAACGTATCTCAAGCCCTTCTATAGTTAAATGGTTATAAAGTTAAATCAAATAATGAGCATCTCCTCCTTGCAATGGTTCTTGAATCCTTCAGAAAATACTTCTGGATACGCAAATTTCATCAAAATTAACTTGTGAAAATTTCTTTTTAAGCAAGTTGTCGGTTGGGTTTTGATTAAAAAGCCTTCACGTATATTCACACTTCCTGATCAGTTCCCCTTAAACTTTTTCATTTGCATTGTATAATACTTTCGAGATTTGTTCGAGAATAAAGCATAAATTCTGAAATTCGCAAAACCTTTGAAGCAGAGTTATTAGATGAATAGTGATTTTCATTTCTCCTCCAAACTTCTTACAAATATGCATTCATTATGAAGATAGATTTTCCTAAAATAGTCCAGATGGACAGAGCAGTACAGTCAGGAACGCCTCTATTTGAATTAAGCACATTCAAAATCATTTATTCTTTCCGTACCTTCTGTTTCTTGTGTATTCTGTGGCCTTTTCTTTTTCTTTGATTCATACAGTGGCCTAGTTCTGCCTTCTCCACCCTCATTACTTTCTCGCTGAGGAATCTCCATACCTGCAAAGGAAAAATATCAACATGAATACAGATTACCAACTGCACCGAAGTGCACATGTATGCAAATAAATGGATTTGGAATTTTTTGTAATAACGTCACCTTTTCGCAATATTAAGGTTGAATCGTGAAAATATAGTTGTTAATATTGAAGGTACCTAGAATACCTGAGAAAAACCAACCCCTAATCCAAAGTCACTGGCAACTTTCTCAAATACCTAAAAGCTGTATTCCAACTCAAGCAGAGCTAAAAGACAACCAGCAGACAACACTCTTTAATCCACTCAGCTAAAGTGGCTTTGATTACAGTGGAACAACCTTGTAAATGTTCAACCCTTCAAATGCTAAAAGCACAAGGATGCAAAGATTTTTGAAAACCATCTAAACCCTGTTGTGTTGGTATTCATTAGATCGCTCTCACTGAGTACTCTCATATGAGTACCCACATGCCAGGGCTTCAGCCATTTTCAGCTTTTTTTCACCATTTCGTATTGGCCAAATTAGCCACAAGCAGCATGAGGGTTAACATAATATCACTTTTGGATTCTCCTTGCTACTTACCCCGTGCTTTCATAGCCTCCAGCATTTGCATTGCTCTTCTCTTGTTCTCCTTTTGTTTAGCGGTCAGGTACTTCCCTTCAGCCTTTAACCGCTCCTTCTTTTCTTTTTCCTTCAGTTTTTTCCTTTCCCTTTTCTCCTTCTCGAGTCTTTCCTGTAAATCATCCGAAGAACATTTGCTGTAAATCACTTTATTGAACCGTGTAAAATAAGAATCATTGAAATTATTGTCAGCTTCATTATTCAGATTCTGTATACCTTATTGTGGCAGGTTTAATGTGAGGCTATTTATGCTTTGAGGAAGTGTGTGAAATTAGATCTATGTAGGGTTGAGAATCAGTTGCAATTTCATGATCGATAATCTGATATAAAATCTAATCTTAAATTCATGATGGTAATACAAAGACCTAGCCGTCGGTGACTGAAAAGAGGGGAAATATGTTTCTTAACTCTTTGTACGTGTCCAGATTATAGCAAAATGCTTCCGATTTGGTTTTGGTCCGAAGTCTGCTATCACAGTTTATAGGAGATGACACTTTACGCTAACTGCCCATATACAATATCAGAATCAGTAAAAAGGGTGCTAGGGTTTCAGTACTGAACTAGAGGAGGGTGCTGTGAATGTGTGGGTTTAACGTTACCTTTTCCTCCTGCTGTAATCTGGCCTCCTCCTCCCTCCTCTCCTTCTCGAGCTGCTCCTGCTTCAGCCTCTCATCCTCCTCCTTCTTCGCCTGCAGGGCCTCCTGCATCGCTTTCACCTGAAACACAAATAAATACACTTATACTGTCAATTACCCAAATTTTGGACCATCCTCCCATACTGTATAACTGGTATTTTTTTTTACAGGTATTTGATTTTTGCTATTTTTGTGTTCATCATGATAGTGCCAAAATAACATCCCTCAAATATATATCTATAGAGTAAATAATATATAGTTTGAGTGCTTGAATGTGTAACTTTAAAGTAGGACAAATACCCTCCAGCAGGGCTGTAAAGCGAAATTTTTAGCACTCCAAATTAAAGCTGTTTACATTAATCAAGCCACCATTATTATCTAATAAGATGAATTCTGATACATTTGGGCCACCCCTCTTTCTGAACCTAAGATACATTTGATACAATTCAACAAAACTGTAAAATTAAGCATATTTTCCAGAAATATTTGATGGTACGAGTTGGGCTGACAGTAGATACTGAGGGAGAAAACCCAGACTCCTGGTACTCCCTTTGTCAATATTTTTGCCCAATCCATATGTATTCAAGATTAAAAGTAATATTCTGTTTGTTAGATTCTATCAACATTTCTTTTCTGAATATTGACCTAAAGACAATTTCTTCCGAAAAATATCAGGCCTTTTATCTATTTTCAACAACCAGAAATAATAGGCATGACCTTATACTTCAAGGTAGACTTACCATGGCCTTGGCTGGCCTCTTCTTTCCTTTTTCCTCCTTTGCATCCTTTTCTTTATCCTTCTTCTTTTTCTTTTTGCTTTTCTTCCCTTCCACTTCTTCCTCCTCTGTTAAATACATAAATTAGATTGGAACTTATAATTTGCTTAATAAATATTTTTTATCCACAATAATGCTTAGATGTGATAGGCCAGTTTTATGGTGGTGGAGCCAACTGAAGTGACCAGGGAAAACCACCAATTAACCACAATCACTTGGGATTTCCTCACATGCCTCAAGCCAGATTCAAGTCCCGTTTTTCAAGGGAGACAATAGTTATTCAGATAACGACCATAAACATGTATTAACATACATAACATTTAAAAGGCATACCATCCTAATACAAATAATACTGAGGCGACCATACCTGATAATATGCTTGAAATTGACATTTCTTTAATTAGAAATTCCACAAAAAAAAAATGTTTTGGTGTCCTGATAAGTGATTTTAGAGGGCCCAAATGACGCCCAGACCACCTGCTGGCTAAGACCATAAACCCTTGTGAAGCTTTTGAAGAAATCCTGATATAGTTCAATTCACCCTGGCCATACTGTGCTTTCTTTTCTAGTATAACTAGAGGAATTTACCCTGTCTATTTTATTCCTTACCTTCTGCAGGCTTTTCTTCACCAGCAGCTGAAGCAGCATCAGTGGGGGCCTCTTCAGCTTTTACAGAACCCTCTTCTGCCGCTTGCACAGTCTCTGCTTTTTCGGCTTCCTCATCTTTTGCATCACCCTTTTTCTTCTTCTGTTTCTCCTTCAACTTCTTCTCCTTCTGATCCCGCTTTTGTCGCTCCTTCTTCTCCTTTTTCTTTTCCGCAGCAGTTTTGACCCTGAATTCACTGTCATCCTCTTCTCCCTCAGCCTTTTCCCCTTCTTCTCCCCCCTCAACAGACCCTTCTTTCTGATCTTCAGTCTTCTTCCCTTTCTTTCCCTTCTTTCTTGCGTTTTCTTCCTCCTCCAACTCCAGTTCTAGTTCCTCTATAGTTTTTGGGGCCGTTTCCACCTCTTTTACAACCTCCATTTGCTCCTCTGCTGCTTTGGCCTCATCATCCTCCTCTTCCTCGTCCTGTTTTTTCTTCCCCTTCTTTCCTTTCTTTCCCTTCTTTTCTGTGGGTTTCTCAAGCTCTGCAAGGAGCGCATCAATATCCTCCTCCTCAGCTTTTTGCTTCTTTTTCTTCTCCTTCTTGCCTTTCTTGTTTGATTTGGTGCTAGGTTCCGGTGCTTTCTCTTGCGTATCTGCAACCTCTTCCTCATCGTCGTCATCCTCAGCCTCCACAGATTGTTCCCTTTGAGCCTTATTTTTGGTCTGTGGTTTTTGTGGTTGAATTATTTCTTCATCTGGGGAGTCATCAGCCTGGAAAAAATATCAATATGAAGAGTTTAGTATTTGAATATTTCCTACATTAAAGGTGATACTCATAAATAAATAATTAACAGACCATAGATCATTTTTCAAAGATAAGAACATAACTTGTGTGTGCATCATTTTTGTTACCATTATCATTTTGCATCACTGTAATCATTGTTATCGTTGTTTTATCATTATCATCATTACCATCATAATTATAACACTTATAACATTTATATCATTGTTATAATAATCATCATTATTAATACCATTGGCATCACTATCATATATATGCATGTCATAAATATATTGGTCCTTTTTCGCTGAAAGGTTTTTGCATGAACTATCTACCCGGTAGTACTGACCTCTACATCTTCATCCTCCTCAACATCCAGCATGGCGAAGGCACTGAACGCAGGCTGCTTGCCAGACTTTTTATTCGCCGTTTTAGTGGCCAAAGCAGTAATATCCGAATCTGAATCATCTTCGTCCTCTTCCTCTTCAATCTTTTTGTTCTTTTTCTTTTCTTTTTTCTATGGAAAAAGAAATAAGAGAATGATAACATTATGACTTATTGTACACACAGAGAAGCATTGCAATATCTAGCTAAAATAAATTCTGATTCAGCTGTACATTAATGAAAAAGAGCTACACTTATGAACAACACAGCTCTCCAAAATTTAAAGTGAGATCACATTTACAACTCAAACCAACTTATGAAAGCAAAGTAATTCTATGGATTTGTACATTTACAAGTGCCCAGTGGAAGTATCAACACTATCTAAACAACAAATAACCATAAGTGTGAGGTTAAAAACAGAGCAAGCTTGCAACATCCTAAATTTCTAATGCATCCTCTTAAAATCTAATTATTCTATACTTACGTATGAGTATTTTCATTTGTAATGTTTATGAGCTGGACATACATGTCCCAAATTTAGAGTAATGTGTAACTTCTTCAAATCCTTCATTTCATTTATCAAAAATACACATTACTTTTCAAATAATAAATCATGAATAACAAATACCTTTTCTTTTTTGGATTTAGGGGCAGGAACATTTCCATTTGGAACATCTTCGTCGTCATCAGGTTTGATACCAGCCTCCAAGGACAGTGCAGCTATTTCAGCTGCTATATCATCCTCTTCATCTCTGATGGCAGAATAAATGCACCAAAATAATTAACAAAGTTGAGCTCATAAAAGGAGAAAATTCAGACGGTTTCATTTCTGGCACGGAAGGCTTTATTTCATTGAGCAATTCATCATGGACATGGAATAAGGGTTTCTGAATTGGATGATATATATAGGACCGAAACTAACCCAAAATTTTACAAGTAGAATAAGTTGAGTGTAAATGATGATAGGAATTCACATTGATTTACAAAATCACAGCAATTGTGACATTCATTATTAGTCATTGAGAACTAACAGCACAAGTTAAGATGCATGCAAGCTAAAAATGTATTTTAGCAATAATTTCAATCTTGGACTTCAGAAAACTTAATACCTGAATTCAATGATCACACAAGATGGGAGATGGCAGTCTGGGGAAGGGTATTTTTAATAACCTGAATACACATTATCATCATGCCTTTATAATGCAATGAATAGCTATCATGCCTAGGAAAGAAGGAATGTTTGGAATTTTTTAGCTGGATTAATCACTGATTAATCATAATCGACGAATTCATCATAAATTTCAAAATATTTTAAATCTCCAAAATCATTACATTTTTACCAAGAATCTTGATGTAAATCATTCAGAATATCACAAATAACTTCAAAAGTAGTAAAGAAAAGAGAACTAAGATAAGAATAAATCTTCATTACCGTGAAACGCACTTTGTTGATCCAGATTCTAGGGGAGGAAGGGATTTCTAAAGAAATACACACCTTTATTGCGCATACATAGCGCACTAACAACGTGAATAATATTCAAAAATGATTGATTTTCTAATGTGATTTGACCAGGTTGATATTTTGGCTAGTCCATCTGATCAAGTTTACACTTGATTGTAATGTAATGTAATGTGATTTGACCATAATCATAGTTATGAAATTGATTGCCCTAGTCCAAGAGGCAATACTTACAAATCATTTTTCCTCCTGCCCTTTTTTCCTTTCTTCTTGGAGGGTTTTGCAACTACCTCCTCATTTCCTTCTTCATTGGCTAATATGTCCACCTCAACTTCATCACCGCTACAAAAGAGAAAGAAAGTTTAAAGCAGCAGTAAAAACATCAGGATAGTTCACCTAAATTGAGGTATGATAGGGAAATGGTAAGGAAACATTTTTTTGATACTGATGCTTATCTTCCAACTAATCAATGCCTATTCACCCCCCCCCCTCTCCCCCAAATAATATGCCTCAGCTTCCATAAAGTCTGTGACTTGGCTATATCTCAGAATTTACTAGTGTAGGTACTAGGTAGTCTCAACATAGCTGCTGGTACCTTTCCCTGTTGGGCTTCCTGATAATCCTAACCATTTAGACGTTATACTGTCTCCAACCTGAGCAAAATCCCTTATACAAGTCTGTATCTCTCAACTCCTTAACTTGGTCTGCTCATCTTGAGTCTTGCCTCAGAACAAGGTAATTCCCACAATAGTCTGGCTCTCCTCAATTTCACGTGTTGTTTACAAATTCATGTGTGACGATGTGTGGATGTCATTTAAAAGTCATCCAATTAGTTAAAAGTCTATTCGCGCAAACTATGACATTGTAATAACGTCAATGTTTACATTAATTCAGCCGGCACTGGGACATCAGCTGATTCCCGGCTCACACCGAGATTTGGTCTATGTGACTTCTTGGACCTGAGGTTCATCTGTCACAATACCACCTTCTAAGTTCTAAAACACGACTGTATTGTAAATTTACCTTTTTGACACCATTCTAAGGCTAGTAAGGTACAGTTGTATAAGATTTAAAGAAGCTGAGCATCTAAATCTGGACAGTTGGCAAGTTGTTCGAATGGTTAACTGACGATTCAGGTTTGATACCTGGTGGGGGCGTGGAAAAGGGAAATTTCCAGTGCTTCAGATGGCACTTTAAGCTGTAGGTCCCTTCTCTCTTGATGTCTGTCTTGAGACAAAAAAAACGATATATGTAATGTTAATGGTAGTTGACCAATATCGGATTCTCCTCGCCTACCTATCATATAATCATTTATAATTACATCACTAATATATAATATACTATTGCTGTTACTCCCCTGTATGTTATACTTTAATCGTTATATTGTAGTGGACCAAGAGTCATGGCAGCTTGCGTTTACTATGTAAAAATATACTAACCTAAAATAAAGATTAATTTATGTCACTTTACTTTTTACTTTAATTTAGCACTGTCAGCAGTTCTATATTTTTTATGGCAAGGGACAAACTGCTTTAATATCAATCACTTCTCCAGGTTCTAAAACTTAGAAGTAGCACCCCTGGTAAGGGAAGCCCTTAACGTATAAGAAAAATATCACCTTCAAACAGCCTTTGCATTTGCACAGTCATCAGCTGTTAAGAGTAACAGGCTAACAGCTGGTGGCTGCTCCTGTCAGACTCAGACTGCCAATGACCAGGCAAGTGGAACTCTTTCTTTGACAGGGTCATTTTCGAGTAGGTCCTTTAATAAACAACTATCAATGTTTGTGACACATGATGAATTAAGTCAGGAATCAGCCAGTACCGACATAGGCACATGTTCAATGGTAATTTGACAGTTAGCCAATATGGTGCAACATGTACCGGGGCTCAGATGATAAACCCTACATTGCTACAATCAAAGACTGAAAGAGAAAATGGAGGGAAGGTCCACATGTCATAAGAAAAAAGTGAATTTTACTCACAAGTCGTCGTCTTGTGTACTCTTCTTTCCTTTCTTTGGCTTCCCCATACTCAAAATCAATCATATGTCAATGGAATCAATAAATATTTGTAATCAGGCAATTAAATCGTAGTAACTTTGGAGTTTCGTGATCCACGATTTCTCGAAATGTCATGCGCATGCGCCGATAATATAGGCAACTATGGCACGAATATGTGACAGTAGGAAAGTTGTTGCAGAAGCCAGGCACACAACGGACGATAGAGAGCGCGCAGTTTGTAAACATTGCCTCCGCACACAATGTAAACTTTGAAGCGCGTTTAGGAACCTATGGGCTATGGGCTTGGACACTGTGGCAGGAGCTTCTAGGACACAGCTGATCAAACAGCTGTCAAAAACTAGTTAGAAACAGGACCAACCTGTAACAAGCGGTTCTTACGGCTTAGATCAGTCACCTTAATTTAATTTTCTACCCATATATGGTGAGTGCACATTCTTCTTGAAAGGACTACACACATTCATTGTTTGATGTTTCTCATGTATCAGTGAATGCCTTTGACTAAATGCAATGCTGGGGGAGAACACAAAACGTTGAGAATGTGGACTAAGCCATATTTCTAGCCTTTAAATCCATATGAGCCTTGTCAATGAAGGCTCACAATAAATGAATATATCCTAGGGGTTTACTGGTAAATCCTATGTATCCAACTTGTAGAGAGCTGTGTTGATGTGGCACAATCCTGGCCATAGCCATAGGCTACCATTAATGGAACACAAATTGCAAATAAGCTTTTGTTACTATTTTTCAGTTTTAATTTCTATAAAGGACAGTTGATGTTTATTCCTCGAAGTTGTTGACTAGTTCATTCAAGCCTTCAGATATTTTTATTTGAATTCTTTTGTTACCGGTTCAGGATTCTGGGGAGGCCAAAATATGTAACTTGTGAAATCATCCTAGTCCTGGCATGAATAGCTAGATGCATATAAATATGAATGAACTGTTTGCATAGTGTTACGTTTGCTTTCTGCTGCCTGTGACCTTTCCTTTCTTATTTATTTCCAGCTGCTGTGTGTGTTACCCATAGAAGATCAAATATCCTGTCATGTAGCAGAGGTCAGCTAAATTGATCTACAGACTGCACTCTAGTTCAACTTGGAAAAGACAGCAGAAACTACAGGAACACTATGGCTAGGAATTTAAGGTGCCATGATATATCTGGGGGTGGCACGGCTAATCATGGAAATTACCCAATAGATTGTGGTGATGTGGATATACAAAGTATGGAAGATTCACCAACTAGAAGTGGTTGTGATGATGATGTTCTAGTGTCTCCCAATGTTATTACAGGACAAAGGATGCCTCTTCAACCAGTGAACTCACAGATGTGTAGCAGGAAACTTCCAAGATTGGGTAGTGTTTGTAAGAATCAGTTGTTCTACACTGCTGTTACACAGAAAGATCTCGACCGTGTGCTAGAGCTGATCCAACAAGGGGCTGATGTGAATTCCGTCTGTGAAAACAGCACGCCCCTGTGCTGGGCTGTGCAGCATAGCTGTGAGAACATCGTCAAGTGCCTTCTTGATGCTGGTGCTGAGGTGAATATGAGTGGTTCTGAGTATGGAGCTCGACCGCTTCACTACACATGTGGTAGGAGTGGCGCTAATACGAAACTTGCAAAACTCCTGCTTGATCATGGTGCTAATGTGAATGCCACTGACTTTCACCAGTACACTGTCCTCAATATAGCCGCCTATCATAAGCATGCTGATCTGGTCAAGGTCCTGCTTGACCATGGTGCTGACGTCCACCTCAGGAATGACCGTGGCAGTACGCCGTTGCACTTAGCGTGCACCAACTCCTATGCAACCACAGATATTGTCCGCCTTCTCTTAATGGCCGGAGCTGATGTGCATAGTACTGACATATTCGCTGAAACACCCCTCCATGTTGCAACACGCAGTGCTGGTATGAACATCCTAAATCTTCTTTGCCAAGCTGGAGCCCATCCTACACAATGTACAGATAAGATGGGCTACACTGCCCTACAGTGGGCATGCCATCTTGGGCATACCAGGGTAGTCAAATTGTTCCTGAATCTTCCTCAAGTTGATATCAACCGTAGACACCATGAGAATGGCTGTACCGCGTTGCACATGCTCTGCTATTCCCTTCGACCGGTCCCAGGACCCCTGCCACAACGCTTTCAAGAGGACTCCCAGGAGCCAAGTATGTTGCAAGAAAAGTCCTCATCAGCAGAGGAGGTCCTTGAAGTTGTCAGGATGTTTTTGTCTGCTGGAGCAAGGACTGGCCAAAAAGATTATTCTGATAGGACGCCTCTCGTAGCCTTACTTTGGAACATTGCTCATAAGAAATATAAGCATGAAGCATACTTAAAGATGGTCCAGCTTTTCGTGGCTTCAGGATGCAAGATTCCATCCATTTCTCATGTCCAATCCCAAACTCAAGCAATAATCGACTGGTTGGCAGAATGCACAACAGAACCATGCTCGTTAAAAGAGCTCTGCCGCATGAGTGTTAGGCAAGAGCTCTCTTGTGATATTGATAAAAAGATAGAAAACCTTCCATTACCCACCTCCATAAAATATTACTTGAAGCTACTGGATATTGTCTCATAGGTTATCTCCTATTTTCTATTTAAACGATCAGTAGCTGGATAAGTTAGTTACTATTAATCTAGTATTTAGTGTGGTGGGTTTAATTTCTGGCTATCCTATGGACAGAGTTTGATGATAGGATTTCCTAATCATGGCGAATAATTGATGGGGTTGCAAATATGACTAAAATATAATTCAATGTTATGAATACAGAAAATACCTTTGATGTTGTTATGTTTATTGGGACTTGTGCCTGTGACACCCAAAATGCTAAATTATGTTTATATCTGAATACCATTTCTGAAAATATTTGAAGGATGAATATGAACAGGATCTTGATTTACAATTTTCTTTCAAATATTTTGTGACTTTGTGCATTGTTACTAATTTTTTGTAAATTTTTTTACAACTCCAGATTGTAATTTTAATGAAGAACATTAAGCACAAATGGGTTAACAGCTATCTTTGATTCCTTACTAGGGTGATTGATTTATTTGTGACAACTCTGTGACCATTTCTGTTCTGGTTTATCTTTTGCTAAGTGTATATGTGTTGGTTCATGTGGCTGGTAATAGATGGCGCCAACTTGAAAAATTACACTGTGGCCACCTAGGGGGTAATATCAGAACTAATTCAGGGTTTTGAATTGGTAAAATTTTCATGTAAATATATGAAGAAGTAAAAACATGCTTGGCCTAGGACTAGGTTACACTTTGAGTTTAGGATCGCACAGTAATATGAAGTAAAAAATAAAGCAATGCCATTAAACTTATGATTAGGATCAATATATTTATGTGATGTGAAAAAGAGAGGCATCTGCCTGAATATTTGATGTTAGGCTTTGACAATTAGATGAGTATGGCTTAGAGCTACTGAGGAGCTAGTCATCAACATGTACTATTTATTCACTATAATCAACTTACGGTGTTCGTCCTAAAGGCACACAGTGCAGATGCAGGGCTAACTTATTGTTTGGAAAATGGCATATGATTAGCATTGCCAAGAAGCTTTACATAAAGCTTTAACATATTGTCATGAGGGGTCCTTATGTCCTTAATCTCTAGTCTCATTTTGCTAATTTTAAACCTAAGTTCCTGCCAGATTTGATACTCATCTTGGAAGATGTGTTAACCCTTCCAATGCTAAACATGCTTATATGCGTCTGTGGTGACATTAAACCTAGAGATAACGAACCACGCACGCATATATGCATGCAAGATAATCAAATTCATTTAAAGAAGAGCCTGGCTTGTAAATCTAAAAGACCCCCTACATAGCTAAAAATTAGGCAATATATAGGCTGTCAGAATAAAGTGCCCAATTCAAGGTTTGATCGATCATTTTGATCTGTCACTTGACTATGGTGAACCAAAAGCTTTAATACGATTGTCAAACATGAACAACCGTGTACTGGATTTTTGCAAATAATCCCCATTACAATATGGCATCAGACATTTGTGGGGACCACTTACAATTTGAACTCACAAGGGTTAGTTGCAGATGGCATTTACTGCATTTACAGTTTTAGATTGGAGAAGAGACCACATGTATGTACATTTTCATTCTTTCCTTAGGTAAAATGGTGGAGGCTTAACATCCTCCCATCTATGACCTTTAGGTGGAAGGTGGGCCTGTAGCAATAAATGATCTATTTGTGCAATGGGGAGCCGGGGGTAGTTGTGTCTTTCATTCTTGATTGGTGGATGTTAGATTCTTTTAATAATTATGATTAATAAATTGATAACATGCATTATGCACTGAGTTGTTTGTATTTCCCCTGTAAGCATGCAATATTGGTGGTTAAAATTTTTGTAGTTTTCCAGAAATATTTAACTTACAACATTAATTTTATCTCCCCTTATCTTACCCAGACAGTGTCCTAATATATGTCTATAGGTATTTGTAACAGAAAACATGCAATAATTATGCCTCTCCATAAAGGATCTATTTGTGACCTTCAATTATGTACTTTTTCCCCAAAGTTGTTTCAATTAAACTTAAGTAAAATTCACTCGATCAAAAAATAAATGATGAAGAAAGAGAAGGGGAATATAGTAAGTTATTTTAAAATTTTCCATAAAGACACTATGAGAAAATAAAAGTTAATTTTTTAGTCCTTTTGTATTGGTCTTGATATTTGATTTTTGATACGAAAAGACACCTATGACTGTCTAGTTTTTTAAAAGACTGGAAGGCTTGTTTTATAGCCCTCAAAATATTTTTGATAGAATACTATGTGTGGCTTAAAAATTCCAAATTTTTGACTAAAATAACGAGCAAACATTTCTGTTAGGAACCATTTTTTTTTAGAAATTGCCACATTTGGTGCAATATTAAGTACAGAAAAATGCCGCTACAAGTTCTTTTGTTATCTGCATGTCAAAATGATTCATGTATATTGATAAAAGATGATCAACGTTTCCATGATGTTGGTATTATTGAGGATATATGGAATTTTGAATGTGTGGGAACACCTATGACCCATATCAAGCAAAACTTGGCAAATTCTCCAAATGGTTTGACAATAAAGAATCCAAGTGATTTCCTTATTAAAAAAAAGAAACACCAACAAAAATTTTGAACTCCGGTTACTGATCCAGACAAAACTAAAAACAAAGAATTTTTGGATTTGCATTAAGCCACTATTTCTTACCATTAAATTAAAATAGAAAGGCTTTTCTGCTTCAAATGTTTTTAAATTCTTTAATAGTTTTTATTTCATCCTCGAGCATGTCAACAATTTGTACAGACAGAGAAGCACCATTCAAACATTGTATGTAATGATGAAAAATACAGAGTACATGTTGTACTAAAAAAAATTCTGCTTCAAATGTTGCATCAAATTGTAATTAAATGACAAACATAAGGATCTCTATAAATCATCCCCAAACACCCAAACCGCCCATCCTTAGAAAGTCAAAGAGTGCACGATCAACTAAGAATGACTCACCTGCGGCATATTCCGATTGCTGTACATTCTGAACGTTCACAACTGTCCTTGTTCGTTCACATATAAACGATTTATGGGTATGAACGATGCATCTGTTCAACACGTTCCTTCCTTATGTTGGTGTATAGACGGTGAAAACTGATTTGTAAATTGTTTTTATATGTTTATGTCAAATAAAAGGTGCACAGCATTATATTTTGACTGACTGCATCAAGTTAAAAAAAACAACACGTTCCTTCATTTTCGAACACAGTTGATCAATTCAACCGGCCTCTGAAACGCTAGATCATGATAGGGGTGTAAAATTATAAATTAATTATAAATCATTGGCCGTAATGAAATAAATCAAATCATTGCATGGAGGGTCTTTTAATTATTAACATGGTGAGTCGGGAGATACCAGAAAAAGCCCATAACAGATTACTAGGGGTAGGGTAGGGAGTGGGGGCTTTCCTACCACTATATTCTATACAGACAGATAATCAATCTTACCAAATAACGTTGATACTGGGAACTCACCAACGCCCCAAAAATTTATGTTAAATCCTTGCTGCCTTCTTTTCAATTTTCTTTTATTTTTTTTATCTGTGACAAACCTTAGATGAAGAACAAAATGGATATGAAGTGAGAGACCAATTACTATATACGCTATAGTGAAGGGCTGGACACAGGGATTTCTGATCTAGCATCAGCGTGAGGTCATGAGAGAACAAGGACCAATCAGGGCTCTCGTATCATTTACATTACAGAGAAACCTGTGCACCAGCATCTGATCATCTGAGCATGTTCATAGCACTACTTTTGGGCTATTGGTTGAGGCTAGCCTGTACGGGTTGACCGGCTGGTATCAACTTGTTCATTTTTCTAAGGACAAACACACGGGTTTGAGGTATCATAGGCCTAGAAACCATTGAAAAGTCTGCTTATAATCATCTAATACCTGTATGTTTAATAATGATTGATATTCGATGTTGCGCCTTTACCACCTATAATGTTCAAATGCGCTTTAAAGAATAGTCATTTATATATATTTATATTTACATGTAGTAACATGTATATAATAAACATAATGAACACTCGGTTTATAGAACTAGCTAAAACCTTAGATGAAGGGAACATGATCGACATTCATTCAAAAATGCAGTTCTAGCGGTGACAGTTATCTAAGCTGCACGTATATTGTGGGATGATGTGCATCAGGTTGTCTAATTTAATGAACAGAGCATAAGCGAACGCGTTCACGAATGTTAGACGTCCATATACAAACGAATACACCCATCGGACAAGATTCGCATAACACTCGCCAGAGGGCGTGTAATGTTTACAAAATGGAGGATAGGAAGGAAACTGCTCATCCAACTTCCGTAAACAGGTCTTCTAACAGGCCCCCTGTCACCATTATTCGTCCAAAACCCGTTGCAGGTGAGTAATGTGGCGATTGTCTATCATAGTGATCAGCATCTGTAAGCTAAATACTAAATGATGGTTTGGGCAGGTAAAGTTTCAGGAGTTGACTTCACTCTTCAGGCTAATTACTCATTTTCTAATCTAAATTCTTATGGTAATGATAAAGGTGTAACCTAAAGTTAAACGCAAAGCCATTTTTGTGAGTATTTTCTTTGGTAAAAACATAGATAAGTGGCAACCTAAGATCATAAAACATTAAAATTAAATTTCAAGAACCTGTTGGCATTCATTTTCCAGAACACCACATTCTGACCTATACCTATATGTAATGGCAACTAGCCAGGTAGGTCCACAAAGATGACCTACCTGTACACTTCCTGATCAAGTCTGAAGTCGTTCTTACATCATGCCGTCCTCAAGTCAAGCAGTCCTCATGTTATATCTTGTCCTAAACCAGCTCATCCTCAAGTAGTACTCAAGTAGATTACTACTACTATTAAGCCAATAATTAATTGAACGAATTATGCACAGAACTGTTCTTCACACCAACTGAAAGCAAAGTGAATTCTTTCCCCAAGAGGGCCAGATCCAAAATACTTATCATAATTGAAAAAGATCCATCACTTCTCTTATTGTATTCCTAAATGCTGAGTTGGCATGGTTGCAGGAGATTTCGTAACCAAACATCTTCGTACCCAAACATCTTCGTACCCAACAGATTTCGTCACCACATTTTCGTACCCAAAGGAAATTGATTGAATTAGATAATGGCCAATAAATCACGTATTTTATAATTGAAGTCAGGTATAGACAGGTGGAAAATAAGGAATTTGTTGGGGAAAATTGTGTTGTTTACTTCTTGACAATCTTGTGTACGAAGTTAGAGGTCGATCTTCCATCTAACTTTCGTTTCAATTGACAAGTAATATTGTAAGCATTGAAAGAAATGTTTAAATATGCGAAGTATCCGATTTGATTTTAGGCTAATAAACGAACATTTCTAGTGCCCCTATATCTGCCTTAGATGAGCAACCACTATCCAAATATCTGCCAAAACACGCTGGTCGCGAAACCGGAAGTAGCGCCATTTTGAAGGTATAGACTTTTTGAAAGTATAATAATTCAATGCGTAATTGGCGTGCGGCATCAAGAATAAACAAGTTAACAACATATAAGGTAGGCAAGTTCCTTTATTAGTATCTATAGGAGAGGATTGTCAACGCAGGTAGGTGGACAATGAGGATTTTGTGGGGGGAAATTGTGTTCTTGTGTGCGAAGTTAGCGATCAATCTTCCAGTCTTTCCATCTAGCTTTCGTTTCAATTGATAATATCGGCGAATTTCAGCCACGGTGTGTGAGCTTTGATCGCTATTTTCGGAAGATTTCGGCAACCATCAGCCAAGAAAATCGTAATTAATAAAAAGTGTCCGATATTTGCGAGACTAGATGGTTTTATTAGGCAATGGTAACGAAATCTCTTGGGTGCGAAGCTACTTGGGTACGAACCAGTTTGGGTACGAACCAGTTTGGGTACGAACCAGTTTGGGTACGAAGTCTCCTGATTTCAGTTGGCATGAGGAAATGATAAGCGTGAGGATGGCTTGACTTGAGGACGATTTGACCAGGTCTACTAGTACACCCAATCATAATATGTATACAAACTATACATGCATGTATATAAGGCTGGCTTGGCCAGTAAGCAAGTGCAGTTTCCAACTAGTTCTTATAAGTGATAAAAATGAAATGTAAGAATTGCATTCCAGGTGACTGTGAGAATTGCCTGCAATGCCTTACGATCATTCATTGCATCTATAACCACACCGATTTGTACACGTATGCTGCCTCTTCATCGTGACCTTCATCATCGTCCCTATCTTTTATTATCTTATTTGCTTGATTGTCTCACACACTTTGAATAATGTATGATGTGTTTGAAAGAGCAAGGTCATCAAGATTAATCTTTTCTCAAAGAAGAAATGGAGAAATAATTATGAATTAAGTTTTCCCATCACCCTCAATAAAGATGGTAGGATGCATACTGTAAGATGCATTTGGTGCTCAGGTACCATAGACTATACATTCATTTTCACCTTTCTTTCACACGTAACTGTACAGTTTGCTCTGCGAATATGGTTTAGCCTCTAGCTAGCTATTAATTCTTATTAAACACATACCTAATAGTAGAGAAAATGTATGGTATCCTGAAGCAGGACCTGTCCAGCCTGTCTTTTGGACAGGCAGTTTCCTGAAATCCTACTCTTTGGACAGGAAAACATTTCTATGAAGAATTTTGACTTTTTCGGGTAATAAGTAATAACCAAATCTTTTTCTAGCAAACTATCTTTTAGGACATGGCAGAAGTGTAAACTGCCCTTTTGACACACTAAGCTATTAAATCTAGTTGTAACAGGGAGAATCTATTTATGTATTAGTAAGTCTCCGGTTGGAATAAGGATTTAAAGTAACTGAGTACTTGGCTAAATCTGGACAGGCAGAAATTTTAGAATTGCTCTTTAGGACAGGCAGTTTTGAAATCCTGGCTTAGACAATGTCCTGAAGTCATGATCTTGCATTCACATTGATCACATTTTCAACTCATATCTAAATTTTAAGTAGTCTGGTCCCATTATTGCAATTGTCTTTATAAACAGCCAAACAGGACTGTTTAGTTATATTGGTGATACTTTGTTTCACTTAAGAATTGTCACTGTAGCTCACTGAATGATACTAAGTTACACGCAGGCATGTTACATGTTATTATGATACTATGTTATAACCTGACTGTCACAAAGTGGTATTTATGTATTTTCTAAGCTGAATGGAAACCTGACCATGTTTGCATACACAATCATTTTATATACATGTGTAGATTTGGATACAGCATTTTGTTTAACATCATCCTTTAGGTTGACTTTGATTTATTCATTTTCATAATGCATTTTATATTGTCATGTATGCTTCTATTATTCTGATCATTGCTTTAATTGAAAGTCATTTTTATTTGATTTATTCATTTTCATAATGCATTTTATATTGTCATATGCATCTATCATTCTGATGATTGCTTTAAGTGAAAGTCATATAAATTTATTTATTGCAGCAGCCAAAAATGAGCCACCTGTGAATACAAATGCGTTTAGCCAACATGATCATTCTGGAGATGGTGCTACTGTTGCAAAACCAGGCCTACCTCCAAGACCAAAAGGTATTGTAGATTCCACATTTTTTCAGCTATAGTGAAAGTTCAAATGTAAAAGGTAACAATAGCTGTTTTGCCATGCATTATTATTGTATAAGAAGCAAAGGCAAATTGAGACAATGGTAGCGATTAACAATTAATTGACTAGATGTACTTTTTAAAATGACACTTTTTACAACAATAGGAGCTACAGGCATGAATTGGTTTATAATTTATACATAAATTTGTTTTCTATAAATATTGCCAAACTATCTTTTCCAGTGCCTCCCCATATTCCTAGAAAACCTCCCCCTGTTGCTGGAGCTGCCCGTCCTACTGTGAACGCTGCTGCTGCCGCCGCCACCACTGTTAAACCCAATCCTGCCACTAAGCCTACGCAAAGGAGGTCTGTATCAAGCATAATTTATATTAGTGTTTGGAATTGGTCACAAGTAAATAAACTTTTGTTTCACATTGTTTTCTGGTCGGTTGGACTACAGAAAGTTCACCTATTTTTTGAATAGAATTTTTATACATATTCGTTATTTTGTTTGAACATGGGAAATTGCATTCAATCATCATAACTGGAGGCACAAACGAACGCTGTTCGGCATGTTCGAACGATTAGAAAAGCACTAATTGGTATAGATCAAAAAGTAGATAAATCACACAATTTTCCCTGCTGGCCACTGACAACTTTTTTGGAATTAATATTTATCAAACTTGAGAAAATTTGGGTTGAGAAACTTCCCCTATCTTTTGTGTTCTGTCAGACCAGCTGTTTGGTAAAACATTAGCCCACATAATAAAGATAAGTACAGAAAGCTGATTTATTGTTGAGTTTGCTCATAGTCATGCTTTTGAAATTGGGTGTTCATAAGTGGCAGTTGTGCAATTTTGAGTGTACATACTACTTCTGGGCCATTACATGATACTATGATGAAATTATACTATGCAAATGCATGGTACCTTCAAGTAGAATCTTAGCGTTTACATTGAAGATAATCTTACAAATTATATATTAGATTGATCTATTTAGAAATTACCAACCAAAACATTTGTTGTCCTATAGTCTGTCTGACTCGAGTTTGGCAATCACTAAATATTCCCACTTTTTTGTGACAAAACGTTCGAGTTTGTCATCCAAACTTGGCAAACCTTTTTGGAGCACTACTACGTGTATGTACAAACATATTTTTTTGTCTCAGCTCCACAAAATGTTGATTTTGCTCATTAGTTCCTATTGTAAAATGTGCACATTGCCGACACTACGATCTCGCGTGTCTGTCTGTTGCGAACAATACAATTTTTAGAATTTTAATGTTTTTCTTCATATTGAATCAGAACTATTTAAGGGTGTGGAGAGCTACCTTACATCTCTAAACAGCTGATTGAGATCAACTTCATGTCACGAATGAATGAATATGGATTTTGAAATAGAAAAGCTATGGAAAAAGCCACCTGGTGGCCTTTATGTAAACTAAACATAATAAAAAGGATGTATTGTTGTTTATTTTTCTACACAGTCGAATTGAAATCACTTTTGTATCTGCCCGTCCAATGAGTGAAGTTGGTTTTCGAAATGAAAAAGCAGCAGAAAAGCCACCTGGTGGGGAACTTACAAACAACAATACACAGAAAGATGTGAATGATAATACATTCAAGGGAGCAACAGCAGGTGAGTGTCCTTAGATATAATTATAGATCACCTTAAGTGATTAGTTCACACAAGATAAAACATTTACCTGTTAAGAAAATACTAAAAAAGAAAGATGACATAATTTGTCTATGAAGTGCTGAATGTCAAATTATAGTTGGTTTTTATAAGTGACATGTTGCCATTTTGAGTAGTTCTGAAGGTTGAATTTATGCTTTTGATGATCTCAGATATCCAAACAATGATAATGAATCTTACAAAAATTCACTCAAAAATATTTAGAATGTCACAAAGGAAATTTGACCAAGGTGTTTTATGTTAATTTGCCATTTGAAGTAGTTGTTAGAATATTGTGCACTATCCTAAATCAAAAGAATCATATTTAGTGTTTTTTATATTTCATTCGCCCAGGTTTTTTAGCCTAAATAATGTACCTTATTGGATTATTTTTTTGACTTGGCTTTTCCTCCACCCTGCCTGTTTAGCACATACTAAGTATACTTTCACTGAAAGGTATTCTAATGAGGAATGCATTAAGTATCACAAAAGTACCATCTCAGTTGTGTGAAAAACGGGAAGGGAAAACACTTCCAAAAAGCATACCATTGATTTGAATCAGGTCATGTGATGCAGATTTACATTTCATTACAGTTGCTGCTGCTCCAAAGCCATCATTAGCTAAACCACCACCCATCCCACGGAAGCCTGTGATTTATTCTGAGGTAAGAGCAGCAGGTTCTGAGTTACATTTCACAGGCCTCAATGCTAACTCAAAATGTTACTGGCCCTGTACTATAGGACTGGTCAGATCTACTGGTCCTGCAAAATTTTTACTGGTCATATAAATTTTTCTTTAACATAACAAGAAAAAACATTGCATAAAATTCACTGACAACATTCATTTTCATTTATTTTATCTTCATTTATTTTAAAAAGATTAGGGGACATTCTTGAGGGGAAACTTGTTAACAAAAATGTCCACAAATGTTCACTGGTTCTGTAGGACCAGTTGAGGTCTTTTTCACTGGCCTGAAGCTGTTATTGAGAATATTTTCTGGCCTGGGGCCATCGGTTCACTGTTAGCATTGAGCCCTGTTTCACATGTGGCCTAGTGGTTAAGCCAACCAGTTCCCAAAATCTGTATGAACACAAGCTGATATTTGAATTATTGACACCAAAGACAGACAAGTCCAACTATCAAATGCTGGTGGAATTTTATCACAAATTGTTAAATTTCAATGGGTTTAAATATGTCCTAGTACAAAGTGGTATTTTCATTATAGACACCAAAGCTAGAGAAGCTGAGTGATAAGGCGGTGATGGAAATTGAATGGGTTTGAATATGTATGCATATAATGTGGTATTTGTATTGTAAACCCAAAATCCAGGCAAGTCCAATGATCAAATCCTGATGGAATGTTATGCCTCTCAGATTTGAATGGGTTAGAATATGTATTTGTATTGTTGACACCATAACCAAAGAAGTCCAATGATCAAATGCGAATGGAATTTTATACCAGTCAGATTTGAATGGGTTAAACTATGTAAGAGTACAATGTGGTATCTGTTTTGTAGATACCAAAGCCAGACAAGTCCAATGAGACAGCACTGATGGAAATTGATGGGAGTGGCGCTAGTGGTGCTACAGGACCCAAGTCACCAGATGAAGATGCCTCTCCACCACCCCTACCCACACGCTCAGCTAGCTTGATGCAAGCTAAAGCACAGATGCTTGCACAGAGAAAAAGGGAGCAGTCATTATCAACCACCACCACCACCGCCGCCACTACTGCCTTCAGTTTTCCTTCCCCTGGGGAGCAGCCATTATCCCCAACACCATCAAAGAATGGTGAAACTCCACCGCCAATTCCGCAAAGAACGACATCCATGGATTCTCCCGAAAAACCTCAGAATGTGCGCCATAAACCTACAATACTTCTTCCATCAAGGTTACATCAAGGTAGTTTAAAATCTAAATCAGCTGCAGACATCACTGATCCTGTGGATAGGGTGGGAGAGTTGGAGAACTTGACGTCAAAAGAAGTCTGCAGCCCTCAGGATGAGAGTGATAAAGACTTTAATCTGAGTGAGCCTTCCGTACCACCCCCTCCTCTTCCAGCTGGTATCATTAGACCCACCATCATCAGCCCGCCTAAACCTAAACCAAGAACCACCACGGCACCCTTATCTAAGACTCCCCCTGGTGGCAAAGCTGAAAACTACACACTAGGTAGTGGTGGTGCTGGTTCTGCTCTAAAGTTGGATTTTCTTGGTCAAGGTGGTCACTCTAGCTCAGTTATGGACAGTGGTCAGTGCTCAGGGTTCGCCAGCACATACAGCAGTTCTGGACCAGTTTCAAACATGTCCCCCGAACATCAAAGCCTTCAAGCCGTTCAAAGAGCACAGCTTGATATTTTAGAAAAGATCAAACAGGAGAATGCTATTAAAAGTGTGCTTGTCAACCAGGACCTCTCCGTGTTAGATCTAGATCCCCTTAATGAGACAAAAGTAGATAGAACTTCCAGCTCAACCACCACTGTGACAAAAACAAACTTGACCACCAGAAATCACAGTCAGTCATCATCTGCACTGGATGACCTCATGCAAGTATTTGGGACTGAGAGTTCAAAACCGCCACAAAAGAAAAGTACATCCACATCCATGGTTCAGAGTCAGTCCGTTGATCGTGACCTGTTTGAGGCAAAAAAGACGCCAGCGGAATGGACAACTTTTGACGATGATACAGCTGTCAAGACCAGGCCCCCTGGACGAGGTGTAAGACCAAAAAGGTAAGAATTTACTTAGAGACAGGCTAAACCTTCACTTTCTTCTCCTATGCATAGTGAATAATGGGCTAGCATTTTTTGTGATTTTCAGCACCTTTGTAATTGTATGTATGCAATCTGATTACAGATTGCATTTTTGCATATCATCTTTTCTTTGCAAAGCCAAACATCATGCACCTATAAAACCAGAAATATATCATGACCTCTCATGGGAAGGCAAATTATAATTATAGTTCTTGAGCTTTACCTCAATTTTTGAACTGTTCTAATGCTCAAACTATCTACGCATGCAATTGGAAATTCCTTTTTGATATGCAAATCTTAATGTCTTTTCTATTGCATATCTGAATGATTACATGCTAAACTGTGCACTTTGAGAATAATTTTTAATTTTTAATCTTTCCTTTTAGTTCTAGACTTGAGTTGTCATGAATGACCTATATGATTGATGTGTATGTACATGTAGTAATCTTTGCATCCACCTATTTTAGAAATTCTTCTGATTACTGTCTTTAGAGAGCCTCACCATGTGAACATAAATCATGCACTGAGCCCAAAAGTGGTCGCACATAAAAATCTTCAAACAAAATTTAACACTTTCATGCCAGTATCAGCAGAAAATGGCTGAACTATTGTAGGAATAACTGCCTGATATGAGCATATTTTCTTAAGAAAAGGTTTGGGAGAGATTCTATTTAACAATACAGGACTCTCCTTCAAATAGTTGTGATTTTAAGTATATACATTCTAAAGTTATTAGAATAATAAATTTATACAGATAACAGCATCACACATATCTGTAAGTATGTATAGGTTGAGAAATATGATGTTGTTATTCCTCCTTTTTTTGGATTTATTTTTTTGGAAATTTGTCTTTCGTCACATTTCTACCGTATTTAGGCTAAGTCGTGATTGGGCAGCTGTAAGTGGTGGAGGAATCCGTAGTACTTGTCAAAAACCACCACCTAACCCCAAGTCACTGGCAATTTTGTTACATGACCCAGCCCGGATTCAAACTCGGGTAGGGGTGAGAGACGGCTAGAAGTCAGTGGCAACGCCTGAGACCATCAGCGCAGGCCGTTGTTCCTCCTCTAAGAACCATTTATCTTTTACATAATTTTGAGATATTACTTTAAATTTAGAGTACATTTTCTATATATAAGTTGTGTGCCTCCATGGGTTTCAGACTGCTCAGAGCATGATATAGATAATATTTGCACCAATCTGTAGCATTGTGTTCTTTCTACTATGTTCAGTAAAATCCTTTTGGTTGTAGCATGATAGAAAAAGTAGTTATAAAAAAGAAGACGCCCCCACCCAAGCCTTTAAAGGGGCCCACTCTCCGACCAAAACACAAGCAACCTATCAAAAGACCTACAGGTAAGTTTGTCCTACCATAAATTGGAACATAGACCAACCATATCAAAATACCATAAGCCTGCCCACCATCCTCTTAAGAATATCCAAGATTCTTCAGAAATTTCCTTGTTTCTATGTTGGAAGTTTTTATGGATGGGAAATGTTAATCCATATAATTGATATTGATAGATGATAATAAGTTTGTGCACACTCTCAAGGAGCTGGTAAATTTGCTAGTATTTTTATAGGATAAAGTGTTATTCTGTTTTGGTATTTTCACATCACACTATTAGCTCTTTCCTATATTCAGTCAGTTGAACACAAACTAAGGAGATCTCATAATGATAACAATAGAGAAATGAAAAGGTGCATGACAAAAGTTACCAACTTGTTAGCTAATGATAAAATACTTCATACATGTAACTTATTTGGACAAAACTAAGTTTCTGTGCAAATATGTCATGTCCAATAGAATCTTTTCATCATTCCCCAATATTGCTATTTTCTTACAGGTCCTCCGCCTCCTCTACCTACACGACCGGGTCCAGAGCATCCACTATTTCACTATGTCATGTCTACGCCACACGCCATAGCTCTCTATGATTATGAACCATCTCACCCTGATGAACTGGCCTGTAAGGTAAGGCTATAGTATAGGGAGGGTCCAGAGCATCCACTATTTCACTATATGTCATGTCTACGCCAAATGCACACAAATGATTTCAAAACCAGTTTCTTTTTAATTTTGTTGCATTGTTTGCATATTTCTGGGTATTTTTGCCATATTCTATATACAAATGTGTAGTGTTCAGAAAATCAGCTTGACCATCTGGGCAAGTGCCAACTGAAATATACTTGCCCGAAAGCCCTTATTTAGAAAATCCACTTGCCGCGGCAAGTAGGCAAGTACTTGTGTCAGTGCCTGTTTAACCATTCCTCTTCAAAAGCTCTTCAAATATAGTTGTAGTTTTGTTCAAAGTTGTACAACCGCTCATTTACTTCAGATGTAATGTTTTAAATCCTGTTATTTGCCCGCTCTAGGTCAGTGATGTCATTGTACTTCGTGCATTCTATTCAGTTGCGAATGTTTTAAATCATGTTGTTTTCGCGCTGTAGGCCAGTGATGTCATCGTGCTTGAGAAGCAGGTGGATGCTGATTGGATGATGGGTCGTAATGAGGAGAAGCGTGGTATCCTCCCCATCGGTTTTATTGACATCGTAGTTCCCCTGCCTGAAGATTCTCTCAAGGTAAGTGAGGGCCTAGCTATTAACGTAATGAGGAGAAGAGTGGTATCCTACCCATCAGTTTTATCGCAGTGCCGTCTTTAGCCAGTTACTGTATACTGTGTTAATTTTGCGCATATAAAATGATGCACTCAGCAAGGAGCTGCCCTTGATGCGCATATTAATATTTTCAAACTTGTGTTGAATGATAAGCTATCACGTCCGCGTGCTGTACAATACTGGCATAGGGATCAGGTGTCCAAATAATGGTGGGCAGTTTAATAACTTTAATTTAATTAATGCATACTCCAGGGGTGCTCAAAGTGTGCATTAATTAAACTGCCTCAACATTCACAAGGTATACAGTAATACATCCCTAAAAACCTATCTAGGCTAATTTTTCCAATCTTGTTTCCTTTCAGCCCCCCACCACTGATCCTGTGATTCAGGCGGCCCCTGTCAGGGATACTGTGCGTGATACAGGCTCCGGTCCCCGCTGTGTGGCAAGGTTTGACTTTGAGAGTGACCGCGAGGAGGAGCTGAGCTTCATAGAGGGCGCCATCATCACGCTAACCGGCTGTATCAGCGAGGATTGGCTTCAGGGGAAACTGGCAGGCAAGAGTGGAATATTCCCACTGGGCTTTGTAGAGATCATTGAGGATCTTCCGCCGAACACGAAGCCCACTGCTGATGATAATTCCTCTCACCAGGGCGGCGCTGTCGCACAGAGCAATGATGGCATGGCTACAGCACTTTATGACTTCCAAGGGCAAGAGA
>OZ012690.1:31462462-31466985 GCA_963942565.1 Maea johnstoni
TGTGATGCAATTTCATGTGGGCCTTTTAAAATATCTCTTTAAGTATCATAAACGTAAGTGTCTAAAAGTCACGCCATTGTAGAAACAAGAAACAAAATCAGTTTGCCAAACAATTTTGTACATGGAAAAATCATGAATATCATTTTTTAATAGAATGTATGGATTTGTGAAAATGCGAAAATAACTCATGTTCAACTGTAGCAAAGAAAAGGCTTAGACAATTACTGATGGTTACAACTGAGCCTGTTAATATTTGTTCTATGTTTTACCAGCTATTCTCATGGCTCCCTTAGATGTAAATATGTACTGCATGTCCTCGGTGCATTGGTTTATTATATATCCTATTGGTATGATAAAGTTATATAGTGTAATGTTACCAACATGTACCCACTAGATGTTAAAGCAGACAAAACATGTTTTTGCGAGATAAATGTTATAGCTCTTATTATAGGTGCTGGAAGTAGTGCTTTAGTTGTTAGCAGTTTAATGTATTGCAAAATCTGATTG
Organism: Maea johnstoni; assembly: GCA_963942565.1. Lineage (NCBI taxonomy): Eukaryota > Metazoa > Annelida > Polychaeta > Spionida > Magelonidae > Maea > Maea johnstoni. Next base: position 31,462,970 of record OZ012690.1, read on the forward strand.
TATATGACTCAATTAGACGATTATTAATTGTCCTGTGATAGGGACAGTGTGTTAACATTCCGCTTTTTGTAGAAATTGTTATGTGATGGTGTATTAGCTTTATATCATCTATGCAAATACATACTTAGAGATTGTTAGCTATATAGGATGTCACCAACTGTTTTTGCTGGCGAAAACACCATAAGTGATCCGATCCAGCAAATTATTTATAGGAAACAGAATGATGAGAGAAATTCATACCATCTGCCTTAAATCATATCTCTCTGAAACTATTTGCCTTAGGTCTGAGCTAGGTACAGGGACCCGATTTATATGACACCCAGTCAACCTATTCATCCATGCTGCCCTATGAAATGACCTAACTAGTTAACCTTTTTTACATTTCAAAAAAAATCTTTGAAATAAGTTCTCCACATTTCCATATGATTTCAGAATGTAAAGTATTTAATTTGATAATATTAGGGTGTTCTGGTGATAAAATCATCATTTTTAAGGTACCATAAGTAAAAATTGTCTACCAAAATATATAAAAAAAAAATTTCAACTGCTTAAAGAGCTTTGGGTTCTTATGTCAGGATTTGAAACTATCCTTAGTAAAATGCCTGGATTATTGAAATGTTCAAATTCATTATGCTATGTGTACAAATGCAATTAACTTGGTCTGCTGAGCATATGATCCAATCTTCAAGATGATCTGACTTTCATGATATTTTGAAAATCACCCATATGAATTCTGAAAAATATCTATGTAAAGGCTTACTCATTTGTAAATCAATCATCCGCCTTATAAAGTTGAAATATTACTTACATATTTTTCTTTGTGTTGATACCTAAGCAACGATTGTGTCACAATTTGAGTTACGTATAGGTCACTGAAGATGCTAAATCTGTTTTTTTGTAAAATACTAATTCAAATATATTAAATATTATTTCCATTTGAAATTCAGTTTTAATTCCACCTGATGGTGGCATACCATCCAGTGCTAAATTTCTGAATGGTGTCAATCCATCATGGTAATGTAAGATATTTACCAATTTATGTATGTATTTCAGCACTTTTCTCCTTAGATATTCAAACATAATTTATCAAATAGAGTAATATCTAGAAAGTGTTTGAAGATAGTTTGTTCAGCTTAAAAGAAATTGTAGTGTTAAATTGTTTGCTAAACGTCCCTAACATATTTAACAGCTTTAAGATAGATACTTTTCAAAATGGTAATTTTGTATCACGATTTTCATGTGTGTGCCAGACTATTTGAATCCTGGTATAAAGGATATTGTGGGATTAGCATTAGTATCTAGCAACCATTTTGTTGAATTCACTAATATATCAATCAGTTATCAACAATCCTGCCATGCCCCGTTGAAGATGCTACTACATGTCCATCACCTTCTGCCACAAATATCCATCAACTATGCCAGAAGGCTACTGCAGCAGAATACATTTGGAATTCTCCCGCTACCTTCCTTTAAGGAAACTTTTCTTTTCTTTCATGGTTCTCTGTTGACATTTGCTTGTGTGATATTGATTAACAAATCACTTGAAGGTAAGCATGTTCCATCCTATATGTGTGCTGTTTCAGTAAAGCGCTATCAAGGACAGGTCTAGGTAGCTCTGAATTCTGAAAGGAACTATATTGTGCTCCATTAAGATACATACATGTATCTATTGTAGAAATGCCCAATAGTCTGTCATATCAAGAATTCTGTAGTCTTTGATCTAGGGCACTTTCCCATAATTCAATGGTTACCCCAGTGGATTCCTCTTTCAAGTCAAATGCGTTTTTATTGAGGTTACATTTCCACACACAGAACATTACACAGTCAATGCTTAGGACTTCACTTAAGTCAATGCAATTATCTTTGACCTAGGTCACATTTTCGCAATACGTATGTCATTTCACGGAACTCCGCTTTCTATCCAATTTATTGTTTACAATTGAGGTCACATTGAGACAGTGCATTTATCATTGGATGGGACACAGTATTTAACTACACATATTAATTAGGTTATAAAGATAGACATCCATTATTCATCCATGATCCATGGGACTCTACACATCCTTCCATTTGACAGAAATCAATTGACTTATTCCCACTAAGGTTAGATTTCCATGATCCATGGTCCTCTACACATCCTGCCATTTGATAGATGTCAATTGATTTATTCCCATGAGTCACCTGTGATCCCATGGGATTCCACAGGTTTAGTGATCCAAAAGAAAAAGAAAAACAGCAGCCCATCCCAAAAATCCGCAGGTCAATTGTTCAAGTTTGGAGGAATGTTCCACTTTCCTAAAAGTACTCAACTTTGACCATTATGCTGCTATTGGCTACTTAGGCCAATACAAAATGATCCAAAAATCATGAAAAATGATTTGAACCCTGGCACATGGGTACTTAGCGAGAGTTTATTAATGAGTGCAACATGACAGGGTCTATATAGTTTTCAAATAATTTTGCATCATTGTGCTTTGGACGAAAGTAGCCTCGGCATTGAAAGAATCAAGTGTGTTTAATAGTGTTAAAGCAGGTCTTTATCACCAATTATCACCCAGTATTCTACAACACAAACACATATATTCCATAGTCCAAGCAGAGGATCTGTTCCTCTGTTACACACAGGGCATCTCAGTCCATAACATAGTCTGAGGCTAAACTCGATTTAATTGATATTGGATTGATACCTAGCTATAGCCTTTTGATAATCTTCAGCCCAGGCTTGATCATAGGTAATGGAGATTCGTGGTAAGGCATAGCAAAAAACATCTGCTAGCAAATTTATATAAAACAGGTGCCTTATTCACACCTTACATAATATTAAACATGTTAACGAAATGGATAACATTTGAAATGGTGAAATTATTTCATGTGCAGTTCTGACATTTAATTCCTGCACTAAATGCGCTGGCAGCTTGGGCATATTACACAACCACACGCCCGATTGTTTCCTGGCCATTTATGCATGAATGACCTCACAACTGAACGTAGCTTTGATTCGCAAGCTACTTGGGTAATTGATGTACTTGGCTCATTTTCTACATGTACTGCATAGGTGTTTGAACAAACAGGCACTGGCAGACATATATGGTCGACTTGTGCAGAAATTAAATGACTGCAATAACCTTCCAATTTAAGGTGTGAAATGTAAGAACTCTTAGAAGCTGTCCAATAATTAATGTTTATTGTAATTATTTGATAATTTAGGAAGCATGGCGCCATCTGTTAATCAATATCCATTGAAACACTACTCAAATTTAATTAGATTCGCAGAATATTGCTATATGGTTGGATATCATTTAGAAGTACTGATAGTTGTCTAATATGTATCCTTGATTGTGCAATTATTGAGGAAATAAAGAGAACATTGAAACATTTCGAGATTGAGTTCCCGATTTATTTCTTACTGATACTTCTTTGCAATTGTAATAATGAAGGTATATGGAGGGAAATTTTTAACACTGGTGGGGTCAATGAAATATTAATGCAAGTGTGTATAATTCTGATTCTTGTTTTTTAGGGTTGAATCGCTCTTTTGTAGTATTGGAGTTAGAATTTCGTTTATCGCTTCGTTCTATAGTAAGGAGAATAAATTGTGACCAGCCAATTGTAAATAGTTGTGGCTGAAAGAAGTCATGTAACTAACGCCGCCCCTTATTGCTCGCTTTCTCTCACATATGCCCGAGTTTATAATCCCCGCCGTGGCATGTGAGAATACTGCCATTAACTTGAGCTTTTCGTGGGCACTCCGATTTTCTCCACCACTTACGTCGGGCATGTCATTGAACCTACTAAGCCAGAACAAATGACCTTATATATATATATATATATATATATATATATATATATATATATATATATATATATATATATATATATATATATATATATATATATATATATATATATATATATATATATATATATATATATATATATATATATATATATATATATATATATATATATATATATATATATATATATATATATATATATATATATATATATATATA
>OZ012690.1:31467185-31749185 GCA_963942565.1 Maea johnstoni
CCCCTCCCCCCTCCCCCAAAACGGTAATGAAAATAAAACGTTTTTACTTGCTCTTTTACACTTGTTCCAACTTAGTAGTAGTATGTTTATTTGCTGTAAATGGTATTTTACAAAATCATACGTACTCGCAATAACATAGTGAGCATAACATTAAGTAAAGAACATATAAAGTACATAAATCGTGTCTCAGAGGGAGACATTATTAAGAAGAAACTAGGAGGCATAGGATGCACGCGAAATCGCCTCTTTAATAGATGGAAAACAAGGCATATATACATAATTGTCTCTGAAGGAGGCATTATTGGCATACATAGTGATACAACGTTAACTCTAACTAAGGTAGAAAAGCAACAAAAAATAACCTCGCTGAACTTGAGGAAGCATAGAAATAGAGGGGGTCATAAAGCCGACCTGCAGCTCATTAAGTGAGTCTACTTAGGTGTCCCTCGCACAACATCAAACGAAAATTAACACAAACATGAAAAAGAAACGCCATTCTTATCTTTACGCGAGTGTTCTTACACTCGTATACACATACAATGAGGCACAAAAAATTCTAGTCTATGTATATTGTCGTTTATTCTTCACCAGGTGGCGAGCGGGCCGTGCGGGGAAGGCGGTTATCATGACGGACGTCTACCGCCCGGCAAGCAGTGCGTTTGCTACAAGGGATATCGACCCAAACACAACTTATGTAAGCATTTCTCTCCGAAAACCCGAGTGTTTCATACATGTGCATTGTTCCTCTGTACATGATTCACACGGCGACCCTAGATATGCATTTTCTAGCAGATCGATGAACGTTTTAATCTCTCTGGTAACTCTCTAATAGCATCGATACTAGCTGCGCATAGTGTGTTAGGGTAGTAGTCACGGCCCGGGGGGACACTTCGGTATATAGGGGGGTACATGCGCTCGTTATCAAAATTTAAAATAGCCCTGAAGCACTGAATGCAGCCCCAAAAAAGCACACTTATTTTCAAAAAATGCTGACCTTTTCAATAAAAAACACCCCTTCTTTTATCATAACACTGACATTGGATGAACGGGAACACACATTTTAACTTTTGATGATATAATTCTCTGCCTGTTTAGCGGCAGCAGTCTCGGAAGCCCAGTCACTTCCGGAGTCACTCGGCGTCATATAGCCGCGGATACTTCGTGCCCGTGAATACGCGGATTGTAAAAGGATTTTCACCCCTCATACTTCGTACCTAGGTATAAAAAAGTATTCTTCTTTTACAAATCGCGGACATGCGGTTTTTAAAAAGACCCCTTCTTCCGCGAAATACGTAACGCGGGTGCGCCCCCCGCTGTACCTGAGTGCCCCCCCCCCCCCTCCCCCGGGAGTCACGGTTTGATACCGCGCGGGATTGCACTCTAGAGAGAAAACTGCATTGACAGCCCGGGGGGGGCACTTGGGTATTTAGGGGGGCGCATACGTTCGTTATCAAAATTAAAAAATACCCCTAAAGCACTGATTTCTGGCCAAAAAAGCACCCTTATTTTAATAAAACGCTGATTTTTTCCGCTAAATAAACAACCCTTCTTTTATCAAAACGCTGACATTGGATGAACGGGAACGCGTATTTTAACTTAAAATTTTATAATCCTCTGCTTGTTTAGCGGCAGCAAGTGGCGTCAGCAAACTCGAAAGCGCTGGTTACTTCGGGAGTCACTCGCCGTCAGAGCCGCGTATATTTCGTGGATTGTAAGGGGATTTTGACCCCCATACTTCGTACCTGGGTACAAAAAAGTACCCTTCTTTTGGAAAATCGCGGACATGCGGAGGTCTGAAAAAAGACCCCTTCTTCCGCGAAATACGTAACGAAGGTGCGGCCCCCCTCAGTACCTGAGTGCCCCCCCCGGGATTGACAGTCATGTTGGTGCCCTTAACATAAAGGAAAAAACCACCATGAATAAAACCAAGGCCCAAATAGTTTCTAAGAGCTGTATGGGTGTCGTATGTGTTAGGATGTGTTTGAACAGCAATACCTCTTGTCTGTAGGTTGGCACTGATGGGAACTAGGTTTTAAGTAGAGAATACCCTAAGATACTAATCGGGGCATATGCATTATTCATGGTGGAACTGTCTTTTGGTCAATCAGATAACGCCCATACGATAGGTAGCGGTATCACCGATTGGTGTACTGAAACATGAATCGTTGGGAGGGGCCCTATTTTTGACATGTGACAGGTCCAAATGTACAGGCTGGGAATCGAACCGACGACCTCCGATCGCTGATCCAACACCCTCTAAGCACTCTCAACTACTCAGATCGCTTGAATATATGCCAGTAACCAAACATTCTCTTAAGATGAGTTTTGTCATATCCTCTCCATAAATAATTGTTTTCACTCACTTTTGAATGGAAATTGAACTTCGTTTACAAGTAAAACCATCCTACTAGCTGATGCTAAAGCGTGAATCAAGAACACCAACTTCCGTCCATGTGTCCTAATTTCGACATTTTAAGTGTGTATACTAGCATAAGTTTTTGTTTATTTGTTCATCTTGATGGCATCATTTTACTTCACAACTAAGAAATATGTCAATTCAAGTATTAAAACAATATGGTAAATTCTTTGATTTCTCACACTTTACTTGTTCACACATATTACCCACTGTTGACTATTGGATATCTAAATACATTGATCCCGTACGCGTAAGTATCTAGAAAGTCTTATCTTTGATACGGCCTATCCAATTTTTCCTTCAAGCAGTTTTTATTCCCTTGTTCAAAGCTGTTTCAAAGATTAATGTTAAGTGGTATCCTATTTTTAAAAGTGCGTGTGCGGGGGGGGGGGGGGCGGGGGGGGGGGGGGGGGGGGGGGGTTATAGAGAGAGGGTCAGAGGGAAATTATGCCCCTGCCCCCATTCTGAACACAAGTTTTCTTTATCTTTATGACCCCCCCCCCCCCCTCCCCGCCTCGTATTCTGAATTGTCCACTAACTCTCCCCCGAATTTTGAATTTCATTTCCGGTACCCCGCCACTTTTTTATATGGAACAGCCCTAAATAGTCTAGTCAGGAAAGGGGGGTTCTGTGCACCCTCGGAAATCAATTTTTAATAAGCGGTTTTATATGGGAAAAAATGCGTAGGAAACGATTTGCTATGTTAAAAGTTGTAAAAATGTCCCACGTGCCATTTTTATGCAAATTAAGACGCCATTATGCAAAAATCTGTATTTGTCATATCTTTGCCAATTCTGCAGATAACTGAAAAATAATGGCCTCTAGACCCATATTTTGAGGGTCAAAAATAATCATGAGAACTATCGTAACGTGGCTGCATGCATGTGAATATGTGAATATGCAAATTAGTGCCAAAATGCTAAATATAGTGCAATTATTTTGCAATTTTTCAAAACTTTTGACAAACTTTAAGTTTTTTGGAGTCAAATTCATACAAAAGCACCCCGTATTATATATCTAAATTACAAGCAATCTATTTTCTGCTAAATGTAACAAAAATAAGCTCAATAGGACGCCCGAGCATGATTTAATGAGACTTTCTTTTCCCCTACCCCTATGTTGAAAAAATGGCCAAAAAATAAGTGAAAATATTTTAGAATATTATCAAAAATCCGAAGTCGTTTTTAAATGCATTTTTGTTATCAGAAATGATTTGAACATGATAAAAGTAACTGGTGGGCTGTCAAAAATATTTGCCCAGTTGTCCGGGGCAACCACATTTTGGAAAAAATGGCCAAAAAATAAGTGAAAATATTTTAGAATACTATCAAAAATCCGAAATCGTTTTTATATGCATCTTTGTTATTAAAAATTATTTGAACATGCTTAAAATTACTGGTGGGCTGTCCAAAATGTTTGCCCAGTCGTCCGGGACAACCAAATTTTGGAAAAAATGGCCAAAAAGTGTAAATGTTTTAAAATATCATCAAAAATCCAAAACTGTTTTAAATGCATCTTTGTTATCAGAAATGATTTGAACATGATAAAGATATATGGAGGGCTGTCAAAAATGATTGCCCATTTGTCCGGGACAACCAAATTTTAACAGAAAGTGCACCAACTCCAGTTTTTGAGCAGAACCTCTATTACAAACCAAAGTCTGACAGCAGATACAATATTTTCACCTCTCATATGATAGTGAAGTTATTCCATAGTTGAAAATAGTCTTAGCCACCTTTGTTTAGAATCTAATCCAGCAGGCAAATTTCAATATCAGTTATCACTGAAAATATATAATAATATTACCAAAAATCCAAAATCGTTTTTTAATGTATCTTTATTATCAGAAATGATTTGAACATGATAAAAATAACTGGTGGGCTGTAAAAATGATTGCCCAATTATCCGGGAAAACCAAATTTCAACAGAAAGTGCACCAAATCCAGTTTTTGATTAGAACTTCTATTTCAAATGAAAGTATGACTGCAGATATGATATTTTGAATCCCTCATATGAGAGAGTGATTCTATAGTTTAAGGCAGCCTTAGTATCAATTGTTTTAGGCCAATTCCCCTTAGAGTAGAGCCTTATCTAACAAGCAAAATGTCAGTCTGGGTAGTTTTACCAAGAGTTATATAATGGAACAATTTGATGGTGTTCTTTTATTTAACATGGTTTACAAAGTTACAAACATGCTTGCACAAAAGCCGAAAAGGGTTTTGACTCTTTCCACCTTATTGAATTTCACCAAAACATGGTCATTTCAAACCCGCCTTTTTGGGTATCAAATGGTAAGGGATTGGTTCCAATTTGGCATGTTTATGGCTAAGAGTATTACAAATATAGAGAAAGGGCATCATATAATGTCTGATGGTGTTATAAGCTAGATTGCCCAATAGTCATAGACCACAAAATATTACTACACTTTGCTCATTTTTGCTCAAGTTCATTTTGATTTATATTGAGATGCCCGTTTTTCCAATATTAGACCTCCTTTGCGTTAATATGTTATTTTTGGTACCTTATTAGATTGTTCTTCCTTAATGCTTTGGGTCATTTGGGTCATTTAAACCGGTTTATTATATGAAGAGCACTCAATCTAGATAAGCTTATGAAAAAATTCACTCTATATTTACCCAACTTTCCTCGACTGACATTGAAGTGGGCCTCTGTACCCCTCCCCAGCTTATTCCAGCTATCTGTGGTGATTAAACACCAAAAAAGGCTTTCATTCACGCCCACCTCAACATGTAGCAAAAAGATTGTCCCCTACCCCCTCTGTTGGTCTCAGCAACTGTAGAATGTCTCTCTGTATCTCTTCCTGGCTGCTACCCTGAATACTTACTGAGAACCAATCTTTGCTATTATCCCGATACCTCAATAGGATGGCTACCTGCAACCTATCATGAATAGGCTCAGACGGCCCATATTCTATACCATTTATTACCCTTTATAGAATCTTATACATTGCCTACAGCACAATTCACTAATTGAAGCTATGCATTAATGAATGGACAACAATAAAATCACATCTCAAAACGAATTCTATAATGTTTTATGGGGAAGTCAAGGTTAGATTTTGTTGTATCAGAGAGATTTGCAGCATGGCCCATATTTAATGTTATTGTGACTGCAGGAAGATCGAAGATGGCCAAGATTACCAACTGGTTATGTTGTAAAATAATCATGGCGGTCCATATTTCTAGAGTGGTCAATATTTCTGAGAATTTACGGTAGCCCTTAAGGCTGAGTACCTGTGTTGCGATTAACCTGGCCAAATAACCTGAGTATCTGAATCTGAGATGGAATTCAAGTACTGTAGATCTAGTTAATTTGCAATGTCTAAAATTTGCTGATCTAGCTTTTTTCAAAATTTGCCAAATCTTAATATACCCCATATTTGCACCCCTTATGACAAGAAAGTGTAAACTTTCAAGTGAACCCTACAGATTCAAACGTATGCTTTGCCAAAAAGCTGGTAAGTTTTGAAATGTACCTTTAGCAATCAAACATCGTATATACTCATTTATCTATATGCGAAGTTTCATTTTTAGAGACCAATGATTTATTATTCTATGCACGAGTAACCAAGAATTACGGGATAATCTTACAATGCGCTACATGACAGCCTGACCATCCCCCCAAGTTGGCTACTCTTGGAATAAAATACATAAATTGATACCAAGGGAAAAAGTAGGGTGTTCGATATGAACACCCAACCCTTTTTTACATGTTTGCCTTCATCCCGTTAGGTTTAACATCCAAAAATGAGAAAAAAATATTACATAACTCTTGGTAAAACTACACGTACTGACATTTTGCTTGCTAGATTAGGCTCTAGCCAAAAGAGAATTTGCCTAAACCAATGGATATTAAGGCTGCCTTCAACTACAGAATTACTCTCTCATATGAGTGGTTCAAAATACCATACTTGCAGTCAGACTTTCATTTGAAATAGAAGTTCCACTCAAAAACTAGATTTGGTGCATTTTCTGTTGAAATTTGGTTGTCCCGGACAAATGGGCAATAATTTTTACAGCCCACCAGTTATTTTCATCATGTTCAAATCATTTCTAATAACAAAGATGCATCTAAAACAATTTGGGATTTTTGATGATATTTTAAAACATTTTCACCTATCTTTTGGCCATTTTTTCCTAAATTTGGTTGTCCCGGACGACTGGGCAAACATTTTGGACAGCCCACCAGTAATTTTAAGCATGTTCAAATAATTTTTAATAACAAAGATGCATATAAAAACGATTTCGGTTTTTTGATAATATTCAAAAATATTTTCAATTATTTTTTGGCCATTTCTTCCAAAATTTGGTTGCCCCAGACAACTGGGCAAATATTTTTGACAGCCCACCAGTTACTTTTATCATGTTCAAATCATTTCTGATAACAAAAATGCATTTAAAAACGACTTCGGATTTTTGATAATATTCTAAAATATTTTCACTTATTTTTTGGCCATTTTTTCAACATAGGGGTAGGGGAAAAGAAAGTCTCATTAAATCATGCTCGGGCGTCCTATTGAGCTTATTTTTGTTACATTTAGCAGAAAATAGATTGCTTGTAATTTAGATATATAATACGGGGTGCTTTTGTATGAATTTGACTCCAAAAAACTTAAAGTTTGTCAAAAGTTTTGAAAAATTGCAAAATAATTGCACTATATTTAGCATTTCGGCACTAATTTGCATATTCACATATTCACATGCATGCAGCCACGTTACGATAGTTCTCATGATTATTTTTGACCCTCAAAATATGGGTCTAGAGGCCATTATTCTTCAGTTATCTGCAGAATTGTCAAAGATATGACAAATACAGATTTTTGCATAATGGCGTCTTAATTTGCATAAAAATGGCACGTGGGACATTTTTACAACTTTTTAACATAGCAAATCGTTTCCTATGCATTTTTTCCCATATAAAACCGCTTATTAAAAATTGATTTCCGAGGGTGCACAGAACCCCCCTTTCCTGACTAGACTATAATGGATTGCTATCAGTATGACTTGTGCGTTTGTGGTTTATATATTCCGTTTCCCCCTGTCGCAGGTGTGAGTTGTGAAGGCGATTTCGTATACCTGGAGAACTATCCCGAACTGTCCTGCTACAAGTTCGAACTGGGACCATTGCAGTGGGCGGCAGCAAAAGATGTCTGTTCTGATGCATATGGCGCCAACCTGGTTACGTTCGAAACAGTTGAGGAACATCAGGCAATGATTGACAACCTGAAAGCACGCAGTAAGTTGGGGCGAGTTATCTTTCCCAGATTTACCATAAGAATCCAACATGTTTTATTCATTTACCTATCTTAGGTTTGTACCTGGGAGTAACGTGATTTAAGTAATTAAAATGATAAACCATGCAGATGCCGCGCAGATCTTGCAACGCAGTGTTGGTCCAACCCAAAACACCGTGAAAACACACTGTAGCAGCGCAGCGCAGCAAAACTCTGAGCAATTCAAACTGCAGCAGGATTTGGCTTCAGCTTGTAACTTTTCCTCCATGTTGTAGGAACACGCGGAGAAAGGGCAAGGCAATCTCCTGGTCATCACTTCATAGTCATTGCCTTGCCCTATTTTGATTGGCTGAAGGCCTTGCAGCGTTTTTGCTGCGAAGCAAAGTATTCCTCCAGAGAATTACTAGTATGTGCTGTGCTGCTCCAGTGTTAGGGATTAAGATTAGGCAGATGGCCTTGTATTGATTTATAGCTGAGACCGCCAAAGCCAACCAAAGGACATTCTGGACGAAGCTATAAATCAACACAAGGCCATCAGCTCAATCTTAATGAATATCATAGCAAGCCAAAATATGTATAAGCTTATTCATACTCTTCAAAAACCTATGATTTGATAAAGTACCTGAGTAGCCATCATGTTTAGTTGTCTGCTTGAAATCATGGCAGAGCATCATAGGAGCTTTTTTTTTGGAATATCTTTTTATCATCCTTTTTCTAAGTTCTTTCTGGGTTCATTGTATAGAACATTTATAGGTAACTATAACCTAGACCTGATCTTAGGAAAAATATTCATTTATGTACTTTTATTCAATTTTTCTGGGTGAATGTTTCGTTAACCTAGCAAAATACTTTGCGCAGAATCCCGACCTTAAGACATTGCGCAAATCGCTGCCTGGGCTTTTACTTGGCATAGTCAAAATATAATATTGTGACAAAGCCACATCAAAGTGCTATACGTTTGGTCCAAGATAATATGACCAAACTATATCTTGCTGCGCCGCTCAAGTGTGTTTTAGGATTGGTGCAACGCACTATTTGAAAAATTGAAACATGAAATTTATTAGGAAAATAGGTTTCTCTCTAACAAGAAACGAGACGACAATTTCCCTGACAACCCAAATAAAGATTGCAGCACCCGTGATTTAGACTCCCTTCGATGCCCCGGTAGCATCTTAACGATTCGCGCCTCCAAAAAGCGCAAAGGTTGAGCGTCAGCTTTATACTCAATGGAAGCCTCTGAGATATGATGCAAGCTGCTGTCTAGATATGCCTGTTTCACCATTGGCGGATGCATTACTGAAATACTATACAGTATTCAATTTATTGATTTGTGTTTTCAGAACAACGGGCATGAAAGTGTCAATTGCATATATTACTGTTTTGTAGGTGACCAATGGAAAACCATGGAATATATATGGATCGGGGCGCACTCTCCCGCAAAAGATAACACGTTCATTTGGTATACTACTGGTCAGCTATTGCCCGGCAATTACTCGCTGTGGGCGCCCGACCAGCCAGACTATCAAGGGGAAGACTGCGTCAGGATGAAGGGGGAAAGTGGCTTCATGCTCTCAGACAAACATTGCACAGAAACACACAGTTTCATATGCGAGTTATAGAATTCGTACCAAACATGTGCTTCTGCCTCGTAATGTCTCTGGCTACTTGATTAGAAATTACGAAACATGAGGCTTTTGTTTGACCATTGTCATTTCCATCATGGTTGAAAACAAGCCCATCAGTCTGAATATAAAATCAATTTTCCATTTATCCTAGCTATCCACACCTAGCTGTATCCATATTTACATTGATATGATGCAGCTGCCCTGCCAGGGAGAGTAACAGCAGTATGACCTTAAATACTGTAAAACTGGTAATGTTTGCGTGTAGTAAATATTGCGTTTTTTTCATTTTCTCTTTTATGCGTGTTTTAATTAATGCGAATCAGACCAGACGTCAGATATCTGAAACAGAAGGGACAGATTTATGCGTGTTTTAATTATTGCGTCCTCATGCATTCGCATTAAAACGCAATAATTAAAATCACGCAATCATTACCAGTTTAACAGTATGACATTTGTGCCCGTTTATGATACGGCACAACTGCCCTGCCAGGGAGAGTAGCAGGGCAGTATGATATTAAAATAAGACATTTGTGCCCTCTTATGATATGGCACAACTGCCCTGCCAGGGAGAGTAACTGGGCAATATGATATTGAAATATAACATTTGTGCCCTCTTATGATATGGCACAACTGCCCTGCAAGGGAGAGTAGCAGGGTATTATGATATTGAAATATAACATTTGTGCCCTCTTATGATATGGCACAACTGCCCTGCCAGGGAGAGTAACAGGGCAGTATGATCTTTAAATATGACATTTGAGCCCTCTTATGATATGGCACAACTGCCCTGCCAGGGAGAGTAACAGGACAGTATGATCTTAAAATATGACATTTGAGCCCTCTTATGATATGGCACAACTGCCCTGTCAGGAAGAGTAACTGGGCAGTATGATCTTAAAATATGACATAACCATTTGTGCCCTCTAATGTTACGACGCATCTGCCCAGATGCTGTTGTTGAACAGTTTGATTTCAATAAAATTTTAACATTTATCCTATATGTGTTGTATATTTCTTTATTTAAGTACAATAACGGATGCCTCATTGACCTTTTCTCGTGTCGGTATGAGTATTGCTTCCGGCACGTGTGCGATACAGCTAGCTTCTCTAAGACATCTGGCCAGGTCACATTTTCACAATGGGGGTAACTTAAGCCCCTTCCACACCAACTGGCGGTGTACTAACAACCAACGATTTTGGATACATCGCCGTACATCGTAAGAACATCGCCAGCCTTTGTCGGCTGTCATGAATACGATTGTGCTTGGCGATTTTTTGGGAATATTAAAAAAAATCGCCAAGCATCGCCAGCCTTGGCATTGAAAAACACTATCGCCAAGCATTCAAGCTACACATGAGCCAAATAGTGTTAACAACATGCTTACTGGTAGGTTGAGTCTATGCCCATTTTGTATCACCGAATACATGGCCCTAGTGGATTTAACTACTAATTTTGTTTTTACTTTAGTGAATTTCCCATTCCAAGTAAATAACATCCCGAGGTAGTTATATTCTTCCAATCTCTCTAAATTTGTATCTCCCATTTTAAATGTGGACACATTCTTTAATCTAACATTTGACCGAGTAAATACCATGACTTTTGTTTTGTAAGTATTTCCTTCTAATTCATTATGTTCTTAGATAGCATAGAGTGAGTCAAGAAGTTTCTGCATGTCTCATTTTCAGCCAACAGTATTGTATAAATCATCAGCGTACATGAGTACAAAGAATTTTAAGAAGGTATCAAAATCCCCATTTCTGCTATCTATGTCAAGTTTTTCAATTTTTTTAAAGAAGTACCTCTGTTGTGTTGTCTGAAAAAATCTTCCATGTCATTTAAATAAAAAGCAAACAACAGGGGAGAAAGGTTTTCACCTTGTCTTACACCTATATTTGAGTAGAAGAAACTAAACAGTTTACCCTTGTAGGCTACACATGACTTTGTTGCTTTGTATAAGTTTGTTATTGCTTGGAATATCTTACCAGAGATGCTATGAGAAAGTAGTTTTTTCCATAAAGCAGTTCTATTGACTGGGTCAAATGCTTTTAGATAATCAACAAATGCACAAAACAATCTACGTTAGCTCAAATACAGGCCAATGATACATTTCAGGGTAAACATATGATCATTTGTAGAATATTCACTACGAAACCCTGCCTGGTTTTCAAGCAAAAGCATGTTAGCCTTGTATTCAATTTTGCTGTAAATAATTTACCCAAACAACATAGGAGAGATATTCCTCTGTAATTCTCTGTATCATTTATACTACCCTTATTTTTGAAAATAGGCTTAATTATTCCGATAGTCCAGTTATCACGTATGTGACCAGTATCAAGTGTTATATTAAAAAGTTTTACATATGCTGACAGCATCATATCATCACTGGCTTTTAGCATCTCATTAACTATTTTGTCATGCCCGCTGGCTTTGCCATTTTGGAGGGATTTGATACCCTCTCTTTATTCTTCAATAGTAAATTGGCTATTAAGATTGGAATTGTCAAGGTTAATATTGTCAAACTCGTCCTGTCTCTCTCCAACATAAGTTGGTTCACTCTCTTCTCAGTCTACTAAATCCTCATTCAATTTGACAAAATGCTCATAGAAATGTTCAGCTGTCAATGTTTCCACATCACCTTTTTTCCTATTTCCTGTACCATTTCTAAGGACATCCCAGATTTTTTTGGATCCTTGGACTGGTAACTCTTTAATTCACTGAGAATGTGTTCGCTTTTGCTCGCTTGATTTGTCTTCTGTAATTTTCAGAAGCTTGTTTCATTTGATCTAAATTAACCTCATTCTTATTATCATGCCATCTTCGTCTAGTTATCTCAAATTCCTTTTTTTTTAAAGTATGCATTCCTTATTAAACCACTTGAAATGTTTTTTCTTGTGATTCCATTTATTATTGGGATTTGTTTGTGTAACCATACCACAGCTTTTGGCTCCATTAAGGTAGAACCCTACCCCATACCTGGGTCATTTTTAAAACTTAAATATCTGAAAACTGAGTTAAATGTAGACAACAGCATTTATGCTTTTGTATAGCTTACATCTCATAGTATAATGATAAACTTATCAATAATTTGCTATTTTGAGTTGATATGGCTGCCTTTACGCACATATCTATCTGTGTTACATTTTTTGGCAAAATGTCAAGCTCACCCTTTACTTGAAAACCAAACTCTACCATTTGATCATTCATGTCTTTGGTAAGGTGCAAGGTCCTACCTAAACCAGGAATCTGCATGATGAGTATGTTAAAAACATTTTTGAATGTTCTCATATGCCTCATTACTAACTGCATTTGGTTTACGTAGTTAATGCTGATTTTCAGGTCCTGTCATAATACGAGGTACTTATGACATGACCTTGCACATAGAGGGGATTCATATCTGTCATATTCTAAAACAATGTCTTCGAAGACTGTATCGTTATTCACTTTCAGCCAGAAAATGAGATGAAAATATTGGTCAATCTCGAAGAAATCTGCATGGTCGAAGCAGACACCCATGTTGTTTGTGACCAATTTAACATGGAGGGCCCAAAGGGGCCCTCCCTATGGTTCTTGTGGTCGTACCACAATATAAAGTTGCTAGGTCGAGATTCGTGGCAGGTGACCACTCCTCGTGCAATCTTTTGTTTTGATATCCATGCTTAGGGGCCAGCCAAAGACACCACCTAGTGGTGATGATCTTGCTGTACTAAATTACCACCTTAATCAAAACCTCTGTCAACTGGTTTGTGACATTGTTAATATTTGAGACATCCACATTTACTGTATCGGTCAGCCTGTCGAGCTCATTTATCACTTCTTCTAAATCTGCATTATTACTGTACCCTGCCTAAATAGTCCGAGTGTAAAAACATTCCGGATTTTTCCGTTTGGAAGAATTCGGAATGTTTAAAAACGGACAAAAACGTATTAAAGGATGGTTACGTTCGTCCATTTGTCCATTAGTTTCCCTGTCGGTCAATAGCTGGCGCCACTATAAATCACCTTTACAGGCGTCATATACACAAAATTAACTCTCTAACGCCTTTTTTTAACCTTTTAACATTGCTAATATAACAAAATGAAATATTTCAGATCGTGTTTGGCCATTTTAACACATCCTTTCCCCATTCCTTTGTTGAGTGCTTCCTGAGGATAAAGCTCTTCACAAAATGTTTGTAACATTCATTCCTTTGTCTTACCTGGTGCAACCTGGTGAGTTGCGCTCATTTTCTCCCTGCTTGGGCCTCAAGCTCTCACCTGGCAGCCATCATCCGGGGTGGAAGGCGGTATTGAACATTTTAACTGCAATTTAACTGCAATTTCCCTGTCAAAGATAAATGTAAGAGCCCCCCACTACTAGAACTTGTCTGAATTTGATCCATCTATTATCGGCCCTATTATCACGGTTCACTTGCCAAAAATTAGTTTGAGTTATGATAGATAAATGGCAGGACAGGCAGGGATCGAATCCGGACTATTAAAATATGGATTTTTTATTTTAAGAGATCCGTACTATTTTAGCACGGACTATTAAGGCAGTGTACAGTACTAGTATCTAACTGTAAAATATAATCCCTTTTCTTGTCAGAAGCCGACCTGAACTGACCATGTCAGTCCTGCACAGCGGCTTTGGATTGATGATGTTGCTAACGACGTCCATTATCACGTGATTGTTCATGTCCATGTTGCCAGAGGCGTGATGGTTTACTTTATGTTATTAACATTTGATTGTTTACGTTTCCAACCCCAAGGTTGTTTATGACGTGAATGTTTGATTGTTTATGTTGCCAAGGAACTTGATATGATTTTTTTCGCTCTATATCAATTTTACCACATGGCCACAACAGTGGGAATATAGGGCATGCATGTGATATATATATATATATATATATATATATATATATATATATATATATATATATATATATATATATATATATATATATATACATATATATATATATATATATATATATATATATATATATATTATATATAATATATATATATATATATGTATATATATATATATATATATATATATATATATATATATATATATATATATATATATATATATATATATTTATATATATATATATATATTTATATATATATATATATATATATATATTTATATATATATATATATATATATATATATATATATATATATATATATATATATATATATATATATATATATATATATATATATATATATATATATATATATATATATATGCATATATATATTAACCAACCAATCCAATATTGAATTTGTTCATACTATGCACCTTTTTACCTGCAGTGGGTACATATAATGAATTTGATAGAGAAGCTGTTATATCCCCCCATATGTAAATCTACCTGGTGTTTGTTCTTCTTCGAAATAAAACCCAGACTAATGCAATACAAATAGTCGAGTCAGATTTTATTTTCAAACTTCCATTGTTGTTTGGCCTTTCTATTCATATCCAAACACATACCGCTTAGGGCTAATGGGTTTATACACGTAGATATGTTTACAAGGTACCACTTTAATGGGGATAAAATGGATTCTTTTTTGTGCGAGCATTGTCCAAATATTAGTCAGATTTACGCCCTGGCGAACCACTTAGGTTGATCTATATGATATACATACGTATAAGAACCGCATGCAGCATGAAAGGCGCTTTCATCTTCTTTGAGAAATAGCCCTAGAGGTACAATGTTCACTTCTTACGATCGGAATTCTTTTCATCAACCTTGAATGTATTATCCAGCTAAAAGGCATATTTAAAGCACTTGTCGGTCAATACTAGCAGGGAACATATATTTCTCAGCACAACTTGTTAGCTAACAGTTGCAGCACACGACCGGCAGCATGCGGTTCGCTTTGCTCGTGTTCATATCCACCAGTTGCTGGCAAGTAACGTTGTCGTTGGCGTCGAGTATTTTGCTGACCAAGCCCGCGAAATGTAGGGACAACGCAGCAATACAGGGGCCTGCTCTACGTCTGTATGAGAAAACAACCCTGCCTGACTGCATAACCCAATGTCTTATGAAGGCCGGGTGCTTGTCCGTCAATCATAACATCTTACAGGGAATCTGTGAGCTTCATTCGAACAGGACCGATAAAATGTGCACAACCGTGGCACCAAGACCGGGATTCACCTTTTATCAGGTATGATATGTTGTATGTAGTTTTAAGTTGTAACAGATGTATCGTCTGTATACCTTGCACTTTCATTTGTACAGTTAATTTAGTTTTTGTTCTGTTTTGTACTCGTAATTTTGTATTATTACATACTATGTTTTGTATTTGATAAGATTTTGTACAGTTTAGTACAGTCAATAAACAGACAATACAATACATCTCTCGTGTCTTACAAACAAGACATATATTGATGACCAAGCAACCTTTTAAGCCCCTTTCGCACAAGACCATGACGTCTACACGACTGTACACGAAGTTGGTTTTTTTCACACCGTGTAGACTTCACGGAAGTTTGTGTAGGCTTTGCGATAAAACGGGTACACTTCCTGAAACTTCGTGTTTACTTCGGGATAAACCATGTTTGCTTCGTGTCTGCGCTGACATCTTTTGACTGTTAAAAAATTTCCACGAACTCAACACGAAGTTTTATATGGGGCGCCGTTTGTAACATGCACACTTTTGTCGACAGAAGCAATTTTGTCGAGACAGAAGTCCAAAATGTGACATTTGGCGAGTGGTTACGCCATGTGTAACACAAAGTAATTTTGTCTAGACAGAATTACTTTTGTCTAACAAAAGTTACTTTTGCCGACAAAAGCAAATTTTGTCACGACAAAAGTACTTTTGTTCAACAAAAGTTACTTTTGTTGACAAAAGTAATTCTGTCTTGACAAAAGTAATTCTGTCTCGACAAAAATAATTCTGTCTTCTGTCTCTAGACAAAAGTAATTTTGTCTTAGTGTCGTGCAGCGATGGCAGATGGCGTGCATGATTGAATAGACGAGTTGAAGCATCTCCAACGCTCGATCGAGATGCAGTATCTCGTTCTAAATATTGCAGCCAGATCAAGATGTTTTGAAGTTCTTCTCTGATGTTACTCACCTCTATCTTCGCCGACGGAGATCTGTGGTATTCCACACTGCAACTTACTTAAGGCACTCAGGGGGGCACTCAGGTACAGAGGGGGGCCGCACCCGCGTTACGTATTTCGCGGAAGAAGGGGTCTTTTTTTAAGACCTCCGCATGTCCGCGATTTTGTAAAAGAAGGGTACTTTTTTGTACCCAGGTACGAAGTATGGGGGTCAAAATACCCTTACAATACACGAAATATACGCGGCTCTGACGCCGAGTGACTCCCGAAGTGACTGGGCTTCCTAGTTTGCTGCCGCTAAACACGCAGAGAATTATAAAATCTCAAGTTAAAATATGTGTTATTTGTCATAGACAAAATTACTTTTGTCAGACAAAGGTGGCTTTTGTCAGACAAAAGTGACTTTTGTCCGAGAAAAGTGACTTTTGTTGGACAAAAGTTGCTTCTGTCAGTATGGATGTTACAAACGGCGCCCCATAGTTTTACCTAGATATACATCTTGTTAACTTCATGTACACTTCGCGGAATACTGGTTGACTACTGGTTGACATCGTGCTACTTCGTGTTCACTTCCTATCCACATTTTAAACACAAAGTTAACGTGAAGCCAACACGAAGTATCATGAAGTACCCCGCAGTCAACACGTAGTCACCCAGTAGATCACGTGACGCTCAACATCCCACCAGGATGCGCTAATTGAGGAGAATGAAGCATTCAAATTCTGTCTGTACATACATGTATATCATTTTGACTTTTTCAGACTTTTTATAAACATTTTAAAGTATGTGAGTAATATATTTGTAATACCCAGACGTAAAACAGTAATTATGAATGTTGATTAAAGATGGTGTAATGTTATTAAACATAAAAATATATTGGTTAATGTTTTAAAAAAATATTCCTTAATTATCGTTTATGTTATACTAATATAATATTTGTATTTTATAACATTATTTATATTTATCATTTCACTAATGTTTTCCCTATGGTTATTGGACATTTTTCCTATTAAAACCACCTTAAAACGATCATAGCTATTGCTATTGTTATTGCCACACATATTTACTTACTTTTGCTATCAAGCTATTTATGACTTCAATATTTTCATAACTAATGTACAAATGTTAAGTAGAAAATATCATTGGCGAAAATCATTTTAAGGGATAGTTATCAGTATTACATACTGCATACCTGGTATTTTTACAGGCATTTAATTTTTCTTATGTTGTACTGGCCATGATAGCCCCAAAATAACATTGTTCAAATAAATATCCTGATTTATATATGCTTTGTTTGAGTGCTTAAATGCGTGAATTTTTAGTAGCGCAAATACCCTTTAAGCACTCCAAATTAAAGCTGTATACAGTATTAGTCTAGCGGCCAAATACTCAAAAGGCTCTGAAATGAGAGTTTAATTACCCCACCGAGTAGCTCTTTTTTCTTGGTCTCAAATGAAAGGGGAGTATCTGGGATTTATGAAAGTACCGTGTGCCACCATTTGGGGACACGGTCAGAAATTTTCTAGAACCGGTTAAGCAGACCACCCCAGGATTAATCTGGTGACCAATTTAAGGGCAAACATACTGGAAAAAAGATGGGTTGGGGGTAGAAGATTTGGGCATAAAAATCCGAACAATACACTTCATGAAACTAGTGACCACTCATTATAGAGGACATCCCATACTCTACCTAATGACACATGTGCCATGACTGACTGTGACCTTGACCTTGAGTTCAAGGTCAAAAAGAGGCTTTTTGGAAGCCTTAATGCAAAACTGTAGGTTTAGCATCAAGATTAGATTCTACCACTTTCAATGAATTTTTTTTTCAATGATAAATGTAGGGAGTAATACAGTAGCTGTCACTAGTAAGCATTGGCACAGAGGCCCAGAAGTCTATTCTATCTCAAATTTGTTTGAAGTTTAATGAAAGTTTCGTTTTTGAATATGAACCTAGAATGCCTTTTAGTAAAATATCAAACATTTTCAGCCCTATTCATACATGTTATAGTTGCAACTGTCAAGTTAGCGGAACACTCAAGAGATAAAGATGTTTTACTGAATTGGGCCCATGTTACTTTGCATTGACACAGTTAAACACCAACTTAGTAACCTGATTACATGTTCACGCTAGTTGCCATGGCAACTAGTGGCCATATTGGAATTCAAGACGGCCACTACAGAAAACTATATTTCTGCATATTCAAGCATCCAGATCAGCTAGAAACATGATACTGCTGTCTACAAGTAGGTTTTCTTGGGTAAAGAACCTAATTCTTCTGAAACAGTAGTTATCATCAGCGGTCATCTAAACCTGATTTTGGCATGGTCACCAAGTTGCAGTATTCTAAATTAACCTAACTACACAAATTCCCACATCTAAAGCTATTGTTAATGACACATACGCATGAATACTGTAAATCCTGTTAATTTAGCGATGTTTGTAATTTGCCGATATTTACCGATCAGACTTGATCTGTAAAATAAGATTCAGCAAATTTAGGAAAGCTTTAGATCGGCAAATTTGAGACATGAATGGAAGAACTGTATGTCAGCCCTGCTCTTCCCGCAGAGAGGAGAGAGTCTAGGACGAATAGACTAGACACATTTAATACATTTCGATAAGGGTTAGTGATGGTGTTACCGACTAGTGTCGGTTTGTTGACTTCACTCGTCAAAATCCGAGATGAGAGCAGACACCGACTCGTAGTGCTAACTCCTCCCTTGCCCCTTTAATCCCCTAATTATAACGTAATTAGAATACAAGCAGATATGCATCTCTTTCCTCATGGGGGTACTGTAAAAGGATCAATGTGATAACAACTAACTTCTGCTTTTGATTTGCCGATCGCATGCGATCACGATAGATAAATTAAGATTCGGCAAATTGTGAAAATGGTTAGATCGGCAAATTTCGGACCCGCCAAATTAACCAGATCTACAGTATTATATGTCGTTCTTTAGTATTAACAATTAAGGCAGCTGGTAGTGGAACAGTTAAGGGATGCAAAAGGTACAATATAACAAAAACAAATTGTTAATACATTTACATTTATAATCTGGTTGCCATGTTAACTGGCTGCCATAGTGGAAATCCAATGACCAGTAGGTGGATCAGGAAAAGGGCCTACGTTTAACATTAAAATCTTTAACCTTGAAGGGTTAGTGTTTGGTATAATTGTTTCATCTGGACTACAGGTATCATTTGAAATGCTTACCACAACCATTATCATTTGGTGGAAGTTATATTCTACTTCAACACCACCACCAAGCTGCAATACCTACGAGTAATCTATACAACTCAATTGTCATTACCCAAATGTTGACATTTTGGGGGAAAAGTGAGTTAACCACCAGTTATCCACATGTCAGTAAAACATTCATAAATCACCTTAAGCCAATGGTGAGGGTTAGTAGTTGGTATCAAAATGTTTGTCTGGAAAAGGGTATCATATAATATATCCAACACAGGGATGCCCCTATATAGTTGTGTGGCAGAGGTCTAAATGGCCTTTGAATATATGAAAAAGGATTTTCACTATTTTGTTAAGCAGTGATGGCAGAAGTCGAAGGATTTGTCACTGAAGAATACCAACGTGTCTTTCCTTTCTGATTATAAACCAAATGGCATAAAGCAAGTGAACTTTATCCTATGAACAGGTTTGCAGATAGACTACATGCAAATTGATTAAGCAACGTACTTCCCTCCCCTGTTTATGCAATATTGAGCGATTTATAACACTGTATGATGCAAACAGACACATCAGAAGATAAGGTCAACCCAGGAGTAATCAATGTTTTGTTAATAAAGTCGGCAAATCAGGAAATGACACATACACATACGTACCTGAAGTATAGTGAAAGGGCGTTTTCTTAATTCTGATCATTGAAAAAGCTTCGTACAAACTATTTAATATGCGCAACAGTCACAGAGTTGATAGCAAGATTGCATTGATCACAGGTGCTCTTTTGATCAATATCAATATTTGAATAAGTATGCTTCTGCTAAGGCATATTCAGTGATGAAAAGTGTCATTTTGGAAGATTATAGTTCAAAACCAAAGGTTTACAAAAACAAGAGACAAAACGAAAAAAGAAACCTTTACCACGGTATCCACTTTTAAATTTGTTTCACTCTTTATAACAAAAAAGAAGGAACATACTCTCTTTCGCATCTATATCAAAATATTGTATCAGCGAATACCGCCTGTTAGGAAATGCTTCAATTCCTTTTTGAAAGTATGGTCAGACTTCCCGACATTGCTTCTTACATCACTTACATTTTAACCAGGGTTAGGAAATGTTTTGCAATAAGACACATTTTGCGTGATTTGTATTAACTAGTATGCATAGCCTGTCGAAACATACCAAGTCCTTATTCTGATAGCTAAAATACTCCCATGACAATAGCATGTAACAACACACAGAAACAAGGAGTTGGCCTCCACAATCTCTGAATTACTGATTTGTGTGATTAATCTAATGATTTAATCTAAGATATGTCTCCATGATACAATGGACATGTGACTGGAACGACAGCCTTGGAACTTTCTTTAGCATGTGTAAAAAATGGATTTGAAATTGTAAAGTACATTCATTTTTCTTGATTGAAAATGGATTTTTTTCTGTAAAGAACAATCCAACTTGATGTTTTAAGAGACTATAGCCTTTTCAGCAGGAATGGCACACCACAGTTTCTACATAGGATTTCTGGTGGCCATACAGTGGTATTGATACAATACATTTTGGTATGAGTGTAGGTAAACACTTGCTGCTACCATTGCATCAAATCAAACAGAAGCTTGATATGCTTCAGTTGCATCAGTATTAACAAAATGTCAGCTAATAATTTCTGCTTGTGTAAATGAAGCCGATCAATTCATCAACACAGTAAGCGTAGCCACAGCAAAGTGGTGTAACATACCTCTTCTAGTTATGGATATAGCATCAGATGAAACTGCTAAAACATGCTGGACAGTTGCTCTCTATTTCTGCAATCATTGTATCTCTCAAGAGGCAGCCATATATACACACACATACACACACATGTATGTATATATATATATATATATATACATATATATATATATATATATATATATATATATATATATATATATATATATATATATATATATATATATATTTACATATATATATATATATATATATATATATATATATATATATATACATATATATATATATATATATATATATATATATATATATATATATATATATATATATATATATATATATATATATATATAACAGGTGAACTTGGATATGACAGACTCAATGGGACCAGGAAAATTGGTCCGTCATATGCAAAATCCGTCGTATACATATGATGAATACTTGATATGCATCGGACTGGGACCAAGCATATCGTCCGTCATATGCAAAAATCTGTCGTACAGTGGTCCGTCATATCCAAGTTCTCCTTTTTATATTTATCAATGTATATAGGGCCTGCTCTGATGGCTGTGTGGTCTGAGGCGCCCCCACTGACTGTACGCTTTTGCTCACCACTGCCTTGGTTCGAATCCCGGCCTGGACATGTGAGAAAGTTGCCAGTGACATGGGGCTAGGCGGCCTTTTGTGAAGGACAGTCTGTCTTTAAAGAGTATTTCTATCATTCCTTGAGATTAAGATATTTACTTAACCTGTTGAACAGATAACCTGTTTGTAGAAATTGTGTTTATCAAAGTCACATTTGGTTATTGTGACTGTTGCATTTAGGTAGTTTTACTTTCTCAGTAGACATATACAACAAGATGGAAAGATAGACCACCCGTCTTCGAAGACCCAGTCTAATATTCCAAGGGTTGGAAATAAGCATTTAACATGTCAATACAGACCACATGTTTATGTAGATTAAATATCACTTTTAGTCATCTTATTTGTCATCTTGATAACACGTTCGAATGTGTTTTACAATTAAGAGTAAACTATAAATCTACACCATAAATAGTTTGGGCTCATGTTGGTTATATTTGACTCAGATGAGTACCCATGTGCTAGGATTTTAGTCATTTTTCAGTTTTTTTAAATTAGTTTGTATTGGCCAAATTAGTCAGCAGCAGCATAGTGGTTAACACAAAATGACTATCAGATCAGTTGGTTTTCCCCTTTACCAGCGACCTTCCCCACTACAAGTGCATGACCTGGTCACAACACCCATAACTTTTCTGAGTTCATTATACATGTTCCCAAAAAATATACACCCTTCCTGAGTTGCATGTTATTTTGAGAGTTGCATGATATATTTTAAAAAGTTGAACGATATTTTGAAAGTTGCATGATATTTTGTGAGTTGAATAAATATCATTTTGGCATGCCATAGAGAGGGGCTTTAAGAAAGAGTTAACGGGAAAGTGTTATATCTGTTTGGTTTAAAGGGTTCTCTTCAAACATTTGTCCAATATTAGTTTAAAATTATTTGCGTTTATAACAAACCGGTTGAAAGTGATATTTTCGTAATGTTTTGATTAATATTTCTCCTTCAACCTACTCCCCAGATATTGTGTCGCCTGAAAGCTTTCGCGGAAATTGTCAGGTTGCTTCTTGCGAACATCAATTGGTTGTAATGCATGGTGTACACAAGTAAAGAACAATCTCCTTACTATACTGTGATTGTTAATTGTTAATAGTTTTGTTAATTTCGGTATTTAAGCCAATGTTCGCCTGTAGCACCCAAAATGGCATCACTATTTTGGTGATATCTTCCTACAGAGACATCGCGAAGTAAATAATTGAAGGAGAAATGCGAACCCCAAAATCAAATCAACAACTATCGCCAAGATACTCTGAGAACACGTGCATTATGTTTTAGTAATCTGCATAAGTATCTAAAGGTCCCGACGATACAATCTAAGGGTAAACGATATTTCTAGAGCGTTTAATTTGGCTATAATTCTACACGCAAAGCATGGCTTTATTGAGAATTTTTCACAGATGTCCACTGGCTGCAATGACGCTGACGAAAGCATTAGGTTTTGGGTAGTCCAATGAATAAGCCGCCTTGCTGGTTGTTTTTATTACTGTTGGTACTATCTCCAGTTAAGGGTGCGAAATATCAAATCTGGACAGAAACATCGAGCCCCCAAAAACGTTTATTTTAAGTGAACTACATGTACGTTTTGGGCAGAAGAAAGATGTGTTATGTGATCCCGTCACTCATTTATTCATAAAATATTTTCGAACACTTCTATGGGTGATGTCATTGAGAATCATTGCGAATCGTTTGAAATTCATAAGACTTTGTAAACACCACTAAGAAATTAAAACTTGTGAGATCTATATAGATGATAATAATGATGATGTATAACCTGAATTTCTTTTATGAGGCAAATACAAACAGCAAAGACATTGATGAATGCAACCACTCTAACAAAACTCAAATACAAACATGTGCAATTATTAGCACGAGTAGGTTGATTTGTTGCCGATCCCAATTCAAATCGACAAATGCATTATATGTACACTATCTATCTACTTGGAAAGGGAATATTGTTTTTGTTTTTCATTAGCAGTTTTAAGGAAAGTGTCCTTCCTAGATTATGAAGCAAATGTAAGTCAAAAGTGTAGTTAGCATTTAAAACAGGTATTTCATGTGAATGTGTACATCATGCATTACTATGGTCCAATGTGCATATCCTTGATCACCAGAACAATTGTCTAATTCCAGGTGGCGAGCGGGCCGTGCGGGGAAGGCGGTTATCTTGACGGACGTCTGCCGCCCGGCAAGCAGTGCGTCTGCTACAAGGGATATCGACCCAAAAAACAACTTATGTAAGCATTTCTCTCCGAAAGCTCGAGTGTCCATACATTTTTACTGTTCCTCTGTACATGATTCACACGACCCTTTATACTGTAGAATAGGAAATGATTCCGAGCATGTAATTGATCCGAATTTACCGAATTAGAAAATCTCGGTAATATTAAATTGGGATTAAAATCTGCTTTGTTATTGCCCCCCCCCCCCACCCCCCCCCCCCCCCGAATTCTGATTTTTTACCGGTGCCCCACCATCTTTTCAAATATGGAACAGCGCTAACGGATTGCTATCAATATGTGCGTTTATCGTTTATATTCCGTTTGTCTCTCTATCAGGTATGACTTGTGAAGGCAATTTCGTGTACCTGGAGAACTACCCCAAACCGTCCTGCTACAAGTTTATATTGGAACCATTGCAATGGGCGGCAGCAAAAGATGTCTGTTCTCATGCGTATGGCGCAAACCTGGTTACGTTTGAAACAGTTGAGGAACATCAAGCAATGATTGACAACCTGAAAGCACGCAGTAAGTTGGGGCGACATAGATTTCTAAGGTTAACCATGAGAATCCAATTTTTTTTTCAATTATTTTTACATACGTTTGTACCTGGGAGTAAATTAATTAAATTGATGACCCATGCAAATGCCGCGCAGACCAGGCACTTCAGTGTTTGTACAAGGCAAGCTAGCTGGCGCTCCGCACTCTTTGAAAATTTGAAAAATGAAGGGGCCCGTTTCTCGTATCGTAAATTAGGAATCGTTAATGTTGATTTTGCTCACTATAGGTCCTATTGTAAAATTTGCCCATTGCCAACAATACGATTTCGCCTGTCTGTATTGTTGGTAATTGTTGGAAACGGGCAAATTTTACAATGGGACTAATGAGCAAAATCAACAATTTGCGGAGTTGAGACAAAAAGTATGTTTATACATACACGCGGTAGTGCTGCAAAGATTTTCGCCAAGTTTGGAAGGCAAACTCGAAAGTTTTGACACAAAAAGTGGGAAAAGCAGTGCCAAACTAGAGTCAGACAGACTGCTTTCTAAGTTTTATAATACTGGCTGTAATATACTTCTCAGACCAACTGAATCGCAGCTCCAGGAGGTTGTAAGGGAGCGCGGTCAGCTTGTGATGAGGTATGATGCAAGCTGCTGTCTACATGCAGATCTGGCTGTTTTACGAGAGCAATTACTGAAATAGTATACAGTATTCGATTTATCATTTTATGTTTTCGGATCTACGGGCATGAAAGTGTCAATTGCATATATTACTGTTTTGTAGGTGACCAATGGAAAACCATGGAATATATATGGATCGGGGCGCACTCTCCGGCAAAAGATGATAAGTTCGTTTGGTATGCTACTGGTCAGCCATTGCCCGGCAATTACTCGCTGTGGGCGCCCGGCCAGCCTGACTATAGAGGGGAAGGCTGCGTAAGGATGAAGGGAGGAAGTAACTTCAAGCTCTCAGACAGGCAGTGCACACAGGACCATAGTTTCATATGCGAGTTATAGAAATCATACCAAACATGTGCTTCTGCCTCGTCATGTCTCTGGCTATTTGATTAGAATTTACGAAACACGAGGCTTTTATTTGACCAAGGCATATACATTGTCAAAAACAAACCATCATTCTGAATATAAAATCATGATTCCATTTATCGCAGGCAAACCTAGACGTATCCGTATCTATATTTATATGATGCAGCTGCCCTGCCAGGGAGAGTAACAGGGCAATATGATATTGAAATATGACATTTGTGCCCTCTTATGATATGGCACAACTGCCCTGTCAGGGAGAGTAACAGGGGCATGTTTCTCGTATCGTAAAGTACGAATCGTTCGTAATTTACGATTCGTAAATTTAGGAACGTTTTTACGAAGATCAGTTATTGCGTTTCTCGAAGCTCTTCGTAAATGAATTCGAAATATTTTAATTGATGCCGTCATTTACGATAAAATATTGTTGTGACGGCCTTTTGTTGCGTATATAGTCCTATTGTTGCGTACATAGATCTATTGTTGCGTATGCCACTCACTATGGGAGTGGCATCAGTGAACGTCAGGGATGGATGGGGCATTTATCCCGCCGTAGCGTACTATTAAAGGATACAGCGATTACCTTTCCGTACAAAGGCAACACAATATTCCATATAAAACATGGACATACTACCATATGTGTGCGTGGAAAGGGTAGATAAATTGCGTTTTTATGCAGTATTGTTCGTCGTTCAAATTAACTACTTAAATGGTTAACGGTTTTTAATTATAGGGGAAAACCTAGGAAGTATAATTATTACTTTTTTCTGAGAGGGGCTGTATTAGACAACCATTATTCAACAATAAACTCAAATCTAACATTAGCCCCCCCCCCCTTCGTTCCTCTTTCTGGAATAGCCTAAGCAGAATTAGGGGTGTCCGAATATCTTAGTGGCGGAGCACAGTCAATGTATGCATGTATGTATCAATATTGTATCATGGTTGCACTACTATATTAGCCCTTAGAGCAACCGTTAAGACCATGCCAAATCAATAGACATTTTTTCTAAATTAAGTTTACTAGGGTTTTAAATGCAATTTGTATCAAGAAAAATTCAAGTGAAATATATAACATTGGTCATGCGTTTGCCAAAAATTCCCGGGTTAGATAGTGCTTTTTGGCTTGTCTGCGATGGACCAAGTGTGAAAGAGCATGTATTTTCATAACGGTGGGGGGGGGGGGGGGGGGGGGGGGGGGGGAGAGAAATTAAAAAAAAACACTTATATTTTCACGACCATTTTAAGGGGAGGGAAAATTTAAAATATATATATCGACTGTTGTTTTGGGAGAGAAAATAAAGATTTTTTTATTTTCACTACCGTTTTTTTGGGGTGGAGAGAAAATTTTAAAAATACTTTTTATATTCACGTCCATTTTTTGGGGGAGAGAAAATATAAAGATAGATAGATATACGTGTACAGACATACACACAGACAGATAGATAGATAGATACATACATACATACATACTGTTACATACATTCATATATGCATACGTACATACATACATACATACAGATAGACAGATAGATAGATGTTATATATTGATAGATATACATACGAATAAATACATGTTTCCAATATTGATATGGTTGTTTTACTTTGTATATTAAAATGATATTCGATGATATACACGCACGTGGTCTATATTGCGAATTTCGCAAATTAATAGGCTACCTTTGCTACGAAAACGAGCCAAGCAAACAGTCATTTTCACGGCCGTTTTTTGAGGAGAAAAGTTAGAACTTTATTTTTCCTCATCACTCTATCTTTTTCTTCCCCCCCCCCCTAAAAAAATGGTCGTGAAAATAAAGTTTTTGTATTTTCTCTCCCCAAAATGGTCGTGAATATAAGTAGTTTTTGTAATCCCCCCCCCCCCCCCCGTCGTTAAAATATAAGTTTTTATTTGCTCATTCACACTTGATGATGCATCGTACTTGTCGCATGTTTTGATATTAATAAACGATATATAGATATAACGTATAAACATTTCAAAATTAAGTATCTATACAATATTTATGAATGATTGTATTTTTCTATTGATTCGTAAATAATTATGAGATCTAATAAATATTCAGAAACCATTTATTTTATTATATTTAAACAATTATCCATAAATAAATGATTACTATTTATGTACGTGTATGTATTAATTCAACATATATTAACATACACAGGTTATTTATAAATATTGATAAAATATATGTAAATATTTATAAATCACGGGCCTGCCTGATGGTCGTGTGGTCAAGTGCCCGTGTAGGTGCGTGAGATTACCCCACGTTGCCATGCAACAAGGGTCCAAAAACGTCATTCGTAAATTTACGATGACCTCTGAGGTCCTCGTAAATTTTGCGCGATTTTCGTAAATATTTACGAACGGTTCAGCTTCGAGAAACAGAAAAATCGTAAATTACGATTTTCAACAATGAAAATCGTAATTTACGATACGAGAAACTGGCCCCAGGACAGTATGATCTTGAAGTATGACATTTGTGCCCTCTAATGTTATGACGCATCTGCCCAGATGCTGTTGTCGAACAGTTTGATTTCAATAAATTTCTAACATTTATCCTATATGTGTTGTATATTTCTTTGTTTGAGTACAATAATGGATGCCTCATTGGCCTTTTCTCGTGCATGTAGGAGTATTGCTTCCGGCACGTGTGCGATACAGCTAGCTTCTCTAAGACATCTGGCCAGGTCACATTTTCACAATGGGGGTAACTTAAGCCCCTTCCACACCAACTGGCGGTGTACTAACAACCAACGATTTTGGATACATCGCCGTACATCGTCAGAACATCGCCAGCCTTCGTCGCCTGTCATGAACATGATTGTGCTTGGCGATTTGGGGGGAATATTAAAAAAAATATCGCCAAGCATCGCCAGCCTTGGCATTGAAAAACACTATCGCCAAGCATTCATTATCGCTTCGCCAACCATCGCCACGCTGTTGCTGCAGTTCGCCAATGTGTCGTAACCATTTCGTCAGTGCCGTCGTTCATGGACGAGGCGGTAACAATGCACTGGCAAATCTTTGAGACCCGTGAAAACTGCTGGCGATGCGGTAGTCAGTGTTTCGCCATGTGGTCGTCTGCGATCGCCAGCCGTCGTGACCGAGTTGTTACCACATCGCGATATGTACGTTTATGTGTTGTCACTTCCAGGGCATCAATAGGTCTTCAATAGATCGTGGCTTAGGACAAATACTCATATCGACCTGAGGTAAGGCCGATAAGGCTTATATATAGTATTTAAGGAAAATCATCTCTGGGACATCTTCGTGAAAATACAGGCTCTGTTCCTCCCTATCACGAAACTATTGCGTTAAAGCTTTTCTTTTCAATTATCTTTCAAATACTAGTGGAGTAAACGTGCGTGCGCCAACAATTCTTTGATAGTAGCGGCTCGGCCGCTATCTCAGCTTCCTCTTTGGCGCTTCTTTCCTTCCTGTTTTTGACACTTAGATTAAACTAGGGACGGCTGGGGATCACGGGACAACACTAATAACCCTACACTGCGTTTATTTCACACTTAAAATGATTCTATTACGATCGTCTGTCAGTGAAATATTGAATCCTTGGCTTCGACAGTGTCGATGCGCGCTGTCTGTAGTTAAAGGCCGTGATAAGAAAGGTACTATTTTCATGAAAATGGAATGATACATCTGTGTTCCTAGGTCACCGGTTTGCTTGGTTATGCGCAGGGATAAGAATTTTGATTGGTTCACAAGGGTCACGTGGGAAGGTGCTCGTACAAAGTCACATGACTTCGTCAAGATCTCCAGCTGGGGAAATTAGTTCATGAAGAAGCCAATAGATGTAGCTGACAGGCGGGCACGTTCAAGAGCATACTGTGAACACTGAACTGTTCCACAATTTATTTTTATCTTCTTTGGATGGGTGGGGTGGGGGGGATCACCCTTTGTCTCTAGAATTTAGTGAGATTGATTTATTTCTTCTCCACCTGACAATTTATTCTCCATCTGACTTGCGGTCGCGGGCGCTCGTCTCCGCACAATTTCGCGTGTC
Source organism: Maea johnstoni (assembly GCA_963942565.1). NCBI lineage: Eukaryota > Metazoa > Annelida > Polychaeta > Spionida > Magelonidae > Maea > Maea johnstoni. The sequence goes on from OZ012690.1 coordinate 31,496,903, forward strand.
CTACCAAATCATTACACCCTCAATCCTAAATTTCACCTCTTGAATTGAGTCTTTCTGGATTTACACCCTGCCCATTCATTATAAGGCAAAAGAGAGAGCACCAAAACCAAGAAACAGTGATATCATACATACTTTTTATATTTGTTTTACTTTCTACAGTCTCGAATGGTTCCATCAGAATCATCCTTTGTTTATCTGACATTGTAAACAGTGTGAGGTAAAGGATGAAAGTGAAAACATTACCTTTTCTCTCAGAGGCCTGCACTGGCCAGCAATAATGGGTGGAGTTCCCGTAAAGACACGCAACCGGCTTTTGAGGCAAGGAAAGAAAGAGAATGAGAGCGGGGAGGGTTACACACACACAAACCTGGGATACCTTTTCTTTCCAGACAAAAAAACTAGATACCGAGGGCTCTGCCTGCTAGAACCGTAGGTTTACTGGTAAACTTAGGTAAACGGCAACGGGCCAGAGCATGGCTTAAAATGCAAGCCTGGCATCCCAAAACAGAATTCATTCACTCATGCAAGATCCCTTTTCTTTCTAGACAAAAAAACAAGAACTTTAATACCAATCAATGCCTACCAATTTATGGAATTCAATTTATCGTCAATCTTACTGCCAATTGTTAATGGATGCCGTAATAACTGCTAGCCTCACTATTATGCTTTGGCCGTCTGTTCATTTGACATTTAACTTCTGCAGGTAACGGCAGCACTTCGAAAAACCATAAGAATATGAATACGAACTTTATTACTCTCTCACCGCCTTTTGCGGTACATAGAGGAAATACAATAATTTCATTAGAAAATCAACATATATATATATATATATATATATACATGTCCATCAACATTGTTGTCATAATTGTAAAAATATACATATATACACATACAATATACACCCATAGAAGTTACTAGTATGTGTGTCAATATTACACATTGATTCATCTGATTACTGTCATAATTAGTCATACAAACAGTTTAAATCAACATTATCAATTTCTTCACTCACAACATCTGGAAGAGATGTGTATTCCTTCATGCCAAAATTTGGCAACCTTAATTAACAATTTGCTATCATTTGTATTTAATAATTGACTCATTTTCAAAGTGCTACATATAGTTCTATAGTATTTTGGTATACCGGTAATAGATATTCTAAGTTTTTCAATACCATTACATTCAAATAGGAAGTGAAATTCATCACCTAGAATTATCTTTCTGCACTTAGTGCAGATGCGCTCTTACCTTGGTATTGATAATTTTAACCTACGATAAACTGACAATTTTTGAGAACCAATTCTAAAATAAAGTAGCGAGTATTTAAGGTATTCTGGCAATATATCTATGTATTCTTCGAATTCATGAATATCTTTATAAATGTTGTATGTTCGTCCTCTGAAATTCTGCTAAACCATTTCTGCAGAAACAGATCTTGCTATATTCCTTTAACACAGTCACTGGACACCCCTGAGTCACTTTGAACATGAGATATCCAATCACTGTTCATTCCACAGTTCTCTAGGGTGCCTTTTACATACCCTAACCATGGTGAAGTACATTTCCCTATACAGTTGAGATGTTTCATCATGTTATATATAAGAAAGCAAATTTTATCTTTCGTGCCATTGATCACTTTGTTCCAGTAACTAAGTACTCTACATGTGGCGGTGATTTGCAGAGGGAATCGCCCAAGTTCATCATAAATAAGAGAATTATGGCAATATTTACTCTTTTTTGTTATTATTTTACAGAATCTGGTGTGTACATTTTCTAAAACATCCTATGTTATCAAATACCCAAGTTTTAGCTCCATATAAGAGAATGGGTGCTACACATGAGCCAAATAGTGTTAACAACATGCTTACTGGTAGGTTTAGTCTATGCCCATTTTGTATCACCGAATACATGGCCCTAGTGGCTTTAACTGCTAATTTTGCTTTTGCTTTAGTGTATTTCCCATTCCAAGTAAATAAAATCCCAAGGTAGTTATATTCTTCCAATCTCTCTAAATTTGTATCTCCCATTTTAAATGTGGACACATTCTTTAATCTAACCTTTGACCAAGTAAATACCATGACTTTTGTTTTGTAAGTATTTCCCTCTAATTCATGTTCTCAGATAGCATAGAGTGAGTCAAAAAGTTTCTGCATGTCTATTTCATTATCAGCCAACAATATTGTATCATCAGCGTACATGAGTACAAAGAGTTTTAAGAAGGTATCAAAATCCCCATTTCTGCTATCTATGTCAAGTTTTTCAATTAATTTTAAAGAAGTACCTCCGTTGTATTGTCTAAAAAAATCTTCCATGTCATTTAAATAAATAGCAAACAACAGGGGAGAAAGGTTTACACCTTGTCTTACACCTACATTTGAGTAGAAGAAACTAAACAGTTTACCCTTGTGGGCTACACATGACTTTGTTGCTTTGTATAAGTTTGTTATTGCTTGGAATATCTTACCAGAGATGCTATAAGAAAGTACTTTTTCCATAAAGCAGTTCTATTGACTGTGTCAAATGCTTTTAGATAATCAACAAATGCACAAAACATTCTACATAAGCTCAAATACAGGTCAATGATACATTTCAGGGTAAACATATGATCATTTGTAGAATATTCACTATGAAACCCTGCCTGGTTTTCAAGCAGAAGCATGTTAACCTTGTATTCAATTTTGCTGTAAATAATTTACGAGAGATATTCCTCTGTAATTGTCTGTATCATTTTTACTACCCTTATTTTGAAAATAGGCCTAATTATTCCGATAGTCCAGTTATCACGTATGTAACCAGTATCAAGTGTTATATTAAAAAGTTTTACATATGCTGACAGCATCATATCATCACTGGCTTTTAGCATCCCATTAACTATTTTGTCATGCCCGCTGGCTTTGCCATTTTTGAGGAATTTGATACCCTCTCTTAATTTTTCAATAGTAAATTGGCTATTAAGATTGGAATTGTCAAGGTTAAATATTGCCAAACTCTTCCTGTCTCTCGTCGACATAGGTTGGTTCACTCTCTTCTCGGTCTGCTAAATACTCATTCAATTTGACAAAATGCTCATAGAAATTTTCAGCTGTCAATGTTTCCACATCACCTGTTTTCCTATTTCCTGTACCATTTCTAAGGACATTCCAGATTTTTTTTGGATCCTTGGACTGGTAACTCTTTAATACATTCAGAATGTGTTCTCTTTCATTCGCTTTTGCTCGCTTGATTTGTCTTCTGTAATTTTTAGAAGCTTGTTTCATTTGATCTAAATTAACCCCATTCTTATTATCATGCCATCCTCGTCTAGCTTTCTCAAATTCCTTTTTTTAAAGTAGGCATTCCTTGTTGAACCACTTGAAATGTTTTTTCTTGTGATTCCGTTTATTATTGGGATTTGTTTGTGTACCATACCACAGCTTTTGGTTCCATTAAGGTAGAACCCTACCCGATACCTGGGTCATTTTTAAAACTTAAATATCTGAAAACTGAGTTAAATGTAGACAACTGCACTTATGCTATTGTATAGCGTACATCTCATAGTTACAGAATAATGATAAACTTATCAATAATTTGCTATTTTGAGTTGATATGGCAGCCTTTACGCACAAAACGGTCTGTGTTTCATTTTTTGGCAAAATGTCAAGCTCACCCTTTACTTGAAATCCATTTGATCATTCATGTCTTTGGTAAGGTGCAAGGGCAAGGTCCTACCTAAACCGGGAATCTGCATGATGAGTATGTTAAAAAACATTTTTGAATGTTCCCATATGCCTCAAGATTTCTAACAGCATGTGGTTTACGTAGTTAATGCTGATTTTCAGGTCCTGTCATAATACAAGGTACTTATGACATGACCTTTGTGGTATAGCAGGATAGCTGCATACCACGCCGGAACTACTTCCGAGTAGTTCCGGATATATCCGTTGGTGGCGCCACCGTTCATGTGGCATATTAATACGCCTGGCAGTAGTCAGGCAGAACAGAATACCAGAACCAAACGAACGGACGTATCTACCTAGACATCCAACCTTAGAACAAGAATATAGGTAAGTAATACTGTATAACATTGATTATGTGTGTTAGATAACTATGTATGTGTGGGTCACTGAGTTGCCACGGCTCAGTGATACTACAATGGCGTGGTAAAGCAGTAATTTCTGTTTTATTTCTGATCTGTGGGTCACAGCAAGGCTGGCCATTTTTTAACCTAAATCTTATGGAAACTTTTCAAGTTTGAACTGATCGTTTTTGACTAAATAAAAAGAGAGTAGGGATCAGAGAGTAGGATAGTTTGGGGGGTATTCTTCTTAAAAAACGTATCCCTTCAATAATGACTGTCCTTTTCTACTTTTTCTATACTTACTGGATCTTCAAGTTCACAATGTTTGTTTTGGTTAATAATTCCAACATGGCCGCCCTCCATGTGCTTTTCTGAGCACATGGCTGTCCCTGTGTTGTTGTTTATACCAAACGAAATTGGAGATCAGTCTTTTTATTCTTCTTGTTGCTGGTTTCTGCTTCTGTTACCTGTATCTTTTTAAGATATGGTACTGAAGTGGTGCTAGTATTTCTTTCTCTTGTTTTTCTAAGACTTTTTGGACTTGTACTTTCTGCAGTAAGTATTCAGGTAATGAATACTTCTCTGAAGGTGATCTGCTCCATGAGTTTAGGAATAATGAGATTTGGGAATTTCTTAATTGTGGAGGATACAATTAGCTGTATCCATGATTGAACTGAATTGAATAGATTGAATAGATCTGGTTCTTCTTGTCCATATTCAGGCAATTTATGTAAATAAACATGCTTGTTTATGCAAGTTGGTTAACTTGTCTGTTCTTTCTTCCTTCTTTTCTGCTGTCTTATCTTCTATCTATCCTTTCACCTTTCTCTTGGGCAATAAAAGCTAATGTTTATTCATGCCGGGATAGTTATTCTTTCCTAGAATTTGGTGTAAGATATTTATTAGATAAAATAACATGTAGATTTAGTTTTGAGATAAAATTTTGTTTAATTTAATAAAATAGGGTGGAAAATAGGGATTAATATGTTGATTTGCTTATGTTATAGCATCATGAATACAAAGTGAGTAAAATGGTGTGTTTTTATTGTGCTTGGTGTGCATAATTTTAGTAAATTGCGTGTTAGTGGTGCAGTAGCTTAGAATAATAACAGCTGTGCTTATAATTTACTCCTAGTAATTCTTCCCTGCTTATAGTGTGTACAGTAGAATTAATGTCTTATTAAATTCTTCCCTGTTTAATAATATATGCAGTAGGGTTATAGGTTTAGTATTGTGGTGTTGTTCTATTGCTTCCCTGTTCTGTGGGTGTGCTTTACTTGATTTGCCATGCTATGCATTACTAGAAATATAGTGTTTTGTGTTGTACTTCTTGACTATTGAATTATTATGCTTTGACTTGTACTTTCCTTTGGCTCTAGTACTATTCTAGATGCCTCTATTCCTCTTCCTTTATAATTCTTTCATTGCTAAACGGCAAGGGTTCAATTTATGAATATTTTCTTAATTTAAATATCACTTAGTATTTCCTCTTTCTATGTATCTTTCTGGGTATATCGGTAATAATGTAATGATGCATGTTTACTAACCCTTTTTGCACATTGATAATGCACATTTCTGTTATATGGTGCCCTATAATAAATGACATTCCTTCCCCATTTTCTTGCAGCAACTGCACACTTATAAGGTAAGTGAAAATTAATGTGACATGAGCGACTGCATTGATTTAATGCAGGCGCCGGTCACGGCACTTGTTAAACTAAAAGGTATTAGGAGCTGCTCGGCTCGTAATATCGTTGAGCTGCGTGACGCAAAACAGCTCACCTTCGAAGCCCTATGTGATGCTTGTCCAGCTGTCTCCGCTGTCACCTGGAGGGGCTGGATGAGTTCAGGACATGTTATACCTGATTTGTATAGCATGGCTCCTGATGATGCTTCTTTCCTTCTAACTGAACGTATAGGAACTTTGAGCGCGGCGGCGGCTCTGCCTTTGCCAGAATCGCCTACGTCTCTCTCAGAGCCTACTTTGCCCATTCTTGGGGCTCAGCGATCCCCTGTCGCGTCTGTGGTTTCGAGTACCCCTGCGGTTCTGAAACCACTGACTTCTTTATCTTTCTCTCCGGTGAGGGTTACTTCGGTTCCTGCTCCGGCAGTCTCTACTTCCGCTCAGGCGTTGAGTACCCCTTCGGTACTGAATCCTTCTACTTCTTCTCAGGTATTAAGATCTGCTTTGGAACTTAATCCACCTGTTACTTTCTCTGCCCCTAAACCGGCTTCTTTCATGATGTACCCTCCTGTCCTTACTCCTCAAAGGTTTACAACCTCTCTGACTTCCGCGATGCGACCTCCTATTTCTTCTATCACTTCTGCGGTGCGTCAACCTAGCGCCTACGTTCCTTTGCAATTTCCGATTGCATCAACCGCTGCAGATGTTCCTATATCTCCTATTCAGTTCGCATCTGTATCTACTGCAACGCGAACATTTCTTCCTTCTGCTATCCCTAAAGTGTCAACCTATGCACATTATCCTACTCCTTCTCCTTCTGTTTCAATCGCATCTTTGGTGCAACATCCACCTCCATCTCGGAATGTATCAATTCCTCCTTTTCTTCCTTCTCAGCCGTCGGTACAGACATCTAACCTGCCGGCTGTGAACGCCCCTGTTATAGGGGATTCTCCTGAATTGGCGGCGTTGTACGATTCCATTGTTCAACAGGAACAAGCCATGCACAAAAACCGAATGGATCTAGCGAAAGCTAGATCACAACTTCAGGTGAGAGTGCAGGAACTTCAGACTAATGGTCCGGATGTTCCTGGGGTCTCCCGTGGAGTATCGGATCTTCAGGTTGATATTAGTAACACACGGCGACGTGAATTGGACGCCGCCAGGGATAGATATAATTTTAGTGTAAATAGAATCCAAAACATTTATGGATCTGATCAAATGCCAATTCCACAGCAACCATTTATTCCCATCCCACAATATCCACCTCCTATGCAACCGCAAACTGCTTTCAATCAGCAATCATCTTCTTTCAATCGTCAACAACCTTCTATTCAACAGCAGCCACCCAATTTTCCTGCTATGGCTGGTGTTGTTTCTTCTACTGTTTCTTCTTTCTCCATGACTCCAGCTTGTTCTTCACAGTCTGGATTTCATGCTTCTTCCGCTGGTAATCAGCCACCACTTTCTCTTTCTTCTATTCATCCTATTCAATACCATCCTAATTACCTACCTCCAATGAGTGGGGATTCCGACAGGTACAATCCACAAATTCCTGTTCAATCCACACCGTATGCTCCGTCAGCTGAGTTAGTTGAGGGTGCTCCGACGGATTATTTTCGTCCGAGTCGTAGTGCTCTTAGACCTTCTTCTTACAATGCTGAGTCAGCATCTTCCACTATTCAGAATTGTTCCGAGGGCTATAATGGCACCTATCGGAGGAATTCTGGGTATTCGTATGAGAATGTTGGGGTGAGTGACAATAGAAACAATAACTCACGCTCACGTTCGCCCTATGAGTCACGTTCAAGATCGCGTTCGTACAGCTCGTCGTCTAGGTCCGGCAGAAGGTCAAGCCGTGACATAGAAGATAGATCTGAGCGTAGACCTGATCGTAGATCTGAACGTAGATCTCATCGTAGGTCTCGTCGTGATGATGACGAGTCTTCTGATTCTTCTGAAGATTCTAGTCATCGCGATTCTTCAAATGATTCCTCTTCGCCTTCTTCCTCAAGCTGCTCGGAATCTGATTCTCAAAGTAGATCCAGATCCCGAAGGCACTATTCTCCTAAGTTGGCAAAATATGATGGTTCTGAGCTCTGGGACCCCTTCTTCTACCAGTTCCAGAGAATTGCCAAACGTCATCGCTGGTCAGAGCGTAAGCGCTTTGATAAGCTGATAGACTCTCTCCGTGGCAATGCTCTCAGCTATGTTACCAAACTTAACATCCGCCATCACGATTTTGATAGGTTAAAAAGGAAAATGCGAAAGCATTTCCAGATCGAGGATCTGCCTATGACAGCTAGGCTGAACTTAAGAACGCTTGAGCAGCAAGAGTCTGAAACACTAGAGACTTTTGCTGATCGGGTTCTTGACGCTGTCATGATCGGGTATGCAGGCTTCAGTGAATCTCACTGGAACCGCATGGCGATAGAAGCTTTCATTCTCGGATGTTCATGCGATGAGGCTAAGCGTGTGGTCCTGAACAAGAAACCTCGTTCATTAGATCGGGCTGTTCAGTTGGTCAAGCAAGCTGAAGCTACTCAGAGCATAATATCGAATAAGTCTTCCTCTAAATCTAAGAAATCTAAACCTGACTATTCGGTTAGACAAACCAAGGTTGATTCAGGAAATGAACCAGAAAAGCAGGTTCGGTTCCAGAATCCTCCTGTAGCTCCAAACTCTCCTTCTCTGTTTGTTTCAGTTGAAATACTGAGCAAAGCTTTGAGGGATCTACAAAAACAAGGTCCTTCCGATCGTCCGCGATTTCCTTCTCCTAATCGCCCACGATTCAATTCCCCAGATCGCTCTCGTCACTCTGAGAGATCTGATCAACCACGGTATTCTGATGGGTATAAGAATGTGGATATCCGATCAGATAGGTCTGGTCGGTCCCCCGAAAGGCAACGGAACTCCGATTACAGATCGGATAGATCCCCTCAGAATAACCGCTCTAACTCTAACGATTCTTATCGAGGGCGTTCTCCATCACCATCTCGAAGGTTTACGCCACCTTCTAGTCCTCGAGATAAGTCTCGTATCCAGTGCCATAATTGCGGGATTTATGGACACTATGCCAGGGAATGTAACAAAACTGCTCCTAAAGCACCTGTACTTAAATCTTCCACTCCAAAAAACGATCCGGGGTCAGGCTCCCAGGCCAGCACTTAGACCCGGGTCAGGATGGCTTGGAATCTTCTTCTTTTGGTTGTTCAGGAGTAGACTCATCCTTAAAGGTTGAGAGTGCTCGTGAGATAACCATACGCAACATTCCAGGTATGGCGATACTTGTCCCTGTCAAGCTCGCTAACTCTAGCGTCATGGCCGTAGTAGATACTGGCGCTGAGGCTACTGTTGTGAGTTCTGAGCTAGCGGACAGATTAGGTATATCCTACCTGAATTGTTCTACCACTTCTATCAAAATGGCTGACAGGGATGCTACGCGACTCAAAGCGTATGTCGTCCCTAACTGCCCTCTTCGCATTGGAACTCAGGATATCAGCTGGGATGTAATCATAGCTGATATCGGTGAGGATATTCTGTTGGGCTTGGATTTCCTTTGTGGAAATGCAGGCATAATGGATTTCCATAATGCACGTCTGTCTCTAAATGGTGAGTGGATTGACGGAAAACACCGTCCATCCAAGACCAATACCTTCTCTGTCAGTAGTGTCTCTACTCTTTCTGAGGTTATGATTCCAGCTAATTCGGCAATGTTTATTGAGGTCAAACTGAATGATCTTGATACAACAAATGTCGCGGATGCTAAGTTACTAATAGAACCTCACAACACTTCTCTTGATCTTCTCTTTCCTAATGCGTTAGCGAAGACAAGTTCTCCTATGACGATCAATGTTGTCAATCTTTCTTCTAAACCTATTAAATTGCCTAAAGATGAGATTGTGGCAACAGCGTCTATCTGTGATATTCTTCCTGACTTTTCCGACCCTTCCTCTTCTGATGTTCTTCCTACATCCGAAGAGTCTTTAACCTCCAATTCCTTTAATGTTGGGCAAATTTCCCATGATAATCCCTCCGAGTTAAATCCTATGTCTGACAAGTCTAATGATGAGTCAACAAATTGGGATACCATCTTGGCGGAGATTTCTGGTGCAATGCCTAAACACTTAGAGGATCTCTTTAAAAGGTCATGTGAGGGCTTGACTGTGGAACAATGTACAAGACTCGGGCAGTTATTGATGTCTTTTGAAGATATCTTTGCTAAGCACGATCTTGACTTGGGTTGTTTCACAGAGATCAAGCATGACATTGACACAGGAGATCATGCACCAGTGAGACACAAACTACGTCGTACACCTTTTAGCTTCCAATCTGAGGAAGAAAATCACTTAGCCAAACTTTTGGATCTAGGTGTCATTCGACCTTCTAATTCAGCATGGGCCTCTGCTCCTGTGTTGATTAGAAAGAAGGATGGATCTGTACGCTGGTGTATAGATTATAGGGATCTGAATGCGAAGACTGTAAAGGATTCTTTTCCTTTACCTAACATTCAGGATTGCCTAGACACTCTCTCCGGTAGCGTCTTTTTCAGTACTCTAGACATGGCGTCTGGGTACTATCAAATTGAACTGGAAGAGAGTGCGAAGCCAAAAACAGCCATAATAACTAGGTATGGTTTGTTTGAGCATAATCGCATGGGTTTTGGATTATGCAACGCGCCCGCTACATTTCAGCGCGCAATTCAACTCGTCTTGATGGGCTTAACCTGGAAACAGGCTTTGGCATATCTTGATGATGTGAATGTCTTAGGCAAAGACTTCGATGATCATTTGCGTAACCTGGAGGAAGTTTTCCTGCGGTTTAGGCGATATCATCTTAAGTTCAAGCCTAAAAAATGCTTCCTATTTAGGCGCCAGGTCAAATTCTTGGGTAAACTCTGTACCCCGGAAGGCCTGAACATCACACCTGACAAAGTAGAAGCAGTTAAGAATTGGCAAAGGCCTAAAAACACCAAGGAAGTAGAATCATTCCTTGGGTTTGCGAACTATCACCGTGAACACATTCGCGGTTTTGCCAATCTTACAAAATGCTTGTATGATTTGACAGGAAAACAAAAGTTCTTTTGGTCTGAAGAACAAGAAGAAGCTTTCGTCCGGATGAAAGAACTGTTAATATCTGCACCGTGTTTGGCGTATCCTAGACCGGAAGGCATGTTTATCCTTGATACTGATGCCTCCAAATACACCATCGGTGCAGAGTTATCACAGGTCCAGGACGGGGTAGTCAGACCAATTGCATATGCCAGTAACATACTTCTACCCGCACATCGGAAGTATTGTACAACTCGTAAAGAGCTGCTGGCTATCATCAAATTCACTGATCAATTCCGGCACTATCTGTTGGGACGTCACTTCACTGTCCGCACAGATCACCATAGCTTAGTATGGTTGTTTCGCTTCCGGAAACTCGAAGGTCAGTTGGCCAGATGGCAGGAACAGCTGGCACAGTTCGACTTCCAGATTGTCCATCGGCCAGGAGGTAAACACTCCAATGCCGATGGTTTGTCTCGGTTGCCGAATAATCTGCCTCCTTGTGACTGTTATAACGCTGGTAAAAAACTGCAGGACTTACCCTGTAAAGGCTGTAAGTTCTGTACCAAAGCCCATGAACAGTGGGAACGGTTTTGCGAGGATGTGGATGATGTGATTCCACTTGCTGTCAAAACCCTATCTCTAACCAAACCTTCCTCTCTATCTCCTACTCCTACCTCATCTTCTTCTTCACCTGTCCTTGCTGATGCTCCCCCAGTGCAAGCAGAAATCGGACCTGTGGCCTTAGCCAAAGCAAAAGAAATACAATCTAATTGGTTAGAGGCCTATTCCTCTGTGCAACTGCGGGACTTGCAATTGCAAGATCCTGATCTCAAACCTATCATCGGCTGGCTAGAGAACAAGGAAATTCCTCTAAAGAATGTCTTGTTCCTGTCCAGTGCTATCACTAAATCTCTCTGGCTGGTGAGACTACAACTACGTTTGATAAACGGAGTTCTGTATCACCTCTGGAAAACTCAACCTGATTGTCGAGTATGTTTGGTAGTGCCTCGGAGGCTTCGTAAAGACATCATGAATGCTTGTCATGCACACCGTACTGCTGGACATTTAGGACAAAACAAAACCTATTCCAGAGTCCGCTCTTCTTTCATGTGGCCTGGAATGACTGAGGAAATCAATCTTCATGTCAAGTGTTGCTCAGTTTGTGCCAAAAACAAAAGTCCTTCAAATCCTCCTCGTGCGGGTCTGAGGGAATATCATTCTGGTTTCCCCTTAGAGCGTGTACATATTGACGTCCTGGGTCCTTTCACAAAAAGTGCCCTGGGAAATAAATATATCCTTATGATGGTTGACCAGTTCACGAAATGGGTGGACTGTGCCGCTATCCCTGACCAAAAGGCAGAAACTGTAGCGCTCAAATTCACAGACTACTTTATGTCTCCTCTAGGGCCTCCGCTATCTATCCACACTGATCAGGGCAGCAACTTTGAAAGTGGGCTGTTTCAGGCATTTTGTGAACAATTTCAAATTGCCAAAACTAGAACCACTCCTTACCATCCGTCCTCGAATGGGCAGGTGGAGAGGTACAACAGAGTATTGCTTCCCATGATCCGCTCCTACATCGAAGGCAAACAGGCGTATTGGGACAAGGACTTATCTTTGTTGGTCATGGCTCTTCATGCCACTGTTAACCGACAGACAGGGTTCACTCCGAATCGTCTGATGTTAGGACGCGAAGTCTTTCAGCCTATCGATATTCTTATGGGGACTGCATCATTGAATATCACTCCTTCTTCACCAAATCAATGGGCTAAAGACATGCGACTCTCACTAGAAGAGTGTCATCAACTTGTTAGGCAGCGTATGCGCTCTGCACAAAAAACTCAGAAGCGTAATTACGATGCTAGGAAGTTGAGGGAGTTAGCCTATCACGTTGGGGATATTGTCCTCAAACGTGATGAAGCTACAAAAGTTGGCTATAGCACTAAGCTTAGATCTCCTTACAGTGGTCCCTATCTGGTTGCGGAAGCTGAGCCTCCAGTTTACACCATTGTTGGTGCTCGGAAGCGTATGACAGTGCATCATGACAAGTTACTTCCCTTTCTCTCCGAGGAGATTCCTTATTGGTTGAGGCGAAAACGGCATTCTTTATTCAATGAGGAGCTTCGCCTTGATGAATCTGGATCTGCTGGGTTAGATGAAACTCTTGGGTTGGCTAACTTGTTGGATTCTGGCCATGAGAATTCTGAGGAATCACCAACGGCTTCTGTATCTGGTGAGATTCCGAGTCTCTCGGAGTTTGATGAGATCTCTGGGGATGCCGATGTGGATTCCGAGTCTATTCTATATCCATGTGGAATATGTGCTCAGAACGTTACTGAAGATGATGACGCAATCTGCTGCGATGGACTTCATTGTGCAAAATGGTTCCATCGTAGGTGCTCTGGTCTGTCTCAGGATGAATTTGAGTCGTATACGCAGGAAAATAGTCCTGACTGGTTGTGTCATGACTGTAAGCATGTAAACCTTCCTTACAATTTCCTTGAATCCGATGATCTTCCTAATCTATTTTCCACGGCAACATCTCCCGATCCGACTGATCCCGATCCTGAATCTTCTCCCTCCTGTGATCCTTCATCTCCACGATCTCGAAGAACTAGGCGACTGCCTACCAGACTTCAGGATTATATTGTGAACGACACATAATTACCCCAATCAACCCTTGTAATGTTGTTTAACGTGTTGCACTTTCCTATTCTTGCACTTGTTCCTACTGACCAATTGTTGTTGCCGAATACCCATCTTTGTATTCTTGATCATCTTTGATTCTTTACATGCTTGATCTAAAAACAGTCTGATTGCTAACCTTGTTCCCTTTTCCTTTTTTCCAGAAATGCCATCCGGGTCCGAGTCGGACGACCAGGACTCTGACTGGAAGTTGGTGAAAAAGAAGAAATGTAAGAAAAAAGCATCTTCTGCCAAACCCAAACCAGCTTCCAAAACATCTGCCAAACCGTCTTCCAAAACATCTACCAAAACATCTTCCAAAACACCTTCCACAACATCTACCAAATCATCTTCCAAAACTGAAATTCATACATCTAAGTCCTCTGCGACTGTCACTACCTTTTCTTCAAAACCAACTCCTACACCTTCCGAATCTTCTACACCAAAGTCTTCTAGGACTGCCACTACAACTACAAAACCACCTCCCACACCTTCTGCATCCACTACATGCACTACATCTTCTCTCCCTGGAGTCCCAGCAATCGTTGCGACTTCACTCACTGTTTCTTCTTCTGCATCCTCTTCTGTTCCCTCTGTGACGACCTCCTCCCCTGTCTTTGTGGTCCCAACTTCCCCTGTTAAACCTATTCCTACGTCTAATGCCGCTCCTTTGTCTTCCCTTCCTTTTGGACTCAGGCCCTTTTCCCTGACTCCATCCCTTGTCCAAGCCTTGTCACCTCATTTGTCATCCCCTGCGGCCCCTAGCGCTGCTTCCTCCGCAGTCTCATGTGCTGTGTCCTCTGCAGCGACGTGCTCCGTCACGCCATCCTGCAGCACAATCCTTTCCTCCCCATCCACTTCCTCTGCGGGGTCTTCCGTCGCCAAGGCTGGCACTGAAGCTTCAAAGAATTCCCTTCCTTCCTCTTCCCATGATGCCTCGGGGGGGATACCCGTCACCTATTCAGGTACTGTTACCCCTGCGTCGGGATCATCTATTCCCTCTATCTTCTCCTCCTCCGGCTCTACACAAAGAGCCACAGCTATCAACGCTCTTCTCTCTATCAATCAGCTACCCTCTGTCGAGGAACTCATGTGGCTGATTGGTCACCACCTCACAGACACATCCAACAACATGGCTGCTCAGCGCACCATCCTCTATCAGGTCTACAACATTGCCAAATGGCAACACAAATGGCAATACATAAAAACTATCCGCAATCACAATTACATCTTTGGCCTTGGTCTGGAACCTTATTGTTTCCGGTACCTCCTTCTGCCGAACGAAACTCCCAGAACTGTTAGGCCTCCCTCTTGTCGAACGACATGGACTTCTTCAGCGCGCGATCCTGCTCAGGATAGCGTATTTGGCTATCGGGATGTGCGGTACTTTCCTCCTACCTCTACATCCTCTACCACCATCTCTTCGGCCACTGCTGTGGTATCTACTTCCCCTACCACCGCTGTGGTCTCTTCTTCTGCCACTTCTGTGGTATCTTCTTCTGCCACTCCTGTGGTATCTTCATCTCCTGCCACTCCTGTGGTCCCTTCTGCTGCAGGCCCTGTGGGGAATTCCTTTTCCTCCCCGGGTGCGTCAGCAGCTCTCTCCTTTGTTTCAAACTCCGACTATTGGAGTCTGAATTCCATCTGGGACGTTCCCGATACTGGTGCGGAGGCAGCCGATGCTGTTTCCCTTGAGGAGACTCTCCTTCGGGAGAATCTGGGTCTGTCCCCCATCTTTTCTCCAATGTCTGTGGACTCCAATTTGGAAGCCACTCTTCTTTCTTCTCCTACCCCCTCTTCTTCTTCCCGTCCTGTGGAACCGATGGACACTTGTCCAGCGGCACCTTCTGTTCCTGTGACAACCTCTATTCCTGTCACTTCGGTACCAGTACCCACAATTACTTCTCCTTCGACTACGGTTTCCCCGCTAGTCGCTCCTCCTCCACTTCCTGTTCCCTCTCTTCCAACCACGTCTGCTTCTGTGCAGCACATTCCTCCTCAAGCTTCTTTTTCTTATCCTCCTCCAATCTCCCATCCTCGTCCTCCTCTTCTAGGTTCCGCACCTTCTCTTTTGGGAGCCTACTCTAGCACTATTCCTACGGCTCCTTCTCAGCCAATCGCCCGTCCTCCCGGCGAGGGAATGAGTAAGGGAGCACGCACCCGTCGAAACAAGAAAAAAGCTGCGTTGCTTTCTCTTACTGTTACATCTCTTACCACCACTACTACTTCTGCACCCACTAAGCCCACCTATGCCGTTGCGGCACACAGGCCTGCTCCTCCTATGCGATCTTTGCCCTGTGCAGAACGTCCGGGTTTGTTGCCTACACCCCCTCCTCATCTTTTGGGTAGGCAATCCAGATCCACTATCTCTAAACCAACAGTTTCTACTTCTTCTTCTTCGTCTTCCTCTTCTTCTTATGCATCCACAGCTGCCCGGCGTGCGGACACATCTTCCACACAGTTCCCACGTCGACCTATCTCTTCCTCCTCTACTTCTTCTTCTTCTACCTCTTTCGGCAAAAGGCCGGCGGCTACTGCCCCTGAATCCTCTGCGGGTAAGAGGGCCAATAGAAGCCAATGCCGTTTGTGCCCTGTGGCACACACTAACCTCCCACTGCATTCTGAGCAGTCCCATCTTCCGTGGTTTTTTAACCCCGACTCTGTTTGCTGGCGTTGTCAGAAGATTTTGACGACTGACACTGAGAGGGCTGCTCACTCCATGCCCAACCATCGTCCTTCTTTCTCGGGCAATCATACACTTCTTTGGGGACAACTCTTTCTTGGCTCTCTCCACTTCTTGGCCAGTCTCCTCAGTCTTAGCTCCCTGTGGCATCTCTTTACTTATGTCCACGAGGAGCATCTCTTTCCTTCAACTCCGAGGAGTATTCCTGAGAGACTCTCGTCTTCCTTGAACTACTTCGAGGAGCAATTTCTTGAGCGTCCAGTGGGTGCCCTGAGGGAGTACCGCACTTCTCCTCCCTCTCGTCTCCTTAGTCTTACCCACTGGGAGACTATCATCATCATCCTTTCTCGCCTTTCTCCTGAGGATAGGGAGCGCTTCCGCACCTATGCTTGCCCTATGGATCTCGATGGTCGACCCATAGAGACCCCCTCTGCGCCTCAGCCACAGGCTCCTGCGGCTGCCCTTCAGGCACCAACCCCTCTTCCTTTCATTGACACTCATATGCACCTGGACATGTCTCTTTCCAGGCACCATCTTTCCTCTCTGGATGAGTTGGAGCAACGGTTCCGCACTGGCAATCTCGATTTGGTTGCCGTTGTTGCCAACTATGTCTTTTCGCGTTACTGGGGCCTTATACCCTCTCATCTACAGAACGATGCTCGAGGACGCGTCTTCTTCACTATTGGTCTCCATCCTCATGAAGCTCCCGGAGGATTCTCTCTCCTTCCTTCTATCCACTCCTATCTTTCTAACCCCAAGTGTGTAGGACTCGGCGAAATCGGCTTGGACTACTCACGCGGGTGTTCCTGTGTCAAGGCTCTTGGCATGTCATGCTCGTGTCGGGTTACCCGTCACGAGATGCAAAAGGCTTTTCTTCGCGCTGTCCTCTCTCCTCTTCAGGCAATGCCTGCACCCTTTCCTAAAGTCATCGTCCTTCATTGCCGAGGACAGAGTCCCGATGACGATTCCGCTTCCAGGGACACTCTATCTATTCTCCAGGAGCTGGGTCTGACTCAGCTTCGAATTCATAGGCATTGTTTCTTGGGATCCAGAGATGAACTGGAGCTTTGGTCCCAGGTCTTCCCGAACTGTTCCTTCGGCCTCACTTCCAAATTCTTGGAGAAACCCTTCCATCGTGCGGTGATTCCCCGAATCCCGCATGACAAACTTCTCCTCGAGTCTGATGCTCCTCTCCTCTCTCCTCAGGCCGCTCAGTCTTCTTTCAATACCTCCTGGTTGTGTCACCACTCCATCACAATCATAGCGCAACTGCGAGGTACAACTCCTCAGCTTCTGGTGCAACAATGCAACCAGAATGCTAGAACCCTTTACGGGATCTAACCCGTCTCCGTCTTTCCTTGATTTCGAGAATCAGGCAATATTTGCTTGAATCCGAAATCACATCTTTCCTATCTCACTTTACCTTCTTCTGCACGTGGTTCTGTATCTATCAATACCGAACTACTACATTCTACATTTTGCCACATACAGACAACTTTATAATACATATCACTTTTGGTTGGGTTGAACCGTATAGATTCTTAATTGAGATTCTGTAGGGTCGACCCGTGTAAATAATGTAAATAACGTAGTATAGTAGTAAACCATATTTTTGCTACTTATTTTAAGATACATATTTTTGTACAATTATATTTTTGCTATCAACCAGTCTAGTCCAAAACTCAGGGTCCTTTCTTATGCTTGACAGTTTTTCAGGCTAAATAATACATATAAATATTTTTTTTTATTAAATGGGGGGGTGCCTATAGGAAAATTTTGTCAGGCATCTTCCTTGTTAATTTCATAGTTTTGGTCTATTTGTTTCTTCCACTCCCATTAGCTCTTCTTTAAAAAATAAATAAGGGAGTGATGTGGTATAGCAGGATAGCTGCATACCACGCCGGAACTACTTCCGAGTAGTTCCGGATATATCCGTTGGTGGCGCCACCGTTCATGTGGCATATTAATACGCCTGGCAGTAGTCAGGCAGAACAGAATACCAGAACCAAACGAACGGACGTATCTACCTAGACATCCAACCTTAGAACAAGAATATAGGTAAGTAATACTGTATAACATTGATTATGTGTGTTAGATAACTATGTATGTGTGGGTCACTGAGTTGCCACGGCTCAGTGATACTACACCTTGCACCTAGAGGGGATTCATATCTGTCATATTCTAAAACAATGTCTTCGAAGACTGTATCGTTATTCACTTTCAGCCAAAAAATGAGATGAAGGAATCTGTATGGTCGAAACAGACACACATGTTGTTTGTGACCAATTTAACACGGAGGGCCCAAAGGGGCCCGCCCTTTGTTCTTGTGGTCGTACCACAATAGAAAATTGTTAGGGCGATATTCGTGGCGGGTGACCACTCCTCGTGCAATCTTTTGTTTTGATATCTATGCTTAGGGGCCAGCCAAAGACACCACCTAGTGGTGATGATCTTGCTGTACTAAATTATCACCTTAATCAAAACCTCTGTCAACTGGTTTGTGACATTGTTAATATTTGAGGCATCCACATTTACTGTATCGGTCAGCCTGTCGAGCTCGTTTATCACTTCTTCTAAATCTGCATTATTATCTAACTGTAAAATATAATCCCTTTTCTTGTCAGAAGCCCACCTGAACTGACCATGTCAGTCCTGCACAGCGGCTTTGTATTGATGATGTTGCTAACGACGTCCATTATCACGTGATTGTTCTATAGTCCATGTTGCCAGAGGCGTGATTGTTTACTTTATGACGTTAACATTTGATTGTTTACGTTTCCAACCCCAAGGTTGTTTATGACGTGAATGTTTGATTGTTTATGTTGCCAAGCAACTTGATATGATTTTTTTTCACTTGATATGATTTTTTTTCACTTGATATGATTTTTTTTCGCTCTATATAAATTTTACCACATGGCCACTATATATTTACCAACCAATCCAATATTGAATTTGTTCATACTATGCACCCTTTTACCTGTAGTGGGTACATTTAATGAATTTGATAGAGAAGCTGTTATATCCCCCCCCCCCCCCACCCCATATGTAAATGTACCTGGTGTTTGTTCTTCTTCGTAATAAAACCCGGACTAATGCAATACAAATAGTCTTGTCAGATTTTATTTTCAAACTTCCATTGTTGTTTGGCCTTTCTATTCATATCAAAACACATACCGCTTAGGACTAATGGGTTTATACACGTAGATATGTTTACAAGATACCACTTTAATGGGGATAAAATGGATTATTTTTTGTGCGAGCATTGTCCAAATATTAGTCAGATTTACGCCTTGGCGAACCACTTAGGTTGATCTATATGATATACCGGTACATACGTATAAGAACCGCATGCAGCATGAACGGCGCTTTCATCTTCTTTGAGAAATAGCCTTAGAGGTACATTGTTCACTTCTTACGATTGGAATTCTTTTCATCAACCTTGAATGTATTAGCCAGCTAAAAGGCATAAAGCACTTGTTGGTCAATACTAGGTGAGCAGGGAACATATATTTCTCAGCACAACTTGTTAGATCACAGTTGCAGCCCACGAGTCACGCCAGCATGCGGCTCGCTCTGCTCGTGTTGATAGCCACCAGTTGCAGGCAAGTAACGTTGTCGTTGGCGTCGAGTATTTTGCTGACCAAGCCCGCGAATTGTGGGGACAACGCAGCAATACAGGGGCCTGCTCTACGTCTGTATGGGGAAACAACCCTGACTGAGTGCATAACCCATTGTCTTATGAAGGCCGGGTGCTTGTCCGTCAATCATAACATCTTACAGGGAATCTGTGAGCTCCATTCAAACAGGACCGATAAAATGTGCACAACCGTGGCACCAAGACCGGGATTCACCTTTTATCAGGTATGATCGATATGTTGTATGTAGTTTTAAGTTGTAACAGATGTATCGTCTGTATACCTCGCACTTTTATTTGTACAATTAATTTAGTTTTTGTTCTGTTTCGTACTCGTACTTTTATATTACTAAATAATGTTTTGTATTTGATAAGATTTTGTACAGTTTAGTATAGTCAATAAACATGCAATGCAATACATCTCTCTTGTCTTACAAACAAGACATATTGATGACCAAGCAACCTTTTAAGAAAGAGTTAACGGGAAAGTGTTATATCTGTTTGGTTTAAAGGGTTCTCTTCAAACATTGTCCAATATTAGTTCAAAATTATTTACGTTCATAACACACGTATTAAGAACGATTTTGCAAACCGGTGAAAGTGATATTTTCGTAATGTTTTGATTAATATTTCTCCTTCAACCTATTCCCAAATATTGCGTCGCCTGTAAGCTTTCGCGGACATTGTCAGGCTGCTTCTTGTGAACATCAATTGGTTGTAATGCATGGTGTACCCAAGTAAAGAACAATCTCTTTACTGTACTGCGATTGTTAATTGTTAATAGTTTTGTTAATTTCGGTATTTAAGCCAATGTTCGCCTGTAGCACCCAAAATGGCATCACTATTTTGGTGATATCTTCCTACAGAGACATCTCGTAGTATATAATTGAAGGAGAAATGCCAAACCCAAAATCAAATCAACAACTCTCGCCAAGATTCTCTGAGAACACGTGCATTATGTTTTAGTAATCTGCATAAGTATCTAAAGGTCCCGACGATACAATCTAAGAGTAAACTACACTAGTATTTCTAGTGCGTTTAATTTGGCTATAATTCTACACGAAAAGCATGGCTTTATTGAGAATTTTTCACAGAGTTCTACCGGCTGCAATGACGCTGACGAAAGCATTACGTTTTGGTTAGTCCAATTATATTAGCCGCCTTGCTGGTTGTTTTTATTACTGTTGGTCCTATCTCCAGTTAAGGGTGTGAAATATCAAATCTGGACAGAAACATCGAGGCTACAAAAACGTTTATTTTAAGTGAACTACATGTACGTTTTGGGCAGAAGAAAGATGTGTTATGTGATCCCGTCACTCATCTATTCATAAAATATTTTCGAACACTTCTATGGGTGATGTCATTGAGAATCATTGCGAATCGTTTGAAATTCATAAGACTTTGTAAACACCACTAAGAAATTAAAACTTCTGAGATCTATATAGATGATAATAATGAATTTCTTTTATGAGGCAAATACAAACAGCAAAGACATTGATGAATGCAACCACTCTAACAAAACTCAAATACAAACATGTGCAATTATTAGCACGGGTATGTTATTTTGTTGCCGATCCTAACAAGGCACCCAATTTAAATCGACAAATGCATTATATTGTGACGGAATGACCCCAGGGCTAAGAAACAGGTCATGTTCCGTCACTTCTATTATTGTAAGCTGGGTCTCCGCCTTCGCAGAGCCTAGCATTTAGACGTGCTACAAAGTATCTAGTTATTTCGAGTGCTCTATGACGTAGCGCTCGTGCGGCCTCAACGATTAATGTACCGCGCGTGCGATTGGAAGGAAGGGCGGGAAACTAGGTTAGATTCGAAATCAAGTCAGTCTTAGAATAGAGTTAGAGTAGAGTAGAAGTGAGAAGAAGAGAGTTAACGACAGAGGTGCTTACAGACGGATTAAGGTGCTTGAGAACTGGATTTAGACTACCCAGGGAGTAACGATTACAAGGTCAAGTAGCCAGAAAGAGACTGAAGCTGTTCACGGATTATTATGTGTACTTAGGGAAGATTATGATGACAGCATAGAGAGGAACTGTAGCTGAGTAGAGTGTGTATTTACATCCGGATTTACCAGACATTGAGACCAGAGATCAGAGAGATCAAAAACTTTTTGTGGACTTGTGATGTCGAGATAGTCATTTACATTGAGTGGACTTATTGTGTTGATGCTGCTGTATAGAGAACGAGTGCGGTGGTATGTATATTGTGCTGTGATGATTAAACTGTATTGTTGATTTATACTTGCTTGTCCCGTCTTCTCTTCAACACCACATCCATCCCCAACCTTCGCTAAGCGTTATTGTAAGAGTCAGAAAACCCAACTGAGCTTTATTTCATTTCAAGAGAGAACTAAGAAACCTTTTATTTAAGTAAGGTGATTCTGTATGTTAGTCGGATCATTCCTTCGGCCAGGGATCCATTCCGCTACATATAGCACACTCTTCTTTGGTGACAGCGGTGGGATAGTGTTTAGCACTATCGGCGAAATTCTCGAAACTTTTTGTCGGAACGAACTCACAGTTGGTAGTAATAATCAGTGGGGATGGAAGGTGAAGCGGAACGAAAGCAAATTGTCGAGGTGGTGGAGGAACAGGCGGACGGTGCGTTGCAGCTCGAGGGGGTAGACATCACGCAGCCGTGGCTGGCGGCGCAGTCACTGGCGATGGCGGCGGCTAACAGATCGGGACCGGAGTTTGGGCGAGAACATTCACCAAAAGTGGCATTGAGTCCACCTCAAGAAACAGAATTATCGTCCAGACCACGCATAAAGCGAACCTTTCTTACGCCTGAGCGAACCGATTCCTTACGCATTGAGCGAACCTTTCTTACGCCTGAGCGAACCGTTAAAACTTTCAGAGAACAGATCTCGGGTGCCCGTTTGGACGATTTTATATCAGCAGATCGTTCATTTGGTGCAACCCGAGAGACAGAGTGGCCGTCCGAGCGACCGGTAGCTGAGAGACACGCGGTTCTTCAGAGAGAGAGCAAGGTGGAGGCGGGAGATTCGTCGTCAGATGCAGAGTCGGTGGCGCCAGATCGACCGCACCGTGACGTCACAGAGGAGCGGGTGACCTCCAGAGCCGAGCAGAGGACAGAAGCTGATTGCGGTACACGAGCACCACCAGGCCATCCCTCGGCGAGTAGAAGAGGAGCGGTCAACGCCTCGTTGGACACTACGGTGCCCATGATGGAAGTGCCGTTAGCCAGTAGCAGCTCCGGGGTGATTGACTTTCCCAGGAAGGGAATTGTGGGGGCAGGGCGGACGACAGCCCCGGCCCGAGGTACAGAGTCACCGCGAGAGAGAGAGCCGATTGGTATGGAACAGGTGATAGCAGACATGGCAGCCCTGATGGGAGGAACGTTGAAGACGATAGCGGAGACGCAGCGGGCCATGGCAGCACGAGTAGAGGGAACGGGCGAGCCCCACCGGCCGAAGACATCAGAGCACTGGCGAAACGCCCGGGTGGACCGCTTTGACGGGGTGAGCGAGGCATGGGTGGATTATCGCATGCACTTCGAGGCGACAGCGAGGCTCAACAAGTGGAGCGACAGCGAGAAGAGCCTGTGCCTTATCGCGGCTATGAAGGGAGGAGCCCAGCGGGTGGTGCAGCACCTGTCCGACGCCGACAGATCCTCGTACCGAAACATCGTCAGGGTTCTTGACCAGCGCTACGCATCGGATGACCAGGCCGAGAAACACGCCATGGAGTTAGCACAGCGTCGCCAGAAGCCAGAAGAGAGTCTGCAGGAGTTGGGTGACGTGTGTAGAAGGCTGTTCACCCTGGCCTACCCCGACGCAGAAGGGAAGTTGAAGGATCGTCTCATGAAGAAGGCGTTCATCGAGATGATTGCGGACGAGAAGATACAGCGTTTGACCGCCAGAGGGGATGCCCAGACCTTGGAGGAAGCCGTGCACCTAGCCATCAAGTATGAGGGCACTGAAAGCGGGCGTGGCGCAAAAGAACCGAAGGGAAAACCCCTGCTGACCACGGTAGCACGACAGGTGGGGACGGTGACACCCACTGCGGAGAACACCATACAAGCGAAGTTAGAGGCCTTGGAAGAACTTGTCCTGAAGTTGCAGCCTAGAAGATGGGAGGGTGCTGGGGGACAACAGAGGCCGTTCCTGTGTTATAGCTGCCGACAGCCAGGCCACATGGCGAGAGACTGTCCCAACAAGACCGGTTCGGGAAACGGGCAGAGTGCCGCCCCCGGGGCAGGAGGGCCGGCACAGGAGGAGTAGAACAGACGCCCAAGAAAATACACTTCGACGGGGAAGATGAGGGGAGCCCCTACATGATTGGAAAGATAGGAGGAAAAGAGTACGAATGCCTATTGGATACTGGCGCCACGAAGTCGATTATCTCACCCGAGGTCTACCTGAACCACCCGAATAGAAACGACCTAGCCCTGAGAGAGTGCAGAGAGAGGCTAGTCTCCATCGACAAATCACCGGTGGCAGTTCGGGGAGAAGTGGAACTAGAAGTGGATTTGTGTGGAACGATATTGGTAGGACACTTCATGATAGCGGAGATAGCCGATGACGTCGTGTTAGGTATAGGACTACAGAGAGCGGGCGGAATCATGGTGAACCATCATACTCAACAAGTCGAGTTCGAGGGAGGAAAAACAGTCCCCTACATCAGCCAGAGAATATCAGGGCTGTCGAAGTGTTGCAAGGTGCTGGCAGACAGAACAGTGGTGATACCCCCCCGAAAGGAAATCCTGACCACGGGGTATATCTGCGGCCGCACGAAAGAATTGGAGAAAGTTAGAGGATCAGGATTGGTGGAACCTAGTTTGAAGGGGAAGATGGGACAGAGGGGCGTCATGGTGGGGAAAGCACTGGTGGATGTGGGCAAAGATTATATACCCATCCGACTCCTCAATACCACCAGCGAACCTATCACGATCTACAAGGGCACGCCAGCAGGAGTAGTGACCCCGGTGGCCGGAGAGCCTCCCGTCCCCGTGGAAACCAAGAAAGAACCAGAGAAGAAAAGATGTACAGAAAAGATGCCCGACTTCCTGCGGCCATTGTGCAAGGATGGAAGTGAGAACCTGTCGTCGGAAGGGAAGAAGAAACTGGCGGAGCTGCTGACCAAACACCAGAGTGCTTTTGCTAGCGGGCCAGACGACCTGGGGCGGACGCATTTGGTCCAGCACGAGATCAGGACACCCCCAGACCTGCGACCACTGCGACAGCCGGCCAGAAGGTTCCCGTTTTGGAAACAGACAGAAGCCAAGGAAATAGTGGACGACCTGCTGAAGAGGGACCTGATAGAGCCGTCGGCGAGCCCGTGGGCGGCACCAGTGGTGATGGTGAAAAAGAAAGACAACACGACCCGTCTGTGCGTAGACTACCGACGTCTGAACAGCCACACCATCCAGGACGCCTACCCCTTACCCAGAATCGATGATTCACTAGATGCCTTGGGAGGAAGCAAGTGGTTTTGCACAAGAGAAGTCCGCGTTTATCACCAGCGGGGGGTTGTATTCCTGGAAGGTCATGCCCTTTGGCTTGAGTACAGCACCCGGTACTTTCGAGCGGCTGATGGAAACAGTGCTGTCGGGACTACAGTGGGAAACCTGCCTCATCTACCTGGATGACGTCATCATCTTCGGGAAAACAGAGCAGCAGACCCTGGACCGCCTGGATGCGATCCTGAGCAGAATAGGACAGGCGGGAATGAAGCTCAAGCCCAGCAAGTGTCGCTTATTCCAGAAGAGAGTACACTACCTGGGGCACGTGGTGACGGAGGAGGGAGTCATGACGGACCCTGAGAAGATCGAGACCGTGAGGGAGTGGCCAGTGCCCACCACGCAGACAGAGGTACGCAGCTTCCTGGGGACTGCATCGTACTACAGGAGGTTTGTACAGAATTTCGGGACAATTGCCCGTCCCCTGCATAGGCTGACGGAGAAGAACAGACCCTTCTTGTGGACCACCGAGTGCCAGGTTGCCTTCGAGACACTGCGGAAGAAATTGGTGGAGGCACCCATCCTAGCTTACCCTAGCAGTGAGGAAGACTTCATCTTAGATACCGACGCCAGTGCCACAGGAATCGGGGCGGTATTGTCGCAGGTGCAAGACGGCGTAGAGAGACCCATAGCATATGCAAGTCGGGGGCTGAGCAAGTCAGAGAGGAACTACAGCGTGACCAAGAGAGAGCTGTTGGCGGTGGTTTTCTACTGCAAGTATTTCCGGCACTACCTGATAGGAAGAAAGTTCAAGCTACGCACCGATCACGCCGCCTTGAGGTGGTTGCAAACCTTCAAAGACGCCACGGGAATGTGGGCCAGGTGGCAGAATACCCTGGCAGAGTTCAACAAGGAAATTGTGCACAGAGCTGGCAGGAGTCACGGTAACGCCGACGGCTTGAGCAGACGACCAAACGAACAACCAGAGAGGGGGAGAAGCTCCGACAGTGGCGACCCCGAAATCAAGAGTACAGAGAGTGAATCACCTGAAGAGGTGGAAGAAGACATCACCTGCCTTCGTCCAGAGGAAAACCACAGGGTGGCAGCGGTCACTATACAGCCGCTGTGGACGAATGCTGAGTGGAGAGAATTACAGAAAGAAGACCCTGACATCGCGCCAATCTGGACTAGGTTGGCCAGGGGAGAAGAGAGACCCAGGTGGAATGAGATATCCGAACACAGCTTGGCCACCAAGTCCTACTGGGGAGAATGGCAACGCCTGAAGATGAGAGAGGGTGTCATCTACAGAAAGTGGGAGAGTTCCGACGGAGCCAAAGTTCACACTCAAGTGCTGGTTCCAAGGAGCAAGCGGAAAGAGTTCCTACAGCAAGCCCACGGTGAAAGGTGGACAGCTCATCTGGGAGTGAAACGAACGGTGGCACGTCTACATGAGAAGTACTTCTGGTATGACATGCGAGCTGAGGTCAGGAGTTGGCTGGCCCAGTGCGGGGTCTGCGTCAGAGTCAAGGGACCGGGAGGCAGGACCAGGAAGAATCCTATGACCATTGTGAGATCGGGGACGCCCTTTGAGAGAATCGCCATAGACATGTATGGACCGCTGCCTGAGACAGCCAGAGGGAACTCGAAGATCCTAGTCATCACTTGTTATTTTACCAAGTGGGTAGAAGCCTATGCCTTGCCGGACGAGACAGCCGAGACGGTAGCCGAGGCCCTGGTGAACGACTTCGTCAGCAGATATGGTACTCCTGTCTCCATCCACAGCGATCAGGGAAGAAACTTCGAGAGTACGCTGTTCCAGGAGGTGTGCAGATTACTGGGAATACGCAAGACAAGAACAACTGCCTATCACCCTGAGGGAAACGGAATGGTGGAGAGGTTCAACCGTACGATGGGAGCCATGATCAGAAGCCTGATAGGAGAAGAACACGACAACTGGGATAAAATCTTACCCCTCACCCTGATGGCTTACAGATCCAGTGTGCATGAGACCACTCAACAGACACCACACATGATGCTGTTTGGAAGAGAGATGACCGTCCCCTTGGCACTCACCATGTCCGAGTTGCCCACCAGCCTGGTGGAGCAGGACGAGCTGGAGCACACCTGGGACCTCCGAGAGAAATTGGCTAAAGTCCACCGACGGGCCAGAGAAGTCACCGGTCAAGCAATGCGACGACAGAAACTGCAGCACGATCGGGGGGCAATGGGCCACCGGAGAGACGTGGGAGACTTAGTCTGGCTGATCACCAAGGTTAGAAGACAGGGTAGAGCTGCCAAGTTTGAACACAAGTGCAAGGGACCCTATACCGTGATCGACGTGATGGCCGACGTGACGTACCGAATAGAAGACAAGAAAGGAAAGAGAACAGTGGTCAATTGAGAGAGGCTGATAACCTTTGTCAAGCCTGGGGATTGGTCTAGCACCGATGGAGCTGAGGATGAGCCGAGAGAACACGAGATTCCGACATCGGTAGACTCCGAAAGTGGTGATGACCAACCCGACGTGAGACCAGAGAAAGAAAATTCCCAGAGAACCTCAGGGCAGAGAGAAAGAAGAGCTCCGCAGCGCTATGGGTGTACATAGAGAGTGAAGAAAGCCAGGTGGTCTAAGGCAGAGAGAGATCGTATGGAAGTGTAAAGAATAGAGAAAGATAAGACACTGAAATTCGAGCTACGGAATACGTGTGTATATGCTGTGCCGGCTGGTAGCAGGGGAAATGGCAAGACTAGCCAGCAACAAGGATAACTCCTACAACCCTGGATCATGCTGACATCAACTCAAAAGCTAATGCACCGTGAGGACTGAAGAATATTCGTCTGGCTGGAGGAGGAGTCGTTTTGAAGAGAGAGAAGAACGCCAAGTAAATTACCAAATCCGAAATTGTGATCACACCCTCGAGACATCCCTTCCGTTCAAGAATGGTGATTTCGTCCGCTTGGAAAAGTGACAACCGCCTGAGTACCAGCAGGAAAAGACGATGGAGAGAAAATGTCCGACAGAAAGTCCTTAAGATGACACCTGGAAGAAATGGTTGCCATGGAAACGAGAAAGAAAGGCATCCGGAAGAAAAATCCCAGAACAATCAGGAGATTGTAGCGTAAAAGAAGAAGGGGAGTAGGGTGACGGCATCATCCAGACCACCAAGAACAGTGAAGACAAAAGAAATTTCTGAAGTGTGAAAACTGAAGAGAAGAAGATTCGCTCTGGCGTTAAGAAGTTGCTGGAGAGAAGACATAGAGACGCTCTGGCGTGAGAAATTGCTGGAGAAGAGAAGAAGATTCGCTCTGGCGTTAAGAAGTTGCTGGAGAGAAGACATAGAGACGCTCTGGCGTGAGAAACTGCTGGAGAATGGAAACTGTGGAGAGTGGCGAATTGTGCCTGTTGCTGCGTCGAGTGTTGACAAGTCGAGTGAGAATTCCCATCTGGAGACCAAGGGGTTTCCCCGCACGTGAGAGGGAGTCCCCGCATGAAGTCACGGCAGTAGCTGAGTTTGACCTAGTTGGCGAAACGAGGAATTTGCCGTGGGCGAAAGTACAGAAATAATCTCAGCGCGGCGAAATAGAAACCAACCGAGCTGATGGCAAGCAGTCAAGCAGTAACTGAATGGAATGCGGGAACGTGGAGGCTGGAAAACGAGGAGACTTGGGATATTTCGGCGGTGATGGTGGAGGATGGCGGCGGCGAAAGAGTCCGAAAAACAACAAGTGTCGCAGAGGTCACCTGAGAACCAATCAGATGTCTCCAAGGGGTGCCACACCCCCGGAACCGCATCACCAGATTGACCCAGTTAGCAGAAAGACGCCATTCTTCATCTCACGCCTGAGCGAACCAAACACATCACAAATTAATCGCCGCTAATCCTATTGTCAACAAGCCATCCGATACAAAAGAAAGCAACATGAGCATGCAGCCGACACACTCGCTTTGAGAAGAGGGATACTGCGGCATCTGCAAGAGGAATTTTCGGGATATGGGCCGACACAACCTAGACTTGCACGATGGAAGGGGAATACACGCGTGGAGGTGCCTGAGTTACAAGGGAACGGGACATGGCGGACGGTGTACCTACGTAGACTGCAACTTTACCGAGATGAAGATGCACTACATGAAACATCATGCCGAAGAACTCGAGTGCATACAAGTCAAGTGGAAAAAGGGGTACTATGCAGTCGAAGACGGACACATCGTGCCTGGGGCTCCATTCTACCCATCGGAGCACCCGTTTAGCGCCGTCGACGACCCGGATTTCCCTGCCCGACGTCTTGAGATCGACGAGGAGAGATACCAGCAAACAGAGAGGGGAGCGACACCGTTCGACCCGATGGTGCGGCCTACTTCGGCGAGTGCGATGTATCGCATGGAGGCGAGAAGATGGGAAGACGAGACTCCACCAAGGAAGCGAACGAGAACACCTTCACCACCTCGCACCCGCAGAAACTCCCGAGAAGAAAGCAGGCGAGATACCGACAGGCGCAGCTATGGGGGAGGTGATAACTGGCACCAAGGTAGAGAGCCAGGAGCAGCGGGAGGCTACCCTCGAGACGACCATCCCCGTGGAGTGCAACCGGCTCACGTGCGGTACGAGGCTAATGCGGACAGGGCGAGAAAGGCCGAGGCAGAGCGGGACGCGCTGGCCCAGCGGGTCCAGAGCGTCGAAGAAGAACTTTTGCAGTCCATGCAAGATGTGGAAGACCTCTGGAGGGAAAAGTACAGTGCCCTCGAAGAAAGCCACAAAGTATCGCTGAAGACGAAAGCAGAGATGGAACAGAAGATCGACCTGATGACGTTACACGAGACAGAGTTAGAGCGGCAGTACAGGGAGCTGAGCGATAGATGCAGAGTACAGAAAGACTCGCTCACCCTGGCCAACCAGGCCGAACAGAGGGCCGTTGCGGGCCGGCGGGACGATGGGCGAACCATCCAGCAGCTACGCCGGAAAGTGACCAGCATCCGACAGGAAATGGCAGAGTGGGCTGGCGCCGAAGCAGCGAAGGCAACGGAGAATTACAAGAGGAAGAAAGAAATCACCGAAAACATGCTGGCCGAAACCCTGCTCAACATGGAAGAAGCTGAAGAAGCCAAGAGACAGCTTGACGTTCGTCTGAGGGCAGCGGAACAAGACGTAGAGAACTACAGAGAGTGTTGCGAGAGGGCGCTAGAAGATCTCCGGCTAGAGAAGCACGCCAACAAAGAAGCCACGAAGGTAGCCATGCAGGCTGCCCACTGCCAAGACCAAGAGAGACTGGATCTACAGAAGCAGGTGACGGAGATCCGACTAGAAGCCAAGGAAGCGCAAGAACTGGTGCAGAGTTGCAGATTGGAGATCGACCATATGCAGCACCAAATAGAACGTCGAGAGCGGCAGCTGACGACGGCTGAGAACGAAATCCGACTTGTCCAGGAGCAGTCAGCCGGAAAGCAGGAAGAAATAGACGCCCTGACGACAAGCCTGGAAGACCTAAGACTACAGTGGGACGAGCTTAGCGGAAGCCGGACTTCGAGGCCGCGAACGATGGTGGGGAGTGAAACGACCCTAGCCCTATTCCCACCAGTAGAAGACAGAGAAACAGATCAAGTCCAAGTGAGGCGAACCCTGGCGGTAGCCTACGACATCAGAGCAGTCCAGCAGGGACAGGTTGTCGAACATCCTTGTCGTGTCACCTTCGATGCCAACGTGCTGAGCCCCATCGTGAGAACCAGCCCTGATGAACTGATGACATACCTGGAGAAATTCACCAAGGCGCGCATCGATGAAATCCGAATGGACCTCGAGAGGAAGGCCTTTGATCGGGGGGTGTTGGAGGGTATGCGGCGACAGCAGATGGCAGACCGGGATGCGGCTGACGGGATCATCCTTATCTCCGATTCGGACCCCTTCTCCGACTCGGAACCCATGCCCGACTCGGATGCTTAAGTGAAGAAACTTGGGGCAAGAAAGAACAGACAACCTCGATCTTACGCATTAAGCAAACCGAAATATCTCACGCCTGAGCGAACCATTTTATTTATTTACTTATTTATTTTTATTGTGATCATCATGAGACGTCTACTTCTACTTTCTGGCGCTGGAGTACCCAGCAGCAGCGGTCGAACTTTAGACCTGCCTGCTATTCCCACTACAACCTATTCCGTCCATCATCTGTGGCGCTGGATTACCCAGTCACGATGATTTGTGTTTCTTCCATGGATAATTACCCGAAGTGCCAATTTACTAAGTCCATCGTCTGTGGCGACGGATTAACAAGTCACGACGATTTTGTGCCTAATTATTGGATTATTATTGACTACTCTATGAACTACCGGACCTGTGTACCATCCATGACGTCCCAGGAAGAAATCGGCGACCAAGAAGAAGTTTTAACAAAGTGACACTTGAGAGATTTTGGACTATGCTGGTGTGTCGGAGTCGTTCACATTTTGGTGAACTTAAAATAAGCGAACAATTTTGAGACCTTAGCAACACAACAGCTGGTAGCCGTAACGTGAGTAAACCACTGTATTGCATGATTTTGATTGTTTTATCTTGCCATGTTTTATCAATGTTTTTATTGTTCTTAGAGTTAACTCAGAGTGCTATTTTTCTAGTCCAAGATTTTTTATGAGTCAAGTATTTTAAGAATTAACGTTTAACGTTTTAGGTATAAGAGGTGCGTTATTTTAACTAGTAGTTATAGTAGTTCTTTTTAAGTATTCCGCTCCAGTGCAGAGTTCGTGTTGTTATGTAGATTTTCGAGAAATAAGAGTATGTCAATGAGCGATATTGAAAGTAAACAAAGTGAGCGATAATTGGGAGAGTGGGACCGGAAGTTCAGGACTTGTCCACTCTCTCGGGAACTGTGTACATTAGAAGTTAGTATTCCTATACTGTGTTTAGTGACCTGTGTGTCACTTGGTTATTCTGTTCATAACAGACGAGTTTAGAACTTTTTCGAGAGAATTGTTGTTTAACGTTCGAGTTACGTTTAGAGTTCCCTTTTTGGAAATTTGTGAAATTTAAGAATCGAGGACGATTCAGAGCAAGTCGGGGGCTGTGTGACGGAATGACCCCAGGGCTAAGAAACAGGTCATGTTCCGTCACTTCTATTATTGTAAGCTGGGTCTCCGCCTTCGCAGAGCCTAGCATTTAGACGTGCTACAAAGTATCTAGTTATTTCGAGTGCTCTATGACGTAGCGCTCGTGCGGCCTCAACGATTAATGTACCGCGCGTGCGATTGGAAGGAAGGGCGGGAAACTAGGTTAGATTCGAAATCAAGTCAGTCTTAAAATAGAGTTAGAGTAGAGTAGAAGTGAGAAGAAGAGAGTTAACGACAGAGGTGCTTACAGACGGATTAAGGTGCTTGAGAACTGGATTTAGACTACCCAGGGAGTAACGATTACAAGGTCAAGTAGCCAGAAAGAGACTGAAGCTGTTCACGGATTATTATGTGTACTTAGGGAAGATTATGATGACAGCATAGAGAGGAACTGTAGCTGAGTAGAGTGTGTATTTACATCCGGATTTACCAGACATTGAGACCAGAGATCAGAGAGATCAAAAACTTTTTGTGGACTTGTGATGTCGAGATAGTCATTTACATTGAGTGGACTTATTGTGTTGATGCTGCTGTATAGAGAAAGAGTGCGGTGGTATGTATATTGTGCTGTGATGATTAAACTGTATTGTTGATTTATACTTGCTTGTCCCGTCTTCTCTTCAACACCACATCCATCCCCAACCTTCGCTAAGCGTTATTGTAAGAGTCAGAAAACCCAACTGAGCTTTATTTCATTTCAAGAGAGAACTAAGAAACCTTTTATTTAAGTAAGGTGATTCTGTATGTTAGTCGGATCATTCCTTCGGCCAGGGATCCATTCCGCTACAATATGAACACTATCTATCTACTTGGAAAAGGAATATTGTTTTTGTTTTTCTTTGGCAGTTTTTAGGAAAGTGTCTTTCCTAGATTATGAAGCAAATGTAAGTCAAAAGTGTAGTTAGCATTTAAAACAGGTATTTCATGTGAATGTGTACATCATGCATTACTATGATCCAATGTGCATATCCTTCACCAGAACAATTGTCTAATTCCAGGTGGCGAGCGGGCCGTGCGGGGAAGGCGGCTATCTTGACGGACGTCTGCTGCCCGGCAAGCAGTGCGTCTGCTACAAGGGATATCGACCTAAAAACAACTTATGTAAGCATTTCTCTCCGAAAGCTCGAGTGTCCATACATTTTTACTGTTCCTCTGTACATGATTCACACGACCCTTTATACTGTAGAATAGGAAATGATTCCGAGCATGTAATTGATCCGAATTTACCGAATTAAAAAATCTCGGTAATGATGCTTACAAGTAGCATTACTGCCGCCTGGTTGATAGACGGGCGGTACAGCGCGTTGACGCACGCTACACCCTAGTCAGGGGCCAGTTTCTCGTATCGTAAATTACGATTTTCATTGTTGAAAATCGTAATTTACGATTTTTCTGTTTCTCGAAGCTGAGCCGTTCGTAAATATTTACGAAAATCGCGTAAAATTTACGAGGACCTCAGAGGTCATCGTAAATTTACGAATGACGTTTTGGACCCTTGTTGCATGGCAGCGTGGGGTAATCTCACGCACCTACACGGGCACTTGACCACACGACCATCAGGGCAGGCCCGTGAATTATAAGTATTTACATATAATTTATCAATATTTATAAATAACCTGTGTATGTTAATATATGTTTAATTAATATATACATGTGCATAAATATTAATCATTTAGTTATGGATAATTGTTTAAATTAAAAAAAAAAGTGGTTTCTGAATATTTATTAGATCTCATAATTATTTACGAATCAATAAAAAAATACAATCATTCATAAATAATGTATAGATACTTTAAGTTATATCTATATATCGTTTATTAATATCAAAACATGCGACAAGTACGATGCATCATCAAGTGTGAATGAGCAAATAAAAACTTATATTTTAACGACGGGGGGGAAGAAAATACAAAAACTACTTATATTCACGACCATTTTGGAGAGAGAAAAATACAAAAACTTTATTTTCACGACCATTGTTTTCTTGGGGGGGGGGGGGGGAAGAAAAAGAGAAGAAATAAAGTTCTAACTTTTCTCCTCAAAAAACGGCCGTGAAAATGACTGTTTGCTTGGCTCGTTTTCGTAGTAAAGGTAGCCTAATAATTTGCGAAATTCGCAATAAATAGACCACGTACGTGTATATCATGGAATATCATTTATACAAAGTAAAACGACCATATCAATAATGGAAACATGTATTTATTCGTATGAATATCTATCAATATCTAACATCTATCTATCTGTCTATCTGTATTTATGTATGCATGTATGTATGTATGTATGTATGCATGTATGTATGTATGTATGTATGTATCTATCTATCTATCTGTCTGTCTGTCTGTACACGTATATCTATCTATCGTTTTATTTTCTCTCCCCCCAAAAATGAACGTGAATATAAAAAGTATTTTTTAAATTTTCTCTCCACCCCAAAAGTCGTGAAAAAAATCTTTATTTATTTTCTAGCCCAAAAAACGGTAGTGAAAATAAAAATTTCTTTATTTTCTCTCCCAAAACAACAGTCATGAATATATATATATATATATATATTTTAAATTTTCCCTCCCCTTAAAACGGTCGTGAAAATCGATGAAAATAAATGCTCTTTCACACTTGGTCCATCGCAGAAAAGCCAAAAAGCACTATCTAACCCGGGATTTTTTTTCAAACACATGACCAATGTGCGCTTTTATATATTTCACTTGAATTTTTCTTGATGCAAATTGTATTTAAAACCCTAGTAAACTTAATTTAGAAATAATGTCTATTGATTTGTCATGGTCTTAACTATTGCTCTAAGGGCTAATATAGTAGTGCAACCATGATACAATATTGATACATACATGCATACATTGACTGTGCTCCGCCACTAAGATATTCGGACACCCCTAATTCTGCTTAGGCTATTCCAGAAAGAGGAACAAAGGGGGGGGGGCAATGTTAGATTTGAGTTTATTGTTGAATAATGGTTGTCTAATACCTCTCCGAAAAAGTAATAATTATACTTCCTCGGTTTTCCCCGATAATTAAAAACCGTTAACCATTTAAGCAGTTAATTTAAACGACGAACAATACTGCATAAAAACGGAATTTATCTACCCTTTTCACGCACACATATGGTAGTATGTCCATGTTTTATTATGGAATATTTTGTTGCCTTTGTACACAGGGCTGAAGGTAATCGCTGTATCCTTCAATAGTACGCTACGGCGGGATAAATGCCCCATCCATCCCTGACGTTCATGTCACTGATGCCACTCCCATAGTGAGCGGCATACGCAACAATATGACTATGTACGCAACAATAGGACTATATGCGCAACAAAAGGACGTCACAAAAATATTTTATCGTAAATGACGTCATCAATTACGAAATTTCGAATTCATTTACGAAGAGCTTCGAGAAACGCAATAACTGATCTTCGTAAAAACGTTCCTAAATTTACGAATCGTAAATTACGAACGATTCGTACTTTACGATACGAGAAACAGGCCCCTGTCTCTCCGGCTACCTTCGAGCTATTTGCATGCTATAACCATTCCTGACAAGGAGTGACATATTCCAACCTACAAATGGTAGTTTGAAAGTTAAAAGATTTAAGCTTGAGTACTGTAATGAACACTAAGTCTGGAATAAAATCAAACCCGGTTAGATCAGTGTGACTGGGAAAAGCGCCGTATGACGAATGCAAATGCCATACTTCAACTTCAAAAATAGTTAATTATAAATGGACACTACCCCCATATTTGCATAACAGCCGGCTTAATATCTTATTTATCAAAGGTATATCTGTCTGCCAAGCTTTTTGAACTATTGGTACATAGGTTAATACGTGTGTGGTTGTATGGACATCTGAATGCTCTGATATGTTGTACCATTAAACGAATTGCCAAACGAAAAAAAAATTGACAGGATATGTTTAGAAACAATTATGCGTGATACTACAAACAGACACCCCCTCTCCTCTTTTCATTACAGTCGGTTTAATAACCCTTTTAATATTTTCTTTACTAAGTACATGTAGTTTCTTTTGCCAATTGAAAGAGATAAAGACGCATATGAAGAAATTGCATTGTAAAATACATTGCAATGTTCATAATTCTTTTTCCAATATTCATAATTCATTTTTCGATATTCATGATTATTTTTCAATATTAATAATTGATATTTGATATAGCGCCCTTTCCACCTATGTTCAAAAGCGCTTTAATATTGAAGAATAATTATGAATTTTGAAAAAATACTTAGGAACTTTGGAAATCCATGATCATTTTCCAATATTTATAAATGATATTTCAATATTCTTAGTTCATTTTTCAATATCCGTAAATCATTTCCAATACTCAATATTCTTTTTTCAATATTCATAAATACCTCGGATTATGAAGATTGAAGATATATTACAAATACTGGAACATGAATTGTGAATATTGAAAAATTGTTCATGGATACTGAAAAATCATTTATGAATATTCCCAATCATTGAAAAATAATTTCCAATATTCATAATATATTTTCCAATATTATGGGTATTCCATGTGTACCTGGTCAGGCCGAGGGCCGGAGTCATTAATTATATGGTTTTTATTATTGCTCCTGCTAATTTCCTTTTCATTTCATGAGGACTTGTGAAATGAATAATGTAATTGGCATTTACTTATTTATCAAGTTTGAATCAGAAATATCTTCAGATTGTTTGAAGGTTTCTGCCTTTTAACGTGACAGGATTATCCTATGCTCACTGAGTAGTGTTAGTACACACTTTACTCACTATATTATATACAGCAGGATGTGGAGTGAGAGAAAGGGAACTAGGTAAAAATAGATAGATCTAGCGGTAACACTAAAAACTATATATTGTAGATTGATTTTTTCTACGAAATTCCACATATACTTTTTAAAACCCTTTTCTTCCAAGACAAAACTTTGAAAATGTTTCGAAAAATGTTTCATATTCTAGCTACCAACGTAGCGATAACTTGAGCTTAATTCTAAAATTGGAAACATTATTCGTTTTATATTTATACTCACTATACTAAGAATGAGATTGGGATGCAAGAATAGGGTATCTAGTTATCTACATGTTTATTAATTGTCCTTGACCACTAACTGATAAATAGGAAATGATTAAATTGTGAAAATGATTGACCTATGAAACCTTGGGAGGCTGAGCATTATGGGGATTTAATGACTGGTCATACTCTACACATTTTGTTTGCTGATTGATGACAAAGCTATGCAAGCAATAGCAATGGCTGGTTAGCTATAATCTTTGGATCTTTGATGCTTTCAGTGGGTATTATAAAAAGTGGCAAGACATTTCATCCAGATAGGGCCCCGTTTAAAGAGGTACTGTAGAATGGCTAATTTTCCCGTGTGTTTTATTTTCCTGTTTTTTCCCGAATGCTATCAAACGGGAATAAACAACACCGGGAAAATCATTACACTTCATGTCCGGAATTAATAAACACGGGAAATTCTGACCTTAGTTAAATAGGCTGGGCCAGCTTCATCTCTGAAGTGTCAGGCCTGCGTTTACTCAGAGTGATAGCGATCATCCCTTATTGCAATCCACATACGGCAGGGAACAATCAGGGGTCACTAGATGACTTCTAATCATGCTGTGACTGCAACTCACCTATACTTAAGAGATTTACTCCCTGGTGAATGGTGATCTATTTCTAGTCACCTCTCTAGACTGGTGTAAGTCCCACCACCGCATGCGCTGCTGCATGGCCCTGCACATGCTTATATAACACTGGGAACTGTCTCCAGTCTATAAGATGCTTATCTAGACTGGTGATAGTCCCTTTGCAGTGTGCGTTGTTGTACTGATAAGCACTTCAACCCATGGCACATGTTTATATAAGACTGTGGACTTCTTAAAACTACTTAAGATCTACTTAAAACGGGAAAATTAAAAACGGGAAAAAACACATGTCCTCTTTCCGGAAATATTAGAAACGGGAAAACCCAAAAATGAAAAACTAGGGAAAATTGTCACACGGAAAAATGAGCCATTCTACAGTATTGGGAGGACAGTACACTTACAGAGAGGGAGAAGGCAAATGTTGCGGCAGGGCGCTTATTAAGGCCGCAGGGTGAGTAGAAAATGACAGTGTAATAAAGATCCGTGCGCCCAAAAGGTGGGTGGTAGGCGTACGTATCCAAGCCCATAGTACAGTTGGAAGGGGCATAAATAGGGCACTGATCAACAGGTGGGGACGTATTGAAGGGCAAATAGAAGATGAATGGGTGGTAGTTGCATTGAGTAATAGGCCTGTGCAGCAAGTGTACATGCAAGTGACATTACCAACATCATCAGGAACATATCCTTAATTTACATATCTCAATTAATAATAACATCCATTAAACTATTTATTTTCTTGAAGAAATTTTCAACTTTATCACTTAAGTTTTTTTTCTGTTGAAAGCAACAAGCTGACCACTTAACAGATCTCATATTCTATGTGAAAGCTAGACATTACTACACCCATTAAACTATATATTTCTTTGAGGAAATTCTCAACTTGCCGACTGCACCTACGGATTAAAAAATGCCATCCGAACCATTAGGAAGCTAAAAATAAACTATCTTGCCAAAAACAAAGATAAAAATATTATCGATCGTATTTGATTTTGCGACCTTTGAGACTCCAAGCCGACAAGCTATCAATGAGCCCACCGAGTCCTGTTGAATAGAGAGTATAAAAACAGATACATATTCATATTCATGATTTGGAATCGTGCCTAACATACCGAAAAAAATCTTGTTATTTACTATTTGGCCATTTTTATTTAATAACCCCCCAAATTTAGATAAACCCCAAAAATGAATTTGACCCCCTACCTTATCGTGTCAACATTTGGATCCATAATCGTCCAGTATATGCTAACTTACTGAGATGGCCCCACTCGTATACAGATCACTCGAATGTCGTTAGAAACCAATTAAGATATTACGAGCGCCAAAACAACTGAAAAACTTTTCCGTTCTCCCGACTTTATGTCTTTGCAAATAAAAAGGCAATAGTTTATATATGTACATGCTTTTAGATGTCGTTAATTTTACGGCCTCTCCGATTTCTCCGGTAAATTTTCCCTACTAGCAAGAACATCTCTGGGTGTGTTCAGATTGTTACATTTGCGAACGTTTCACTTTTCCAGCCTCTACGCGCCTATGGTTTAACATTGCGTCCAGTTGTCATATAACATATCATTGGCGGGGCCCTCAGGCCACGCCTATCTGGGAAGCTGCTTTGAAATGTCCATAGTCCGGACGGCCATGCTGGAAATGCTGAGGCCGGACTGAATATAATTCTCTATTCTGATTGGTTATAATATAAATGTTGGCCCGGTACATTACCTTTGCCGCGGAAAATCGTGCCTTCCTTATTTTAATTTATCATGAAGTTTTCAAATATATAAAATATTTTAAGCGGACATAACGTATATTTTTCAATATAGGAAGGAACATTACTAAAGAAAAAAATTACTATGTGTATAGAATGAAATCAGGAGACTTCGTAACCAAACGGGTTCGTAACCAAACTGATGCGTACCCAAGTAGCTTTGCACCCAAGATATTTCGAAGTCTGCAGCTTGCGCCTAGAATTCCGATATTTGTTTCATTTTTACAAAAATGATACAAATCTAGTCATTATAAATTATTTTCCTCTATAATGTTAATGTTCTTTATACATCCGGTTCCCTCACAAGTTCATAAATAACTTGGCCCCGCCTTTTGACTATTGATGCTTTGCATCTACAACCGTACTTGTACTATTTTATTCATTTCACTTTGTAATTTCCAGACTAAAAATTGAACTTAATCAATACCAAATTTAATAATCTTGTCGTCCTGAACACTAATTTTTGCCCCTCTTATTATAAATGATCAACGACCCAGCTGGAAACCCATGATGCCTTGCATCAACCATCGATACTTGTTCAAATATGGAACAGCCCTAATGGATTGCTATCAATATGTGCGTTTATCGTTTATATTCCGTTTGTATATCAGGTGTGACTTGTGAAGGCAATTTCGTGTACCTGGAGAACTACCCCAAACCGTCCTGCTACAAGTTTATATTGGAACCAATGGAATGGGCGGCAGCAAAAGATGTCTGTTCTCATGCGCATGGCGCCAACCTGGTTACGTTTGAAACAGTTGAGGAACATCAAGCAATGATTGACAACCTGAAAGCACGCAGTAAGTTGGGTAGACCGAAATATCTGACTCTCCAACAGCTATGGTGGCGATTTTCTATGCTTATTTATCTATTTCTGGACGTTTATTGGTTATGTTACTATCTCTATTGCTGTTGTGGAGTCAGAACGCCACCTGTGTTACAATCTGCCCAGTTTCTGCAGCAAAAATGCTGCAGACGTTTTTGGCCTATCTAAACGAATCTGCCTATCAAAACCGGT
Organism: Maea johnstoni; assembly: GCA_963942565.1. Taxonomy (NCBI): domain Eukaryota; kingdom Metazoa; phylum Annelida; class Polychaeta; order Spionida; family Magelonidae; genus Maea; species Maea johnstoni. Next base: position 31,537,663 of record OZ012690.1, read on the forward strand.
CGCAATCCCTTCCCACTACTAAAGACATTTGTTCCAGGCACCCCTTCCCCACTGTCATCCCATATTTTATTAAATAAACTTACATTTTGATCTGGAGGCCTTAAGATTCTCGGAGGCACCATTTTGAATGTATGAATCATGCACATGCGCAATGACACTTCAAAAAAAGGCAAGACTGATCGATCACTCCTCATGTGAATGTGTCTGTAGGATTTGGCTGTGAGAGTTTGTTTGAGACTGATCGATCAGTCTTGCCTTTTTTTGAAGTGTCATTACGCATGTGCATGATTCATACATTCAAAATGGTGCCTCCGAGAATTTTAAGGCCTCCAGATCAAAATGTAACTTTATTAAAAAAAATATAGGATGACAGTGGGAAGGGGTTCCTGGAACAAATGTCTTTAGTAGTGGGAAGGGATTGCGACCGGTTTTGATAGGCAGATTCGTTTAGATAGGCCAAAAACGTCTGCAGCATTTTTGCTGCAGAAACTGGGCAGATTTTAACACAGGTGGCGTTCTGACTCCAACATAACCAATAAACGTCCAGAAATAGATAAATAAGCATAGAAAATCGCCACCATAGCTGTTGGAGAGTCAGATTTTTCGGTCTATAAGTTGGGGCGACATAGATTTCTAAGGTTAACCATGAGAATCCAATTTTTTTAAAATTATTTTTACATACGTTTGCACCTGGGAGTAAAGTAATTAAATTGATAACCTATGCAAATGCCGCGCAGACCTGGCACTGCGGTGTTTGTACAAGGCAAGCTAGCTGGCGCTCCGCACTCTTTGAAAATTTGAAAAATGAAGGGGCCCGTTTCTCGTATCGTAAATTAGGAATCGTTAATGTTGATTTTGCTCATTATAGGTCCCATTGTAAAATTTGCCCATTGCCAACAATACGATCTCGCCTGTTTGTATTGTTGGCAATTGTTGGAAACGGGCAAATTTTACAATGGGACCTAATGAGCAAAGTCAACAATTTGCGGAGTTGATACAAAAAGGTATGTTTATACATACACGTGGTAGTGCTGCAAAGAGGTTTGCCAAGTTTGGAAGGCAAACTCGAAAGTTTTGTCACAAAAAAAGTGGAAAAAGCAGTGACAAACTCGAGTCGGACAGACTATAGCTCACGCCTTCTGCTAAATTGATGCCTTGCATCGAACCCGTAGCTGCGCATTACTGAAGTGCCCCTGTCAGCATGTACCAAATGATGGGTCGGTAACGTCTGTTAAACCGCATTATGTAATAAACGTTGCGAAATGTAATACCTACGCATAACGTAATACAAAATCATTGCGAAATGTAATACCTACGCATAATGTAATAAAAAATCGTTGCGAAATGTAATACCTACGCATAATGTAATAAAAAATCGTTGCGAAATGTAATGCCTACGCATAATGTAATAAAAAATTGTTGCGAAATGTAATACCTACGCATAATGTAATACGAAGTTTTCACGAAATGTAATAGCACAAGGTAAGCGAAATGTAACAAAAAATTGTTGCGAAATGTAATACCTACGCATAATGTAATAAGAAATTTTCACGAAATGTAATCATGTAGGCTGGTTTTTAACTGGTCTGGTCATGTGGTCTGCCATGATTGCTATTTTGAAAATCAAACCAGCCTACTGTATATGCTCCCACAAATAGGAAGAATTCACCCAATTTAGCTGACCCCATAGAAATCTCATGAATCTTTGATCGCCGAATATATACAGGCCACCAGTTGGCCTTTAGCTAATGACATCAGGGAAAACCTGCAACGATTTCCTGATGCAAATCAAAGCAAAAATACAACACGAAAGTGGCGAAAATTAAAACCTAATCGGTAGATGACAAATATCTACCAGTTCATTATAACATAAATTCCAATTTAGTTGATTATATGAGAAAAAACAGTTTTAAAGGGGATAATGAAATCTCCACAAAGAACATAATCGACTCATTGTTAAAAGGCCACCATGGACTAAAACAGTACACCTAGCAAAGACATGGGGGGGGGGGGTGTAGCTCATATTTTCACTCATGAATCAGTCATAATAGCAAGTATAGGCTTTGCACCTCAAATTTTACAAAAGCTGTGAGCATCTGAAAACAGTCCAACACACTATTTAGATTCATGAGTGAAAATATGAGCTACACCCCCCATGCCTTTACCCTCACTTTTCTCAAGAACCGTTTGGAATTTTTAACTGAAATTTTTCGTGCAATCTTCTTAAACCTAAAGGCACACATGAGGCAAGTTTCGTCAAAATCTGTGATGGTGACCTGCTGACCTCTGGGCCACTTGAGCCGGAATGACCCTAGATCTATCTACAAAAACAATTTGCTTTTACAATACTTTTATTACATTTCGTGAAAATTTCGTATTACATTATGCGTAGGTATTACATTTCGCAACGATTTTTTGTTACATTTCGCGTACCTTGTGCTATTACATTTCGTGAAAATTTCGTATTACATTATGCGTAGGTATTCCATTTCGCAACAATTTTTTATTACATTATGCGTAGGTATTACATTTCGCAACGATTTTTTATTACATTATGCGTAGGTATTACATTTCGCAACGATTTTTTATTACATTATGCGTAGGTATTACATTTCGCAACGATTTTGTATTACGTTATGCGTAGGTATTACATTTCGCAACGTTTATTACATTATGCGTAGGTATTACATTTCGCAACGATTTTTTATTACATTATGCGTAGGTATTACATTTCGCAACGATTTTGTATTACGTTATGCATAGGTATTACATTTCGCAACGTTTATTACATTATGCGGTTTAACAAACGTCACTAGTCCTCGTCTATATCTCACGCCAGAATGTCTTAAACACTTTGGGGCCTTATATGGTTGTGCACTAATTACTAATTGCCTCATTTCACATCCCTTTGCTTTCTACGTTTTTTTAAATTTCTATCATATTTGCATGTTTTATAATGCCAGCTGTAATATCGATTTATCATTTTATGTTTTCGGATCTATGGGCATGAAAGTGTCAATTGCATATATTACTGTTTTGTAGGTGACCAATGGAAAACCAAGGAATATATATGGATCGGGGCGCACTCTCCCGCAAAAGATAACACGTTCATTTGGTATGCTACTGGTCAGCCATTGCCTGGCAATTACCCGCTGTGGGCGCCCGGCCAGCCTGACCTTACAGGGGATGGCTGCGTCAGGATGAAGGGAGGAAGTAACTTCAAGCTCTCAGACAGATATTGCACACAAGAACATAGTTTCATATGCGAGTTATAGAAATCATACCAAACATGTGCTTCTGTCCGTCATATCTCTGGCTATTTGATTAGAATTTACGAAACATGAGGCTTTTATTTGACCAAGGCATATCCATTGTCAAAAACAAACATTCTGAATATAAAATCATGATTCCATTTATCGCAGGCAAACCTAGACGTATCCGTATCTATATTTATATGATGCAGCTGCCCTGCCAGGGAGAGTAACAGGGCAATATGATATTGAAATATGACATTTGTGCCCTCTTATGATATGGCACAACTGCCCTGTCAGGGAGAGTAACAGGACAGTATGATCTTGAAATATGACATTTGAGCCCTCTTATGATATTGCACAGCTGCCCTGTCAGGGAAAGTAACAGGGCAGTATGATCTTAAAATATGACATTTGTGCCCTCTAATGTTATGACGCATCTACCCAGATACCGTTGTCGAACAATTTGATTTCAATAAAATTTTAACATTTATATGCGTTGTATATTTCTTTATTTAAGGACAATAAATGGATGCCTCATTGACCTTTCCTTGTGCAGATATGAGTATTGCTTCCGGCACAAGGGCGATACAGTTTTCTTTTCGAAGACATCTGGCCGGATCACCTTTTCACAATGGGGGTAACTTATAGTGTCATAGGCTTTCTTGCTGGTGGCTTAGGACAAATACTCATATCGGCCTGAGGTAAGGCAAATGAGGTTTTGATATAGTATTTAAGGAAAATCATCTCTGGGACATCTTCGTTCCTCACTATCATGAAGCTATTGCGTTAAAGCGGGGTTTTTTTCAATTATTTTTAAAATATTAGTTTTTCTCAATGTTACCAGACCATGTATGCTGTCCTGGTGTAAACTGGTAACTAGTTTAGTAGTATTCTACCTGCTGTAAATGTTTGAATTAAGGATGTATATTTTGATATACAAGCTTTAAGTTATTGCAAATTTAGTTTAACCTCCAAGAGAGTATAACCGTATAATCATACACAAGATATATATCCTACCCATTCATGATGAGGCGAAAGAGAGAGCACCAAAATCAAGCAACAGTGATATCATACATTTACGTTTATCATACCTCACGTGAGGATACTCTTGTCCTATTGGATGAGAGCCATGTGTCAAAAATGCTGGCTACCTGTGTTTCTGTAGGTTCCTTGACAGCGGTCACCATTCGACGTAATGACACCCGTTGTCAAGGAACCGTGAATTGTAAACCTACTGTTTCATGATTCCCTCCATTGTTGAGGACGTCATGCTTTCAAGATCCCCGCCCGTGGCGAAAGTATGTCAAGGCCTGAGCAGAATGCCGCCGTTATCAATGGAATTGTCTTATTGTTAAGAACAACGATAATGAAAATAACATTGACCTTTCATCGTAGCTTTTATGAGTGCATAATTAGCAGTAATTGCAGCACCCCAAGCAGCAGGCCGCTTTAAGGAAGTTGGGGAGGAGGATATCACAAGACTGTGTGGTGTGATGTTGTTCGGTATAATAAAACAAATGCAACATCTCTGTGGTGTTGCCAGCATGGTTGTATCCCCCTCGGGAGCTTTGTCATCCTCGGGCTTTGCCCTCGGGGTAGACAATCATGTTGGCAACCCAACAGGGATGTCATATTTGTATATTGTTTTACTTTCTACAGCCTCGCATTGTTCCATCATAACCACCCTTTGCTATTCTGACATTGTAAAGATTGTGAGGGAAAAGGGCGAAAGTGAAAACATTACCTTTTCCACCACTCAGAGGTCTGCACTGATAGATTATCCTTTTACATTTGGTTCACAATTTAGGATAGTGTGTATGGCATGCTAAAACATTTATCACAATGAACAATGAACGTGCATTGAAAGGAGTAAAAAGTGTAAAAATAATATTTTATGAGTTATCCACTACTCGACGTTGGTTATGCAGTGGTAGGTTGCAAGTCCAAAATACATATTCATTTCACTTAATTGGGACCATATTTATTTTCTCACATATCTAGTTTATTTTTACACGTTTATTTTACCGCTTTAAAAAATAATCTAACTGTTTTCAGACAAATACACCCTGAATTCTAATACCAATCACTTCCAACAAATTGATGGAATTCCATTTATCGTCACTTTTATTGCCATTTGTTAATTGGGGCCGTTATAATTGCGAGCCTTACTATTATTCTTTGGCCGTCTTCTCATTTGACTTTTAACTTCTGCAGATAACGGCAGAACTTCGAAAACCATGTCAGTCCTGTACAGCAGCTTTGTGTTAATGATGTTGCTAACGTCGTCTGTGCTGCCATTATTACGTAATTGTTCTATAGTCCATGTTGCCAGGGGCGTGATTGTTTACTTTATGACATTAACATTTGATTGTTTACGTTCCCAAGTCCGTGATTGTTTATGATGTAAATGTTTGATTGTTTTGTGTTGCCAAGCATGTAATTCTTGATGACGTCAATGTTCGATTGTTTGCGTTGCCAAGCACGTGATTGTTTATGACGTCATTGTTTAATTGCTTGCACCGCCAAGCACGTGATTGTTCATGACGTGAATATTTGATTGTCTGCATTGCACCGCCAAGCACGTGGTTGTTCATGACGTGAATGTTCGATTGTCTGCATTGCACCGCCAAGCCTGTGGTTGTTCATGACGTGCATGTTTGACTGTTTGTATTGTTAAGGGGTATGTTGTTCATGACGTGAATGTTCTATTTTCTGCATTGCATTACCAAGCCCCTGGTTGTTCATGACGTGAATGTTCTATTTTCTGCATTGCATTGCCAAGCCCGTGGTTGTTCATGACGTGAATGTTTGATTGTCTGCATTGCACCGCCAAGCCCGTGGTTATTCATGACGTGAATGTTCGATTGTCTGCATTGCACCACTAAGCATGTGGTTGTTCATGACGTGAATGTTTGATTTTCTGCATTGCATTGCCAAGCCCGTGGTTGTTCATGACGTGAATGCTTAATTTTCTGCATTGCATTGCCAAGCCCGTGGTTGTTCATGACGTGAATGTTCGATTGTCTGCATTGCACCGCCAAGCCTGTGGTTGTTCATGACGTGGATGTTTGATTGTCTGCAGTGCACCGCCAAGCATGTGGTTGTTCATGACGTGAATGTTCGATTGTCTGCATTGCATTGCCAAGCCCCTGGTTGTTCATGATGTGAATGTTCGATTGTCTGCATTGCACTGCCAAGCACGTGGTTGTTCATGACGTGAATGTTCGATTGTCTGCATTGCACCGCCAAGCCCGTGGTTGTTCATGACGTGAATATACGATTGTCTGCATTGCACCGCCAAGCCCGTGGTTGTTCATGACGTGAATGTTCGATTGTCTGCATTGCATTGCCAAGCCTGTGGTTGTTCATGATGTGAATGTTCGATTGTCTGCATTGCATTGCCAAGCCCGTGGTTGTTCATGACGTGAATATTCGATTGTCTGCATTGCATTGCCAAGCCTGTGGTTGTTCATGACGTGAATGTTCGATTGTATGCATTGCATTGCCAAGCCCGTGGTTGTTCATGACGTGAATATTCGATTGTCTGCATTGCCAAGCCCGTGGTTGTTCATGACGTGAATGTTCGATTGTCTGCATTGCATTGCCAAGCCTGTGGTTGTTCATGACGTGAATGTTCGATTGTCTGCATTGCACTGCCAAGTACGTTGTTGTTTATGACGTGAATGTTTGATTTTCTGCATTGCATTGCCAAACCCGTGGTTGTTTATGACGTGAATGTTCGATTGTCTGCATTGCACCGCCAAGTACGTGGTTGTTCATGACGGGAATGTTCGATTGTCTGCATTGCACCGCCAAGCACGTGGTTGTTCATGACGTGAATGTTTGATTTTCTGCATTGCATTGCCAAGCCCGTGGTTGTTCATGACGTGAATGTTCGATTGTCTGCATTGCAAGACACGATGTTACTCATGACGTGATTGTTCAATGAGGCCTAAAAAAATGTTCGTTTCCTATTACACTACATACCCTTATTTTTTGCCCAACCCTAATATATTTTCTTTCATTTTTATCATTTTTTTTTTAAAACAAAGTAAAAAAAATGATAATTGATTCATATTCCATGCATGGCATACAAAAGAAATTGAAAAAAAAATGAAAATATAATACTAGTTCTGTGGATTTAAATAGATCTAGAAACCCCACTAGTTTAGATGCTGCTATTTTGCTTTACATTTACATCTAATGCAGCATGGAGGTGAGAAAATAAATATGATAAAATTAAATAAATTCCCTATATATACTACCTACCTACCCTATTTTTTCTAGCATAGCATGTAATAGGAAACGAACATATTTTTTGTTTAGGCCTGATTTGAATCTGCGTTTTTGGAAGCGTGCCAAATTTTTGCAAATTCAGATTTGTTGTTCGTCAGATAATGAAAGTAAAAAAGAGACGTATGGGATATTCCGATCATTTTTGCCATGCATAGATCTATTCTCTTTCTCTCTCTTCATTTCGAAATATTTGTCCACAGAATAACATATGATCATTGAAATAAATTGGGAAAAATTTTGCGCAAAGCTTATTGATTATACCTGATTCTAAGGATACACAAACTTTCAGGAACTCTTTATTTTGCGCACAGATATTATATTTGGTCTGGTAAGAATTGGCCATTTTTCTTTAAAATCAAAGCCTATGTTGGTATGTTTTTTACCTATACTAATAAAATAAAACAGGTGTAATAATAATGTCATTTTTGAAGTTTCCAGAATAGTTGTGTTTTTTGTTACGGAGATTTAACTGCGGAGGTTCATTTTTTGCATTATACACAAAGATATGCTAATTGAGTTGGAGCAACACCGAGAATAACTCCCGGGGGGGTATTTCACGAAAGTCGGATAATGGGTTAGCTAGCTAATCTAAGGGATAACGGCTGGCTAGCTAATGAATTCGGTTTCACAAAGAATCCTAAGCCAGCGGTTATCCTGTTGTCATGGAGAAATAAGCTAGCTGTAATCCTGAACGGTTAGCTAGCTAAAATCGATTTCACGAAAGGTTTTAAGCTCGCCGTTATCCTGTTGCCATGACGAAATAAGTCTGAACGGCTAGCCTGCAAGGAGCAGGCTAGCAGCAGGCTAGCCGTTCAGGATAATGGCGGATTTGCACTGAGCACATGTTTTTTTTTTGTAAAAGAAATCGAGAGGAACTTACTTAAACCTGTTCCTCACTTGTTTTCATTTCAAATGGCCTTGACATGACCCGGAAGTGGCCTCGCATTCATAATTTAGCAGACGTCACTCGAGTTATCTGACGACTTGTACACGGCGGCAAATTAGAAAAATAAAAGACTTATTTGTATTCTCCAACTTCCAAGGTAAATGTTAATTTAGCAATTAATAGTGGTTGTTTGATAAATTTGATGTTTATATAAGAAGAATTTTGAAAAGAAGTTTAACAGTTTGCTACAGTTTGTTTGTTTTAATGCGGTTTTTGGGAAGTTACTGTGTATCTATTAAGTGGAACTGTATTTCCACTGTACTTATATAATGTTTCTTTTTCTCTCAATGGATAGAAGTAATAGTAGGAAGTTGAGCTTCCCTTTTTCACGAAAGTCGGATTATGTGATTTTCATTACTGGCTTTCAATAAGTGGTCAAAATTCCCAAGGATTGAACTTATTTAATCTTCTAGTATATATTCCAACAATCCTTGGAAGTTATAGTATATACTATGTGGCTTGTTTTTAATTCGCATGTTATAGTTGGGTAGCAACTATTGCTTCCTAATAGCTATGAGTATGACTTCACGAAAGAGAAATTTAAGTAAGGGCCAATCTAAAGTGATGCAAAACCACTGAAAAATGACTGAAAACCCTGGCATATGGCAAAATGTATGTTTTGCTAAGGAAAGTATCTGCTAACTAATTTATATTCAATATTTTTATTTGATCGCCCTCATCTTACTTCCTTTATGATAACAAGGTTAAGCCATTTCTTGGTTTGATTTTTCCGGTTCTGCATGTAATTTGTGAATTCATGCTAGTTATGTGATACATGATAAAAAGCCAGCTCATCCAGAAAGGAGTTCGAAAAAAAACCCATAGTTTTTTGTAAATGGTTAAACAAATTATTCCCCATAGGGCATGTGCAGATTTAGAACAAATTGCTAGTGCACTTGAAAGATTATAACTGATGTAGACTTGAAAAGTGTTTGTAAACATCTCATACCAATGGGTTAAAAAAAGAAAAAAGCTTATATGTTGCAAAACAGAAAAACATAATTTTTTGCAGGCTTATTATTTGAAATCTAACATTAACCCTTCCAATGCTAGGGCTACATTCATGCAAAGCACAAGTATGCAAAGATTTTTGATAGCCATCTAAACCCTGTCATGTTGGTATTCATTGGATAGCTCTCGCTGAGTACTGTCAGATGGACAGACAGACATCCAAAGACTGTTACCTATGATTTAGTCAGAAAAGAGACACCCATTAAAAGAGCACTTACAAATGTCAGAATGTCAGAAAAAGAACGCACATTGCTTTTGTCTGGAATGAACTCTGTACTGTCAATATATACGTGTTGTCCTATCTACATGTACATGTTGACATTGGCCAGTAGCAAGTGAAACGAAAATCTTAATGTTAGTATTAAAAGTCAGTTACACATCACATCACAGAGTGACATTTAAGGATTATGCAATAAAGTGTTGCAAAGATCAAGGAATAGCATCACCAAAACAGTTTTCTCTTTCCTAACACTTTGATAGCTTTGAATCATGCTTACATTGTCCCAAACCACAGATTGATATATTTCTTTCAATCTCTCATATCACAATTGTCACTACTACTGGTAAATTTTCAGGATACTGATAACCTTCAACAATGCACTGAACAAGCACATCAAAATCAAAACTTTCACATTCCAATGCGACTTTCTGAAGATACATGCTTAGTGTGATTTTTTTTCTAGTGTTCTTTTAGTATTCCTTTTCATAAAGTATTCCTTTGGAAAGGAGAATAGTAGACTTGCTGATGCACTTCCCTCACTATCTAAACACTATATGACAAACTGTTGATAATTAACTGAAGGTATTGGGAAGATATGATGTGTATATATATATATATATATATATATATATATATATATATATATATATATATATATATATATATATATATATATATATATTGCATGTCTGCGTTAATGTTTGCATGTATCTATGAATATAAATGTATGTATATATATATATATATATATATATATATATATATATATATATATATATATATATGTAGAAACCACTTAATACAAGTCATTGGTCAATCAAAAAAAAAAGTTTGCGCTCTCATTCTACCCATCTGCCATAACTGATAATGATAGAACACCATTAACAATATCTCAATAAAATATGTGATGCTTCTTTGAGTAGTGCCTTCGAGATGGTCTATATACTACTCTGTGAAAAAAATAAACTGTACACAGCTGACTATCTACTCTGTACCTACTAAGACTATAATAATACACATATTAGGCTGTCTACTAAGAGAAACAGTGCAGAATACATAAAACCACAATGACCCGAGTTCATTCCTCATCAACAAATGTCAAAAATTGATAGTGTCCACCAACACAATTATACGCCATAAATAGCTAGTGAAACTTCTTTTGAAAATATGTCAGTCTTTGCTAATATACAGTGAGTGTAAGATAAAGATAGGAAACCTTAGTTGACCAAGAAATATGCCATAAAATTACTATTTAAATTTTCTCTTCTATATCAATTCCAGTTAAAAGTCCATTTTTTGTGATATGTACAAAATATGTTCTATGTACATTGTTCCGCTACCTAATTTCTTCATACCTTTCAATTTGTAGATTTTACTCTGAGCCTAATATGTAAAGATACATAACAGTTGTCAATCCTTTGTCAGGATGTAAGTAGCCAAGACATTTGAGGTTGGGGTGGGGTAATAATAAGGGTGTTTGGGGCTTGATGGGGCATAAAAAGATGATAAATACAGGGCTCAACATTAAGAAAAAACTTCACAAGCCCAGCAGGGCTAGTTACCGACTTTAACTAGCCCTGAAATATTTTTGCTAGCCCTGATATGAATGACAACTCTTTTCAAATAGTGACCTCTGTTGATATCATAGCCTCTGTTGATTACATGAAAAGAATACAGTGTATTTTGGTAAATTGAGTTATATTATCATCCAGCTAGTCAGAGCCAAAGGAGGGCTTCATACTTTTTCAAGCGCTGATATTCTAAATCTATCTAGCCCCTCAGGGCTACTCACAATTTACTAGCTCTGACTTTCAATAACAAATGTCATAACAATCGTAAAGCTGTTCCATCCCCGATTATCATATTAGTAGTAGTAGTAGTAGTAGTAGTAGTAGTAGTCGTGGTAGCGGTAGTGGGGCGCAAATCTGACCCAGGGCAAGAAGGTTGTCATTGACTTGTAAGTGGTGGAGGAAACCGCCACCTAACCTAACCTAAAAATCATTACCCACGCTCGGTACTCACGGTCAGTGTGGCACACACATTCTTTGCAGCACCAGCGCTCTTTCCGATGACTGCACTTATTGCGGTACCCACGCTCTTTGCGGCACCCGCGCGGTTCTCATAAACATTGCGGCACACACACTCTTTGCGGTACCCATGCTCTTTGCGGCACCCGCGCGGTTCTCATAATCGTTGCGGCACACGCACTAATTGCGATACCCATGCTCTTTGCACACCCGCACGATTCTCATAAGGCCAACTCAATTTGATCAATCGATGCAAAAAATATCATCGCATCCTAACCCTAACAATTGCAATAACTAAAATTTTTCTTATTTCATTTCATTTCAGTTGGAGAAAATGGACAATGGCAGTAAAGAAGACACAGACACTATTGGAGGAAGGTTGACCCATGGACTCAAACATGACGTCTTTTAGGCGACGGATACTTGATTTATTGGTTCACGGGTCCTTCCCAGAACAATTATACAAATTTGTATACATTGGAGATTGTAAAGAAGACATGACAGTGATAAGCAGTTATGTATGTTTATAATGTGTGTTAGGTGCTCTGTTACGTTTGTGTTCCCAACAGAGACGAGCTCACGATTTGAATATTTCAGTTTGCCCCAGGGCTCGAGCAACTCGAGTTCGTGGGTAGTGAGTGCAGCTCTATTGTTATGGCCAATGAGTTTAACAGGAAAATGTTGGACAAAAGTTAATTTATTTGACAAAGTGAAAATGTTGATTTAACGATTATTAAAAGTTTTAATTTTAGTGTATCAGGGCACAACAGTACCCGGCCAACCCAGGTAGTCAGTCGGGGCAAGTTGGACCCAAGATCAGATAGTCGATATATTGTATATAGTACTAGGACACCCAATTGAGAACGTAGATGATGTGCTTATGGAGAAGATTCACATTGTGATTCTATCTCATGTGTACCAGATGTATACTAAAAATTCTAGAGAAAAACTAGGAATCGGATAATTAGCCTAATAGCTAGGCCTCCGATAGTCTCAACAGGTTACCGAATGCTACCCGATCTTTGGACCCCGAGCTAGCCTAACTCTACAATTCTCGAATTGGTGTTCCTCTTATTATTTCCTAAGTTATTTTGTATTACATTATGTTCCTATGTTACATATATTGTTTTTGTATGTCAATTACAGTCAGGGTCATATCACAGTATCCGTTTTGGGTCTGGACAGGACATTTTGAAGAGAAAAACTTATTTTATCCAAAATATGGTAGAATTTCAAAAATGGTTTTGAACCTGTGTGAATCTTTAGTCACAAATACATATGGGGATAGGTAATAGTACAACTTATATGTTAATTCCATTCAGTAGTGTGTTCCTGTGTCAATTATGGAAAAAGAATTTCTACATTTGCTATTTTTTACAAACATATATGCATATCGTTGTCCTGTCCAGACCCCATTTTTCCTGTCCGCACCCCAGCAGGGTCTGGACAGGACAAATGTCTAGGGGGGTGGTAGCACCCCCCATCATGGCCTTGGTCAAAATAATTCATGCCACATGGAAGATACTGGTATAGAGAGGGTAGGTTGTGAAAATTATGATTTTATCATTTGAAATAAGAAAATTAATGAAAAAATAGCATCTCAAATGTAGGAGACTGGATTTTTCCGATCAAAAATGAACTCTAAATAATTTTTTTATGATTATAGGACACACTTTAATATATCAAATTTTACTACTGGTATACATATTTCTAATTTGTAGAAAAAAACTTTAATTTTAATTACTAGATAAAAAATAGAGCCATTTTTCTTATTGTCCTGTCCAGACCCCAGGTGATCATAAATTACAGGTAATTGGCTAGTCCCCGGGGGGTTGGCATGACAAAATGAAAAAAAATCAAACTTTTTCACACATTTTGAAAGGTCTATTTTCAGAATATATAAAGTTTTCTAGTCAAATACAATATTTTTTTTCGGACTTCCATGTCCTGTAATATCCTGATATGACCCGTCAATAAATGATATATATAGTACCCAGCCAACCCAGGTAGTCAGGCGGGGCAAGTTGGACCCAAGATCATATAGTCCCGCCAGGCTTTCAGATAGTCCCGCCAGGCTTTCAGATTGCCCCACCAATTTGATAATATCTGCCTGTTTTGCTTTGTATGTCTTGTATTTGTACCTCCACATTTTTATTTGAATTTCAATTGTATGTTTTTTGCCTTGAAATGAATCTTCTGTATTGACTTTTTGCATCAGCAATGTGGCAACTTGACAATCAGAATATGGAGGCTTTAATTCAACACCTTAATTTTCTGTTCAGCCGATGATTTGTGGAATAAAACATAAAAATCTAAAGAATAAAATTACATATAGGGCGATTGAGGAGGTTTGAAGTGTTTAAGATATTAATGTTTTTTTGGAATTCCTTATTATCTCAAAATTTGTTCCTTGCTGATCTCCCTTTTCCTTCATGACTTCCATAGACAAGTTCAGCCATCGAAATAGATAAAGGATATGATTACGATACTTATAGTTAGGTAGAGCTTGGGCAGCAAAAGTATATTTCTTATGAGCCATTTGTTATTATTAACATATATTTTATTTTGGGAGGCACACATGAATGTTTTCACTTTATAAGCTCATGATGTAAGACCAGGAAGTTAGAAGTGCCACTTAATTTGAGGAATATGGTATTTTTGATGTTGTAAAACCAGTCAGTACTTAACGCATGACTTTGTTAATGAAGATGAGTACCCATATGCTAGGGTTTCTGTCATTTTTTAGATTTTTGCATCATATTGTATTGGCCATTAAACCAAGGCAGCTGGGATAAAATCACTGCCTAAATCAAAGTCACCGGCATCTTTCTCATGCCTTAAGCTATATCAGAACCAAGGCATAAACATTTAAAAATTCATCAGAATAAGGCATGATATCATTAAACAATGTCAAGGGAATTATAAGATGAAAAAATTCAATTATAAGCTTGAGTTTGGAATTTAAACAAATCCCACACAATGAACACTGCTTTTTGACAGTTTGGACACCCAAAATTTAGTCATAATTAGCTGATGATGACTTTTCTTAGAATATAGAATATGTAGAAGCTTTAGTGTCACTTTTATAAGACACACAAAGCAGTTACTGGCCTAAAAAGTCAAAATATGTAAATATATAGGGTTTATTATATGAGTATTATGTACATTGTACCACACTTTGTCCACGCAAAAGTCTATTAAACCTCTATTTGGACACCCTATTTCCAAATATTGGCTAAGACCATGATTTGTACGTCTAGCAATTTGTACGTCTAGTGTCCTGAGGGGTGCTTCTTAAGGGTTAGGGTGTCCAAAAAGACAATCAGACACTCTGCTGGATAAGACTATGAAGCAGGGTAATTTGACATGTCTAAGAGACCGAGGATGTGTATGTATATGAAATATTAAAAATAACATTGAAGTACTTCCCTGCCTGATTGTAATCCTAAACATGAAATTTTGCAATAAACATATACCAGTATGTGTAATGAATTTTTTCTCTTGGTGCTATCCATCATACAATACATTTTAGTTATTGAGTAGTTTAAATTAAATAGAAGTATTTCGGTGTCTAGGTTGAGAGGTAAGTGTGCACATGTCCATCACAGCTGGGAGTAGTAGACAGGGAGTGGGCACTGTGCATGCATCATCAAATTTCCCAAGGCTACACCGCGTAACCCGAGGCGCACATACCCTAGGTACTAGCATGCAGTACCTATGGGGTTGCGGATCAAGGGGATGTATTTCTCTGATCACAGTTAACCTGTTTATGCACTTAAAAAAGTACAAATCCAAATAGTAAATATAAAAATATACAAAAATAAATAAATCATGCATACTTACCTTCACTCTCTCAGCAAGAAATACAGGGCTTATTTGTTTATGCCTTTTAGTTATAAGTCAACAGAAATGCTATACCTACCATCATGAACATCATATTCGAAGAATTCCTTTCAGGCAAAATTCCTAGCATGCAAATCGTGATTAGTTTCATGCATAAAAAATGTTAATCCTTAAATTAAGGCCATCTATGTTAGCCACTGACAGAGAACTGAAATATCAGGACTCTGTCAGTGTTGCCCCTTGTCAACCACTAGGAGGTCTAGATGGATCTGACAAGATTTATCTAATGATCCAGAATAAATAAATATGTTATCATACAGTACAGCGTGCAACATAACCACTTGCCCCATTGCAAGTGAATTTTGTACAAACTACCTGCAATAGCATGTAGTATACAAAATGGCAATTAACATGTACCAGTCAAGCCATAAGGGCATTCCACAGAAAGCCTTCCGTCTATCACGGGACAAATTTGACAACTGAAAAGCAATTTACTCTTTAAATACTTTATTGCATGAGACAGTTTTGCTACATAATACTAGCTGCCATTAAGATGTATCTTTTGAACTGTTTGTTTAAAAAATTCCTTCATAATTGATTTATATATGCATTTCTAAGTGACGATGCATTTACAATACAAGTTAAATTCTGATGAATAGTGCTTTTGAAGCATTTTATAGAGGTACAATGAAAAATTTCAAATTTTGAATAAATACTTTGAAAATATAGCTATCACTACATGCACAATTCCATTGTACTTGTAAGCATTTGTTCAATAACTTAGAATAACTTTGAACAACTAGATACTACTATTTCAGCAGAAAAACAGCTTTTTCTGAAATTATGTCCGTCTATCACAGGACGATCTATCATTAGTGCCACAAAATGACAGTTTACACTGTATACAGGCTTAAACATTGCTAAAACCTATAAGCTAAGTAAACTAGCCTATAAACTACATACACATGTCTGAATTGGATATGCTCAAATATCTATTCTGTTCTGGACATCAAGAAATCTGATTCTGATCATGCAGTGACATGACAAGATTGCTTCCTATTCAGCAGTACTACTCTATGCATATCACAACATGCTTGGTTAAAATACTACTCCATAGGTCAAACTGTAATGGAGAGGCATACTTGCATAGAATTCAACCAATGCATGTAGCGTCCAAATAGAGCCTGACAATGTTGGTTATGGCTTATACAAATGAAAATGTTGGAAAATACTGAAAAAGTGACTGTTCATTAGAGCTCAACCTTCGACTGTCTTTCAAAATATCTCTTTCAAGGAATATGGTGGGTGCTGAGATAACACACATGGAACTGATGTTGTAGGGATATGTCACCTTTGAGATATCATCATCTTAGTCATCCCATCACATTTCTGCTTATTGATAATTATTAGATTATTATCAGGAGAATGACTGAACAAGGAAGTTGGAAAGAGTTGCCTGATTTTCGTTTATATCAACTATGTAATGAGAGATGATGATTTTCTGAAAGATAGACGCGTCACTTTTCATAACAAATTTTCATCACTTCGATTTTCTTTTGTGCTAGCTAGCTATGTTCATATTTTCAATCCTAGCTCTTTGTAAATCTTATATTTTCTTTTCAGTACTTGAAAAATAAACTATTGAATGATGTAAGAAGGAGCATCTAAGCAACACAATTGAAAAATATATACAAGGTTTCAGAGTAAGGGCTAATTTTCCTAATGAGATAATTGTTTGATTCAGGATGGCGCTAGACTGGTGATTAAATTCAATATAAGGCAGACATATTCCTTCTAGCTTTCGCTATTGTTTATAGAGTGACCAAACACTGCTATTTTGTGTGATGACTTTCTCACGAAGTCAGTTTCAGAATATATTAGAAGGAAAAACATTGATCAGCACTCGTCTTAGGTATTTTCTTCAGATAATTTAAAAATTATAAAAATCACTCATAGCCAAGTTATTTTTCAAGAATAGCATATACCCAGAGACCACCTTTTGAGTGGAAATCTAGGCATGAATGGCTTACAAGTCAACTTTCCTCATAGAGAGTGTGTGGTAGGATGTGTTCCTTTGTGTACAAAACAGTAAAAGATGTGATCTCTAGTTCTTTTTTATTGAAAGACATGTTGTAGAGAAGTTATCTGTATTTATAGTCGTAAGCCAATCTTACTCATCCTGCTAGGTATTTATTTACTACAGGCTTAGGATATACGTCCATTGTGTGTTAGGATCACAGTGTCGATATGATGTTCATTATTTAGTGAGAGTTCTGATCTTAAACACAGTTTATGGGGAGGTCACGTGTTGTAGATTACATCAGAAAAAGAAACACACTCTTGAGAGATGAAAGAAACTGAAATTTCTCTGATAACCATGATAACAAAATACACTAAATGAATAAAAATTATTATAGAAATACAGACGTTGTCTTTTGTCTTTTTCTAGTCCACTTGTGTCTGCAGTGCACACTTTGTCTGTCAATTTCGAAGAATAGTCATAGTATGGAAAGATATCAAAAATATTTGAAGAGACATTAGTTCAATCATTTGATACCATCAAAATTCAGTTGTGTATTTCTTAAAATAATGCTTTGTTATCAAGACATGTTCATATTTGTTAGATAATTTAGATGATGGAAATGCGCTAGAAATTAAATGCTTAGCTCATTTATGGCAAAACATGCAACTATTTTGGTAATAACTTTGTATCCAAAAAATATTGGAAGGCAATCCGAATGTAATGCACAAGTCAACTCAACTGAAAATGAGTATTATGTTAAGTCACTGTCAAAAGCATTATAGGTCCAAACCACAATTCAGATTTACTGCATGGAATCCCAAAATCAATTGATAAATTTCAAAATTGAACATCACTTAAGTGAAGAAAAAGAGAAGGAAGACAAGTGGATTGACCATCAGTGTCCTGTCAAAAATCTGTTTATCTTTACCCTGACCACCCTGCACCCTCTCTGTGGTAGTCTTTTCAAATTCCAAAATGATCAAGTTATTTTCTTTGAAGAACCAAAAGAAAGATGGAACTGATGGTGGTAAAACAGGACAGAAAAAGGCATCAGCAGCTCAGCTGAGAATTACAAAAGGTATTTGTGTTTCCCATTTGTTATCATATCTTTCCATTGTACATAAACTTTAAAACTTTGGATGAATGGCCATTGAAAAGCATGGCTAGTTGGAGGTAAGAGATGATATGCCACTAGATTATTCAGACAAGAGAATGTTCCTTTCTTTTAACAGATACATCTTCATTTCAGAAATTCTCTAATAATCTTTCAGAAAAGTTTCCAAGGTAACACTACACTGCAAACAGGGTCTTAGCAAGGATTTTAAAAATGCCTGTCTGAAATGGCAATCACCAAATTCTGCCCGTCCAAAATAAGCTACTCAACTACTTCTGTACCAAATGCATTTGATAACTAATTGTGTCAAAAGGTGAAATTTACACTTCACCCATGTATTAAAAGAAGGTTTGTTAGGAAATTGTTTGATAATTACCCCCAAAAGGAATGATTTCAGAATTAACAAAGTAAATTTTCCCTGTCGCGTCCCTGTTAAGATGAAGCCAAGCCCCACAGGGCTAGTCTTACTCGTGTTTTTCCTGCCCGCCACCCTGGGATGGTGGCAACAACTAGCCCTGGGCTAGCGGGCCACAACAAATGTTTAACACTGTCATATAAAAAAGTATATCAAACCAATTAACAGCACTCTGAAATATCCTATTTTTGTAATATTTTTTGTTACCAGGGTCATTTTCAGATGATATTCCAAAAAATAAAAGTTTGATCAGAACCAAACACACAACGCTCTTTTAGATATCTATGATTAATTCCAAAGTTATTTTCAAATAGGCTTTAAAGAAACTCATATAGCGGTAAAGGACATTTCAGGCATGGGTAGGTTAAGAATAAGAAATATTGGTGTGATATACATTGGAATTTATATAGGTGCTCGTGCCTTGTGATTGTTGTGAACAATGGTCTATCAATTACAACCAATTATTAGTTCTGCCCAAGTACCTCACTGACAAACTGTTATTACTTGCAGCAGGGTCTTAGCTATGATTTAGAATCTGGATGTCCACAATTGGCAATTTCTTGTTATCCTATTTTTTAAGGGAGACTGCAATATATTCAGATTACAGCCATAAACATGTATTTACAAGTATTAAAGCATAATATTTGTGGGAACTATATTGAGAATGAGAAAAAATCAAATATTTGCTTAAAACAGATTTTAAGAAACTCCTCACAAAAAGATTAGGTTTCCTGAGGGCTGATTTTTTTAGGGCTTTGGGTCCAGATTATACCCAGACACCCTAATGGCTAAAACTGTGACTTGCAGTGCTACATTAGCTCTCTAGATGTAGTCATATATATGTATAGCATGAATGAGAACCACTGTGCTGTGCGTACAGTTCCTTGTATGTTTCAACATACTTAGAGGTGGTTGAGAGAGTTTCTGCATTTAAAAAATATGTCTGTTTAAATCTGTCTCTCATGTCGAATCGGCGATTTTGACCATCTACCGTCCACACACCCATACTGAGTGTTGGCTGGCACATGTGTGCAATAAAAGCAGGCAGTGTGTGTAAGTGTAAACTGAGTATCACGCTAGAATAAATTACCATTAGTTACTCGGCAACTATGAAATGTAACCTTTACAATAGCATAAGTGCCGTTGAGCGTTGATGTTGTATTCATAACACTAATTTTTCAGATATTCAAACTTTGAAAATGACCTGTGTATCGTGTAGGGTTAAATAGAAGAGTAACTTATCTGATGTACATGTACAACATCCAACGGCAACGAAAAAGGTGGACGAACATATAGTACATGTATATATTAACGGCCATAAAGACTTTCTCAACCTCCGGAAATTGAAGAATATAGACGCCGCGGACGGCCGCTCGTGGCGCTAGTTGTTCGCTAGTCAGTTAGTGCGAGTGAAGGAGCCGAGGAGGTAAGATACTTAAAAAATTATAAAAATAAAGAAAAGTTAATAATTTCAGCTTTGAAAAGATTAAACTTACGCATTTAATCTTGACGCAATTGTTTCCCAAGCTTCAGATCTTCTAGCCTTGGCAAATTGCGTGTTCGATTTACAGTTAATAATTTCTTTTACATCGTCGAAGTTGTGCAAAAGAGACAACTGCTCTGCCGCTGAAAATGCACTGGATTTCTTCTTTTCTGTGGCCATTTTCACGGGTTGATTTGAGCAGACGAGACACGTCGATTACACGAATTTGCGCGTGAACGTCACGTCACGTTTCATTCACGCGCAAATTCACGCTACGTACGAAAATCAACGTTAAGCCCCTTTCACACCAACTGGCGACGTCTGGCGATGCACTGGCGCCGTCTTCACGACTGCTAATTCATCAAAAATCGCCAGTGCATCGCCAGTACATCGCCAAATGATTTGCTTGACGACCTATTGACGACCTATTGACGCCCCAGTGGCAACACATAAACATACATATGACGAACTGCTGACAACTCGGTCACGACCGGTGGCGATCGCTGACAACTTCCTGACGATGCACTGACGACCACTGGCAACGTCATGACGACCACTGGCGTCTCCTTGGCGAATTGGTGAAGACATATTGGCAACATGGCGATGTGATGAAGACGTTGTGGCGACCGAGTTGTCACGTGATCAAAGAGGTATATAAGGAGAGCAGAACTTGTCCCTCTATCATAATAATTGATATTGCACTCACCCAAGTGCCATCTTTGTAGAATATTCACCCCCTGATAATAATATGTTGAAAATTATGGAAGGCCAAAGTGGACAAAAAGAGCATTTTCTAATATTAATAAATCATTTATTAATATTAATAAATCCTCAGCATTTTTTAATATTAATAAATCATTTATTAATATTAATAAATATTTATTAATATTAATAAATATTTATTAATATTAATAAATATTTATTAATATTAAGAAGTATTTATTTATATTAATAAATGATTTATCAATATCAATAAATGATTTATTAATATTAAAAAATGCTGAGGATTTATTAATATTAATAAATGATTTATTAATATTAATAAATGATTTATTAATATTAATAAATGATTTATTAATATTAATAAATGATTTATTAATATTATACAAATATGGCACTTGGGTGATTGCAATATCAATTTTTATTGCACTCAGAAACATGATATTGCACGAGGCGCTTGCGCCGAGTGCAATATCATTTTTCAGAGTGCAATAAAAATTGATATTGACACGAATCCAAAGTGCCATATTTGTTTTATTATATGCCTACTGCTCATTCAAATAAAATACTTAACGAATCTAAAGAATTATGCACCCCAATATCAATTTTGTAAGGTGGTCATGTGACCATGATCTGACCAATCACAGCAGAGAATGAGCAGTAGGCATATAATAATAATAAATGCCCTTTTTGTCCACTTTGGCCTTCCATAGAAAATGGAAGTATTTGATCTTGAAAGTATACATAATCTTTTTATGATATTTTCTCTGTGTGTTTTTCATAACTGTGAATATATCAGCTTTATGAAATCAAAGTTACTTCATTAATATATGTGTATGGTTATCAACTTGCAAACTCCTGTGAAATATAATAACCCATTCCTAAGCTAAACTTATAACCTGACTTCGGTTGCCAGGATTGGTATTAAACAAAATCCCACAAAATAGGCCCCAATAGTGAACCGCGTGAAATCTCCTGATTGTGGATGGTTGAATGTTGACAGGTATGCCATTCAGATGATTCTTTAGTCATAGTCCAGCAATTTAAACACTCATACACTTATGAAGGCATAGTAATGTGAATTCCTAATCATTAGATATGAAAATGGCACCCTCTCTTTCATCATTCAAGAACATATACCTTGAACAACTTTCACAGAAAAGCAATAATCTTCTAGCTCTATTTCATCATAGAGATAGGCTATTATCAAAGTATGTTAAATCACTAGTGTCCCTCCCCTTTTATCAAAGATGACACCAATGACATTCTTCATTTACTCTTGTAAATGGACCTCCAAAGGCTGATGAGGCCTGAACAAAAATATGTTTGTCTTCTATTACATGCTAGAAAAAGTAGGGTAGATAGGTGGGGAATTTATCTTATTTTATATCATTTCTTTTCTCTCCTCCATGCTGCATTAGATGTAAATGCAAAGTAAAATAGCAGCATCTAAAGTAGTGGGGTATGTAGATCTATTTAAATCCACAGAACTAGTATTATATGCTGATATTTGATTTTTCTTCTTTCTTCTTTCAATTTCTTTTGTATGCCATGCATGGAGAGAGAGAGGGTCCATTTATCAAATCTTCAAGTATAATTTTGACAATTTAATATTATCTCAATATTTCCTATTAAAATATCTATTGAGATTCACCTTTGGAGGTCCAAAAACACTGACGATCTGTTAACGACGCATTGGCAAGCTGCTGGCGTAGCTTGGCGATGGTTGGCGTGGCGCTGACGACCGATTGACGACGCTTTATTCACTGGCGACCGTTGGCGAGGCTTGGCGATTTTTTTGAACATTCCAAAAAAATCGCCAAGCTTGACGAAGCGTTGACGACGGCTGACGAGCGCTGGCGATGTGATGGCAATGTACTGACGTTGTCTGGCGACGTCTGGCGTGGCATTGGCGATGTGTCCAAAATTGTTGGTCGCCAGTGCGTCGCCAGACGTCGCCAGTTGGTGTGAAAGGGGCTTTAGAATAAGTACCTAAATGAAAGTTAGCTAGCTAACCGCGGGTTAAGTTTAGCTAGCTAACTTTTTCTTTCGTGAAACCGAATTCACAGGATAAGAAAGATCTAGGATAAACTTAGCTAGCTAAACGTTTAGCTAGCTAACCCATTATCCGACTTTCGTGAAATACCCCCCGGTCGACGGTGGTACTACTTGCTTCCGGGTGACGCTAAGGCACCTACTACGCATATACGCAACAATGTGACGCCCTCACTACTCGGAAAAAATATCACAGGAGTCTGAGTAGTAGAAGTACATACGTCATGCAGAGTCATCAATGTCGCTACGAAGATTTTTGGTACTATAACAATAGGAAACAAATTGGTCATTGCCACATTTTTGTGAATAAAACAACAAAAGCGCGTGCTCATGCGTTGAACGTTCTATACTAAAAAGGTATCTCGGAACACCCTCACCATTTTGACATAAAGACAGCAAATTTACAAAGCATAAACATACATAAAAATCTCTTTTTGCAATTCAATGAAGGCAAAAGTATACGCGTGCATGTGATTGTTTGTTTGTGACGTCAATTATCAAAACCTAAGGTTGACAAGCGCGGGATTGTTTATGACGTGACAGTGTGATTGTTTGGGCTACCAAGGACAAATTGATTGTTGTGCATGGTGTGTTTGGTTTGATTGTTTACGTCTATGATAATTCGATTGTTTTTCATGACTTACCCAACAATGCCGTTGGTAAGCCATGGTTCATGAAACAATGGGGAAATGCTAGGTGACTGACAGCTCTATTTTATTGACTGGTTGCCAAGCAAGTCCTGTCACGTGATTCCAATTGTCATGATACTTTGACAAGCTCGCCCCTGCACTGTTAAGTTCTAGTAGGATTTTAAAAAGTTGTTCGAAATGGCAGGTCTTAGGGAAACAGAAGTGATGGAAGATCTGGAGGATCAGGAAATGGAGCTTGCAAGATTGCAGCGACAGTATAGAATTCTGGAGGCTGACCGTAGCTCTTACGTTGAAGAAGCTGGAACGGTGCTAAGACAACAATGTGCTGAAATCCAAATGCTGACAAGGGAATGTGTCGAACTGGAGACGAATCTTGGCAAGATTGAAACGGAACCAAATGCCAAAAAAGACAAGGCGATTGTCGACGAACTGCAAACTTTTTTATGCACTGCAGACGAATTCAAGAATGTTGTTGCTCAGGAAAACGAGCGTATTTCCGACCTAGATCGAGAAATTTTGGATGTTGAAGATCAAATCCGAAAACAACGAAAGCAAATGGGTGGTATGTTTAATAGTGAAGCGAAGTATATAGCTACCCAAAAGAAAATACGAGTGCTTGAAAATCGGTTAGATAAAGCCATGATAGAATTCAATAAACAGTTAGGCGATAATTCAAAGCTTCGAAGTGAGATCGATCACATGCGATTGGAAAGATCAGTTTTTGATAGTTTAATGAAGAAACTCACAAAAGAATTAGATGAAACGAAGCAGGATATGTCTGAGGTAATTGCAGAGTCAGCGCATGCGTACGAACAACGGGACGAGGCGAGGAATAAAATTTCCTCACTTGAAGATAGAAGCGCAAAAGACATCGTTCAATACACAGCCGAAATGAAAGATTTGACTCGGATACTTAAACATGATGATAAACTCAAGGACTTTATGAGACTGAAATTGAACGAGAGGCATGATCATAGATCAGAAGAAAATATCAAAAGGAAAGAAAGGCTTGATCTTGCAAATCTCACATTGGCGTTCAATGCGCAAACTAAACCAGGTGATAACGGCAAGTATTATACCATTGGGGACCTAAAAACTATGATGAACACCCTGGGAATAGACGAGTTAGCAAAGATGCTTGGCCTATCAGGTGAAGATCTCAAGTCACATGACCATGATAATGTTACAATTGAACTTCTTGAGGAGTCGTTCAGGAAGATCTTCGCTGCCACGGGCACTGAAGCTATAGATGAAATCGTTGACAATTTCATAATTAAGGAAAATAAGAATTTTGCCCTTTATGACTACGTGAACGATTTGGAAAATGAAGTGGAGACGATGTTGGAACGAAAGCGCACAATGGAGAGTGATATCCAAACCTTTAAAGATGAGGAAGAGCAGTTGATACAACAGAGAGCGGACATGATGACGGAGTTTGAGGGGTCATTGAGTGTATCCACCGTCTTATTGGACAGTCTTGACACCCAGCTCCGAGATGCGTCCAAAGTGATGGACCTGCTCCAAGTAGACGTGGGGGCCATTTTCAAAAAAGTGGGGCTGGACCCGAAACCCGTGGCTGAGATGCTGGGCGGGACAAAGGAGATAACGGAGAAGAATATCATGCTCTACCTGGGTATGGTCGAGCAGAGGACTAATGAGCTTGTGGGTATACACCACCTGGTACAGCACAGGGCGCTACCTCCACCCCCGCCAGTCAAGAACCCCAACGCCCAGCAGGCCGTGGTCAAACCCCCGGCGCCGCCCGCCCGCCCCGCCATCACCATCGTTCCCCCAACGACGGACGACGGCGAACTATGCGGCGAAGACGACGACGACGAAGACGTTCAGCCCATGTCGGTGGGCGAGTTGAAGAAGAGGGTGATGAAATGCATAAGCAAGAAAGAGGCCGCTCTCGTCCGTCTGGCAAACCAGAAAGATACAAAGAAGCGCAAAGGACAGAGATGAACTTCTTAATACACTCGTAGTTTTATATGTACTCCGTTTCATTCATTACAATACGATTCGTATTGAATGGATCTTGCACAAGCGTTTTTCTGAATTTTCTGCCACTTTCGGATATCCACAGAAGAGAATTTTAAGATAAAAAAATATCCGCCGTTGCATAGTTAGTAAAACTGTCGACGGTCGACCCACACGTCAGACTGTCAGAGTCATTTTCAACATGCAATTGCTTTTTTAATGACAAAATATTTGTTTCGGGTACACAAAAAAGGAAACAGAAGAAAAGAAAGCACTTTTAGCCTTGAAATCGTGAAATGTCCAATTGGAATTTCTAGCCAACAATGGGTGTTAACTCAACCGTTTAGTACTATCTCGGAGGCCCTAGTGCAAGATCTATTTCAATTAACGATGAGCTTATTAAAGGTTTGAACGGTTTACATTTAAAGACTACGAGGCACTCTGCCGGAAAATTGCGATCATCCTTGTTATCTATATATCATATGCGTAATAAAATCCTAATAAATCTCATTTGATTCATCTTTTCTGGGTTAGACAATAATACTAAATATAGAACAAAGTTTTGAATGAAAATCTCTCACTTACCCTTTTGGAATATAAGATTTCCTCAGCCCCCCCCCCCCCCCCCCCCCCCCCAGTAAACACACACTATAACAGAAAATGGAACAGCCCTTATTTCCAGTATTTCTAGTCATATGATTGGTGTTACGTACATGCCAAATTTGCATGTTATCTTTTGGCAATAAATACTCCATTTCCAAAAAGGACGCAAGGTGCATTCTATGAAGTAAAGTAACAAGTACAGCTTATAATTGCCAAAATCTAAATTTGAATGGAGACGGATTTAATTTCAATGTAGCTCCTGATTAAATGCTGGCACCGTTAATGTATACTAATATATATATATATATATTCTTTATTGACTGCAGGCATGCTGCAAAAGGTATACACTACAAAACAAATAATACGCAGAAAGTGGCAAGCACTGCTAAGAGACAGATGTCATAGCATGATGTGAAATAACAATGTTATATAGAACTTATCAATCAAACACAAACGATTAAATAATAATAAATAAGAGTAACTGTTTAAAGAGAAAATTGGGTGTTCTATAACACCGAAATAAGAAGGGCTGTATCTCGTAATCCATTTAACATGCTATTATTTACCACGGTACTAATCGCAAGTCACCTAGTGTGACTAACCAATACCCTTTCTCAGTTTCATGTTACGTTGATACATAATATTGATATGCCAACCTCCGCATTTCCGCGATTTGTAAATGAAGGGTACTTTTTTGTTCAGAAGTATGGGGAGTGAAAATCCCCTTACAATTCACGAAATATCCGCGGCTCTGACGCCGAGTGACTACCGAAGTGACTGGGCTTCCGAGTTTGCTACCGCCACTGCTGCCGCTAAACAGGGTGAGGATTATAAAATCTTAAGTTAAAATACGTGTTCCCGTTCATCCAATGTCAGTGTTTTGACAAAAGAAGGGGTGTTTTTTGACTGGAAAAAGTCAGCGTTTTTTTTTAAAATAAGGGTGCTTTTTTGGCCTGGAATCAGTGCTTTTAGTGGTATTTTTAAATTTTGATAACGAGCGTATGCACCCCCTAAATACCAAAGTGACCCCCCCCCCCCCCCGGGCGTCAGAGCCGCGGATATTTCGTGGATTACAAGGGGATTTTCACACTCCCCCCCCCCCCCCCCCGTACTTTGTATCTGGGTACAAAAAAGTACCCTTCTTTTACAAAATCGCGGACATGCGGAGGTCTTAGAAAAGACCCCTTCTTCCGCGAAATACGTAACGCTGGTGCGCCCCTACCCCCCCCCCCCCCCCCATCTGTACCTGACAACCCTCCCCGGGATGTAAATCCGCTACCACCATAGGGCGACATGGACAGACACCCACATATTCTTATAAAAGCAAACGCTCCGTAGAGATCCCTTTGCAACGCCACGTGTATAACTCATCAAAACAGAGGTAGCAACCTGTTGCGCAGCATGTTTGGCCAGAGAACATCTATACAATATGTTGGTTTTTAAAAAAATATTCAGCCACGACAGAGAGTAGACACAATTTCTGTGGAACAGGTACCTCCTGGACCAAGATGAAATAAGTTGCTGGTCGTCTGCTACGAATTTATTTTCTCGGTAAAGGGGTTGGCGGTTATTAGTAAAATTCACTACATAAAGGGGGGAGTCGTATATTCCCACTCAGTTACTGTTACTGCAGAGAAGTAACATTTCATACGTGATAGAGTTTATTATGCCCAAGCCATGTATTCCTACTTTGAGAAAATATAGTTCTAGACATGAAGGGGGTTGTTGAAACCCGGTCATTAACAGACCTCTCAGAGCTGCCACACTGTCTAACTTTTTTTACGTCACAAATGTCACATATTGCGACATACAAACTTAATGCGACCAGCAAACTTCTTATATGATTGCTTCCTTGAGTCAACGGATAAACGTATACATTCATGAGATCACCTGCAAAATATGTTGACGACCAACTGGTAGGACGTCAGGTACGGATTATCGATTTTACTCCAGCTGGAATGCAATTGATAATCCGTACCCAGCAGGCAATGCTATGACGATTAGGAAAGTATCCGTCTGAGTTGAATTCCTCTGGCAACTGGTCAGTGGGATTTGTAAGCGTCTTTAATGTATGGACACATCAACATTGTGTCAAACAAGCCTACCATAAAAGTGGCCTTTTTTTAAGTAAAGGGCTTATAAATGTCTAGACTTTTTAAGTATAAGGCTTCAGGTCTGACAATCGCACACATATTCAAAATGGTATATACATATAGGTATATACATATAAACAGAGCATAACCTTCTTCATGCGTCAGCTTGATGCATGCTTTTGATAGCTAAATTGCACAATCAGAATGTATGCATGTATGTATGCTTTATTGACTGTAAATACGAGTTTACAAAATCATACCCATACAAGCATATTGAACATAAATACAAAAGAACTGATTATAACGTGGTAACAAAAACAAAGCAGCACCTTACTTAGATACATGCAAGGTATAACTGTAGTATTCCATACATATGCGGAACGAAAAACAAAAGAAAGAATTTATTAGAAAATAAATATATCATACAAGAATATCAAATAATTTATGGTCTGTTTGAGCATTATTAGTGAGATTAGCATACATAGGCTTTTATACTAAGTCAGACCATTAGAATAAGTACTTAATAAATTAATATGAATACTATTATATAGAAGGTGGAAGTTGCTTACATAAAGATGCATATTCATATTATAGTTTCTATATGTCATCTTTTTTTACCCTTGAGAAAACCAGTCCTTTCATTCCTTGGGCTATACTTTACCAAACACCTTCTCGGTTCTTTAAAGTAGAGATATATATCTTGCTATCCTATTTGCAATCAACTACCCAAAAAACTTATCATATCCTTGATTTAAAATCCATGTACTGGTTTTCCCAGGAGTACATCAATGCATATATCCGCTTTCTCTATGGTGGCTCTCCAATACCGATTTTTATTGTATTATTTAGTCTAATTAATGATGGGTAGAAGTCAGTTGTATGAGACCAATCCCCATCCTCCACTTCACAGGCTCGACGCCACACTAAAGTCTTCCAGTCTTCCTTGCCATATTGGTAACCAACCAATTCCATATTTATAATAAATTCTCAATAGATCGAAAATCGGGCCATATCGTATTGACTGTTTACATTTCTTCGAATATCATTACAGAATTGTTTTGTACGCAATATAAATACTTGTTAACAGATACAATCATTTCTCATTGTCGTTAATGTTCTTATAAAAATCACCCTTTTTGCATGAATAAATTTCTCCAAACGGAGCCACTGTGGACCAGCAAAATTAGTCTCATTTGGGGACTTGGGGCCTTTGCTGATTTTATCATTTGTTCTTGTTAGAATCTGAAGAGTTTACCGATTAAAAGTTGCTAAACTAATGACTGTCATTTAAAGTATTTATCACACAAGTTCTCATGGGAAAATAGCAGAAATTGAAAATTGTAAAAATAACAACTTTGCCCTATTTCGTTCTTATTGCGTGTGGGGCTGTACACTATAAATCACACGATACTAATACTTCAATCACAAGATACTACTTATTCAGGGGATCAATAATAAAAAGCTTGATAACTATTCACCAGTAACTGTCCACAATATGTGTTTTAAATGTATGCCTTCAGGCATTCCAACAAGATCTCTTTCGAAGCCTCCTTCACATTCATGATGAATACGATAATAATAATAATAATAATAATAATAATAATAATAATAATAATAATAATAATAATAATAATAATAATAATAATGATAATTATTATGATAATACTAATAATAATGATAGTAATCATAATAATAATAACTAGCCGGCACGGGTTTTTACTCTAAAATCCTACCAAATAAGGAAAAAATAATCGCCCATATATCACACACATTTGAGAGAGTAGGAAAAAAATTACATTCTCATAACCTTTGTGACAAAGGTAAAAAATATGGTGCAGAGGAAGAGAAAGATAGATCAGTAAAACAATAAAAAAAAGCTTCATAAATCAGGTTCGCGCAAGTAGAGAAAAGTGACAAAAAGTAAATACAGAACAGAAAAATGCAAAATATGATAAAATGAACAAATCCAACCTTTTATAATAAAAAGGCCAACATTTTGTAACAAAAAAGAAAAAAAAAGGTCAGCCAAGCTTGGGTCAGACAGACTATAGTAGATCATCATATTGTCTACAAGTCACAACCAATCCCACTGCCGCCTGATCAAAAGACTCAGGCGACTGAGATGGAAAGGGTTAAAGTGGGGTCAACTCATTTGACCTCTACACCATGGATACACATCTGCAGCCGGGATCCAGAGATGTCAGCAAAGCACTAGAAAATTAGGTAGAAACAATAGTACATGTTATCAATCATATAATTAGTACCCTGATCAATACGAAAACCAAGAAACTTATACATCAGAGGTCCAACTCAGTTGCATAGTGCTTATGTAGCTTACTATCCATTTTTCGATAGTACGTGTTGGTTTCGATTTTGCTCGGTAGATGGCGTAGGAGTCTGATTGGCAGACATTTTCAAGCAAGAAGAAAATGTCCTCTTCAAAGCTCTTGCGGATTTAACATCTGCACGGATTACGATTAGGATAGTAAGGCATGTAGATGTTGACTGCTTAGACCGGTAAATTAAGATACCTTCGAAAGACACTTATAATATATACATTGAACATCTCACACAGACTTTAAATGCCAATCAACATTAATTGTCTATTTGTTTTAGTATCTAAAAATGAAGAATGGAAATTAAAACTAAACCAGTAAAAGCCTAAAGGAAGGTAGACCCTTTAAGATAATGCATGCAAATGTTGTTCATTAATTAATCGGGTTGATTTGATTGTAACCAGAATACACACAGAGTACACACCAGAACATTTAATATGGACTTAAATGATTGAGAGCTATTGGGTTGGCTGGAAATGAAAATGAATCTAATATCTATAACATTTCTATTTTCCATTGTCATAGATCTATATTGGATTAATTGGTCAGCTAAGCACTAAGGCATCATGCTCATTCTGTGGACAGGATAACAAAAGGCTAGTCTTGCCTTGGAAGGTTTACCCTTGATAGTGTTCTTCTAATATGTACCATTTTGTGGGTTATATAATATAGTCTTTTAGATATCAGACCTTTATGTGGTCTTTAAGTATTCATCTGTTACCTTGAGTTACCTGCAAAATTATATTTTCCCCAGTCAGTCACAACTTAGCTGGGTTGTGAAGTGGCAGGTTATACTGGTCAGAGAGATTTACATTACCTGAGTTATTTACATCTAGGTCTTTGGTTACACTAATAGGCAGATTTAGCCCAGAAGAAAATACTTAAATATCATTGGTTGGTCAAATCTTCTAGGCAGTATCATGTTAGAACTCTCTAATAGGTCAAAACAGGTCGAACTTAAAGTTTTTACTAGATAGATCACTGGACATGATAATCACACAAGGGTGTCCAACTGTCTCTTAGCCATTGCCCAGGGTGTCATTTTGGTTTTTAAGGTACCCTAACCCATGGATTGACCTTTAATGGTTGTTTTAGGGGCATTTGCCCCTGGATCATGTGATTTTGCGACCAGATGTTAAATCACAGGAGCTAAGTTTGCGAATGGACATCTCAATTATCAATTGGAGCATTTTGAGAATTATCTTATTTTTAAAAATTTAAATGTTATTTTTCTTAATAGTGCCCAAATATAAATTTCAACACTTTCTGGTGGAGCATGGCCCCAGACACTGGCATGCTGCCCGCATCAGGATTTATTTGCTCTTAATTTGTTTATAGTTGATTTATATGTACATACCTGAATATATTGTAATCTCCCTTGAAAAAAAAAGATGCCCATAAGTTTCACCAATGCCAATTTTGGGCACCCAGTTTCTAAATTCTGATTAAGCCACTGGTGTCCAAGTGTAGGAGTCCTGGAGCCATGTGCATATTATCAGTCCCATTGCACAGCTTTTATTTGTATCCATTGTTATGTATGACAATTTCCACAAACATAAACCATTTAAAATTTTAAATGATAAAGATCTGGATCGACCAATAGGCAGTTAATGGAGGTCACGTTTTATGAAATCTGTGTCTTAATGCTCACAGAAAATATCAGAATGGTCTAATTATCTTCCTAATTCTGATCAAAGCAACCAACCCTTAGAGTAACCTCAACATTACCAACACCAAACTATGAGCTCACACTGCAGGTTGCTTGTCGCACATTTATAAGCCCTTGTTGCATGCGGGTGCGACTATTGTATACATGTATTAGTTGCATTGGCCTGTATACACATGTAATTAGTTATGAAGAATATATTGCATGGCTCTATGTTTTATCATCCTTAGCTACCATGCTTGGCTCAAACATAATTTGCACTTTAAACTTTTTTTTATTTTTGTAAGCCTAAAAAAAGGATTTGCACTTTAAACTTGCTTTGCACATATGAGCAGAGATTAAAAATGGTTGCTGGTATGACATGCCTATTATCCCCATCCCTTGGGGAATGGGGACAGGTGCCCTTCAGGCAAGTTGGAGTAATTTTGAGCAAGCTAAAATATTTTCTTTTACGCCTTTCAAGTGAGCTTAGTAAAATTCCTTAGTACTTAAAAATAACTACAGTCTTATGATTAGTGTAGAGAAAATAGTGATAGCTGAACATTGACTTAGAGACTGTGGACTGATGTGTGACCTTTAAAAAAAAAAATTCTTTTTTTTTTTGGGGGGGGGGGGGGTAATGGAAAAATTTGGACAGAATTTTAGAGTGCGTAACAGTAATCTCATTTGTAAGAGTTGTTTAAGCCATCCCCATTCCCAGGCAAATCCCAGCCACCTATAAGTAGGGCAGGGGTAAGAATTACATGCATTACTTTTAGGCCCAAGTTATGTTTGACAAAATCTATAGACCCCTCTGCTGGCATCCCAGGTTAGTTATACTACGTATTCTCTGTTGCATATTGCCAGGTTAGACTGGCCAGCAACATTGTTTTTTTTTCTTCTTGAGAGTCACTGGTTATTATTGTTAGATCTTTTATGTTTGGACACACACACACAGGCTTTCACTTTGAGATTTCAGAATGTAAGCCAACATTGCTGGTTAAATAGCATTCACTGAACCAGGACGTGCCATGCTGGCATGATAGAGTATCTATTTATATCTATGCAGTCACTGCCAGAGAGCGCTAACTAGCTTAACCAAATTTTAACACTTTATAAAAGGATATACAGGCGAACTTGCATATGACGTACCACTGTATGCCAGACTTTTGGCTATGATGGAACGATTTGCTTGATCCCAATCCCATGCATATCAAGTAAGTGCCATATGCATAAGACTTTGCATATGACGGACCAATTTTCCTGGTCCCATTGAGTCTGTCATATGCAAGTTTGCCTGTACTATAAACTAGAACTACATATTTATCATTTCTGCCCGCCCTAATGGGGGGTTGGCTTATTCTAAGAAAAAAACTGTCCTATACTAATAGGCTTTCTCCCACCCCCCCCCCCCCCCCCCCCCCCCCCCCCCCCCCCAAATATTAGATAGTCAAGTCGGGCAATTTGATGGCTTGTTCAGCTTGACCGACATGCCGTTTTAGTCATGACTATCAGTCTATCTGTGATGTCGAGCCTTGAGTTGTAAAATGAGTTTGTGTTGTATTTTAGGTGTGTTGCTGCCATGGATGACTTCTGAGTAAATAAAGGGTACAACAAGGAGACAGAGAAAGATGAACTGGGTGGCTGATAGCTGCCTGAGATCCCAGACCAGGTTGGACGCCAAATGGCTCAAGACAGACATTCAGGTAAACCCTTTTATTACTTACATATGAACTCTAAATTAAAGTACTGGTATTTGGCTTCATGTTGTATCTGATCTGTAAAACAGTGAAACATTTTTCAGTTTTAGAATAGAAGGAAAGGGTTTTAACCGTTTTCCCTTAAGTTTCAGCATAAATTTCAGGCAAGATCAAAGAAATGTGAAATTATGAATACTGTTAAGTGTACAATGTAGGTTGGTTCATTGGAACTACTTACAAGTCCAGACCATTTTCCTGTATACCCAGTAGATCTAGAAATTATACAAGTGGTCAATTGGATCCCTGAATATCAGATAACTGTATATATCAGAAACTCGAGGCCTTTTTGAAGCAATGTGGCCCTCAACAAGCCTTGGAAATATTGTCCATTTGGTGGAATCAAAGCTGATAATTCATGCATCAATGCAAATTTGTTTATTTCAGAATGCCTTCTGCAGGGATGGGCTGAGTCAGTTGTGGAATGAATTGGTCAAGGATGGAGAGATAGCCACCAGTTCCAACGATGGATTAATTAATAGTGCCGGCGTCTTAGCACGCAAAGGTAAGTACTACTTCCAATCAATTATTTGCATACAAATCTATGGTCATTCATTTTTGAAGTAATCAGGAACTATTTGATATATACATATGAATAGAAAAATCTTTTCAGCATAAGTGATGATGAATGAAATTCAAATCAGTGCTTAAAATGCTTAGCAGTATGGGCTGCCATGAGTACTACTGTGGTATACAGGTATTCTAATCCATGTTGAATGTTGTTTTTTTCAGGAGAGACTGGCAAGTACTACTGTGGTATACGGGTATTCTAATCCATGTTGAATGTTGTTTTTTTCAGGAGAGACTGGCAAGTACTACTGTGCTATGCGGGTGCTGACTTGCAGCTGCTGCGAGGGTGTCTGCGGGCCAAGCAAAGGGTGCAACTGCGCCCCCTGCCAGAAACTAGACAAGGAAGAGCAAGAGCGAAAGGAGGAGGACTCCAAGAAACCTCCCCCCTCCCAGCATCTCATGGAGAGCTGGACATGGGGAAAACAGCCAGGTATGTCAATACACCTTAGCCCTTATGCTGATGGTGGCTAATTTGGCCAATACAAAATGATGCACAAACTCATCTGAGAGTACTCCAATGAATAACAACATGGCAGGGTTTAGATATAGTTTTTTTGGGTCCTTGTCCTTTGGGCGAAAGTAGCCTCAGTATTGGAAGGTTAAGAGTTCAACTCTGGGTCTTAACCAGGATTTAGTAACTGGGTGTCCAAAATTGGCAATTTGAATTTTTTGGGTTTCCTATTTTTCAAGGGAGACCACAATATATTCAGATTACAACCAAAACATGTATTTCATGAAAAAAGGCATGATAAATGCATGCAATATCATGGGAATCACTTGGAGGTAAAATATTCAAATACATTGCTTGAGGTTGAGATTTTTAAAATGTCCTCATCAAGTCTCTTGGGGTGTCCTGTTGTGAGATTTCTGATAGTTTGGATGTCAAAATGAAAATACGGAATATGAGGTAATTTATTCTTTAAATGGCAAATTGGAAAATGTATTCTGTAATAAAGCTAACTAAAATACCTCAAAGGATGAAATTTATCGAGGTCTACATCAAACCATCACAGAGCTCTTCAATGATTGATAACCTCTTTCTTTTTCACCGTTTCAGATGTAAAACAGCTACAAGAATGCCTTCATTCTATTGTCCACGAGCAGCAAAAACTTTCTCTGGATGCATCCGGGACTACTCTTTCATCGATGCGCCTACAGCAGCGCCTTGTGGTGCTAGAGCGCTACCTGGTGGCACTTTCTCGATGCGCCCCATCAGAAGGAAAGTCTCCCATGCGCAAACGGCAGACCATCCAAGCCAACATGCAGAAACAAAAGAGGTACTGTCAGCATAGATTATACTGTATACGGCTTTAATTTGGAGTGCTAAAAATTATGCTTTACAGTCGTGCTGGATTTGCGCATTCAAGCACTCAAACTATATATTTATTACTATATATATATATATTTATTTGAAGGATGTTATTTTAGCGCTATCATGGGGACCGTGAAAATAGTGAAAATTAAATGCCTGTAAAGTCAGTGAGCATTCCTGCTTAGGAATATATGTAATGCACCTTTAAACATCATAGGTGAAAAGGGAGAAATATAGAATATCTATTAATGATATTTAGTATTAACATATTTTTAGTCAATAATACTTTATTCTCATCATTTTTTTAAATTTGAGAAAAGTTTCATTTTAATGTTCTTGATAACTTTATTTGAAATAATTGAATAGGTGAATGCCAATGCAATATGATTTGTTTCACTGTCAATGTAAAAAATGTATCAAAAGTTAAAATACCAATTCAAAAACATCATAAAGGCAAGGCTGTTTGTGAAAATGATTCTTATCTTTATCTTTTTTCTTCAGTGCCCTGAAGCCTGCAGAGAAGGCCACCATGGGATTGGCACGTGTTGGTTCGCGAGCTGCGCTTAGTTTCGCTTTCGCATTCCTGAGACGGGCATGGCGCTCGGGTGAAGACGCCGACCTCTGTAGCGAGCTGCTTCAGGAATCGCTTGAAGCCATGAGGTCTCTGCCGGAGGGGACACTCTTTGATGAGCATGCTGTGTCCAGTGTTTGGTTGGAGGTCGTTGAGAGGGCTTCAAAGTTTCTCAGATCAGTGGTTGTAGGGTAAGCTCACACATTTTCAGTATTTTGTAATTGGTACATTTATGTCTGTCTCATGATTGGAATAAGAGTTTCTCAGATTGGTGGTAGTAGGATGAGCGCACACATTTTCAACATTTTGTAATTGGTTCATATATGTTTGTTTCATTATGAACGGATACAAAGTTTCTCAGATCGGTGGTTGTAGGGTAACACATGCATATCCAGCATTTCGTAATAGGTACATTTATGTTTGTCTCAGTATTATTGGATACAGGTTTATCTTAAATATTATAGTATATCATGATATTTGCAGACAAATGATCAGACTACTAAATTTTGCTATTGGTGTGAAACTAAGTTTGTCAAACAGGTACATTTTCAAAAATGTAACACATTTTAATTTATACATTCCATTGTATGTACGAACTGTGATGTTTGTATTTCAGTGATGTGAATGGTGGCGCCGTACTTATTTTGATGTTTGTATGTATTTCAGTGATGTGAATGGTGGGGCGCGGGCCGCAGGGAGTAAGATCCCGGTGCAGGACCAGCAGACTGCACTAGCCCTCCTCCTGGAGCTGGCGGTGCAGCGGGGCTCGCTCAGCCACATCCTGGACGCCCTGCTCCTCCTCCTCAACCTGTGGAACAGCAGCAAGCACGACTACGACAACCGCTTCCACTGCAACCTCACCAGCGCCCCCCTCGTCCCCCTGCTGAGACGTTTCCACAGCATACTGCCAGCCAAAAACAAGTCCTACGACTCCTCAAAGTGGGATGAGGTGGGTAGTGTGTGTTAATATTACTTATAGTATACTATTGATATTCTAATGCTAAGGCTACTTTCATCCAAACCACAAGCTTGATAACCATCTAAACCCTGTCATGTTGCTATTCATTGGATAGCTCTGGCGGAGTACTCTCAGATGAGTACTTATGTGCCTGGGTTTCAATCAATCAACGCATCATTTTGTATTTGCAAAATGAGCCAACAGCAGTGTAAGGGTTAACCTATCAATACTCACAGCAGCCAAAAGCAGCCTTACAATTTTGATGAAATCTTGCAGGCAAAAACATATTTGAGAAAACATTTGGAGGATAAATATCATTAGAACGCTAATAACAACCTTCAAACATATTGTAAAAGAATGCTTATTTTCAAAGTTATTGTCATAAGTATCAAAGATCCAGACAACCTTTTCAAGAGTTAACGCTAAAGCATTAATGGGTTTAGAGAGTTGTAATTATGATTATGTATTTTAAATTGGTTATTAGATCAAGTTCACATGTCCCTCCCAAACTATTCTCTCATGTGCAGTCAGTTAAGGACCTGTTCTTTATATGTGTGCATGAGTGATACATCAAGATTGCGTTATACAAATGGGCCTCTATTAGGGCAACACAATTA
Source organism: Maea johnstoni (assembly GCA_963942565.1). Classification (NCBI taxonomy): domain Eukaryota; kingdom Metazoa; phylum Annelida; class Polychaeta; order Spionida; family Magelonidae; genus Maea; species Maea johnstoni. Next base: position 31,576,162 of record OZ012690.1, read on the forward strand.
GGGAAGGGCAACCCTGTAATGCAAACCATTACTGAATTTGGTTCTTTTTAGATAAGTGTTGTTATCTCAGCTGTGTTATCCTATATTCACCAAAACCAAATTCTCTAAGTCTCATTGAGATCTGACTAATTCTGGAGTAGGTCCTTTGTATCATTTCCATTGTTTTCCATTATTATTTTATCTTTATGGTAAAAGATTTTTCTGCCCCTGTTATATTTGCAGTCTGGTGTATATATGGTCAGTCCCACAGACTGCTTTCTGCGCTATCTGACCCTGCCGGAGGATGACAACATGGCGGTGGACCTGCGACAGTGTGCAGTAGTGATCTTGTCTCACCTGGATAGGCTGGCTATACCATACGCACCTCCCACAGAGAGTCAAAAGGTAAGACCAGACATGTTTCACTACCAGGGATAGATAAGTAGGAGTTTCTCTGTAAAGGGATGATTTCTGAAATGGGAGCTAGTACAAAGTTACTTATTCGATTATAACAATTTACTTAAACAGTATCACTTGTAGAAAATATTATCCAACCCTGAAAACAGTGTTTAACTACAGGGCTCAAAATTAGCTGAAAAATTCTCCTGCGTCTCCCTCGTTGAATTTGTTACCTTCTTATTTCAGAACCAGAGTCCCACAGTGAGCCAGGAGGTGCTGGGCTGGGGTTGGCTGGCCTGGGCTGGTGGGAACGCCTGTGTCGGTCCACACGTTATGGAATCCCTCAGCGAACTGGGCGGGATACAGCAGATAGCCTGTGCTGAGCGCTGCTTACTCTCTCTCACACGCTCCGGCAAAGTCTACTGTCTATACTATAGTTCAGAAACACAGGTAGGTTTGCATTATATTCCCTCTCATAGAAGCTGGTTTCAGGTTTATATCTGTCTGCAGTTTCATGAAATTCAGCCATTACCCTTAACCCTTTCCCTGTGGGGGCTAACTTGGGCAACTTGAAATGATGACTAAAAGCTTGGAAATCACTGAAAATCTAGCACATGGCTACTCATCTGATAGCACTCCGCACATGACTGGGTTTAGATGGTTTTCAAAATCTTGCATCCTTGTGCTTTAGTCGAAAGTTGCCTTAGCATTGAAAGGGTTAAGAACTGCAATCAATACTAGCATTGCCATATGTTCACTTAAGAATGGAGTCCCCAAATAGGCTCCCTAAATTTTGAATCTTAGAAGTATTATTTTGAAATGGTGATGGGCAAGTGGCTAAAAAAGGCACAAATGTATTTACAGGCAGAACAGCTTGTTGAAGTAAAAGGCTATGCAAAAGCCAACAAAGTCTGAACAAACAAACAAACGTGAAACATATGAATATAATCACTGTTCTCATTGTTCACCGCAAGCAGAATTACTCTGTTGTGCATACCAGTGTTCATGCTTGTTTAAATTGACCAGCATGATTTTGCCATGTTGAGGAAATTGTATAGTATCATTTTTGGTATCGGGATATTGACATAATTTTATTCATTCTGATAGTGATATGGAATATTTGTGTTCGATACTTAAAATACCTTTTGATTTGGATCAACTGATTTTGTGTCTGATAAAGGCAATTCAATATGAATGTATAGGTACACATCGTATTCCTTATCACTGTTTTCTGCTTGTAGAGCCCACAGCTTGTTGAAGGATTTGGAGATAAGGGCATCGTGAAACTGGCAGCACACCCTGATGGTAAACACTACCTGGCACTCAACAGTGAGGGTGAGGTCTTCTCCTGGGGAAACGGGGACGGAGGCCGCCTCGGACACTCAGAAAGCAGGTGAGTGACCAAATATATAGGGTATCAGATATTTCATTTAGACCTGGATGCCATATTCTCTTATTGAATTGTACTTTCAGACTGTGTTTATGACTATTCCATGTGTATGTTTATTTCATTTTTTTTTCAGGCATGCAATATATACGATGGTGCAGGTGTGAACGGCAGGGGGAAAAAATTCTCTTGTTTTGCACAAAAACAGTGGAACATTTAAAAAAAATTCTTCTGCCGTTCACACCTGCACCATCGTAAAGATGAAATAAAAAACATGCAATGAAAAAAAATGTAGAGTACAGTACTGTCGTTGTTTTATACTTGCAGCTCCCATGAGACACCAGTCCTGATCTCGGCCCTGCAGAGTGTGCAGGTGACGCACATCGCCTGCGGGAGTACCTACAGTGCTGCCATCTCTTCGTCGGGAGAACTCTACACATGGGGGCGGGGCAACTATGGCCGCCTCGGGCACGGCAGCAGTGAGGATCAGTGTCTACCCAAACCTGTCACTTCTCTCTCCGGGAAGCGTGTCATTGACATAGCTTGTGGTAGTGGGGACGCACAGACATTAGCCGTCACAGACGATGGTGAGAAGCCCCTTATTGTATTGTATGTTAATTGACTAAAAACATGTGTTTTGAAAGTACAGATACAAATCATATATAATAACTGAGAAAACGCAAAAACTGAAGAGTAGCATACAACATAGAACATAGAAAAGTATAACATAAAAGCCGGCTTTATCCTATGCTTATTCTAAACGATTCTGTACGTATTTTAAAAAAGCGCACACTTTTCAAAATTGAGTGAAAATCTGATTTTCCAGGTTTATGTGTAAACTTGATTTTAGGATATAGTTACACTTTATATGTGAAGTTGCACAAAAGTATATTTCATGCATATTTTTGAGAGCTAAATATGCAAATAAAAGGATATGATCAGTAATGGGGAGAATGGTTCCTGTTTCTGATACACATGCTTTTCTGTATCTGGCATGTTCAAAACTACAGTGCAGTGTATTCATTATATGTTGCAGGCACTGTGTATTCGTGGGGAGATGGAGACTATGGCAAGCTGGGCCGTGGTGGCAGTGATGGGTGTAAGACGCCTAAATCAATAGACAAGCTTCAGGGTCTGGACGTTGTTAAGGTCTACTGTGGAGCCCAGTTCAGTATGGCTCTCACCAAGGCTGGAGCTGTATATACCTGGTAAGTACGTGGGAGCTCTGTTGCAGGGATTTTGAAGAAGGGAGGGGGGGGGGGGGGGGGGGCGTGGTGGCAGTGATGGGTGTAAGACACCTAAATCAATAGACAAGCTTCAAGGTCTGGATGTTGTGAAGGTCTACTGTGGAGCCCAGTTCAGTATGGCTCTCACCAAGGCTGGAGCTGTATATACCTGGTAAGTTTGTGGGAGCTCTGTTGCAGGGATTTTGAAGAAGGGAGGAGGGGGGGGGGGGGGGGGGGGGGGGCGTGGTGGCAGTGAGTTTGTCAGAGCACTGTTGGGGGGATTTTTATTGGGGGGGGGGAGGGGCGGGGTGGGGTTGGAATGAGATTTTAACCTGCACCTTTAATATTACAAATTTTCCTTTTCTTTCCCATGTTTCAATGATTTAGCTATACCTGGTAAGTTTGTGAGAGCACTATAGTAGGGATTCTTTCCCATGGTTCAATGATTTAGCTCAGTATGGCACTGACCAAGGCTCCGGCAGTTATACTCACGAACTTAATGTCTTATGAATATGTATGAGGGGTTCGGATAACTCAGTTGAACGGTCTTACTCAACCCTTAGTCAGACTTGTCTACAATTCTTTGTTAACCCTTCCAATGCTGAGGCTGCTTTCATCCAAAGCACAAGGATGCAACGTTTTTTGAAAACCATTAAAACCCTGTTATGTTGGTGCTTATTGGATAGCTCTCAATGAGTACTCTCAGATGAGTACCCATGTGCCAGGGTTTCAGTCATTTTAAAGGTTTTTGCTTCATTTTGTATTCGCCAAATTAGCCACCAGCAGCATAAGGGTTAAATGCTCATCTCCATGATCACCAATAATTGACTTGAGCTGTTTTTGTTTCCAGGGGTAAGGGTGATGACCACCGTCTAGGCCACGGCTCGGAGGAGCATGTGCGTCACCCGAAGCAGGTGGAGGCTCTGTCCAGCAAGAAGGTGGTGGACCTGGCCGTCGGCTCCATGCACTGTCTGGCCATCACAGAGGACGGTGAGGTCTACAGCTGGGGCCGCAACGACCTCGGTCAGCAGGCAGACTCTGCGGTCAGTAGCAAGAGTAAGCCCACCCTGATCTCGGTCCTGGAGAGCAAGCACATCATAGGAGCAGCATGCGGACAAGCACAGGTAGGAGAAACTGTTCTTTTACCTCTATCTTAGATGAGTAAAAACAAGTGGATATGAAACCAGCCGGTCAACCTGAGCAGGCTGGTTGCGGCGAATAGCCCAAAAGTTGTGTTCTGCGCATGTTGCTGCGCAGCTTTTTCTGTAATGTAAACGATACGAGATCCTTCATTGGTCTTTGTCTCCTAGTGACGTCACATTCAGACGTTGGCACAGCCAGGCCTTCACTATAGCGCATATAGTAATTGGTCTCTTGCCACATATCCATTCTTTTAGTCATCTAAGCCTCTATCAATACCCATTGAAGAAAAACCATTCCCAACAGGCAATTCCCAATGGTTTGTGAGAATAGTTTTCGGTTCTATGTATGGGTAAAGTTAACCATCTTTGGACCAACCAATAATTCAGTCATCACATACCACACGCACAATGCTGGGCACTTGACATTGGTGTTTTCCTATTGATATATGCGTAAAGAACCATGTGCTCATTGCAGCATTTTCTTCTTCATTATTGTCTTTATCTTAAGAAATATAGCTATAGGAATGACATTTGCTCTATCATTTTTGACGTAGAGAACTAAATATTCTGGATATAGTGGCAAAAGTCACTTCAATCATTTTCAGATTGTGTAAAAATACTACATTTTGAATGATACGTTTTGATGATACCTATACATAAATGATATAATTAAAGAAAGATGTATTATAGCTAACTGCTACTGACTTTCGCATGACACTTCTCAGGTGAGCATCTGGCTAGTATCGTATCATATCATATCATTTAAGATTTAAGACATATTTGAAATTTCTGAAGGTGGTATTTTGCTAAATTTAACAAATTTTGGTTCCCTGGAGGTATTGCATCATTCAGGCAATATTATATTGTATTTTGGAAAATTCAAAGGTGCCAATCCCCTACAATGCTTTTCTATGTTCTGGTCTTTTTCTTTTGCTCAGTATTTAGTTATTAGTTTCTGTGTCTGGTGATAGATGGCGCCAAGGGTTAGGGTGATCTCATTGATCTGTCGGAATCATTAGAATGAACCCAGGGTGGTTGTTTGTTGAGGTTGAGCCAATATAGAACTAAATTAGGGTAGACAGCTTTGGGTTGGTACACACTTTAGGTTAGTTATTTAAGAAATGAAAGAAATTGCTTGGCCAAGGACTAGGCTTGTGAACATCCAGTCAGTCGTGACAGACATGACAACAATAGAGATTGAGCATCCATTGTTGTCCAGTACACAGGTGCATTACCTAGCTGTATTATAACAGAGGAAATACCATACACTACAAATACTGTATTAGTACAATTATACCAATCTGTCTACTGATTTATAATTAAATGTATTAGAAAAGAGGGACAATATGGAAAGACCTTGTTGTTGTTAAGTGTGCTCTTTAATGAGATTTTTCCTGTTGATATCCGCGTAAAGAACCATGTGCTCATTGTAGCGTGCTACTGACTTTTGCATGACACTTCTCTGGCTAGCTAGCTTCTAGTCTATGATATAATTAAATAATGCTTAGGGGTAAGTACAGGTACTCAAAACAATTCCAAATACCATTATCGAATGGGGAAAAGTATCATACCGAAAACGTTTAAAGTATCATATCATAGCATTTCAGATTTAAGACATATATGAAATTTCTGAAGGTGGTAATTCGCTAAATTTTACAAATTTTGGTTCCCTGGAGGTAGGCAATATCATTCAAATAATTCTAAGATATTGCATCATTTAGGCAATATTATATTGTATTTTGGAAAATTCAAAGGTGCCAATCCCCTTTACAATGCTTTTCTCTGTTCTGGTCTTTTTCTTTTGCTCAATATTTAGTTATTAGTTTCTGTGTCTGGTGATAGATGGCGCCAAGGGTTAGGGTGATCTCATTGATCTGTCGGAATCATTAGAATGAACCCAGGGTGGTTGTTTGTTGAGGTTGAGCCAATATAGAACTAAATTAGGGTAGACAGCTTTGGGTTGGTACACACTTTAGGTTAGTTATTCAAGAAATGAAAGAAATTGCTTGGCCAAGGACTAGGCTTGTGAACATCCAGTCAGTCGTGACAGACATGACAACAATAGAGATTGAGCATCCATTGTTATCCAGTACACAGGTGCATTACCTAGCCATATTATATCAGAGGAAATACCATACACTACAAATACTGTATTAGTACAATTATACCAATCTGTCTACTGATTTGTAATTAAGTGCATTAGCAAAGAGTGACAAAATGGAAAAACCTTGTTATTGTTAAGTATGCTCTTTAATGAGATTTGATTAATCGCAAATCTAAATAAATATGTTCTCTTTGAAGTATTGTGCTGATTAATTAGATTTCAATTAGATTAGTTAAAATTAAAATATCAAATTAGATTTAAGTAAATGATTAGTAAAAAGTAATAGTACTTATAAATTCGGGACATTAAGTTACCAATTCCTTAACCTGTGGGAAATGGGAGCATTGCATGATCCGCAGTGGGAAAGGATTTATAAACAAATGTACATGTTATTGTATTTCCTTTCTCATACTCAATTTTATTCAACAAATGCAGGTCTACAAAGTCTTATCCAAAGTATGTCATACATCAGTCATCTTCATACTAATACTTTTAAGGCCTGACCACCATTTTATGAGCAAGTTCTGTACTTATCAACTTAAGAGTAATCTTCCTCATGGAATGAAATAAAGACTAGTACATCTTGAGGGATGAAATAACATCTTAAAACAATAAGGGCAGTTCACAGAAATAAAATGCATGGACTTATACTTACTTATACTTGACTTATACTTACACTTGACTTATAATTACTTAAATACTTAAAAATATTTACAATATAAAGCCCACATTTTACCCATTGTAAGGGGAAGGGTGTTCTTGGACCTAAGACCAAAACTGTGTGGATTACTTCAAATCATTCACAAGTCATAAGCAGTGCATTGCTCTATAGTATCCCATTTTAGAATTATCAACTTCATCCTAAACAACCTAGTAATATTTAGTTAATTCTTGGTAGTATAAAGTCATGCTCAGTAACCTAACTGATCCCATCCCTAGAAACAAAGATTAGGAAAGATAAAGAGTCTACTAGATATCGAAATTAGTTACCCCAACTACAGAATACCCAAGTGAAGTATATACATTGTGCAAGTAATTAGTATCATGAACTAGTTTATTTATTTCTCATTTTATATCTTAATCTTCATAAAAAGTATGATTTACGCATGAAAGCAAATGTTTAGCTGCTCCTCTTCGTATTTGAGATCATTTTTTACCTGATGGCATGAATGTTAATACTAATCTTGACTGGCAAAGCTTTCAACAACCATCACCTCAATATTATGAACACCTCCAGTTGTGAACACAGTCTCCCTGTCCCATTTCCTAGAACATAGTGAAAAAAACCTCTGAGACGTGAACATCCTCTAATATCACCCCAGTCCCAAGTGGTTCAAACCTTTTTTATTACTGCAACTGTAAAACTGTATAGAGTTTCTTGTTTCTTACAAGAATAGGTGATTAAAATAAGTCATATTTTCTTCTCTCTATGTACAAATGCCCTAATGAATTGACACAAAAATAACTTCTTGAAAACCATGGCGAATTCTAAGAAATTGATGAAAGAACATAGTGTTTCCCTTTTGAAAGAAACAGATGATCCTGCTCCAGGCACTTATGATATATTACCTCTATTTTCAAGATTTACCCTTAGTTTTCATATAACTGCATAAATGAAAAGAATAAATCAACCTGTGTTTATTTTACACATAAATTATGTCTCAATTAAAATGCAGCTAGTGTTAGTCCATTCATTTCTGCAGCAGTCTGTAATAGCCTGTCCACTTTGGTTAAATCCATCAGGACACATCCAACAACTCTCCTTCAACTATTTCTTAAATATATGCTTCATTTTGCAATTATTTTCATAAATTAAAGATAATGTTAATGATTCTTTTAATTGAGTTCTAAGTACATGGCTGTACCCACTTGCATCTGGAGTATGCCCATGGTCTGACAACTTTCCGTCAAATTTTTCACAAAATACTAGATATTTCCATATGCATCACACCATGATTCAGTGCTCTAGGTGTAAATGTGTTAATAGCAGTAAACTTTGACGCAATGCTGGTTGCCATCATCGTTCTGAAAGACGGCAACATGGCCATCCTGAGTGACCGCCACATCGCTAAGCTTAGACAGAATGTCATTTTCACAATTGGCTACAGTGGCAACATGTTGTCCTGTTGTCAAGGCGAAGGTCTCGACCGTCATGTTTTCGCTGTCCGAGACCAGTACATTTCCCCGTGAATCCACAGCTAATCCTGCTGGGGCCACCAGTATGTCCTCTCCGATCTTACCTAGGTATTTAAAGCCTCTGTCGAAGACAAGAACTGACCCTGTTTCACCGTCAGATACTAATAGAGAGTCATCTGGTGCCACGGCCACGAACCAGGGCTCCCAGGCACTAGTGAGAGGCGTGTCCTCTGTTTTGATAGTTTTGAGCAAGCCGTTTGTGTCATCATAGATATGGACTGCTGCTCCTATATCATCCACTACGATGATGTGACCTTGGCTGTTCACGGCGATCGGTACGTGCACAAGGTCTCTCGAGACCAGCTCATCCTTGCACACGTAGCTTCGCTGAAACTTGCCCTTAAAGTCATACACACAGATCTTCTTATCGCTGGTCAGGCACACAATCTCTCTCTTTAGTTTACAAATGGCCAGTCCCGCAATGCTCTTTCTAGCTTTGAAGACCACTTTGGGACTGTGACCTTCTCCGAAGCGAACGACCCTCGTTTCATCACTGATGTAAATAAACCCATCCAGGTCTGAAGCAATGTTGTTAAGTTTTGTGCACACGCTGAATTCCCCACCGCTCTTCTCAAACACGTGGATGGGCTGCTTGTAAGGACCGTGATGGAGCTGGCAGACCTGCCGGTGAGGAGGCACCTCTACGCTTACTACTGCTGCCACCTGCTGGAGCTTTGGCAAACTAGGGAATGTGGGCAGAAGGCCTGTAGCATTTCCACAGTAGGCGTTAGCGGTTGGAGGAAGATTGCTCTCCTTATATGTCTCTGTAGGTCTCGGTAGGTTCCTGAGACTGGGCGGGTAGGTCCTCATCGCGGCACTGTCTTGAACTGAAGCTGCAGCAGCCCACCTGTTATCATCCAGTGACTCATCGTGTATATTGAGAGGAAGATTTTGATGACTGGGGATGACGTCCACCACCTTTTTATTCCTTAAGTCAATCATGCTCGGTGGTCCAGTACCTAGGTTATTCATACTCATAGGGCTCTCTTGTGGTGGTATAGCGTAGGAGACAGGTTGATTTCTGGAGACAACACCCACTTCTTGGTTCCTCATTTCAGCCAAGATGGGTCTCGTACCCACGTTATACACAGTACTCTCCTGTGGTTTATTTTTGTATGATGAGACAGGTTGTTTGAGGAATGTCAGGGAGCTCTCTTGAGGAGGCTCGTGTACGACAGGGTTGCGGCGTGAGCTCCTGGGTGATCCTGTCCACATAGAAGGTGGATGCTGTACGTGGGTGCTGGAGGCTGCAGCAGGAACACGCTGTTTCAGGTGCGTGCTTGCGTGTCCACAGGAGCGATGCCGCATGCTGGCGTGGTAGTAATACTCCTGCTCCGCGACACCGTGGCCACAGTCCTCACAGTGCACATGATCGACAGGCCCTGCAGTGAGGGTGACGGTCCTCTGAGAGCTGTAGGGAGCCGGCGGGGGCCAGCGGTAACCACCCTGAGCTTTGCCGTAATCCTGCTCAGGTGCCGACTGCAGGCGCTGGTACTGCGCTCGCTCCGGCATGTGTTGAGGGGGCGCAGAACGGGGACGGGTCTGTGTTTGGGCAGGGCGCTCCTGAAAGCTCATAGGTGCTGCACGGAGACCATCTGTAGAGGTGTTTCTTTCATCATTATCATCAGTGAGACCCCCATAGTCTGTAATGGCAAATCATAGGTTTATAAGTAAACAGCATAGCGAGAATGCAAATGTTAATGGCACTAATGTGGTAAACAAATGAATGTGTGGTGAACATATACATCATGAGATGTGAAAATCCTTATGTGCATAATCTATTGGTGACAGTCAGATTGAGTAGATAAGTGAGAAACAGTAATTGATTTAATCATAAAATGGTTTATAGTGATTGAACTATTTATGTTATAAATTCCTTTGAAAAGTGTCATCTTGATATTAAAACATATAAATAAAATGAAAATAAAAGGAACCATTATCAGAAAATTGTGCATCAACTGCTTGCTTTCTCTCGCCACTGCCCTAAGGCTTGGCCTCAAATGCTATGCAAGGCGTGTGAGAAAGGTGCCAGTGACTTGAGGTTAGTCAGTGGTTTTCTACACAGTATTTCAGTGTCCTCCACCATTTGCTACTGGTCTGTCACAAATGAACCTTAGTAGGGCATAAAAAGTGAAACTAAAAGAAAAATCTGAAACTCACTTTTTTGCATGAACTCTCTCAACGTCCTCGCGACATGCGAGTACTTTTCGTCCATGACATTCATGAAGGAGGGGAAGGCGTTGTCTCCGCGCCTGACCAGGATGTCCAGGAGCTTCTGGTTGCGGCATTCGCGCGGCTTCCCCTCGACCAGGATCCAGTCCTTCATAGCGATCTCGATGACGCCATCGTTGATGAGCTGGGGGATGATCAGCTCGGCGTCCAGCTCCTCCACCAGGAGCTTGTAGTTCCTCTGGATGGTGGTCTTGTGGTGTTGCTGCATGCTGCTGCTGCTGACCAGTGGAGTTACCTGAAACACACACACACATTCACATTAGAAACAAAGAATTGTAGACTGTGGCATTCAGACATTTGGATGGTGGTCTTATGATGGTGCTACATGCTGCTGACCAGTGGAGTTACCTGAAACACACACACACATTCTCTTTAAAATCACTGAATTGTAGATTGTGGCATTCAGACATTTGGATGGTAGTCTTATGGTGTTGCTGCATGCTGCTGACCAGTGGAGTTATCTGAAATACACACACATTCTCATCAGAAACACAGCATTTTAGATTGTGGCATTCAGACATTCATACCTGTTAAACCTTAGATGGAGAAACATGGATTGATCACCACAGACCAATTACCATAGGGCCCATTGTAAAGCCCTCAGCACATCTAATCTCGCCTGAGTGTGACATCACTAGGAGACACGAATGAGGGCTATCATAATTGTTTACATTATAGAAGAAGTTGTTCAGGCACATGCGCAGAATGCACCTCTTGAGTGCTTCTCGTCAACACCAGGAGTCATGCCAAGGCTGTTGAGCAAGATCTGCTGGTTGCTAGTAATTGACTTTTGTGGTTAAACGTAAAACAAAGGCTCCCAAAGTTTGATTATTTTGATATAAGATACATGTACTACCAGTAGATGTAACTCTATTAAAGGTCTGGGTAGTGGTGACCAGGGATGTTACCTGAAAAATGTTGTAATTTGACCCAAAAGCAAAACCCAAAACTTGGTGATTTAGGTGTTAGATCATTGATCTAAGGGTTGCCAGTTCAATTTCAAGCCACTAGGAGCTTGTAGTTCTGCTGTATGGTGATCTTATGGTGTTGAAACATGGTGACCAGGGGTTTTACCTAAAATTAAGACATGTCCTAATAAGAACCAGAACCCCCAAAACTTGCTTGTAGATGTTAGTGACATAGAAGCCAAAGTAGCTAATTAGTTAATTATGAACTAGATCAGTGATCTGAAGATATCCAGTTCAATTCCTGGCCAGGGCACTTGGGTCTGTCCCCATGGACCCTGTGACAGATCACCTCCTATTGCCACAGTATACCTAATCTTGATACTAGTACAAGGCATTTTACATACATACAGCCTTGTCAGGTTGAACTGAAAATTGTTTTTCAAACCTGCATTTTGAATTGAATCATAGATTTTTCATTTGAGAAAATATGAAAATCTCACACATCACAACTAGACATTAAACAAATACCTACATCATCGGATTTCTGTGTACCGTTACAGTGGTAAATTCCTTATGATAAACATAAGCATCTGATCCAGGTCTTGTGTTATGTCACATTCAATATTTAATTCCATAATTGTTCACTACCCCCTAGAATATTTCATTCAATGGGTGTGGCCTGAGGATATTGTGTTAAACATTCATGATCGTCCCCTGGTTGTTCAACTAGTACATTGTGTTGAGTGTCATGTGTGTGACTCATTACATACACTACCCAGGGATCAATAAAAACAGCAGCATAATAGACAACACCCACTGCCAGGTGGGCAGCCAGTAGCAGCTGATGATAGTAGTCAAGTCTATTTTCCAGAAATAACATCTCTCATAGCTAGAGAATGTTGCAGTGACCTATCTCATAGCCTGGTTCTCAGGCTGTGTTAGGTATAATGCCCCCACCACTATACATACTAAGTAGGTTTGATGTCTCTCTCAAACTATAGATGGAAGCACTGTTTTCATGAGTTGCGGTTGAGAACACATTTTTTCAGACTAGAGCTCAAGTGTGTCCCCCTTGAGGATTTATTCAGAACTAATACTGGAGTGAATTCAACTCAAGTCAGATCAGTGAAAAAGCCAGAAATCACAGACTTGTAGCAAGTCTACCTATCTCAGGGCTCAACGTTAACCTTTGAAGGCACTTGCCAAGTAGGGCAGGTAAACTTTAATTTCTACCTGCCCGGCTCTATTTTGACCTGCCTTGCAAAGGTGTGATAGAATGTACATTAAAATGACTTTTTTGTATGTACTATACTTGTACCAATTAATTGTTTTCTGCTAAAGCTTTATCTGTACTGTTGAAAAGATTTAGCATCTCTAAAGTTTCATGATAAAATCTTACCTGCCATGCAAGGCAGATACACTCTGATTTTTACCTACCCTCTAGCCAATTTGAAAAGATTTACCTGCCTGGGGCAGTAGGGCAGCCCTTAATGTTGAGCCCTGTATCTAGTGATTAGTGATGAATCTAGCCTGCCTCTCAGGCCTGACTCAGATATGGCATCCCTTAGACCCTCTTTACTCCTGTGTAGGTGGATTGTTCTTTAGGTGGTTAATTTCAACACAGAGCTAGATCTTTCTCATTTGTTTTAAGCATAACTAAAGAAAAGTGATAATGTTGACAAGCAAGTTAATTCTTTCATTTATTTACAACAGTGATTTTACTCTCTCAAAACAAACAGGCAGGCAGCCTCTACTGTTTTGCCAAATGTGTCCAAGGCAATATTGAGTGTGGTCACTGTGGTGTATGATTATCTGTGTGTGTGTGTGTGTGTAAATATAAGACTATACATTATCTATACATACTAAACATAATCTCAGTTCCTTGAGTAGGCATGTATATAGGTACTCTTTCACATACCTAGTCACTATCTGTACATATTAACTGTAATCTCAGTTCCTTGAGTAGGCATGTAAATATTTACATAGTTGACCTCTTACCTGTCAATGTAGTTCCTCAAACATAATATGTAATATCCACAGTTAATTCCTGTTTGTGTCAAAATCAGCCTTGGACTTGTTCAGATAAACTTCGCACAACTAGTATAACATAGTACTTGACACTTGGTATTTGATAATAAGTCTGGCATGGCCCTCCAATCTCTATCCTTGCTCTACATGCACTACAATGCTGTGAACATATTGTACGTCACACCTTGAAATATGATCTCCGTATCCACTATATGAATGGGAGGGTCATCTCAACATCCTGACTATACCAAACAATACTAATTGAGCCTACCAAACATTACCATAGCCAGAACACCTAAAGCTATTTATGTGTGTATATACCCTAGAGGGTAGATTTGTAGTGGATTAATGCTGAAGCTGAATTACAATCAATAATTGCAATTGGTTGTGCATTGAATGGTGGAACATGATTACGTCTACTAACATTGAATTGTAATAGGCTATTGTAACTGCATTCCTGAGACCACCCCACACTGCCATGTGTCAATCAACGGTTGCCTAGCAACCTGATAACCAGGTGTTACCAGGTGACTCACTATGCACCACTCCACCAATGAGATATGAGGATTACCTGGAAATACTTCCTTGTTGAGCAGCTGGTCTCACACTGCTTGGTATGGTGTTAGTTACTGTATAAATACCTCCTACCTGTTGAAACCCTAGTATTATTACTATTATAAAATGTTTAGGCACAGAATTACATACATATGACTATGTAGTTAGATACTGAAAGTTTGGCAAGTTTGCTTTAGTGCAGTTGAACATGTTTTACAAAATGTACAATGAAAATAAATATGAATTCATATTTAAAGTTTAGACTATCAGGCAATTAGGTTACTCATTTTGCTTAAAGGTGTTGAATATTTCAACCCGACATTATTTTACAAAATATACTGTTTAAAGTTCAACACAGTCATTTTTCTTTGCAAAAAGTTGTCAATGATTAATCTAATCTAATCATACAGGGCTATACACATTAGACCTGGATATGTTGGCGTTCGCTTTTACACAATACAATATTTTGAAAAAAATATTGAAAGGGGAAATATTTTGTGAATTGATGTACCTGTCCTGTGTTATTTTCAAAAGTATCATAGATATAGTCGAAACCTCACAAGAAAAAATATAAACAAGGAAAAGTGTATGTAAGTACATCAGCCTACTGGATGAGTGATCTAGGTAGCCTAACACCTGCCTTTTGTAGGTAGTATAGTAGCTAGCCTGCCTCCCAGGCCATATTTAAATGTCCTCCCTTGTGGATAGATGGCTCTGCGGTATACTAGGATCTCTGACTGAAATAAATGTGATTCAGACTAGAGCTCAAGTGTGTCCTCCTTGAGGATTATTCAGAACTTAACCTGGAGTGAAATCAACTCAGGTCAGATCAGTGAAAGAGCCAGATATCACAGGCTTGTAGCAAGTCTATATAGTAGCCAAAGAGGCAATCAGGCTTAACCCATTCAGGCCTGGGCCTCCCGCTTGAAAGTGTTGCTAGGTACAATGTACTACCCTCCTTGTGAAAATAAACTAGGAATGGTAGATGAGACAGCTTCTAAAAATAGTTGAGAGAGCATAATGTAGGCCAAGTTTAGGAGATTGTTTCTCCTTTGGATATATTCCAAAATATGCTTTTGTCAGAAAGTTATTGCCTAAATGGTCAGGTGTTTTCAGGGTGCTTCAGGCAGTAACACTTAACTGATTGTGTCTACCCTGGATATTAGCTGATGACTGGGGCCCACTTCAGATCACCCTCAGGCCAGACTGTCAATCAACCCATTAGTCTACATTGTGAATGGGTATTATGCATTCATGGTTTTGTATCAAATTAGCCCAGAGTTCAATTAAGATTTACCTGTGTGGTTACATCTACTATTTTGCATGCTTTATTTGATAGTTTGAATTAAATTCTGATCAAGCCTAATGAGGGTGTACACTATCTTGTTGCTCCTGTCTCATCTTGGTGTCAAACAGGGAGTTTCTGTTTAGGTTGGAAGTTGGAAGTCTCTGGTGTTAATCATGCGGAGATTACAATGCTGTACAATGCTTAAATGAGTATTTGTACATTTATATATGCATTTTAGTGCTTATATGAATATATTTATATGCATTGTAGTGATAAAATGAATATTTTTATATCCATTTTAGTAAGACTAACTGTTTGTCTGTTCTAGATTTTCTTCAAAGGGTTTATGGATTTTATATTTGAGGAGGTGGTAGGGTGGTTTCTGTCAAAGTGATGTAAAATAGACATTTGTATCAGTTATATTTTTCGATAAGTCACACAATAGCAGTGATGAAAAGTTTCATGAAAACCTTAGCCCCTCCAGCCTCTGCCTCCCTGAAGTTGCTTTGATAGATTAATTTCCTTATATGCAACTTTGAAATGAAACTATTGATTGTTCCTTGATTTTCTTCATACTGTTTACATATAAATACATCTACATGCACATACATTTTCTCACTTATGCTCTGTTTCTTACTCTTTCTTGGCATACCAGCAGTATCTGTTTGCTGTGTATTCAGCTGTGAGACAGAAGGAAGCTGTGGTTTTCCCAGCTAAGAGCATCTGTTAGTGAGCAGTTACTCTTTCTCTGTGCGTGGTGACATAAACAGTATCCACCACCACCTCTGTGTGTACACAGTGACACTTGCCAGCCAGATTCAGTGTTTAGGGTCTTAACCCATAACCCCTTCCAGGTCAGCCTGCACATGTCTGAGTCACTCACGTACAACCAAGCTTGCCAATTCAACCTGTTGTGGTAATTGTAGTTGATGTGTGTGGCATAGAGCCCTAGGTCAATGATATGTGTGTAAGTGGCAAATTAGTCATACACACTTCGTGCCCACAGCCCTTCTACGCATACACCATTAATTACTCTATTCAACAACAAATTTCTTCACAAGTAGACCACTCTACCTGTTCTTCAATAACATCTGCGTGTATCAATACATTATAAAAATGAAATGCATATTTTGCTGAGGAAAACTTGATAATTACCTTGGCAGTGACTAGTTTACGGTCTTCATCTCACCAAAATGGCTTCCCTGATGAGCTCATGGCTATATTTAGAAGGTGATTCCCCTTCTTGGTAGCAGAGTCCCAGTTGCTTGAATTACTCTAGTGTATACATGTTCCAGGGCTACTCCTTTTGATCACGCTAAGTGGGTCATGTACAATTAAAACACTGCTGCAGTTTAATCAGTGCTTTCAGACTGTGGCAGACTGTTGCTAGTTGTTCAGCTGTGTAATCATTGATCTCACTTCTGGGAAGCAGTTATAGTCTCCAGCTACTGAGGCCACTGTAGCAGGAAAGTGGGGGTAATTTGTGCCATGTTTGGTGCTAATTTAATTTGCTGAACATATGTGTTGCATTCTCTACATGTGTTATTGAATGGAGATTCACTTGACATCTTTATTCAGATATGTCCATTATACAAGAGCCCTTCAACTATTGCAAAAAGGAACATCTGAAAAAAGATGTAAATTATTGTTATTATTATTATTATTATTATTATTATTATTATTATTATTATTATTATTATTATTATTGTTGTTGTTGTTGTTGTTATTATTATTATTATTATTATTATTATTATTATTATTATTATTATTATTACTACTACTACTACTACTACTACTACTACTACTACTACTACTACTACTACTACTACTACTACTACTACTACTTCTACTACTACTACTACTACTACTACTACTATTATTATTATTATTATTATTATTACTATTATTATTATTATTATTATCATTATTATTATTATTATTGTTATTACTATCATTATTATTATTATTATATTATTATTATTATTATTGTTGTTGTTGTTGTTATTACCATATCATAATCATCATCATCCTCATCAGTAGTAGTAGTAGTAGTAGTAGTAGTAGTAGTAGTAGTAGTAGTAGTAGTAATAGTAGTAGTAGTAGTAGTAGTAGTAGTAGTAGTAGTAGTAGTAGTAATAGTAGTATTAGAAGTAGTTATTATTACTACTACTGCTACTGCTACAACAACTACTACTACTACTACTACTACTACTACTACTACTACTACTACTACTACTACTACTACTACTACTACTACTACTACTACTACTATAACTACTACTATTACTGCGGCTGCTGCTTTTTTATCATCATAAGAGATTTTTTTAGTAAATCATACTCATCATACTTGTATCTATTTTATTGAAATGAAGAGGGTGAAGCCTTATTGTACTGTGCTTACCCCTCCTCCACCCTTCCCAGGCAGAGTTACATCCCAGACCCCTGCTGTGTAGTAACTCACCCTTATAGCTGTCTCACTAGGGAGCCACCAGAGGAAAATATTAAGATAACATCAAATGTACATTAAAGAAGCCATCTAGGGGTGTGGTAGGGACCGTTATATAATCAGTCTGCCTCACTGACAAATATCTGATGATTCCATCTTATATTATTGAAAAATATTATAGAAAAATTGCACTACTGTGTACTAGAGTGGTCAGCTGAGACTCTAATGTCTGGATTCATGTACAAGTCTTCATAAGTCACATATCACAATCTATGAACAGCCATTTTCCTGTGAAGTTTATTTTTGTTCTATGACTTTTTACTAGTTATCAATATACACGTAGATACAGCCTGGGCTGGTCACCCACATCATTTTAAACCAAGGAACTTAGTTCAGCGTAAGGTGCTATGGTACAAGATTTCTGGCAGTAGGTGGCAGCACTGGTTATTTGAATACTATGCAGCAATCTGCAGCCTGTATAGGGTGCAGATGCTTCCCTTACTAGCAGGGGTGCATTTTTTCTTAGGTGAAGATAACATGTATTTGTCTCCACAGACCAATTACCATATGGCCCATTGTAAATCCCTAGACACTGTTAATCTTGCCTCAGTGTGATGTCACTAGGAAACAGACAGATTGGGGCTCTCATATTTGTTTGCATTATAGAGGAGGTAGCTCACACGCATCTAATTTGATACGTACACTAAATCAACACTCAGTCTACCTAATCTTATCCACCGGATGGCCACTATAAATCCTAATGATCAATATCAAAGGTTTCAACTGGGTGACTAGTACTAACCACCTACACAGCCAGCTGTGTTGACCCTTAGAAACTAAGATATAGGCATTCAGTAAAAGATATAGCCTGCCTCCCAGGCCTTATTTTTAATGTCCTCCCTTGTGGATAGATGGCTCTGCGGTATACTATGATGACTGAGGGGAGATAAGCGAAATGATACAGACTAGAGCTCAAGTGTGTCCCCCTTGAGGATTTTTTCAGAACTAAACCTGGAGTGAAATCAACTCATGTCAGATCAGTGAAAGAGCCAGATATCACAGGCTTGTAGCAAGTCTATAAAAGATAGGGACTAGAACAAGAAAGCATGGATGTGATAACAACATATTATATCATTGTTTTAAACCTGTTCATGCCCTTAGTACCCAAAAAGGCCTCACTGTTGTTGGTATTTTCTAACTGACAAAGGCATCTTTTGGAAAATATTTGAAGGAGTAATAAGAAGCAGAAAATAACCTCCTCCAATTATTTTGCCAACCTACATCTAATAGCTAGTAAATTATTTTTCTTTAAGTATATTACATCAGGAAGTATAGATCATCTATTGTTCCTGATTACATACAGACAATACTTTTACCCTTCCAATGCTGAGGCTGCTTTCATCCAGAGGACAAGGACGTACTGATTTCTGAACACCTAAACCGTGTCATGTTGGTATTCATTGGATAGCTCTCACTGAGTACTCTCAGATGAGTACCCATTTGCCAGGGTTTCAGTCATTTTTCAGGATTTTTGTATCATTTTGTAATGATCAAATTAACCACCAGCAGCATAAGGGTTACAGGAAACCTTAGACATGTATGGGTTAATGTGCCAATACACTTTACATCAGACTTTGCATTATATAATTATTGATGGATTCATATTACTTCAGTCTTATAATTGTCATTGTTTCCGGGCCTTAGGCTATATTTATTGGCTATATTGGATTATCATGTATATGAATGGCTGTTTATGTACTGTTTGCTTGGAAATCAATGCCTCTACTGTTTCCTAATACTAAAGGTAGTACACCATGACATCCTGTCCCTGCCCAATCTATGACTGGAGAGGGGTGCAAAGCCACACTCAGGGTTCAGAAGGGGTCAATCAGTGCACTGAATTTACCCTTTAATACAAGTGCATGGATAATAACAATAATAATAATAAATGATAATAATAATCTTTATTTAAAGAGGGTGACTCAGTCCAATGGTAAATATCTTCCCTGAGGCCCTTTGGCATGTTTACAAGTAGCCCCAGGGTTACACAGTAGTACAGGACATTGCTTTTAGGTATCGAGACTTGAAGGATAACCCCTACCATGCATGTAGCAGCCAAAAAAAGGTCTGACTATTTTAGTGGTATCTCTTCAACAAAAGCATATTTTAAAAAAATACTTGGAAGGGATATACTCATCTGAGACAAAGCTAAATTATCTCTGTCAAATATTTTATAAAATCTTGTGTTATTGCCTTGTTATTGCCTTGTTATTGCCAAAAGTGTTGAAGATCCAGATAGCTATTTCCAGAGGAACTCCTATCCATGAATGGGATAATGTTCTCTAGATGCAAGAATTATTTTAAAAATCAATTGGATATAAAGCAATATATTTGACAATTCTATTTATACTGAGGAACATAGTCATATTGAGTTCCAAAGGCCCTATAGATCCTAGCAATTCCTTATATTGATAAGAAAGGGAAGATATTATCCCCAAATAATACCTTTTTATCTGATACATGCATTTATGGATTAACCCATAAATGCTTAGGAGCTCCTCGAGAAATTGTCACCTGGATCTGTAATATTTTTGACAATAACTTGGGAATTCACTTCCTGGGTTCGAACTCTGACTGGGGCATGTGAGAAAGGCAGTGGTTTTCACCAGGTGCTCCTGCTTCTTCAACCACTTTAAACTGGCAATATGACAGAAAAAATGACGGTAATTAAAATTTCATTTCCATTTATGTTTTCCAGAGTTTTGCATGGTCCTCCAGTGGACTGTGGACTGTTGGAGTGAGGGTGCCGTTTGTGGTGGACATCTGCAAGTCTACATTTGAGCAGCTAGATGAACTCCTTTCGGAGGTTTGCGAAGGGCTGGACGGTAAATCTGATTGGCCACCTCCCCAGGAGAAAGAATGCATGGCTGTGGCGGGTCTCAACCTACTCAGCTTACAGGTATGTGGTATTAATTTACTGTAAAATAATAATTATGATATCTTGCATTGAACAACACACATTTTCATTCTTGTATTTTCAGTTGTATGTAACTTTTCACAGAATGAAAATTTGTTAACATTATACAAATATGACATCCCTGCGGGGTTGCCAACATGGTTGTCTACCCCGAGTGAGCATTGTCACCCGAGGGCGTAGCCCGAGGGTGACAATGCTCACGAGGGGTAGACTACCATGTTAGCAACCCCGCAGGGATGTCACATTTGTTTTATTATACCGAACAACACCCCCCTCACCCCCGGGCACCCAAAATCCATGACAAGTTGAAACTTACAAAACTCACTTGGGCAGTGTAATTTCGGAGCAGCAGGTTTACCGTGCTGACCATGTTGGGATATACTACATGTATTTAATTTATCCTTCCTAAACAACCTACCACCTCAACTGGGTTGAGATTTTACGTTTTCCCCTGAATTGAGACACTCGCGCAAGTTGTTCCCAACAATAAGATAATTCCGTTGTTGACGGCGGCATTCTGCTGAGGCCTTAAAATACTTTCGCCACACGCGGGGATCTTGAAAGCATGACGTCCTCAACAATATAGGGAATCATGAAACGGCACATTGACAACGGGTGCTAATACGTCGTCTCCTTGACAGCGGGTGCTAATACGTCGAATGGTGACCGCTGTCAAGGAACCGATAGAGACACAGGTTGCTAACAGCTTTGACACATGGCTCTCATCCAATGGGATGAGAGTATTTTCACGTGAGGTATAATAAATTGATATAATATATGATTTCATTCTTGTATTTGCAGTTGTATGCAGCTATTTCCCAGAATGAGAATGCTGATTTGCTTGGCCTGGCTCCTGGCAGCCCCCTGATCTCTAGTCTCAAGCAGCGCATCGTGGCCCTGGCCAGCAACAGTGGTGTCATCAGCACCATCCAGGGGGCAGCACAGAACGCCCTGCAGAACGGCTGGTCTTTGCTACTACCCACGGCCGAGGAGAGGGCTAGGGCGCTCTCTTCACTACTACCCACTGGAGGTAGGTTACTCTTATATACAGCATGGTTTCAGGGTGGGTTCATTAGTTATGATGTCACTCCTGAACTATAGGTGGCAGCATAGAACGCCCAGCAGAACGGCTGGTCTCTGCTGCTTCCCACGGCCGAGGAGAGGGCCAGGGTGATCTCCTCAATACTACCCACTGGAGGTGAATTGTAAACCTCATGTTTCTTCCTTTATTAACTGGAGAAGATCGATTTTTGGGAAAATACTGACCTCCACGACTGTGTAAATCTTCATATTTTTTTCTAGGTTTACTCCAGGCTGTGGAGATGTGTGAGACTCTGATATGTCTTTCTATGTTTACTGTAGGTTGTCGGGATGTGTGTGTCCTGAGTCCGGGTCAGCGTTTCATGACGGACCTCCTGGTCAGCAGCCTCATGGCCGATGGAGGCCTGGAAACAGCTCTCTATAACGCCATCAAGAAAGAAACACAGGAAGTAGAGGAAATCAAGGTAAAGATATAGTCACATACTGTATAACTGGTATTTCTTACAGGCACCTATACCCTCCAACATGGCTGTAAAGCAAAGATTTTAGCACACCAAGTTAAACAGTATACAGTAATACCTTTATATATATATATATATATATATATATATATATATATATATATATATATATATATATATATATATATATATATATATATATATATATTATGTATATATATATATATATATATATATATATATATATATATATATATATATATATATATATATATATATATATATATATATTTATAACACCTCCATTATGATACATAATGATCTATTTTCTGCACTATTCATTCATTTATTGCCTCACCTTTAGGTATTTATATATTTTGCACTTTCCATGTTTTAGGAGAGGGACCAAGAGTTGCGAGAGGTGGAGGAGGTGGAGGCCCAGAGTCTGGGCGAGACCTCAGCGGTCAAGACAGAGGAATCAGTACTAGAGGCAGAGACACAGCAGCAGAAAGAGGGCCAGGAACAGACCAGTATACCTCTCCTACAACTGCTGCAGCAACTACTCAAGTAAATAGACCCTTTTTATGCCTTACAAATACTGTAGAACACACAATGTTAGCGTCTGTTTATATATAGCGTACATAGCGTGTGGTTCCGCTTCGCTATATATAAAAATGCTGTACTTTTTTCTTACTGTACTGTCGCTGTCAGGGGCGGCTACCGTCGCTAACATAAAGATACGCTATGATGCGAAAACTCCCTAATTCGCTATATTTGGGACACGCGTCATATATGTGTTCTACAGTAGTGAATCCGATTGTTGTACCTTTTCTATAAGTTCTCCAACAACTACTTAAATAATAAAGTCTCATAACCCTCCCATGCCTAGAGTTTTCCCTAGATGTATGCCATCACAGTCTATTGGGCTGGATATCAGTCATTCTGGAATAAGTCTTTCAGGAAATATAATTGTTAATTATGTTTTTCATGAATGTATCTACCCTGAGTCTTCAGAAGCTTCAGGAGTTATCGAGGGACACTGTGTATAAGATGGAAGAAGTTCTGAACATGTCACTATATGTCATCACTGTTCACTATATATTTCTGGAGGTTCTAGGACAATATCCCCCTGGACAATACCCCCCCGGACAATATCCCCCCAGGACAAAACCCCCCCGGACAAAATCCCCCCTTTCCAATATCCCCCCGGACAATATCCCCCAAGATGATATCTCTAGTAAAACATGTGTAAGTAAAAACTTTTTTTTTAAATTCCAGTGTTTTAAATTATCCGAAAACGTATTAGTAAAAATATTTTTTTTAAATTTAAAAATATTCCTGTTTTAAATTATCCTAAAACATGTGTAAGTAATTTTTTTTTTTTAATTCCAGTGTTTTAAATTTTGTTTCAGGATAATCTAAAACACTGGAATTTTTTATTTTTTTATTTATTAATTTTTTTTACTAACACATTTTTAAGGATAATTTAAAACACTGGATTTAAAAAAAGAAAAATTCATTTTTTTAATAACACATTATTTAGGATAATTTAAAACTGGATATATATTTTTTTAATTATTTATTTTTTTCAATTTTTTACTAACACATGTTTTAGGATAATTTAAAACAACGGATTTATTTTTAAAAATTAAAAATTTCTTTTTACTAACACATGTTTTAGGATAATTTAAAACACGAATTTTCAAAAAAATATTTTACTAACACATGTTTTACTAGAGATATCATCCGGGGGGATATTGTCCGGGGGGATATTGGAACGGGGGGATTTTGTCCTGGGGGGATATTGTCCGGGGGGATATTGTCCGGGGGATATTGTCCGGGGGGATATTGTCCTGATACCATTTCTGGAATGCATCTACCCAGAGTCTTCAGAAGCTTCAGGAGTTATCGATGGACCCGGTGTATAAGATGGAAGAAGTCTTGGACGTATCACGATATGTCATCACTGTTCACTATATATTTCAGAAATGCATCAACCCAGAGTCTTCAGAAGTTTCAGGAGTTATCGAGGGACCCTGTGTATAAAATGGAAGAAGTCCTAGACATATCGCTATTTGTCAAAACTATTAACTATATATTTCAGGAATGCATCTACCATGAGTCTTCAGAAGCTTCAGGAGTTATCGAGGGACCCGGCGTACAAGATGGAAGAAGTCTTGGACGTATCAGTATATGTCATCACTGTTCACTATATATTTCAGAAATGCATCAACCCAGAGTCTTCAGAAGCTTCAGGAGTTATCGAGGGACCCGGCGTACAAGATGGAAGAAGTCTTGGACGTATCACGATATGTCATCACTGTTCACTATATATTTCAGAAATGCATCAACCCAGAGTCTTCAGAAGTTTCAGGAGTTATCGAGGGACCCTGTGTATAAAATGGAAGAAGTCCTAGACATATCGCTATTTGTCAAAACTATTAACTATATATTTCAGGAATGCATCTACCATGAGTCTTCAGAAGCTTCAGGAGTTATCGAGGGACCCGGCGTACAAGATGGAAGAAGTCTTGGACGTATCAGTATATGTCATCACTGTTCACTATATATTTCAGAAATGCATCAACCCAGAGTCTTCAGAAGCTTCAGGAGTTATCGAGGGACCCGGCGTACAAGATGGAAGAAGTCTTGGACGTATCACGATATGTCATCACTGTTCACTATATATTTCAGAAATGCATCAACCCAGAGTCTTCAGAAGCTTCAGGAGTTATCGAGGGACCCGGCGTACAAGATGGAAGAAGTCTTGGACGTATCAGTATATGTCATCACTGTTCACTATATATTTCAGAAATGCATCAACCCAGAGTCTTCAGAAGCTTCAGGAGTTATCGAGGGACCCGGCGTACAAGATGGAAGAAGTCTTGGACGTATCAGTATATGTCATCACTGTTCACTATATATTTCAGAAATGCATCAACCCAGGGTCTTCAGAAGCTTCAGGAGTTATCGAGGGACCCGGCGTACAAGATGGAAGAAGTCTTGGACGTATCAGTATATGTCATCACTGTTCACTATATATTTCAGAAATGCATCAACCCAGAGTCTTCAGAAGCTTCAGGAGTTATCGAGAGACCCTGTGTATAAGATGGAAGCAGTCCTGGATATATCGCTATATGTCATCACTGTTAACTACATATTTCAGGAATGCTTCTACCCAGAGTCTTCAGAAGCTACAGGAGTTATCGAGGGACACTGTGTATAAGATGGAAGAAGTTCTGGACATATTGCCATATGTCATCACTGTTAACTATATATTTCAGGAATGCATCTACCCAGAGTCTTCAGAAGCTTCAGGAGTTATCGATGGACCCGGTGTATAAGATGGAGGAAGTCTTGGACGTATCACTGTATGTCATCACTGTTCACTTCATTTCAGAAATGCATCAACCCAGAGTCTTCAGAAGCTTCAGGAGTTATCGAGGGACCCTGTGTATAAGATGGAAGAAGTGTGTGATTCCCAGGAAACGTCGGCCTCTCTGGACCTTCTGCTCAGGTTTCAGCGCCTTCTAGTCTCAAAACTATTCCCCAAAGACGAGGAACATGAAAAAGCCATGACCACCGAACCAGGTCAGTAATTGAGAGTCATATTAACACATTTGGGTTTCTTAGTGAGTGTTTCTCGTTGAAACATTTACTTGTACCCTCCAGATACAAATGAGTGATGAAAATCTCTGTAAATTAGCCATTTAACCTGTTTATCTCAGAGAGAATCCAACCAATTATCTGGTCTCATATTCATAGATGCTCATCTTGTTATAAGTTGAGAAAAACAAAATATTGAAAATATCATTTTTCTATTTAAGTATATATTTTAAACTTATAATTTTTTCCTGCATTGTTATACCCTCCCTGCTTTGTTTCAGACCCAGAGCTGCTGGGCACAGGATCTCTGATGAAGAAGTATGTGTCCTTGCTACAAATAGTGCTACAAATATGATATTATCCTGCATTCTTTCACCATTCCTTTTTTGTTTCAGACCCAGAGCTGCTGGGCACAGGATCTCTGATGAAGAAGTATGTGTCCCTGCTATGTTCTCACATAGCTGACGTCCTCCCTGTAGCGGCCAGTCTAGCCACCTATGGAGGAAAACACTTCTCAGTCATCGCCAAAATAGTCAGCAAAGATGTCTCAGGTAAGAGCATGGTCTGTCCCGTCCCTGATCAAAATGTTGGCTGGTCTGATATAGTAAAAATATGTGAAAAAAGAAGAAATATTGAGTAACCTTTGAGTCTACACTGCATTAGTTGGTGAACATCACTTTTGCTAATGTTCAAATGCAGACTTTAATTTTATACAACAATCCTTATGATTAACTCCTATAATTGTCTCATGATAAATAAAACCTTCAATTCCAGATATAACTAGATTGAAAATAAGTGCTAAAAATTCAAAGATTCCTTATATGTCATCACCCAGGTGTGTGTTACATTGTTTGGTGACCTCTGATTTCAGATTATGCTATAATTATTTTGTGTTATTGACATTTAGGTGTGCTGTTGCCTGAGTTGGTGGCGTTTGTGATCCTGCATCTGTCTTTTAACATATTCCTTATACATATACATATCCTTTTCGCTTTATTTTTTAATTCATCTTCTTTGTGCATTTGACCTGTAGGTGTGCTGCTGCCTGAGTTGGTGGCGTTTCTGATCCTGCTGCAGATCCGCACGCCGTGTGTGATGCGGGGCGCCAACGCCACGCCTATGCTGGAGGGGCTGCTCGACATACTGGACAAGTTCAACCACCTAGCTCCAGGCCTCCAGAGGGACGACCACGAGGACCTCGCATGGCCCGGAATATGGGGTACGTACCAGCATGAGAGAGAGAGAGAGAGAGAGAGAGAGAGAGAGAGAGAGAGAGAGAGAGAGAGAGAGAGAGAGAGAGAGAGAGAGAGAGAGAGAGAGAGAGAGAGAGAGAGAGAGAGAGAGAGAGAGAGAGAGAGAGAGAGAGAGAGAGAGAGAGAGAGAGAGAGAGAGAGAGAGAGAGAGAGAGAGAGAGAGAGAGAGAGAGAGAGAGAGAGAGCGAGCGAGAAAACGAGCGAGAGAGAGAGAGAGAGAGAGAGAGAGAGAGAGAGAGAGAGAGAGAGAGAGAGAGAGAGAGAGAGAGAGAGAGAGAGAGAGAGAGAAAGCGAGAGAGAGAGAGAAAGCGAGAGAGAGAGAGAGAGAGAGAGAGAGAGAGAGAGAGAGAGAGAGAGAGAGAGAGACCATTGTAAGACTACCTACTAGGGGTATATATGATCGAGATGGGTATATACACAGAGAAAGCAAACACAAGGCAATATCCAAAACGTTGTGATCCCGAGAGGTATTTGCACTCAGAGAGCTTTAGGATAATCCATTCACAAGCAAATAAATGTGGCATATTACCAATACCTGTACCTTTATGTTTTGTAACCTAGAATATATTATAGATTTAATTAAACTCTTTCTATAACAAGTTTTACTAAATTCATTTCCCAATATATCACATGTTGTTCAGTACCTGGCATGTCCTGTTTTTCTATTCACTTAGGAAATGCTGATCGATTCAGTCAGAAATCAAGTGACGAAGTTCAAACAATACGAAAAGCGGACCTCGAGAATCACAACAAAGATGGCGGCCTTTGGGTGGTCATCCACGGCAAGGTTTACGACGTACAGGACTTCAAATCTCAGGCACCCTGCGGGAGCGACACGCTGTCACAACATGCAGGTAAATACAGCTACGCAACCCATTCATACTTACTTTAACAGGGCCTCAGAAATTGTTGTCTGGATCTAATGATACTTTTGATTATAACTTAGGAATGAAAAATGATTTTACAAAATATTTGAAGGAGAATTGTTGGTATTATTCTGACCAACATTTCTATATCAAATCCTTTCCCAACTATGCTTCTGCCTGAAAGATTCATTAAAATTGTCAGGCTGTATTTGGCCGCTGTGAGCATTAATGGGTCAACCCACTCCTGATTTAGAGTTTTTCTAGCACATTCTCATCAGGATCAATGATACTTTTGGCAATAACATATTTCACCATGCTTTCACTTTTCCTCCCTTGCAGCCAAAGATGCGACAGGTGAATTTGAAGCGGCTCACCCACTCAGACGAGGCCCATAGTATGATGCAGGCATTTTTGTAGGCCAATACATAGACGTAAGTATCTCATGAAATCTACATAATATTTTAACCTATTAATGCTTAGGGAAGAGTTCCTCTACACATGGTCGTCAGGATCTTTGATACTTTTGCCAATAACTAGGAAATTAAGAATGATTTTACTAAATATTTGAGGAGTTTTTGGCAGTGTCCTGTTTAACATTACACACCTTCAAATATTTCCCCCACTATGATTTCATCTTAAAGCTTTGACCAAAATTATCATGCTGCCTTTGGCCACTGTGAGCATTAATGGGTTATGAACTACATACTTTTAGCTCATTTGCTACATAAAGCCAAACCTGTTAAGAAAGACCGCTGAAAAGGAAACTGGAAAGTGATATTTGGGAAGCAGGTTTATTTGAATAAAAAATGAATAAAATTTTTATTTTAAAATAAAAAAGGTTTATATGAGTACATATTAAAATTTTTCATCTGCTCCTTTACCATACTAGAAATGAAAAATACATTTAAGTGTCAAATCATTTGAGATACTGTGGTGTGCACCAATCTTTGTTATAGTTTAATATGGTATCCTAGTCTTTGTCAGTTGATAAAGGCAAAGGTTTAAGGTTCATCTTTTAAGCTTGATAACATATATTTAAGATTTGCAGCTGTAAATCATAACTGCAATTTATTTTTGTAAAGGTTTATTCAAAATGGCGGAAGGTATGGAATATGTACTGAACTGTTTTTTCTATTTTCTATTTTCTTTTGAAAATAATGGGAAATATGAACTGAACTTTTTTTATATTTTGTTTTTGTCTTGAAAATAATGAGAAATATGTACTGAACCTTTTTTATATTTTCTATTTTTATTTTTTGAAAATAATGGGAAATATATACTGAACTTTTTTTTATATTTTCTTTTTCCCTTGGAAATAATGGGAAGTATGTACTGAACTTTTTTTATATTTTCTTTTTGTCTTGAAAATAGTGGGAAATATGTACTGAACCTTTTTATATTTTCTTTTTGTCTTGAAATAATGGGAAATATTTACTGAACATTTTTTATATTTTCATTTTGTCTTGAAAATAACAGGAAATATTTACTCGACTTTTTTATATTTTCTTTATTTATACTTTGTTTTTGTCTTGAAAATAATGGAAAATATTTACTAAACTTTTTTTTATATATTTCATTTATTCATTTTTTGAAACTAACAGGAAATATTTACTTCTTTCAGCCTGAGCACGACGTTGTCCAGACGATGGACACGAGTACGATCTCGTCTCCGCTGATGGACGTTGAGAGGATGCTGGGATTCCTGCTCGGCCTCCACGCGTCCAGCCAGGCGCGCAGCACCCCCATCTCCACCGAGGAGGTCGAGTACGACCACTGGCTCAATGCGGAGTTCTTCGCTGGGGGTCTGCAGGTGCTGCAGCCTCAGAACCCCTTCGAGGAGGAGAAGGGTGAGAGTCGTACCCCCAGCTCATGCACCACTACACCTGGTGAGTGGACTACTACTGTTAGATGTTTTAATAGGGATAGGAAAAGGTATTCAGTAGGGCTGTCATCGATACCGGCAGTATCGATGGATCGCTGGCGAAGCCCTAGCGATAATCGATACGCCAGAAATGCTGGGGTATCGATTCGCTATAAAAAATAATAAAAAACTGGTTGGATACGTTGCAACTCGTGAAAACTGCCGTAACCAACCAGAAATCTTTTTTAAAAAAGTCCAAATAAGCGAGAACTTACCTCAATTCAAAAACGGAAGTTGAATTGAGGACGGACCATCTCTGGCGCACTACTGCGCAGGTCACCGCAATGCATTGTGGGGTCCCGTCGAGACGATGACGGGCGAAGACATATCGGCGCTAATGGCGAGATCGCAAATTGTAGGTAGATTTTAGTTATTGTAAGAGGCGGGGATTGCTGGGGAATGAAAATTTAATGCGTGAAAAGCTAATTGCATATATATTAGCCAAAAACCAAGCGTGAGACAATTTCTAGTGTGAATCGATAGCGAATCGAATCGAAGTGCCGTATCGGTAAATATCTTTTCGATTATCGAATCGCTAAAAAATCCTTAGTGATGACAGCCCTAGTATTCAGTATGATACTACATACCAGCATGCAAAACCACTGCTTGACCCGTTGCAAGTTGCAAGTGAATAGGGCAAAAACAGCAATCGGGCAAGCAGAACAAGACCCTAACTTGCCCCCATTGGCAAGTATTGTTTTGGACAGAGCCCTCACAATGTAACTTATCTTTGTATAATAGAGTGGCGGCAAGCGGAAGTGACGGCAGGGCAAGTAAACTTTAGGGGCAGCTTGCCCCGCTTGGCAAGTAATGTTTTGTAACCTATGTTGCACCCGGCATACTGATATTGAATGGGAAAAATATTGTATCAAAAAAAGTATCGTATCGTATTGTTTAAGATTAAGATATATATGAAAATGGACTTAACTGCTACCTGGACATCTCCGCTATTTATTTGCAAAATATTTGAAGCTGACAGTGCCAAGTTTAAAAAAAAGGTAGGTCCCTAATAGGAGGCAGACAGACTCTTTAAAAAAATGTTGTTTAGATATTGTACCATCAAGAATTTTTTTGTAAATCTTTTGTTGTGTCCATTTTTAGGCACTACCCCGACGACGGAGCAGCGTCAGCCCCCTCAGCAGCTGGACAAAGAGAAGCTGTTTGACCGTCAGGCGTCGCAGGCGGACGTGGCCCGGCCGTTCCTTCAGGCGCTCGCTGAGAGCCGCGTCCAGGACGCCGCCGTCAGGACCTTCCTCAGCTATGTGGACAGATACTGCCGACACCACTACCTCGTCTCACCCATAGACTTCCCCCCGGACCACCCTGTGGAGGAGGTTGGCAGGTCAGTGCATTGCGTAGAACTAGTGATATTAGCAAAGAGGTTGACTAATACTGTGTTGATATTGTGCATATAAAGTAATGTGCTTGGCAGTGTTCAGGGCGTCATTTTGACACCAAAACCCTCAAAAATGACCTCTCAGGGCACCCAAATATTTTTGTAATTTAAAGTACTAAAAATGTCAATTTAAAGCATCTAATAGAACTTTGTCACCTTAATATTATTCCAAAGACAGCGAATAAGAATGTTATGCCTTATTTTAATCAGTAAATACATGTTTATGGTTTTAATCTGATTTTAATGTGATGTCCCTTTAAAAACAGGTTGCCCAAAAACTTTGAAATTACCAATTTTGGATACCCAGTTTCTAAATCCTGGCTAAGATCCTGGTTTACAGTATGTTCATCAATTGTAGGTTGCTGATGGCTGTACTCCTGAAGCACCACGACTTGGGTCACGTTGCCCTCAGTCTGACCGAGCACGGACTCAGCGACCCCGCCCACAAGCATGGCCTCTCACGCTCAATAGCTGAGGTCTGCAAGGTGGTGCACCAGGCAAAGAGGTCCCTCATCAAGGTAAGCATTAGCCTAGATTTCTAGCCTGTCATATGTATTTTTCTTTCTTGTCTTTTCTGTTACCAAGCACCAAATAGTCTAGGTGGCCATAGTGGTGAATTCAGTTTACCTAGAGATAGGAGGACCAGGTGGTGCCATCTATCTACCATACCTGGTACTACACACTGCTTGGTCAACACAGAAGGGAATGTTAACTTTTTAGGGACAATGTCCCTGATCAAGGTAAGCATTTCGTGAATTTGAACCATTATCATCATCCTGATAGAAAAATGTAATTCTGTACTGGAAATTCTCCATGCAAATAGATCCCTTATCGAGGTGCTTTGGACGAAAGTAGCCTCAGCATTGTAAGGGCTAATATATGTTTATGACACCTATCCCCTTTCTCTTGCAGTACCACCAGGACCTGAACAGGTCGTACAAGGAGGTGTGTGCCCCTGTCATAGAGAGGTGCCACTTTCTCTTCAATGAGCTGCGGCCCGCCATCGGGAACGAGGTGAACGCTCTGACCCGCTCCAGCCTCCTCAGGAGCACGCCGCGCTGGAAGGACATCACACAGAGACTCATGAGGGACAAAAAGAAATCTAGAAGTGAGCACCACTAGTAAAATTTCTCCCATTTTCAGTTGAAACTCCCTCATAACAGATAGTAGTAGTAGTAGTAGTAGTAGTAGTAGTAGTAGTAGTAGTAGTAGTAGTAGTAGTAGTAGTAGTAGTAGTAGTAGTAGTAGTAGTAGTAGTAGAAGTACTTAGTAGTAGAAGTAGTATTAGCAGTAGTTGTAACAGTAGTAGTAGTTGTAGTATTGGTAGTGGTTAAGGTAATAGTAGTAGTAGTAGTAGTAGTAGTAGTAGTAGTAGTAGTAGTAGTAGTAGTAGTAGTAGTAGTAAGAAGGATTGTAGTAGTAGTTTTAGAAGTAGTATATGCAGTAGTTGTACCAGTAGTAGTAGTAGTTGTTGTTGTAAAATCCTTAAATTCATTAATATCCACATACCTGTTCAGATGTGACCATCTATGTATGATTTTCCAGGAGTGGTCATACCAGTCCAGGAGGATGAGCAGGAGGAGTCCAAGCTCACAGACGAGGCCACCGGTGGTGACGAAGCCAAGGTCGCTCAGGAAGAGGTCAAGGACACAGAACAAGAGGTCAAGGACACAGGATCAGAGGAACCAGAACATGAAGTCAAGGTTTTCGCCAAGCACTCTGGGGAACTGCAGCCGGCGGATAAATCAGACGCTGAGAAGAAGGTAGGGTTAAGTGGTTGATTTGTAATTGTTAATACAATTCCTATTATTTGAGAGAGCCCCAGAGAATTGTTGTCTGAATGCACTCATGAAAATAACTTGAGAATGAATAGAAGAAAAGAAATTAAAGGAGAATTGCAAGCTGGTTTCTGAGGAATGTATATCCTTTTGAATATATCATGAAATATGTTTTTGTCAGAGATTTTTAACAAAAAAGCAGTCTACTACCATTTAATTTTAGTAATAATAATAGGTGGAAACCTATGCATGGAAGTTACAAGTAGAGAAATGAAAAATTCTGCTTGCACTTATCAGTTTTAACCTTAACACTGCTAAAGGGTTATTTGGCCATTTCCAAATGATGCAAAAAACTGAAAAATGACAGAAACCCTGGCATATGGGTACTCATCTGAGAGTACTCAGTGAGAGCTATCCAATGAATACCAGCATGACAGGGTTTAGATGGTTTTCAAAAATCTTTGCCTCCTTGTGTTTTGGACAAAAGTAGCCTTAGCATTGGAAGGATTCGTTGCAATTAATGCTCGAGAAAGCCCTTGGTTATTTTTGTCTGAATGCACTAATGAAATCAATTTAAGGAGAATTACGAGTTGCTGTTATAAAAATATTGTTTTTTTCTCCTTAGGATTCGTGGACTCCTGTTGTTAGCGCTATCACCAGCAGTCGTAAGTTCCGTTGGCTGCGGCAGCGGTTGACGGGCGCCACCGCGGAGACCACCCTGATGAGCAGGATCACAGAGTTTGTCATGTATGAGAACCCCATCGACTATAGAGAAACTCAGGCGCTCCCTGCACCATCAGGTACTGTACATGGCTGTAGTTTGTAATGCTAAAAATTTCACTTTTGGAGGGTAT
Source organism: Maea johnstoni (assembly GCA_963942565.1). Classification (NCBI taxonomy): domain Eukaryota; kingdom Metazoa; phylum Annelida; class Polychaeta; order Spionida; family Magelonidae; genus Maea; species Maea johnstoni. Next base: position 31,610,205 of record OZ012690.1, read on the forward strand.
TTGTATGAAAATACTACCCTATGCAGTTTGGGAACGTAATAAATACCAATATCTGAGAATTGCAATTTCCCCTACTCCCAGGCCTGTTTTTGGAACATATCCACATTTTTTGGATTCAAAAAAAAATACGTTGAACATTCTTAAGATAGAAATGCACATGAAACATAATGCATTGCTCACTGAGTTAAGCTTGAGAGCCCTTATTCTAGACTAAGCTGAGACGTGAGGTAATCTGCATTATGTCCTTATTTGACACTTTATATTGTAATTTCAACTTTTCATTATTTCTAGTGGGAGCGAGCAGAGCTTAGACTAAAGGGAATCCAGAACATCTTAAACCTGGTGCACAAGGACCATTTGATCAGCTCTGTGCGCTATGGCATTCTGTGTGGCTGGCAGGGCCTCATCCGCATTGGCACAGCAGAACTAAGGTAAACAGAGCTAAAAACAATACCAATCACAGCCCGGTACACAAATCATGAACCATCAACTTTCAGTATTTTTGTAAGTTAGTTCTCAAGACCCATTATCACAAAGCTGGCCTAACTGCCTTACGTCTGTCTTTCATTGTACAATATACGACTATAACTAATTCTATATATTAGATATATAATAACTGACTAAGTCTGAATGAGACTGATTGTTCATTTGAGGGAGATATATATCAAGAGGAGAGAGAGTGTGTGTGTGTGTGAGAGGGAGAGCGGGATGGAGAGAGAGAGAGAGAGAGAGAGAGAGAGAGAGAGAGAGAGAGAGAGAGAGAGAGAGAGAGAAGAGAGAGAGAGAGAGAGAGAGAGAGAGGAGAGAGAGGGGAAGAGAGAGAGAGAGAGAGAGAGAGAGAGAGAGAGAGAGAGAGAGAGAGAGAGAGAGAGAGAGAGAGAGAGGGGAAGAGAGAGAGAGAGAGAGAGAGAGAGAGAGAGAGAGAGAGAGAGAGAGGGGAAGAGAGAGAGAGAGAGAGAGAGAGAGAGAGAGAGAGAGAGAGAGAGAGAGAGAGAGAGAGAGAGAGGCCGACAGAGAGAGGCCGACAGAGAGAGAGAGAGGAAATAAGTGAGAGAGCGAGACAGATAGAGATGTGTAATGTATTGTATTATGTTTGCAGTGAGCCGATGCCCCACTGTCTGTCCAATGTTAACCTGATCCCGCCCTGTGACAGATAGTGATGTGTAATATATTGTATTATGTTTGCAGTGAGCCGATGCCACACTGTCTGGTCCAACGTTAACCTGATCCCGCCCTGTGACAGATAGTGATGTGTAATATATTGTACTATGTTTGCAGTGAGCCGATGCCACACTGTCTGTCCAACGTTAACCTGATCCCGCCCTGTGACCGCGTGCTACTGGAGATGACCTTCTCGGAGCTCAATAAGTGGGCCATCAACAGTCTCCGCAACTGTGTCCTCGAGGCCGATCTCTTCTTCAAGTCCAAGGGAATACGGCCCGGAAAACACACTCAGGACAACAGCAAGGTAGATATTAACCCTTATGCTGCTGGTAGCTAATTTGACCAATACAAAAATAATGCAAAAGTGACTGAAACCCTGGCACATTGGTACTCATCTGAGAGTACTCAGTAAGAGTTATCTAATGAGTACTAACATGACAGGGTTTAGAGGGGTTTTCAAAACTCTTTGTGTCCTTGTACTTTGGAGGAAAGTAGCCTCAGCATTGGAAGGGTTAACACATGCATTCTATGAATGCTACAAAAGCAAAGCAATTTTCATGATCCTGCAGAAGCGATTGTTTGTTATTGTAATCATATTCACAATGCAGTTTGTTTAAGACAACATTCTTGGGAACATGCATCCCTTTAGGAGCATACATCTGTGTTTATCGCAACACAACCAATGACTTTCTTTCAATGAAGATTAAGGTGATATGATAAAGGGACATCATTCATTTACTTTACATTGTCTTTTTATTGCAATTTCATGAAATGAGTTTAATCTATTTTTCTGTGTTTTAGGAGGGTATATCTATAGGATCTCTACCAAGTTCTCGACTCCTACTAGCCAATCTAGGTATGCTAACAGGAGAGCACCAGGCCAACGCCATCAGCCTCCTTCTGAACACAGGCATCCTTGCGCTTACACAATCACTCTTCAGACTTAAAGGTAAGAAACCATAGCTATCAGCCTCCCTCTGAACACAGGCATCCTCACACTCACAAAATCCCTCTTCAGACTTAAAGGTAAGAAATCATAGCATCCTCGCGCTCACACAATCCCTCTTCAGACTTAAAGGTAAGAAATCATAGCGATAGTTCAGCATTTCAAAAGGATGTCAGTGGTTGGTGAAAGGATTCCTTAGATTAGATCTTCAACTTCTTCTAGCCAACCAGGGTATGCTGACAGAACAAAGAAAATCATTGCAAAGAGTAGATAAGCAATTTAACTTGTTTTTGGTACTGGCATATTACCGGTTTCCTTTAATCATACTGCTGTTAAATCATAATCCAGTCATGCCCGTGGCACACCAAAAAGGCATAACTACTTTGATAATGTCTCTGACAAAAGCATTTTAAGCTAAATTTATGAAGGAGAAATGTTAATCAGTATCAACAGATCACTTCATCAAATATTTAGGGAATTTATACTTCATTTCTTTGTTCTTTTCAAAATGATCATATCATCCAAACACTAATTTCCATGAAACAGGATACATAAATAGACTTTTGATAAAAAAGTGTATTAACCCTAGTCATGCCAGATTTCCAGGATCACTGTACTGTAAGACCTGCCTGGTCACAGCACTACCAGGGTTAATATTGATGAACACTACTTGTTCATATAATGAAGCCTTCCTCATCAATCACTCCTAATATGAACAGTTAAGTATATCTAATTTATAGGTAAATTACTACTAATTTCCTGTTCTGTATTTTTGTATTTTAGGAGGAGCGGGCGGAGTAGATGTTTCACCCCCAGATAACCTGTGGAGCGTCTGTGCCGTCCTAGAGGAACCACGGTGTAAGAGACAACAGCAGCCGGTACCCATCTCCGGACCCGAACTGGCCGCCATGATGAAAATAGGCACACGCGTCATGAGGGGCGTCGACTGGAAGTGGGGAGATCAGGTAATGACAATACGTCTACTACTTCTTCTACTGCCTGCTGCTGCTACCTCCACTACTACTGCTACCACTACTACTACTTCAACTACGATTGGGTATATTAGACACTCAGGTCATTAGGTTAATCAGTACCTAAATTGGGAGACCAGGTAATGTAAATTACTACTACCCTGGGTCAACCCATTCATGCCTGGAGAACTCCTTGACATGGGTCGTCAGGATCTTTTATACTTTTGAAAATAACTTAGAAGTTGAGCACAATATGATAAATTATTTGATAGAGAATTGTTTGTGAGTTTCTGATTAACATTTCTCCTTTAAACATTTTCTGAAAATAGTTATTTTCAGAAAGATATCACCCAGATATTCTTGTGGTTTCTGCTGCTACAGGCATGAAAGGGTTAAATAGACACATGGGTTATGAGGGTTGCTGACTTGAAATATAGAGATCAGGTAGATGTGTGTTCAAATATATCTATATCATAAATCTTTGTTTCTGTGTGGTATTTAGGATGGACCACCCCCAGGTCTAGGACGTGTTATTGGAGAACTCGGGGAAGACGGCTGGATGCGTGTTCAATGGGACACTGGCAGCACCAACTCCTATCGCATGGGCAAAGAGGGAAAATATGATCTCAAACTTGCTGAACCTCCCACCATGCCAGACAATGAGGAAGAAGAATCAGATGAGGATGAACCAGGTAAAACTTATCCCTCAATTTAGTATCTGTAGTTGCTTATTGTATGTAAATGATGATATGGTTACTGCTAAATGACTGTATACCGTGTTAATATTGTAGCAGTTTGATTAATGCGGAATTGCGCACCCCTGGAGTCTGCATTTATTAAACTGCGCACCAATCGTTCCCTATACCAGTGTTGTACAACACGCTGACATGATAGTTTGTCATTCAACGCCTGTACGCAAAAATTAAAATGCGCATAGAGGGCAACTGCCTATCGAGCGCAATACTTTATAGGCGCATAAATTTACTCAGTATACAGTATTTGTTACTAAAAAAGCATTTTCTGTATGCATTATTGTTTTATGGATCTTTTAGCCATTTACACTTGGAGTTTCTTTAGAAAGTTTTCTCTAATACACTTTGCCAATAGTCTTATAATGTTTTTATTTACCTCCAGCTGGATATAATTAAAATATTTTTATTTTCAGTGACGGAGATCAGCAGCCAATCAGAGAGCAGACATCCGAGTACGCTGATTCACCGAGCGACGCTGCAGATGCTGCGCAGCGTGAGCCTGTGTACAGGTATCCACTCAGAGCAGGTGCAGCGAGAGGCGATCCACACACTCTGTGGACTACTGCGCACCCTGGTGGAGAGCGGCTGCACTACAAATCAGAATCTCAGTAAGTATTCAATATCTAAGAAATCACTGATAGCAGTGAAAAACACTGGTTTATGACATCTCCATCGCATCAGTATCAGGAATATTAAATATTTTTAAAAATATTGTCCAATCAGATAATAAACAATACTAATTCTCTCGGTTGACTGTTATAGGTGTGATGTTTATGCAAATTTCTTGAAAACTAGACTTGCCCTTCTATTCAGGGCAAATACCAAAATACATCAGCATAAGCCATTACAGGGAAAGGGTAGCGCATTTAGTAAAGTATTCAGTTATGACAAGATTTTCTGCAGAACAGGTTAATCTTAAGAAGGCCAGGTAGTACTGTAATATACCAAATTTGACCAAAAATGACCTTTCAACATTTAATATTACCGAACAGTCAGTTTACACATTAAAACAGAAGGGGGCAAGTTTTAATCCAAATTAAATTATATCGAGATTTTCTAATTCGGTAAATTTGGATTAATTACATGCTTGGAATCATTTCCTAATCTAGAATAAGTGAATGTTGACTTGACGTGCAGTGTAAGTAGACTATAATATAAATGTTGATACCATGCTATGTGTTGTAGATACCCAGCAGCAGCAGTGTCAGAGGCAGGTGACGCCCTCTAACCGAGTGGCCAACGAACAGCACCACCTGTGGGGCACCCTGGGCTTCATCCGCAGCATCGCAACGACGCCCACAATCTGCCAGGCCCTCAGCACGCCTCAGTGGATCACCCTACTACTACAGATCCTGGCTCAGGGTGACGAGACTGCACCCAATGTCAGCCAGCTACAGAGACAGGTCAGTATAACCCTAAACTACCCTAAACACCCTGCCATACCCTGAGCACGCCCCAGTGGATCACCCTGCTACTACAGATCCTGGCTCAGGGTGACGAGACTGCACCGGTGCACCCAATGTCAGCCAGCTACAGAGACAGGTCAGTATAACCCTTAACTGCCCTAAACTACCCTAAACTACCCTAAACACCCTGCCATACCCTGATCTCCCCCCAGTGGATCACCCTGCTACTACAGATCCTGGCTCAGGGTGACGAGACTGCACCCAATGTCAGCCAGCTACAGAGACAGGTCAGTATAACCCTAAACACCCTGTTATTTGCCATACCCTCAGTGTGAACTACTGCAGATCCTGGCATAGGTCAGTAAAACCCTTAACTACCCTAAATACCATAAACAATATGACCCTAAACTATCCTGACATACCACAAACAGTATAATCCCATACTGCCCTCAAATATCGTTAAGTTTAATCCTAAACTACCCTAGATATTATAAACAGTAAAACCCTAGATTACCCATTAGCTATCATGTTATTTTGGCTTTTGCAGAAATTATTGGATACATCCGATATAATGTCTCGTATATCTTTTCTGTTGTAGATCCTCACATTGCGGTTGATGCGTACAGTGCTGCCATCTTGGGAGGCCTGTGACAGTCGCCGTATGCTGGACTTGGTAGAGAGAGTCTTCACGATCCTAGGCTCAGCTCTCATGTCCTGTTCCTCTGATCCCACTCTCTCTCCCATTGGTAAGTCTTATATCTTATTAAGTCTGTCACATTTAATCTACTGATGTATTTTCTGTAATCGTTTATTCAATTGGTTTTACAAGGCAGAAAATGATCTACACCATGTTACAAGTATTATTCCAATAATGAAGTCAACAAGGAACTTAAATGTCTGTTTCTGAAATAAAGTTCAGAGTGCAGTGTATGATAGTAAGATATTATGGGAGAGTTGTCTGTTGGATTCAGGTACTCATTTCTCTTTGAAATATCTTTAAAATGGTGCTATTATCTAAAAGATAACAAAAAAGTCTGGCTGCTTTGGGCTGTTATTGGCATGTCTATAGTAATGGTATTGTATAACTGCTATTATTTACAGGCATTTGGTTTTCTCTATTTTTGTGCTCCCCATGATAGCACCAAAGTGACATCCTTCAAATAAATATCCTTTTAGTTTTAGTGCTTTAATGCGCAAATTTAAAGTAGCACAAATACCTTCCAGCAGGGCTGTAAAGCAAAATTTTTAGCACTCCAAATTAAAGCCATATATATTATTTTATGTGTATTTACAGAGAACCTGTCTCAGGTAAAGAAGTTGAAGGCTCCCGTAGCACTGACGGCCTCCTATACCAGCACCATTGCTGAGGAGATTGTCGCCCTCATCAGGAAACTGCACTCCCTGGACAGCTGGAATCCCGTCATCAACCACTTCATCACAAGCCGACTAGGACTCATCTCAGACCTGGTGGTTGAGAGGACAACTATTTCTTTACCAGTAAGTCATGATGCTTTGACCTTAGTTAATCCGAGCAGAGAGATAAATAACCCTACCCCTTTTGTTTAGAAAATATTGGAAGGAGAAATGTTCTTAATTTCACCTTCAAATATTTCTATTGTACTTACAGATTGACAATGCGCTGAGTGTATCGTCAGTTGAGGAGGCGTCTGTGCGTGCCGTCTTGGCTGTGATTGGTGGGATCGATGCTCGCCCGCGACTCGGTGGTCTAGTGATGCATGAGGAATGGGGACTGTGCACCATCGCTCGCATCACACAGAAGGGCAGGATCACGGTGCAGGTCCACGATCTCAACTCTACCAATGTGTGCCGCCTGCCAGAGATATCCCCTGTAAGCTCTTTTATCATATCCAAAAGTCGTTTCTTATTTTTCACCTATTTGAATTGGTATAGACTGTAGGTTATCATGTCCAATTTTCATTTTGAGTAAAATCTCAGAGATGTGAACATGTTGGGACAAAGGCAAAAGCGGTAGGCTATCATGTTCAATTTTCATCTTGAGTGAAACTTCAGAGGTGGGAACACCTTTAGACTAGGACAAATGCATTTACATTAGGGGATGTTCACATCTCACAGGTCTTTTCATTATGTAAGATACAAATGGGACTGGGAAATAGTGTTCACATTAGGATTTAGGAAGTGTTCACATCTCTGGGTTACTCACAATGAGAGGTTCCGTTGTTATGATTGATATTGATAGTTGCCTACATCTATGCAGTATATAATACATGAAGAATAGTACTGCAACTATGTTATAGATGATAGACAAAGAATACTGCTACAACTATGCAAAAGGTGAACGATGAAGAATACAACTTGATACAGAGAATACTACTGAATACTAGTTTGTACACTAATGTTAATACATTTTAGGGTAAAAGGTGTTCTTGAATGTGTTAGGCTATCATACTGTAGAACACATTATATGATGCGTGTTCTAAATAAAGCGAATTGGGGAGTTTTTGCATCATAGCGTATCTTTATGTTAGCGACGGTAGCCGCCGCTGACAGCGCCAAAGTACAGAAAAAAAGTACAGCGTTTTTATTTATAGCGAAGCGGAAACACACGCTATGTACGCTATATATAAACAGACGCGCAAATTGTGTGTTCTACAGTATCTCAATATTTCAAAACATTGTTGTGTATTTGTTGTCTGGGTGTCCAAATGATGCCCAGACACCCTTTTGCTTAACCCTTATGCTGCTGGTGGCTAATTTGGCCAATACAAAATCATGTAAAAACCTGAAAATGAATGAAATCCTGGCACATGGGTACTCATTTGAGAGTACTCAGTGAGAGCTATCCAATGAATACCAGCATGGCAGGGTTTAGATGGTTTTCAAAAATCTTTTCGTCCTTGTGCTTTGGACGAAAGTAGCCTCAGCATTGGAAGGGTTAACCCTTTTAATGCTGGAGCTACTTATATACAAGACATAAGACCATTTAGCTGTTTAAAAAACATTTAAACCATGTCATTTTGGTATTCATTGGATAACTCTTCCTCAGTACTATCAGATGAGTACCAATCAACCAAGGATTTTTGTTTTTACCAAATTAGTCACCAGCAGCATAAGGGTTAAGACAATGCTTTTTCGAATATCTCTTTCACCTGTCCACCACAGGTGACTCTGGTGCCGTTTGATGTGGAGCGTTTGCCGCTGACCGACACCGTCATCTCTACCTGGGCTCAGCTGGTGGGCCTGGCGGGGGTCGGCTTCAAGACAGACAAGGACAGGGAGAGAGACAGACTCACTATCAACTCAAATAACTCACTAGATGGACCAGGTCAGTATAAGACAGTTCAGAGAAATGCCTTTATTTTGTGAGAATTTTTCTTGGAGATCATGCAAAATGAATTTATAGGCAAATTGACATGTAGCTTAGAAAATCATTAATACAAATGTATATAGTTATTCAAAGCTAAGAACCACACTTTTTGTCATTTTTTGTGAGAAAAAGTGGATGAGTGAGACAATTGATGCATGGTACTTTTTTCGTAATTGAAACAGATCACACTTTCTTGTCTTTTCCTCTAGAGAGCATCAGTAATCACCTCCTACATCGGCAGCAGGTGCGTCTAGGTCTGTTGAAGGCCGCGCGGGTCCTGTTCAGCAGACAGGAGAACCTGCGCCGGGTCCTGCTCCAGACCGTGGTCAGCACCGACAGCTCGTCCATGGAGAACCTCGCAGGCAGTGCGGACGAGGACGCGACTCCCGATGTGGTCTCACCACCGCCATCTTTGCTCATGCAGCAGCTTATGTCTGCAGCCACGCAGCCATCGCCGATTAAAGGGCTCTTCAATCGCGAGGAACTGGAGGTAAGAAATGATTCCTGTTGTGTCAGATATGAAATCATTGGATATCTGCACAGTCAAACCTGTATTAAGAGATCACCCTAGGGAAGTCCAAAATATGGTCTCTTAAGACAGGTGGCCTCTTAATAGAGGGTCATTTAAACTAGAATGTAAGATAAGGGGAAATGAAAATGTGGTCTTTTAATAGAGGTTGTCTCTCAGGCAGGTTTGACTGTATTTTCCTTTTCCGAGATTGACAGCATAGCCAATTCATTCCCAGGATTTTTGTGTAGAAGGTGTGTGCTGAATGCACTGAAAAATTTCCTACAAATAATGTATAAATTTGATAATTGTTACAAGAACAATTGGCAGTTGGATTCCGATAAAATTGTCTCCTTATATCTTCAAAGATATCCTTTCAATTGAAAGACATAATTAAAAGATTCCTTGTCAGAGCTTTGCAGCCATCAATTGATTAATTCATTCATACCTCTAGTTTCTAAAAAAGGTCTATTTGGTGGTATATCTACATCAAAAGCATCTTTCAAAAAATCAAAAGGGGAAATATTTTAGCAGCAACTAAATCTACAACTATAGTCAAATATTTTGTAAAATTATGTTTTCTTCTGATTATTTTCAAAAGCATAGTACTTCCATTACTTATAAGCGATATCTCTAAGAATGAATGGGTGAAGTATCTCAATTGACGAAAATGAATGGGGTTCAAGATGTGGAATAAAATAATTTCTCGAAATACAATTTTTGACTTGCCAAAAGACTGCACTTAGAAATAATAGATTTTTCGTTTCTTCTTTTTATTCAAGTCGGGTTCAAGATGTGTGATATAATAATTTTTTGGAACATATTTTTTAATCGACAAAAGACTGCCCCTCTAAATAATTGTTTTCCTTCTTTTTATTCAGGCTGCTGCGATGGCTGTGTGTCAGTATCTGACGGCAGAAAGTCACCGACCACACGAAACCCTACTGGACGAGCCATGTTTCCTAGAGGGCAGCACTATCTGTCCCTCGTCCTACTCCCCACCTACACCCCCTCTGCCCACCATGAGACCCCCCAAAGCCCACCACAGGAAACCCAAGGCAGAGGCGCAGCCCTCCATCCCTATTATCACTCAGCTGATGGAGATGGGATTTCCGCGCAAGAAGGTTGAGTTTGCAATCAAGGCCCTAGGTAAACCACAGGGTTCGTCAAATCTTCTCTTTTAGATCCTTGTTAGAATGCTGCATGCCTCACAACTCTTCTCCTTTAACCCTATTCATGCCTGTAGCAGCCGAAAAAGGCTTTGACTATTTTGGACATACCATATTCCTTTGTTTCACCGCACAGACCCCAAATAAGCAATTTTTTTCTCATCTGTTACCAACACATGTACTTAAACGTAGGAATACAGTATTTCTCATACAAGTGCATATTCTTGAAAATATTTGGAAGAGAAATGGTCATCAGAACTCGGCCTACAACTCTCCACGAAATAATTTGTGAATCCATGTATTGTTCCCAAGATATTTTCAAAAATGTCATAGATCCAGACAATACTTTTATATGGGATCTCTCCTAGGCATGAATGGATTAACCCCGAAGTGTTAATAGTACTCTGTTTATCGCGCTCAAATGCACATACAGTTAAACCTCAAAATGTAATCTCCTCCTGCTCTTAACCCTTATGCGGCTGGTAACGAACAAAAGGATGAAAAAGAGTGAAAAATACCTGGAACCCTGGCATATGGGTTCTCAACTGAGAGTACTCAATGAGAACTATCCAATGAATACCATCATTTTGATTTTCAAAAAACTGTGCATCCTTTGTGCTTCAGCATTGGAAGGATTAACACCATTGCCTGTTCCCCTCCACATATCTTGGACAACTCTGAGATGTGAACACCTCCTTACATTGTGAAGATTTTTATCCCAGTAGCAAGGTGGTAATATATCAGAGGATTCACTGTAACTCTAAAAACGAATTGATAAACATAAAAACTGAATGAAATTATCTCATCTGAAAAAAACAATTTCTTTTAGATATCTGTAATTTTGGTGAGATTCTACACCGTGGAATATCTAAGAGAACAGAATATTTATAATAGAAGAATCTCCCCAGCTGACCCTGACAGCGTCCCTCTTGTCAACCCATTTCTTATCAGGAGTGTGCACATGATCTCACAACTGATGTAAGGGTATGTAAGAATAACAGAATAATCTTCAAATTGTCTTACAACCTAGAACATCTCAAGGTTAACATCTAACATTATGCATGGATCACTTTTAACTGGTTGCGAACCTCACTCTTTTTGTGCACTGTCTTTGTGTAATCCTGATTGAGACTTAACCCTTATGCTGCTGCTGGCTAATTTGACCAATACAAAATGATGCAAAGAAAAATTAATAAAACCCTGGTACATGGGTGCTCATCTGAGAGTACTTAGTGAGGGCTGTCCAATGAATACCCACATGACAGGGTTTAGATGGTTTTCTTTGCGTCCTTGTGATTTGGGCAAAAGTAGCCTCAGCATTGGAAGGGTTAAAGTTTACTCATACACTAACCAGAATTGACAATCTAGCTTTCTTTGCTTGTTCTGGTTTCCACCCTTCCTTCTCTCTGCACAAAGCAGCTGGCTTGAAACAAATGCCTATTGTTTTAGAAAATGCACAATGCAATGTTATTTTATGCATGGAGTATCCAGTTTAAGAATGACTGCAAGATTGTAATAGTATGTTTATATTTTCTTCTATTTGATAGTAGTTGACTAGTTATTCTAGAATAATCTTTTAGAAAAAAAACATGTTGTATTCATATATTCTTATGAAGTATGATAATGATGATGATGACAACAAAGATGAGGATGATGACAATAAACATGATAATGATGATGACAATGGCAACAATGGAGATGATGATGATGATAACAATAAAGATGATAATAATAATGAGAATGGCAACAATGAGGATGATGGTGATAACAATACAGATGAAAATAATTATGACGATGGCAACGATGAGGATGATGATGGTGATAACAATACAGATGATAATAATCATGACAATGGCAACAATGAGGATGATGATGATGATGGTGATAACAATACAGATGATTATAATGATGACAATGGCAACAATGATGAGGATGAGGATGAAGATGATGGTAATGATAAGTGGTACTTACCCATTGTTTTCTGTATTACAGAGGGCTCGCTGGCCTCAGGAGCTGATGTTCCAAATGCTGAGGCTCTGGTTGGCTGGCTGTTAGAGCACCCCGAGGTTCAGATCCCTGATCTCTCCGACACAGACTCCCTCTCCTCTTTCGACTGCTCCGACACAGACTCCATGTCTGAGGACCTGCAGGTGGAGGACCTGGACGGCATGAGTGATACTAGCATACATGTACCTGTGAGTTTGTTTATATACTAAAATACACACCTATATATATATATATATATATATATATATATATATATATATATATATATATATATATATATATATATATATATATATATATATATATATACTTGTGAGTCGATTTATATATCGATTAAGTTAAAGTTTATGAAAAGCATATGATAAGCACATTGCCCGAGAGTAACTGCAAGAGATAAGAAAAGGCAATAGATCATGCTAGATATGAATGAATGTGGATCATTACAGTTTTTCCTCTTATTTTCAGATTGCCCCTGAGCCCACTCATATGTATAAGCGCCGTAACGACTTCCTGAGCAATGACGACTACGCCATGTATGTGAGGGACCACATCCAGGTGGACATGACTGTGCGCTGCTGGTGTACCTACGAGGAGGTGCGGGAAGGCGACATTGGAAAAGTTATCAAGGTAGGCCATAGATAATACCCTTGTTACTAGTTTTGACTGAGGACAGATACCAATGCTTGGTACATTACTTAGTGTTTTTGCACACATATTTGGCACTCTGCCATTAAAAATCAATTAAGGATGCCCAAATTAATTTCTTTCGCAGACTGAACTTTGACAATTACATGTGCATTTTACTCTTTCTCATGTACTTTTATTCATTTGTTTTAGCTTGACAAGGATGGTCTGCGTGATCTTAACATCTAGGCGGACTGGCAGAGGAAGGGAGGCACCTACTGATGGCTGTTTTACTATTTCTCATGTACTTTTATTTATTTGTTTTAGCTTGACAAGGATGGTCTGCATGATCTCAATATCCAGGCGGACTGGCAGAGGAAGGGAGGAACTTACTGGGTCCGCTACATCCATGTGGAACTCCTCGGCTTCACACAGGCAGCCGCAGGTAAGACAAACAGACAGACATCAATTACGCATTCACCCTGGAGACGAGATTTCCTGCCCCTTGAAGGCATAGTCAATATGCTATTCTGCCCTCTAATTCTTATGCTGGTGGTGGCTAATTTGGCCAATACAAAATGATGCAAAAACCAAAAAAATTATTGAAACCCTGGCCTGTGGGTACTCGTCTAAGAGTGCTCGATCAGCAGGAGATACCCAATTATTACCAACATGGTAGGGTTTCGATAGTTTTCAAAAATCTTTGCATCCTTGTGCTTTGAACGAAAGTAACCTTAGCATTGGAAGGGTTAAGGGGAATGCATACAGAATCTAAAAATAGAAAAGTCACATAGTCATTTTGATTATGTTTACCTGTAGTATGTGTATCTGCTTTAACCTCTCTCCAGTCATTTCAGTGTTTTCAGACATTACAGTGGTAAAGTGTTAATTTATATGTATAAACTAGGACACCTAGGGGCATGGTATCTCGTCTACCCATTCACTTTCACAGCACTCATCTGAGCAGACACTACAACTGACCACTGCTATCAGCAGTACCAATTCTATGAAATGCTGGTAATTACCATTTCATTACTGTACCAGTATTTTCAGATCCTACTCCTTAAAACACCACCAGTGAAAATGAATGCTACCCTTTAATTTGAGATCTAAGGAATTCTCATTTTAGTTCAATTTCTTTTTTCGACTATTTGATTTCAATTTTCTTGCAGTTACGCTGGTCATATTTTTACTTTATCCCATTCATGCCTAAAAGTTCTTTGACAAGTGTCATCCGAACCTATGTTACTTTTGAGAATAATTTTGGGATCAATCCAAAAGGGACGAATATTTAAGGGGGAGTTAGGGTTGGGTTCTGACCAACACTTTTCTCTCAAATATTTTTCAAAAATGTTTTGACCACAACAATATTGCCCAATTAGTCTGGACATTTTGGGCACTATGGGCATGGATGGATTAAATCCTCATTAAGGAACATGTGGTTTTAATTTTTTTTTATTCATTGATTTACCTTTTAACATTATAAAAAGGGTCTTTATAGATAGGGTCTTATTTAGTTTAAAACATGGGTACCTTTTTGCAATCACTTTAGGCTGGTCAGATAAAAACAAATAGAAAAATTGGTTTCCTGTAACAGTTAGCAGAATGAGTATTTTTATTGTAAAATCTAGAGACATATATGTACCACAGGGTCCAGAAATTATTTCTTAAAATTACACTTTTTCCATCGAAAATCTGTTTGTTCTTGCACAGATTTTGTTCCAACTTTACTTTGTATATTCTGTACATGTTTCATGCATGCATTACCAAGCATGTTTTAGGCATGGTTAAGATTGACATCTTTAAGATTTTCGCGATACGATACAATATCGATATTTCCTTAACAGTAGGATACCTTAATGATATTTTTACGATATTGCCTGCGTCGCAGGGATCTAATTTGGTTAAATTTAGTGCTGCCAGCTTTGGAAATTTCACTAATAAATAGTGAAACACCTTTGTTTGAGGATGTCTGTGAAGCAACTAATTAATTTCATATATATATACATGTATTGAATCTTAAACAACACAAAATGATACTAAACTTTTTCTGTACAGTACTTATACCCATTGGGTATGGGTATTTGGCATGGTATGGAGTACCGTTACATATACCTAGGCATGGTGCCTGCTTTGATCAAGCTAGAATTTCCATGCCATGGTTAATGCATTGAGTATTGTTAATGACATGCGCTGGCATTATTGACAGATGATTGTTGCATTGGTATGAAAGAGGGATTTATCATTCATGTTTTAGTTTAGGGTTATGATCATGAAATTAAGAAAAGTTTTAAAGAAAATTTTGATTTTTAATATTAATTTTGATTTTGAAATGAAGTGCTATATGATACAAGTCTCTGTTGTAATCACAATGTTATGTGTCAGGTTTCGTGCATGGTCACCACAAGCCCTCCATCCTGCACCTCTCAATTGAAACCTCAATACCCCAATACCTCACTGCCCCCTACCCTACTATAGCCCTACCACCCTGCACTACCCCAGTACCCAACTGCCCCACTACCCCATTTTCCCCAACCCAGTTACCACACACCTCAAATGATATCCCAGTGCCCCACTGCCCAGCACCTCAAAACTATACCCAATGCCTGTATTGCCCTAAGGACATCCTCAAATGACAAGGAAGCTTAATGGCCTGTGCATGTACATTAACACAATGTCTACCCTCATAGTCATAAGACATGCCATAAGTACATTTCCCCAATTTCAAGTTCTGACTTAGCCTAGTTTTTTTGTCTGATTATTTTGTGCATTTTAAAACTATCAAGGTGCTATCCAAACTAACTAAATGACCTTATATTTTGTTGGTTACTATGTGTTTTTTCTATGTCAGCATTACCAGACTAGCTTTACAGTAGGTTAAGGACACAACATTAGTCGCTGGCCTTCTAGTGTTTTATGTTTATCCTAAAGTAATTGTTTTTATGTTAAGCATAATGGTACACAGTGGAACCTGGGGCACCAAGTAGAGGAACATGTACCACTTCTTATCCTCCACAACCTACTTCCTCTTTACATGATGAATTCATTTATAAAAACAGCAATTTATAAATATTTTATTTCACCAGCATTTGAAGAATTGTGTTGGTTCAGTGAAATTGAAATAAATAATTTACCTGGACAGAAGTGTTATGGTTTCATTCTCCAGAATTATTTGAAGAGTTATTTTTACCGTGATTGTTCCCTCAGTCACATATATCTTTTCAATGAAGGATGACTTTTAATACCAATAAGATTTCACATTATTTCTATATTTCCTGAAGCATATATGTTTGGGAACTTAGTCATAACTATGAAAGGTATACCTTCAATCTCCATTTTGAAATATTACTCAGTTGAAATAGGTTCCACTGGCTTTTTCATTTGATTTTTGTGTGCTTTTTTGTTATATTGCATTGACGCCATTTTGATTTTGGATATATTATACAATTAGTAAAACTAATTTTATGGTATACTATATACGGTTTTAATTTGGAGTGTTAAAATTTTTGCTTTACAGCCCTGCAGGAGGGTATCTGTACTCCTTTAAATTTGCACATTCAAGCACCATATATTTATTACTATATAGATATTTATTTGAAGGATGATATTTTGGCGCTATCATGGGGAGCTCAAAATAGCGAAAATTAATGCCTGTAAAAATACCAGTTATACCCTTGACGAAACTCATCCACACCCCTTGTTATAACTAAGAAAAGTATACATTTAGTCTCCACTTTAAAATATCACTCATGTGAAGTAGGTTCCAATGGCGTTTTTATTTGATTTTTGTGTGCTTTTTTGTTCTATTGCATTGACTTCATTTTTATTTTGGATATACTCTATAGTTAATAAAGCTAACTTTATGGCATATACCCTTGACGAAACTCATCCCCACTCCCTGCTTTAACACCAACAACAAGATGAATCATTTGTTTCCTTTGCTAATTGCAGACAAATCTTCTGCCGGCCTAGGTGATCAGCAGCCGGTACAAAGTAAGCACTCACGTACACATCCCTTCTGCAGTGCTCTCGGCCTGTTGCATAAAACATCGGTTTAGAATTTCTGATAGTTCCGTTAAGGGGCAAGGTTTTCTGTAATGGTATCCTTATGGTAACTTAACCCATTTAAACTCAAGAGTTCCTCTAGAAAACATAGTCAGCTACTCTTATGCTATTGAAAATAACGTGGAAATAAAGTTCACAAAAGATTTGAAGGACCGTTGTTCTTTGGCTTCTGATTAACATTTCTCCTTCAATTATTTTTCAAAAGAAAAAGCTTTTCTTAATAAAATATATTCCAAATTGCCAGGCCTGTTTTGGCTGTTCTGCATGTAAATGGGTTAAGGTAACCCTAAGGGTAAAATTAAAGGAAACCTTTCCCTTTATCCCAACCTTAAAGGATTCCTAACTGTAAGATGTTTTATGCAATCAGGCCCTGCTGCTTGGAGGAGAAGGGGGTTGAGGAGGCCCTCCATGTTTTCCTCTCCTTAAAGCTGACTTACCTATTTAAATAGGGAGGATCAAAGGATTACTAAGTACTCCCCTGTACCTGGCGGCTCATATTAGTGCAGTAAGATATGGGAGTAGGCGGTATTCCTTGGATAGGTATATAAAGAGAGAACCATGGTGCTTGCCCTTTTATTTGGAGTATGACTGTAAAGCCAGCGATGAGAACTCAAAAGCCCCAAGAATGCTACCACCAGAATCTCAGATGAATAAAAACAAGTGGATATGAAACCAGCCGTTCAACCTAAACAAGCTGTGGCGAATAGCCCATAAGTTATCTTCTGTGCATGTTGGTGTGCAGCTATCTTTGTAATGTAAACGATACCAGAGCCCTCACTAATTTTGTCTGCTAGTGATGCCACACTGAGGCCAGATTCGAGGCCCCTGGGATAGCCAGGTCTTCACTATTGCAAAGATAGTGATTGGTCTCTCGCTACATATCCATTATTTTATTCATCTCAGCCTCAAGCTCTAGTGGTTGTGGGTGAGCTCCAAGAGAAAGGACATGCACAGAATGGCTTGCTTTATATATCGGTCGTTAGAGCACCTCTCCTCTCTATTATCTTACTTAAAACTAATAAGGCCACCAGGTGTAGGGGAGTACTCTGTAATCTTAAGATCCCATACATTTAGATTGGTAAGTCAGCTTTAAGTAGTGTACTCTACCTCAATAAAATCCACCTAGGCAATCTATGCTGCACACAAAAAAACTCTAAAAACAACCTAATATCTATCTTTTGTCTAAAAAGTTTTAAGCTCTCCTATTCATGGATGTGGTAGTATTCTTTAACTCTGTAGCAATTTTACATAGAGTGTTGGTGAATTTTAAACCTGTGTGCCTTTTTGATGTTTGAATATCTAGAGATTTTGGAGTGCGTAACTATGGGCTCATTATGATTTTGGAATTTGTCTCCTTTTTGTATTTTTTATAATGTTTTGGGACTTGTGGCTTTAGCTGGATTTGAGTTTGAATGAAGTAATTTGTATTCTTTTCGTTTAAATCTTTTCTTTTGTGGGATTTCCATATGAACATAACCTCTACCATCCATTCTTGGTTTGTGTGAAATGTGTTTTAATCTTTACCTTTTTTACTTTTTGTTCTTTTTATCTTTGGTTGAGGGAAAATCTAATACTGCTCTTATTATTTAGAAATGTTCTTATAGTCTGTCATGAATAAAGAATGTTGAGTGGGTGATATGTACATGTATTCATATTTTTTATTTTCTGAGTCCTGAGACAGGTCAAAAATGTTGACAAAAAGGGTCATGTACACTGATAGATATCCAGAGTGCCCTATAGTAACTAAATTTCTGACTATGACCATTTTAGGTTTTTGGCATTTACTTTATAAAGAATAATTACGGCAGATGTTTTTTCTTTTAATTTAAATGCTATGTTTACAATTATTGATTCATCGGTAATTACGATCATTTGATGTATTGATTGTTAAGCCTATCCAACAAAAATACATTACTTTCTTTTGTGTCCTGTTTTCCCATTGGTTTATTTATTGACTGTGTGAATTGTTAATATTGTGTGTAAGGAGAAACACCAAAAAGTTCACTGTTTCCTTGAAATTCATTTCAGACTTTCAGGGGAAAATTCATGGTAGAATTATTTGAGTTTAACCCATCTCCATCTGCTCCCCCACCTCCTCAAGGAGAAATTACCCCTTACCATATATAACTTTGAGGAGTTAGGCCATAAGATTGGAGTGCCCAATGTTTGTGGTCTGATATTTGTATTTCCTATCAGGGGAGCTTTGAAATTTGTTATTGTAAGATTGATATGATATTTGATGTATTTCAGCGAGTGGAAGTCAGGCCATTAAGGTGGGTGATAAGGTGCGGGTCAGGAGCGCAGTGGTGACACCAAAATACAAGTGGGGATCCGTCACACACCGCAGTATAGGAACAGTTACAGGTACAGTCAGCCAGTCTTGTCCTTAACCCTTTCCATGCTGAGGCTAATTTCGTCCATGGCAGAAAAATGCAAAAATCTTTGAAAACCATCGAAACCCTGTCATGTTGGTATCCATTGGAAAGGTCTCGCTGAGTGCTTTCAGATGAGTACCCATTTGCCAGGGTTTCGATCATTTTTCAGGTTTTTTGCATAATTTTTTGTTCGTCAAATTAGCCACCAGCAGGATAAGGGTTAACCATAAACCAGGAATGGTCTGGGCCAGGGGCAGACTGCGCATAGAATCTTAAGTCAAAAAACTATCTTGATTGCTATCGTTGTAATTGTTTACATAAATTTTTCGTTTGTTGAAGACAAGCACTTAGCTAAGATTTGACTTCAAATTCTCTGTGCAGTTGGCCCCAGCTTGCCTTTTGGATAGGCAGTTTCCTTTAAAATTCCTGTTTAGAGAGGCAAACATTTCTATGAAGAATTTTCAAGTTTTACCATTTTGGACCAATAACAGTATCTTTTCCCTATAATCATCTTCTAAAGTTTGGCTGGAGAGTAAATTGCTCTTTCTGACATGATGTGCTATTGAATGTAGTTGGTGTAAGGATTTGAGTAGCTAAATCTGGATGGGCCACACATCGATGTCTGTGATGCTTGGCAAGCAGGAAAATAAACAAAAAAGAAATTCATATTTTTTTATCACCATGTTCATACTTATTAATTATATCTGCCACTTGTTTGGTTGTCAGTTTCAAACGCTACATCATATTAACGTACCTATTGTTCTGATGATCATTGTATGTATGTTGCAGCTATCAGTGCCAATGGTCTGGATGTGAGTGCAGACTTCCCCCAGCAGGCCCACTGGACAGGCTTACTGGCGGAGATGGAACTTGTGCCATCAACGCATGTAGGAGTTGGGTAGGTGGAAATAATATACTCTACACTGAAGAATACTGCAATACACTTACTATTCATATTTGCCTAACCCTTGCAGGAGTCAGAATATAGAACAAAACATTATTATTGTCATTGCTTCAACCGCCTGTGGAGACCTTCCAGACCAAATTAGCAAGGAGTGTAGTTTGTATCAGAGGCAGCATACACTGCTTACTCATGGATGTTTATTCACAAAAAGAAATTGAATGGACAAGAAGAGTTGATGTGTTTCTTATTTATTTTATTCTAGGTGTGATGGCTGCCAAATTTTTCCTATTGTGGGTCCGCGCTACAAGTGTAAAGTGTGTGACAACTTTGACTACTGTGAGGAATGTTTCCGCAGCAAACGCTCACACAAACACCCTTTCAATAGGGTCACAGATCCAGGTACGTACCTGTCCTTTCCTAGAGCACCACGGGGTGCAGTACACATAGAATACATTTGTAGCAGTAAAATCTATTTAAACCCATTGATGTTTGAAAGTTCCTCTGCTTTTGACAATAACTTTGGAATTAAGAATGATTTCACAAAATACAATGTATTTGAAATAGTTTTGTTCCAGATGATGGCTGTTATTATCTCATGAGGCCAAGCCCTAGACATCTCATAAGCTAGCTGTAATCTGGCACATGACTTATTGATGGTTTCTTTAAGAAGTGTTTCTTTAATACTCATCGATATGGCTTTATATGACCCTTAAATTGAATTACTGAAAAATAAAATAAAAATCAGGT
Organism: Maea johnstoni; assembly: GCA_963942565.1. Taxonomy (NCBI): domain Eukaryota; kingdom Metazoa; phylum Annelida; class Polychaeta; order Spionida; family Magelonidae; genus Maea; species Maea johnstoni. The sequence continues at coordinate 31,631,189 of OZ012690.1, forward strand.
ATCTGATCCTTGAATGTGATGCTAAAATTATTATTTTTTATTTGTTATTTTTATAGTTTTTTTATTCATTTTCCAACATGTCAATATTATACAATAGTACAAAGCAGCACAGCCACACAGTGTATTAATAGGATCAATGTGTATTATACATATATTACTAGACAAGTATGAAATAAGTTGATAAAAAAAACTTATAGATGATGGTTGCTATTATATTTTAGGGAGTGCTGCCACCTATTCTGGTCGCCCGGGCCGCTACAAGAAGAAGATCATGCCTTTGAGTAACAGCTCCGTCATCCAGGACTGGCATCGCTGTGTCAAACACCTGACAGTGTCCTCCAGAGAAAACCAGGCTCACAGGCTCATTGACGGCAGCGGAGGCTTCTGGCAGAGTGCTGGATCTCAGGGAAAGGTAAGGATTCTCCATCTAACACCACACTATTTTGGTTACATAGGATGGATTTTATGTCTATTTTAAGCCCTGGTCACATCAGGCATACGTCCGCCGTGCGGGCTGTTTGCGGGCAGTTTACGGTCGAAAACCGTGGCGATCGCAGGATCACCTTGCGGGTGCCTCAAGGAGTTGGCCTCAACCGTAGAGGTCGTGCGGTCGAAAATCAGTGGTCGTGGGCCGTAGAGAGGTTTGCGAACATGTTCGCAAATCAGTCTACGGTCCGCGACCTACCTACGGACATTTGTTGACTTAGCGTCTGACGCACGGCAATCTTTAAGGCCGTGCGGCGCTCCCACTGAACCTTGAGAGTGCCTCACGGGACCCTCTAAAGAAAATAGATGTTAATGTTACTCCATAAGGACCGTGAGACCACAGGAAGGCCTCCTCAAGTCCTCTTCAAGGTGGCCGTACATCCTCCGTGCAAAGGGGATAGTGCGTAAGGGCCGTTCCAAATATATATATATATATATATATATATATATATATATATATATATATATATGTATGTATATATATATATATATATATATATATATATATATATATATATATATATATATATATATATATATAATCTCTCTCTCTCTCTCTCTCTCTCTCTCTCTCTATATATATATATATATATATATACATATATATATACATATACATATATATATATATATATATATATATATATTTATATATATATATATATATTTATATATATATATATATATATATATATATATATATATATATATATATATATATATATATATATATATATATATATATATATATATATACACACATACACACCCACATATATATATATATATATGTATATATATATATATATATATATATATATACATATATATATATATATATATATATATATATATATATATATATATATATATATATATATATATATAAATATTATATATATATATATATATATATATATATATATATATATATATATATATATATATATATATATATATATATATATATATACACACACACATTTATATATATATATATATAAATATATATATATATATATATATATATATATATATATATATATATATATATATATTACGCAAAATAAAATCGGGGGGGGGGGGGGGGGGGTAGGTTGGGTAAAATAATTCAAAATTCGACCCCTCCCCCCCCTAAAAAGATATTCCGTTCCTCCCCCCCCCCCCCCCCCCCCCACCACACTTTTAAATGGTACTGCCCTTAAACATTTCCGTGATTGTAAAATTTCTCACGACCGGCCGCACGGCTAAATTCTGATGTGACCACAAATGAAAGATCTCTGACTGGACGCATGCGACCTGTTCACGGCACTTTGGACGCATGCGATCAATCAGCCGTACGGAGGTCTTAGTCTGATGTGACCAGGGCTTTAATTAGGTAATGTGACCAAACTTATGGCTACATCTTCAGTTGGTATTGTTAACCCTTATGCTGCTGGTGGCTAATTTGGCCAATGATGATGCAAAATGATGCAAAAAACCTGAAAATTACTGAAACCCTGGCACATTGGTAATCATCTGACAGTACTCAGTGAGAGCTTTCCAATGAATACCAACATTACAGGGTTTAGATGGTTTCAAAAATTCCTAACGTCGTTATTGTGCTTATGATTAAAGTAGCCTTGGCATTGGGAGGGTTAACATGTCAAGTAGGGAGTCTGCCAGACAAAGATATACAGCATACTGTGGACTCTAACTAATGCTGCTAGTGCTTCCCTGTTTCTTCTCCTGAAGGGTCTAGATGGTTTTCAAAAATCTTTAAGTTGTAATTGTGCTTTGGATGGTCGAAGAATTGGAAGCGTTTATGAGTTTTGTCTCCTCTCTCTTTCAGCTCATTGAACATGCGAGTGGAGCCGTCAGATTAATGAATTTTGTCTCCACTCTCTTTCAGCACTGGATCCGTCTAGAGCTGCAGCCTGATGTGTTAATCAGCTCATTGAACATGCGCGTGGAACCGTCGGACTCTAGCTACATGCCCTCCCTGGTGGTCATCAGCGGAGGCGACTCCATACACACCATGAAGGAACTCAAGACCATCAACATAGGCGCCACCGAGACCATCATATCCCTACTACAGGAACTCACAGAGGTAAGCTAGGAGTTTCTAGTGTATGAAATATATACCCTGTAGTTCTGTGCCGCTACTGCAGAAACTCACAGAGGTAGACTAGTAGTTTCTATGAAGGAAAACATATGAAATCCTCATTTAGTTCCTTGTAATACAGGCCAATTCTGCCTAATTGTGTATGAGAAAAATCCAACACTTTATCCACTGTCAACCAACACCTGTTCTGTGATGCTAGATTCAAATTACAAACAGAAACAAGAATGAGAATAGTACAAAATTGGAAACAAGACTCAAGTTTAAGTAGAATACACGCAACTTAAAAATGTTGTAACACTTGGTTCCTGCCTCAAATAAGAGATTGTGTCTTCTCAGAAAAGGGTGTGGTAACCACTTTTTATTATGACAACATTTACCTCAGAAGTAACCTTTTTAATATTTTATCTTTTCTTGTTATTTTGCGCTTTCAGTTCTACCGTTTTGTGGAGCTGGCAATTAGGCAGTGTAAGAGCAGTGGCATTGATTGTAAGGTGCATGGACTGACCATGGTGGGTCGCATGAGAACAGACGAGGATGACCTTGCCGCGACCTTCACCTTCCTCGCCTCTGACAACGAGGAAGATGAGGAGGAGAGAACTAGCACTCAGGTTAGTGAATGGCTGTAGAGTTTTATCTTGTTTTACGTTTGTATATTTTCTCTCAACTTCTTCAGTAATCAAGAATTTAGTAAAAAAAAATGATACTGATTTACTATTGGTGGTTCCTTTTATAGTTGGGATTTAAGACAGATTGCCCAAAATGGACAATCAAAAAAATTGGGGGTTATAGTTTTCAAGGGAGACAAAAAGATATCAAGGTAAAGCTTTATAGCATGCATCTTTTTATTCGTTAGATACATGTTATCTGAAAGTAATATCCTAATATTTACTAGAGTGAAATCTTTAAGAAATTCATATGTTTAAATTTTACTTACTTGGGCATTTGTAACTTAAGTCAAAAGCATAAAAGCATATGGTTACATTTTAGGTGGCACAGAAGAAAATCAAATCAATTGGTTCCAAGGAGATTCAGACCAATGTGTTTGTTTGGGGCCTCAATGACAAGGACCAGCTCGGAGGACCTAAAGGATCAAAGGTAAGAAGAGAGGTAATTTGGCATTTCAGATGACCAGGCAGGTGAAGCAGAATTGAAAACAAGACTCAAGTTTAAATAGAATACATACACTCTTAAAAATGTTGTAACAGGTATTGAGCCAAAATGTGACAATTAAGTCCAGCTTTGTATCTCAATAGTGTAAAGGATTACTTTCATTTACTGACTACTCAAGGGTGTCCAAGTCTTTAAGTCTGGTCAGTCAATGACACTGTTCACATAGACAGGTATTTAACTTTGTAGTTTGTAGGGTCTCATCTGTAAAAGAATTGTAGAAAATACAATATTGTGTACTACAATTTTTGTCCTTGGTCTATGGAAGTAATTGATATATAGGGATGTTCAAGTTTGTCTGGCTACTCTGAATTTTTATTTCATTTGCCTATTTTTTAAAAATTGTAATGTGTATATTTTTTCTATTTTTTAGATCAAGACTCCTGTTATGAATGAAACCCTTTCTGGTCTGAAGTGTGTACAGATAGCTGGTGGCTCCAAGAGCCTTTTCTGTGGTAAGTCTCTATGCTCTGTGATATATCAGCTTAACTCATTAATATCTCTAGTGCCTTAAGATGTCTGGTTCTTTTGTCATTTTCTTTTTTTTTATGGTATTTTCATATTGTTCTCTCTTCAGTGACCCAAGACGGTAAGCTGTATGCGTGCGGCGAGGCCACCAATGGACGCCTTGGTCTTGGGATAAGCAGCGGGAACGTCTCGGTGCCGAGACAGCTGACCTCGCTCAGCCAGTACGTCATCAAGAAGGTCGCTGTTCACTCTGGGGGCCGCCACACGATGGCGCTCACAGTCGACGGAAAGGTCTTCTCCTGGGGCGAAGGGGATGATGGCAAACTAGGACATTTTAGCAGAATGTAAGACTAATCTCTTATGTAATAGGAGGATTATATGTTATAAAGCAGTGGGATTTAGCTTGAGATATATCATGACTCAAATGTGATTTTTAGTTTCCAGATATTTGATCAATCAAACTTTTTTAACATCCAAAAACAAGATAATGTCCTGATATACTAATGAAAGTATAAAAAAGTATATGAATATGATACTAAGCTCTTGTAAGTTATTATTATGAAATTTTGTGTGCCGAACCATCAGTTGGTAATTAATTTTAAAAATTATGAAAAATTAAAAAAGAATATTTTTTTTGCCTATTTCTTACAAGACTACGGTAAAAACTATGTGGTTAGAAGCTTGCAGTGTAAGACAATAAGAGTACCAAAAATCAGAAATTAGTGATTGTGTTTATTCTTTCAGGAACTGTGATAAACCGCGTTTGATTGAAGCATTGAGATCTAAGCGTGTTCGCGATATTGCGTGTGGCAGTTCCCACAGTGCAGCTATCATATCTAATGGAGACCTGTACGTGTGGGGCCTGGGAGAGTACGGCAGACTGGGACATGGTGATAATACAACACAGCTCAGACCAAAACAGGTAACGTTATAGAATTATCCCCTTGATACATGTTATTATTGCAATACATTTCTGTTCGGTTTAATAAAACAAATATGACATCCTTTTGGGGTGGCTAACATGATTGTCTATCCCTCGTGAGCATTGCCACCCTTGGGCAATGCTCACCCGGGGTAGACAATCATGTTAGCCACCCCACAGGGATGTCATATGTGTATATTGTTATGGTTGAGTTCAGAAAGGCGTAGATCAAAAATTGAATCTTTCTGCACCCAACCTTAGAGGGTAAGGCAACCCATCAAGACATGTCATAAGCTACTCCTATCATATTCTTAGCCAGCAGGGCATCTAGGCATCATTTAGACACCCTAACCTCCACAAATCACCCTTTAGGACACTCAAATGTTTTGGTGAGGAATTTCTTAAAATGTCACTCTCAAGCATAAAATTACTTTTTTTCATCTTTATATAATTCCCATGGCATTGTTTGTGGACATAGTGCCTTATCTCAACAAGTAAACATATGTTTATGATTCTAATCTAAGTATGTATGGGTCTCCTTGAAAAAAAAGATGCCTAAAAATGTTATACTTGCCAATTTTTGGCACCCAGTTTCTAAATCCTGGCTAAAACCATTATGCCTATATCTTGCTCGATAAAGTTTTTGCTGAATAGAGTTGAAATCAATCTGAACATTTTGCTTCTTTTTTTTTTTTTTAGATCAAGGCTCTGGCCGGGCAGCGTGTTGTCCAGGTGGCGCTGGGGAGCAGGGACGCACAGACGCTGGCACTCACGGACGAGGGCAAGGTCTACTCGTGGGGGGACGGGGATTTCGGGAAGCTGGGCCGCGGAGGCAGCGAGGGGTGCAGTATACCGCACCCTGTAGAGAGACTGGACGGACTAGGCGTCTGCCAGATTGAATGTGGAGCTCAATTCTCATTGGCTCTTACAAAAACTGGACAAGTATGGACATGGTAAGTCATACATTTTTATATCTAAATTCTTACCTGCTCACATTGGAAGCTATCTCCAGGGCTTGCTCTGGTCACCCAAAAGGTAGGCTCTCATTTGGCAGTCTCTCCCTATGGAAGATCCTTGCGATGATCATAGCGGAGGGTCTACTAAATGTAGCCTCCAAAATTAAAAATAGACCGTGGTTTGTGTGATCCCCGCTAGGGGCCGCACTGATACCGGTCATGACGTCACGGTTGGCGCATGCGCCTTCATCCTCTTCTCTTTTGGGCGCCATTGCTCTGCCAATCGGTTTTTGAAAGCTCTCGGAAGTTTTACGCTCGTTTATGCTTAAACTCGAGCCTACAGTACAGACGTACAAGCGAGTATAACAGTGAGACCATTATACATCGCTGGGACAGGTAACTTGTCGGTATCTCTGTGTTTTCCCTGTATTATTGTCTTGTTTCCATCTGACCTTCGACGATGTCGTCGGCCAGCGTGTATAGCGTCGGTCCCGCGGCGGGACGACCTTCTTCTCAGATTCGGTGTGGGGCTTCGCCCTGCCCGAATTTCACCACTCGCCCTGCTCCTGACGTACCCTGGATCGCGCACGGGTGCTGCTCTCGGCACACCCGTTGTGACAGGAATCATACCTGCACTGTGTGCGAATCCTGGACGGAGGAGACCTGGGTAGGATTCGATTCTTGGATGACCAAGAGAATCCAACGGTCTGAGAGGGATGCGGCCTATCGGGCCCGCAAAACTAAAGCACGCAGAGAACGTTCTCGTTCTCCGCGCTCTGACAAACCTTCAGGTTTGCCATTAGAGCGTGGTCGAGCTAGGACTCGACGTACCGCACCTGCGGTAACTCCCGCAGCTGCGGGAAGTGCGGTAAATACCGCAATCGCGGGAAATGCGGTAAATACCGCAACTGCGGTAAATACCGCAAATGCGGGAGATGCGGGAAATCCCGCAATCGCGGTAACTTCTGCGGTAACCTCCGCAACTGCGGTGACTTCCGCAACCCCGGTGTCAGCCTCTTCTACCGCATCTGCGGGGAAGAGATCTGGGGGAAAATCTCTCACTCCTGAACACAGGAGGAGATCTCCAAGGAAGGCCGTGCCTTCAACTCGTCTTCGTGACGAGTCACCTCCAACGAAGAAGCCCCGCAGGGCTGCTGCTCCTAGCAGAAAAAAGGGGGGGGCCACAAAGAGTGGTGCCTCAGAGGGGTCTTCTGGCCCCACTACTAGGAGCAGCACCCGGAGGACTGCTTCGGCAGCTGCTGCTACATCTGCGGTGATCACCGCACCTGCGGTAACTCCCGCAGTAGCAGTGTCTCCATCAGTTGGGCGTACTCCAACAAAGGCTGCCTTGAAGTCATATGACGCAGCCCAGGTGGGAGTCGCCTCTCCGATGAGAGACCCCTTGTTCCCCGAACTCGAAGCGGATCCACTGGGGGGTGACCCCTATGTGGACCTGTTCGGAGAGGACTCTGAAGGGGATGACATTCCCTGTGGTCAGCAAGAAAACTTGGAAAAATTGTTTGAGCTGGCAGGGCGTTTAAGCTCTCAGGGTCATGGCCTGGTGGAAGAGGACCTGTTGCCCCCCCCAGTCCTGACTCTGGCTAATCAGCCACAACCACAGCCGACACCGAATGTGCCTCCGGTGTTCGACATAGCGACGTTAGTGGCGGCCCTGAAGGAGGCAAATCCTCCTCCTCCGCCTCAGCAGCCAGATATGACACAGTCAATCTTGGCGATCACTCAGTCGCTTGTGGCAATTTCTCAGAAGCTGGATAAACCAGCTGCCCCTGAGAAGAGACCAAGATCTCCCTCTTTGTCTCCATCGAGGTGCTCACCTCCTCCGTCCAAGAGACCTCACCGCCGTGAGGCCTCTCCCTCGCCTACCAGGACGAGGTCCGGCCGGTCGTCACCGGCATCTTTGTCTCCCGGTCAGTTCTCCGACCAATCGGATGATGAGGAAGACGATCACTTAGATGATCAAGTGGAGGAGGTCTTCGACCCCTGTGGTCTTCCGCCTGTAGAGGCGTGGTCTGAGCTCGATCGAGAGCTCTTGGGCGCAGCTTCCGACAAGCCTGCGGAACCTGTGGCTCCCCCTGAGGTGCCTCCGCCACTTCAGACAGCCGCGACGGCCTCCACGTCCACCGCTCCGGTGACGTCGGTTTACGCAAGGCTGGGTCCGCCTAGGGATGGGAGTGGAGATCACACGATCCCACCACACCCTGACCTTACTAGGTCGTGGCGTGAATCCTGGGAGGCGCAGGATTTTAAATTTTCTCGCCCTCTGGAGTTCGTACCCGTTCTCCATGCACTTGCGAAGGTGCTAAAGTTCTCCTCACCACCATCCGCTTCTCCTCCCCCGGAGGAGTCGGAGTTCAGTGTCTTTGCCACACCGACCTCACGTGCGGTGGAGGCACCAGCGCTATGGGCCCGTGACCGGGTCTCTAAAATAGCGTGTACTGTCGACGACAGACGGGTGGTGAAGGAGGCCGGGTCCTTCGGGGACTCTACCCTCGCGCGCTTCTTCCCTCTTGTGGAAGAGGACGAGACCTTGCTTAAGGTCCTCGAAGTGGACGCCGAGGTGACAGAGTACATGCGATCCACCTACAAGTTGGATTGGGATCCGGCGAAGCCCTTTGGACCGAAAGGACCACATCCGGTGACCAAAGAGGCGGAGAGATTCGCAAAGCAAGTCGAATCGACTTCATCTCTCCTCGCGCGCCTCTCTATATATTTGCAGCGAACTCAAGGGTTCATTTCTGCAACTATAGTAAGTAGAGAGAAAGAGCGCGCTGCTCTCCTCGCGGGGTTGACGCCACCACCTATGCCAGAATGTATGGTGGATGAGACACTGGCCGGGGCCGTGTCTCTGGCCAACTATTTAACCGCAGCTATAGGACGCATCTCCACACGCCAGAAGTTGGAGGCGGGTTTTGACCGTCGCATCCGATTCTTATCGGCAGCTCTGGCGGAGAACAAGAAAGTCGTGCCCACGATGGCCAGACTGCGTCTCAGAGAGCTTCCCCTGACAAAGGGTCTTATGTTTGCGGGCCAATGGACCCAAACAGTAGAGTCGACCACCAAGACCCAACTCTTGAGTGTGTCACAGGCTCAGTTAGCCCGTGACCAGCCCTCGACCTCGAAGCAATCGGGGGATCGTTTTCGGATCCCCTTCAAAAAAGGCAGAGGTTCGGGCGGCAAGCACAACAAGAAGGGTAAAAAAGGTGGTGGAGGCTCGAACTCCTCCTCGTCCGAAGGCGGTGGAGGTAGAGGTGCCGGTAGAGGCCGTGGTAGGGGTCGAGGTGGAGGCGCCAAAAAGGACGCTTACTCCACCTATAACACCCCAAAACCAGCCCCCAAAGCTGATGCAGAATGATCAGCTTTGTCCGGTGGGGGGGCGATTAAGAGCGTTCGCCCACCTGTGGCCCCTGGTTACGTCGGACCAGTTTGTACTGCAGACTGTAACCAAGGGCTACAGGATAGAGTTCACGGGGAACCCCCCCAAGAACAAAGGAGCCCCGCTGCACCCCGATTCCTCGGAATCAGGCGCGACGTCAGGACCTCGAAACGAGGCCTGGAGTCCATGCTCGAGAAACGGGCGATCAGGGAGATTCCCTTCCACACGGACATCCCGGGGTTTTACTCCCCTATCTTTCTGGTGGCCAAGGAGTCGGGCGGTTGGCGCCCGATCCTCAATTTAAAGGCGTTCAACAAATTCGTAAAGCCCCTATCCTTTCGGATGGAGACGCTATGAACAGTGATGGACTGCCTGGGAGAGGCTCACCAGCAGAGGCTAAAGACCTCAGAGCATTTGAGGGACTCCTCAATGTCAGAGACGTGGGCAGTCTCTATAGATTTAAGAGACGCCTACTTTCACGTCCCCGTAGCTCCCGAACACACACGGTTCCTCCGCTTTGCCTACGGTGGCAGGGCGTACGAATTCCTGGTGCTCCCGTTCGGGCTCTCAACAGCACCTCGGGTGTTCACGAGGATTGTGCGAACCATCGAGGCGTTCCTCAAGATACAGGGTGTAGACATGCACCAGTATCTAGACGACTGGCTTCTGAAGAACCAGTCAAGGTCGCTTGTGGAACGTCAACGCGACCTCACACTGTTCTGGGTGACAAAACTGGGCTTCCTCGTAAACGAAGGAAAGTCCCAGTTGATACCCACACAGTTCCCAGCATTCCTGGGATCGACCCTCGACCTCATCAACATGCTCGTTTTCCCGAGCGAGAAGAGGGTCATCAGAGCGTCGCGACTGGCATCCTCGCTCCTAGCACGGAGCCCTCAGCCAGCGAAAACTTGGCAGAAGCTCTTAGGACATCTGTCCAGTCTGCGCGAGTTAGTCCCCATGGCGGTGACGCATACTCGTCTGATCCAACTTATGCTCCACAGTCAGTGGACGCAAGTCTCGGACAGCCCATATCTCCGGATATACCCCGACCACGAATCGCTCAGAGAGCTGGAGTGGTGGGCATCGCGGGCCAACCTGACGGTGGGCCGGCCGTTTCTCAGGCCAGATCCGACTATGACGATAGTCACGGATGCCTCCATGGAGGGCTGGGGAGGTCACCTAGGAGACTGGGTGATCTCAGGTCAGTGGTCGCGGGCTTGGGCCAAGCACCACATCAACTGGCTCGAACTGCAGGCAGTATGGCTGACTCTGCAGCATTTTCTGCCTCAGGTACGGGACACTGCTGTGGATGTCCTTACGGACAATACCACTACAGTGGCCTACATCAACAAGGAGGGTGGAACTCAGTCCCCCACCTTGTGCTACCTGGCACTGGACCTGTGGGCCTGGTGCAGGCAACACGGGATCTACCTGGTTGCCAACCACATATCGGGAGTCAGGAACGTCCTGGCGGACGCCCTGTCCAGGGGGAAACACAACCACCCCACGGAGTGGTCCCTCCACAAGACAGTGGTTCGGCTCATATTCGAGCATTGGCCGACTCCCCATGTGGATCTCTTCGCGTCAGAGAAGAACCACAAACTTCCAGTGTTCTTCTCAGTGCGCCCCTCTCAGACGTCGAGCGGAATAAACGCTCTGACGCAGAATTGGGAGAGTCTGTACGGGTACGCGTACCCGCCAACCAACCTCATCCCGAGGGTATTGAGGAAACTGAGGCTGCAGTGGTCAGCCCGGATCCTCCTAGTAGCCCCGTTCTGGCCCAGCCAGCCGTGGTTCCGTCAGCTGACCAGCATGCTGGCAGACCTTCCGCGAGTGATCACACCCAAGGACAACCTCCTGAAGAACTCGGTCACGGGGATGTTTTACCCCAAACCGGACAGAATGAGACTGGCTGTATGGCCGCTGTCCGCAAATCCTTCGTTGACCGAGGCTTTTCGCAGGGAGTTGCAGAGACGGCAGCCAGGGCCAGGCGAGAATCAACTTGCCGGCTTTATGATTCCCGTCTTCTCCACTACCGACGATGGTGTGTGGAGCGAGGTGTGGGTCCCGCTGAGGCCCCTGTAGCGGAAGTCGCGGAATTCCTGAATGGCCTGCGGACGGTGAAGCATAAGGGGAAGCCCTTAGCTCCGTCAACCATTGCAGGATACAAATCTGCTATCGCAGCCATTCATAGAGGTTTTCCGGATGGGACAACTGTGTCGTCCAACACGGATTTGTCGACCCTTATTAAGGGTTTGTTTGTGGTTTCCGCCAGACCAAGGACGCTCAATGAGACTTGGGATCTCCCGACGGTACTCAAGTACCTAGCGGGCCCTCCCTTTGAGCCGATTCACACGGCACCATTGAGGTCGGTGGCGGTCAAGACAGCTTTCCTACTGCAGCTGGCTTCGGCCAGGCGAGGAAGCTGGGTCCATTCCTGCAGGATAGACGCATGTCATCTGCGGTGGGAAAATGGAGGAGTCCGCCTTCTCCCATCCCTCCTATTGGACAAAAACCAGTCGGTCTCGTTTACTCCTAGTGAGGTGTTTCTCCTCAGCCTAAAGGAGTTCTCGCCAGACGACAAAGTACATTGCCCTGTCCGGGCCCTGAAATGGTACTTGGAATTAACCAAGCCCTTGCGAGGGGATGAAAAAGCCCTTTTCATTCGGTCAAGGGAGCCTTATACTAAGGCTACCAAGAGTACAGTCGCTGGTTGGGTCAAAGAGGCCATAGCGGGGGCGTTTTCGCACCTTCCTAAGGAACGGAGGCAACGCATGGGCATTAGAGCCCACGACACCAGAGGGGTCGCAACTACTTGGGCTACAATGGCCGGAGTGCCATTTGAAGCTATTATGGATGCCGCAGCCTGGAGCCGGCCGCAAACTTTTGCGCAGTTCTATCTTAAAGATCTTCCTGCAACAAAAGGCAGGTTTAGTAGAGCAGTGCTGGTCACGGCTGGCACAGCTTCTAGGAAATAGAACTGATCCTTCCACAGCTTTTTCTTGGCGGTGGTACTCTGCTTCCAATGTGAGCAGGTAAGAATTTAGATATAAAACAGGAAATTAGAAGTAATTTCTTTTTTATAATAAATACTTACCTGCGATCATTGCCCACCCTTCTGTATCCTCCCCTAGAATCCGTTCTTCCATGATGGTATTTAACGCCAAAAATGAGAAGAGGATGAAGGCGCATGCGCCAACCGTGACGTCATGACCGGTATCAGTGCGGCCCCTAGCGGGGATCACACAAACCACGGTCTATTTTTAATTTTGGAGGCTACATTTAGTAGACCCTCCGCTATGATCATCGCAAGGTTACATAGGGAGAGACTGCCAAATGAGAGCCTACCTTTTGGGTGACCAGAGCAAGCCCTGGAGATAGCTTCCAATGATCGCAGGTAAGTATTTATTATAAAAAAGAAATTACTTCTAATTTCCTGAATTAAAGTATACCTCAGCGCTGTATAAAGGTTATCCATTTGTTTATTTACAGTCAAACCTGTCATAGAAACCTTCACTAACCGATGATATAATGTATATTTATGGGAAAATTTATGGGAAAGCTTTTGAATAAGCTTTATTGACAGGTTGTCTCTCTTAAAAGGTGCTTTGAGCAGGTTGGATTGTCTTTGAAAAAAAAAAATTCTGATTAAATATGATGTAGTTAATTGGTAAATTGGTATGGATAGTATATAGTTTGTTTTTGTTGTTTTTCCAGGGGTAAAGGGGACTATTTCCGCCTGGGTCATGGCAGTGATGCTCATGTCAGGAAGCCTCAGATGGTGGAGGGTCTGAAAGGCAAGAAGATCATCCACGTGGCAGTGGGAGCACTCCATTGTTTAGCTGTAGCAGACAATGGACAGGTATGTACTTTCCCTCCCTCCCTCCCTCCCTCTCTCTGTCTCTGTCTCTCTCTCTCTCTCTCTCTCTGTCTCTCTCTCTCTCTCTCTCTCTCTCTCTCTCTCTCTCTCTCTCTCTCTCTCTCTCTCTCTCTCTCTCTCTCTCTCTCTCTCTCTCTCTCGCTCTCCCCCTCTCTCTCTCTCTCTCTCACCCTTCTAAGTTTACTTCTCTTTAAGGATTTGAATAAACCTAATCATAGTAGGGCTCAGTAGAATGTGTTGTTTCCTTATTTATGGTTAACCTTTTTCTGGGATATGACTAAAACAACCCTTGTAGGGTAATGATACACTGACAGTAAGAAATATCTGGATTGTGTTACTTAAATTCTGTGTTTTCTCTATTACGTCTAGGTGTTTTCCTGGGGTGACAATGACCACGGCCAGCAGGGCAATGGTACGACCACAGTAAACAGGAAGCCGGCGTTGTCCCACGGTCTTGAGGGCTACACCATAACGCGTGTAGCGTGTGGATCGTCTCACAGTATCTGCTGGTCCACCACGGACCTCTCCACGCCCAGCTCACATGAACCTGTTCTCTTCTCCTCCTCTAGAGATCCACTGGGGGCCTCCATGCTAGGTAATGACTGAAGTGATTTTCATCTCGAGTGCATGTACGGTCCTAGCTTCTTTCTTCCCGGAACAAAATTATGGCTAAAAACTACTGCATAACTGGTATATTTTACATTCATCTAATTTTCGCTATTTTCGTGCTCCCCAAATAAAAATCCAGCTTCGTATCTGGATTAGTGTGAGTGCTTGAATGTGCAAATTTGAAGTAGCACAAATACCTTCCAACAGGACTGTAAAGCAAAATCTTTAGCACTCCAAATTAAAGCTGTATACAGTATCAATGTCTATCTTTCTGGTTTATGCAGGAAAAAGAAGCCAAATCAAATATTCTTTTGTAACGTTTTATTTGTAAATGAGATGCCAAATGTGCACGTGAAATATCTTAATTATTTTTACAGAGAAAGGTTGTGATATATGAAAAGCATGGTTAAACTATATTTTGTTGTTTTGGTGCTGCAGGTATGTGTGAGCCAGCAGTGGATGAGAGCAGTGGGGCAGCAGCAGGAGGAACAGGAGGTCCTATCGTCAAAACCAACCGCCCCTCGCTCGCCAAGATCGTCCTCTCCCTGGACAGCAACGCTGCCAAACAACAGGCACTCAACCACATACTCACAACACTGCAGATCATATACGCTAGGTACGCTCCCCTCCTCCTTACTTACTACTTTTCCTCTAACCCATATTCTTAACTTCATTTTCTACCAAGTACTCATCATTTAGTATTTATACTACTGGTGGCTAATTTTGCCAATACAAAATATTAGATGCATTTTATGTATATTTTAGTTAGGTAATATGACCAAATTTATGGTTACATTTTGAGTTGGTATTGTTAACCGTTATGCTGGTGGTGGCTAATATTGCCAATGCAAAATGATGCAAAATACCTGAAAAATGACTATAACCTTGTCACATGGGTATTCATTTGAGATTGCTCAGTGAGAGCTATGTAATAATACCAACATGACCAGGTTTAGACGGTTTTCGAAAATCTTCAGTCCATGTGATGGTTTTACTATTGTGATTTTTTTCCTTTCTTAACATTTGTTATGGGAATTTAGTACATCATATTTAATTCTATAAAGAATTAAAAATTTGACTTATTTAAAGGTTGCCAGTATTTACCATCAAAAAATGAAAATGATTGTGTAATGAAAATCAATTACTCAATTTATTGATTACTGTAGAATACAAAATTAATCCGAGGTGCAAATTAACCAAATTTGGGATTTTGGTTAATATTCTAATGACAGGAATAATACTCTCAATGTATGGTACAATGTTTCCGACTTTCATTATACCAAACTCACCCCACTCAGAAAGGTTTGGCAGAATTAACCACTCAGATTAACTTCCTATTCTACAGTAATTCATTTATAAATTTTCTGCTGATTTAGGGATGCTGTTGTTGGCTCTCTCATGAATGAGTCTGAGCTCTCCAGCGTGACAGAGAATAACCTGGCCACCGTCACTCCGGCGAGTATATCTCCCCTGGCCACGACGCCCACCGAGAGTCCTCGGCCAGAGACTGCCAGCAGTGCCGCCGCCCTGGTGGAGCTGGCAGACATCAACCCTCTAGTACCTGCCAGTCTCTCAGCAAGCATGCATTCTGAGGTAAGTTTGGCGTCAGTATTTCATATCAGGGTTCTCTTCATATTATTGTCTGGATCTTTGTTACTTCTGGCAATAATTTGCGGATCAAAATGATGAGTAATTTGCCATTGACTGGTTTTCTCAATCACTTACAACATGATTTAGCCTTGATATGGCAGAAAAAAGTGAAGATAATGGAAATTCCAAATTCAGCTTTGATAGGTGTAACAATAAACTTGTTCTTGTATTGCAGATGGCGAGCAGTGGCCACCACTTACAACATAATTTAGACTTGATATGGCAGAAAAAAGTGAAGATAATGGAAATTCCAAGTTCAGCTTTGATAGGTGTAACAATTAACTTGTTCTTGTATTGCAGATGGCGAGCAGTGGCCACCACTTACAACATAATTTAGACTTGATATGGCAGAAAAAAGTGAAGATAAGGGAAATTCCAAATTCAGCTTTGATAGGTGTAACAATAAGCCTGTACTTGTATTGCAGATGGCAAGCAGTGGCCATGAACTGCTGCACTCGTTCCCCAGCCTCCACAGCCTGGCGAAGGTTTCCCCGGCGACCAGCATCATCGCGGAGACCATCACCACGGCAGAGCAGGTGACGAGCCAGACGGAAGCCGAGCTCAGCACGCTACTCTCCGACCTGGATGACTTCAGCAAGAAACTGACGGCCGACGACGCCCGCGTGCTGGTGGACCTGCTCAAGCTGGCCGTGGCCAAGAGAGCCGGCGAGAAGGGCAAGGAGGCTCTCTCCTGTGTGTTGACTGCCTTAGGAAAGGCTTATCCTCAGGTAAGAGAACACAGTGGCACATTACAGGTTAGCGTAGCATTAGGCCAGTTTTTCATAATAGTATCATAATGGCTTTATCATTATAAAGCCCTCGGCACACCTTATCTCGCCTCAGTGTGAAGTCACTAGGAGACAGACAAATGAGGGCTCTCGTATTTGTTTACATTATAGAGGAAGTTGCTCACACACGTGCACAGAGTGATTCTCAACAACACCTGTGTTAGGAGTCGTGCCGAGGCTGTTTAGCCAGATCTGCTGGTTGGTTATCTGGTGATCAACATTCGTGAGTATTATTATTATGTTGTTGATACTTCCTCGTGGCAAGTCTAATCCTAGTTCATTTATTTCCCTGTAGGTGGCAGAGATGTTGCTTGAGCTCTGCGTAACAGAACTGGAAGATGTTGCGTCCGACACAGAATCCGGTCGCAACTCGGCCCAGCCTGTGGTACAGGAGAGTCCCCATCCGTACACAGACGACACCTCTCTCACGGGTCACGTGAGAATCAACGGAGCAGAGGGCCTGCGCATAGAGTTTGATCGGCAGTGCTCCACAGAGAGGCGTCATGACCCACTCACCATTATGGATGGTTCTGGCAGGACTCTCTCTATCAGATCAGGTATACAGTAAATTTTTAGAAATATAGACCAGCCTTGGACTTTGGACCACTATACTTATTTTGCAGAATAATTATTATTGGTATATATGGACCACCCTTGATCTATTGCGGGTAGCTATTTCACAAAGTAACAGACAACTATTACTCTGCTTTATCAGTATTTTCATAAAACATGTCCCACCCTGAACCCATAAACATTGTAATTATTAAAAAGTGTCCCAAATTATCGAGAATTTAGAGTTACCTAGTTTGTGACTTCATCCGAAAGGATACAATAGAGGGTGTATTAATTACCTTTTATCTTACAAAACTTGACCCTTATGCTGCTGGTGGCTAATTAGGTCAATGCAAAATTATGCAAAATCTGAAAAATGACTGAAACCCTGGCACATGGGTACTCGTCTGAGAGTATTCAGCGAGAACCATTCCATGAATACCAACATGACAGGGTTTAGATGGTTTTTAGAAATCTTTGCATTCTTGTGCTATAGACAAAAGTAACCTCAGCATTGGAAGGGTTAATCTAGACATTCTAATAAATCAGGTATGGTGTGAAATATTGAAATATATATTTGATATATCTTAAAATTCACTCAATTTGTAGATTTATATTGTGTATGTATAACTATATGTATGTTTGATCGTAGGTCGTGAGTGGTCTGATTGGTCTCAGGAGCTACGTATCAGCGGTGACGAACTAAAGTGGAAGTTCACCAGCGATGGCTCTGTGAACGGCTGGGGATGGCGCTTCACTGTCTATCCCATAATGCCTGCAGCGGCGCCCATGGACATGCTCTCTGACCGCACAGTGCTCTCAAGACCCTCAATCGATCTCGTCACGTGTCTGCTGGACTTCAAGCTGGAGACGTCCTCAGACCGTAACATAGTCCCACGTCTGGCCGCAGCGCTGGCAGCGTGTGCTCAGCTCAGCTCGCTAGGTAAGTGCATCTAGTCAAAGAATCTGGTTGCAGCAGCTGTATCTAAACATCTCATGCCAGTAGCAATCATAAAGTGCATTTGTAGCAATTTGTGGGAAATTTTTAATGTCTAATCAGTGCAGATCTTTCAGAGACAGACCCCTCAAATCTCACTTTTTCAGTCTTAGTCTTATGTAAAATCACATGTCGATTACCGAATAGGCACCAGCAGATCTCGTTCGACTGCCTCAGCACAAAATCATAGCCCACAACCACTAAAGAGGTGCTTTCTGCGCATGTGTATGAGCAACTTACTCTATAATGTTAACAAATGTGAGAGCCCTCATTGGTATTTGTCTCCTAGTGAGGTCACGCTGACATGCAATTTGGTGAGCTTTGTTATGTCCAGGGCTTTATAATGTGTCCTATTTTAATTGGTCTGTGGCAACAAATCAATGTTCTATTCATCTATGATCTAGTCAAAGAATTAGGTTGCAGCAACTTTATCTAAACATCTAATGCCAGTAGCACAAATAAACAGTACTATTTTTTTTCACCACATTTATCTTCATGCATGTTCACACATAGAGGATATCCAAATCGAAGGCATCTAATGAATGCATTGATTTATTAGGAATGCATGGGATAGAATAGTTATGACCATATTGGGTGGTGTTTACATTTGTTTACATGTATATATTAGGAATGCATGAGACTGGAGAGTTTCTTTGTAATGCATAAAGAAATGTGGGCACTACAGAAGCTGTATATATACCATAAAAAGTAAATATTGAAAATGAGTGATCCATCATAAGGTGTTATGTACATTTGTCCCTTGCAGGAGCTGAGCAGAGGATGTGGGCACTACAGAAGCTGCGTATGCTGATGACCACACACTTCGGTCCCTCGATCAACGTCAACGCCCTACTGGCCAGTCCCACCGTCGAGACGCCTGACCTCGACCCACCCAGAATATTCTCCATGGTATGTCGTTATCTTATCTAAACCACCCATACACATGCTCTGATGTGGAATCTTAGCCAAGATTTTGAAACTGGATTGCCAAAATTGTCAATTGTAATTTTTGGGGCATCCTTATTTTTCAAAGTAGACCACAATATATTCAAATAACAAGTATAAACATGCATTTCCTTATTCAAATAAGGCATTATTTCTGTATACACTGTCATGGGATTTATATTGGGGTTCAAAGAATTACATTATGTGTTTGAAAAATGACATTTTAAGAAATTACTCTAAAAAAGATTTGGGTGTCCTGAGGGGCAATTTTTGAGGGTGTGGTTGTCTACCCTGCTGGCTAAGACGATAGTCTGATGCATGGAAGATATTGGTAGCAAAATGATATCTTTTAGAAATATTTGGCTGAAAGCTGTTGTTCCTGTTAGGTTTAACAATTCTTATTAATCATTTTTTTGCTTCAAAACTCTATGCATGAGTCATGTTATATTTGAAAGTTATGCGTTATATTTAAAGGTATCAGACTATTCGAGCATTTTAGGGAAATAACTTATTTAAGTCTTGTTATGTGCATTCCATTCCTTACAAGCACAAATAAAAGAAATTTTATTATGACAAAAACTATGTTCTTGGACTTGCTCCCTAGCATTCTATCAAAAGGTTGACATTTCCTTTGTTTCCCGAGATGAGATTATTTTAGGTACTTATTTATTATTTCTACTTGTTACGTCTATATCCCAAGTAGAAGTGGCATAATTGTACTGAGACTATGGTTGTTCTGCTTGTAGTCTCTGAGTGGCACAGCCCTAGCGTCGCTGGTGAAGGGCTTACCTGAAGCTCTACAGAGACAGTATGAGTATGAGGATCCTATTGTTCGCAGTGGAAAACACCTAATGCATAGCTCATTCTTCAAGGTAAGTTATCACGCCTTCATAAGAGGCCCTTGTCTTGCCTTACATACTTACTGTATATGGATATTTTGAGTATATGGCATACATTATGTAGATGCATCTGATCATTCAATTACACATAATTGAAATTAACATACTGCTTTATACTTCATTGGAAGTAACTATCTTGTATTTATCGATTTTTCAATATGTGCAGCTGTGCTATTATAAACTGATTTACTTAATACACTTATTCATTAAGTGATACCTTTATTTATTCATTCATTTATTCATCTATTCATTCATTTATTTTTCCATCCATTCATGCAATAATGCATTCATTCTTTTACCCTTCCTTTTTTTCATTGATATAGTATTCATTCATCTTTCATTTATTTATTTATTCATTCATTCATTCATTCATTCATCCATCCATGCAATTATTTATCCATTTAATTATTTCATAATCATTTAATTCCTTACTCTCTCCACTAGGTGTTGGTTGCCCTGGCGTGTGACCTAGGTCTGGACTCATTACCGTACTGCCTTGAAGCCCACAAGTGGGCGTGGTTCCGGCGTTACTGCATGGCGGCCCGCGTGGCCCAGGCCCTGGAGAAGCGCACGCCCCTCCCGGTGGCCTTCTGCGAGGAGGTGATGAAGAAAGTACAGGAGATCTCCGCGGATGGAGAGCCTGTCACGCGGGATCATGAGAACCACGCAGCCTTCACAAAGGAATGTGATGAACAGTTGTTACTCTGGCTGAACAGGTAAGTCATGGCCTTTCCCGAACAGTGGGGTGATCAACCAGAACAGCTACTAGAGACCTCTAACAAGAGTATTACAAGCTCATTGTTTCTGTCCCTTATTTGGCGGCAGTGTAACCATTTGCTATTGCTAGCTCAGGGCTGGTATGAGGGTTGGTTACAAATAAGGGTAAGATGACCAATCCATGTCATAAGGACATGTGTTATTATAGAGTGAGAATCGATATCTTAGGGGTTGGTTACAGAAAAAGGGTTTGAGGGGAAGTTAATGTAAACTGGGAAAGGAAAATGTCAAATACAAAGGCATCTTCTAACTGAAAACTGTTCATTTAATCTAAGAAAATGCACAAGAGCCCTTGCAGCTGGTGTTTACTTTGTAAAATTATTAATGACATGAAATAAAGATTATTTATCGATCTATCTATCTATCCATAGATGGTATACAGTTGGGTTGATGTTTTTCAGGCGGCCAGATGACTGGACGTTATCATGGGGCGGCAGTGGTCAGATCTGGGGCTGGGGTCACAACCACAGAGGTCAGCTGGGAGGTGTAGAGGGCGCCAAGGTCAAACTGCCCGTCAGCTGCGAGCCGCTGGCCGGACTCAGACCGGTGCAGCTGATTGGTGGAGAGCAAACTCTATTTGCAGTCACAGGCGATGGCAAGGTAAGTCACTTCATTGTATCTGCTCTCACATTAGCCTGGTTCTCAGGCTGACTTAGGTTTAATGTTATGCCAACACTGCTACTGGGTTGGTGTGATGTCTCTCTCAACCTATAGATGGCAGCACAGTTTTCAGAAGTTGCTGTTTGAAAGTCATTGTGATACATATGACAGCTCAAGTGTGTCAGCCTTGAGGATTTATTCAGAACTAAACCTGGAGTGAAATCAACTCAGGTGAGATCCATGAAAGAGCCAGATAACACAGACATGTAGCAAGTCGACCGTCACATGATTGTATCTGTATTTAGTTGACAATAGGATAAACATAGTTTAAGATGTGCCATATTGATTATTGTTATTCTTTTTAGTGCCTGCCTTGTATTATAAGGTGTAAATAGCATTTGGTTGACAATAGGATAAACATAGCTTAAGATATATGCCATATTGATTACTATTATTATTCTTTGTACATGCCTGCTTTACAGGTCTACGCGACAGGGTATGGCGCAGGAGGGCGCCTAGGTATCGGAGGAACAGACTCTGTGGCGGCACCCACGCTCCTGGAGTCTATCCAGCATGTGTTCATCAAGAAGGTGGCTGTCAACTCGGGAGGCAAGCATTGTCTGGCGCTGTCCGCGGAGGGCGAGGTCTACTCCTGGGGAGAGGCCGAGGACGGAAAACTCGGACACGGAAACAGAAGGTAGAAATTGATTCTAATTTTTGTTAGGGTATCTTTTTTGGTAAATTTTTCAGGGAGAAATGATAATTGGAATGCAGCCAACATTATTTCTCATTATTTGATTTGGCATAATTTACATAAGACTTTAGAAAAAGATGATATCTCAAAAAGTTTTAGTTACTTACATTTTAGTCCATCGGGGCTTTCAGACTCAATGCTATATAGATTATCTGGCCTCTCTTGACACTAGTAGGTAAAGAAAATGTTTGATCAATATGAATTAACAAGATAAATAGCAATATTCCTGTGAGCTATTATTTTGAAATAATTCGGGGATATTCGGGGGATTATATGTTGTAAATAAAATAAATTCTTTTATAGTATTGTGATAGTATGCACTGAGGGGCCTAAAGGCCTAAGTGAGAGACCACAGGACTTCAGGTTGACTAATGTAATCAATGTCCACTATTTGTGCTGTTCAGCCCGTGTGATCGGCCTCGCGTGGTGGAATCTCTGCGAGGGAAGGAGGTGACGGACATCGCAGCAGGGGGCGCCCACAGTGCCTGCGTCACCAGCAGTGGGGAGCTCTACACGTGGGGGAAGGGCAGATATGGCCGACTAGGACACGGAGACAGCGAGGACCAATCAAAACCAACACTGGTATGTGTACCCTTTCTTTTAACCATTCAAAACCAACTCTGGTATGTGGACCCTTTCTTTTAACTAATCAAAACCAATTTTGGTATGTACACCTTTCTTTTAACCAATCAAATTTAACTCTTTTATGTGCACCCTTCCTTTTAACCAATTAAAACCAATTTTGGTGTGTACACCTTTCCTTTTAACTATTCAAAACCAATTTCAGTTTGAACACCTTTCCTTTTAACCAATCAAAACTAACTCTGGTATGTACACTTCCTTTTAACTCATTTGCATCTTTTCTGACAACTTTAAACATAACTTGTCGCATATTTTATCAAGTTTTTCACTTTCATCTTTAAGATTTACTGCCATGATGCTTGCCAAGCAGGAAAATAAACAAAGAAATTTGAAAATAAATAAGTTCTTCACTTGTCATCTTTCCGTAGGATTTATAAAAATTATTGCCTAAATATTTCTAGTATTTTTGTGAATCTTTATTTGTATTTTTGTTGTTTGTGCAGGTGGAGGCGCTAAAGGGGTACCGTGTGATTGACGTTGCGTGTGGCAGTGGAGATGCACAGACTCTGTGTATCACAGATGATGACTCTGCATGGTCCTGGGGGGATGGAGACTATGGAAAACTAGGTGAGGAGTTCACTCATATCTTAGATGAAGAGAACATGACTAATTATCATTTGGCCTATAGTGAAGCCCTGGACACATTTAATATCTCCGAATCTTGTGTCAGTGTGACTTCACTAGGAGACAAAGACCAAAGAGTGCTCTCATATTTTTTCACATTATAGAGGAGGTTGCTCATGATTATTTGTGCAGAACGCACCTCTCGTCAAAAATTGGGCTAGGAGTTGTGTCCAGGCTGCCAAGCAAGATCTGCTGGTTGGGTATTGGGCAATCGACAATGGTCGTCATATTTAGAAATATTCAATTTTGATATAATTCAAACAGTTTCATGAAGATTTTTCATAACCCAAATAATGATAATGAAAATGCATGCTCTTTTGTAAAAGTACGGTTTAAAAGATTTATCTCAAAAAGATTTCAGTCATTGTTTAATCTTGTATAAACCAGGAAGTAGGGTATTAGTGAGTTTCAATGAATTTGGCCCTAACAAGAGTACTATTTTGATCAATAACACATATACATTCAAACACATTTTAATTTATTCTTCTAGGGCGTGATGGCCCGACTTTTAGTAAGGGTATGTTTGGCAAAGAAGGAGTACTAGATCTATCTACAGCATATATTTAAAGCAGGAATATTTTCATGCATATTGACATTGATAATTGATAAACATAATTGAATTTATATATATATTATTGAGGGTAAGATGAAGGTGTTTTTTCGCCAGTACTCTGGTTTCCTCCATTACTTAAAACTGGCATTCCATAACATATCTCAAATGGGTTAATATCTTTCTCCCCCGTGCTGTTGCTATTCATAGGATGATCCTTAGAATAGATGATAATTAATTCTGATGTTTTTCCTATCTGTGATAGGTCGTGGAGGCAGTGATGGGTGTAAGGTCCCCATGAAGGTGGACGCCCTGCAAGGCCTGGGTGTGTGTAAGGTGGAATGTGGATCTCAGTTCTCTGTTGCTCTCACCAAGTCAGGAGCTGTCTACACATGGTAAGTATTGATATTCTATTAACCCTTCCAATGCCAAGGCTACTATCGCCCATAGAAAAAGGATGCAAAGATCTTTTAAAACCATCTGAACCCTGTCATTGGTATTCATTGGATAGACCTAGCTGAGTACTTTCAGATGAGTACCCATGTGCCAGGGTTTCGGTTAGTGCATCAGCATCATTTTATATAGGCCAAATTAGCCACCAGCAGCATAAGGGTTCAACCATTCATGCTGCCCAAAACAGCCTGCCAATAGGCAAATTTCACATGTTCTTTTTCATCATTAGCCCAGAAACAGGGATTAATTACTTCTGGGAGTTTCATATTCATTTCAAATCATAATATATCAGTTTGGTTCGAATGTACGTCTTTTAAAAAGTTCTTTATCCCATGTGTCTGAAGTATGTAAAAAAAAGTAGCCAAACCTCTAAAGAATTTTGTTTAAATCTAAATGCTTTTTTGTGTTTCAATGTTTTCCCATTACCACAGGCATCTGAGTAAATTCTCTTTATTATCTTGTGTTTCAGGGGTAAGGGTGACTACCACCATTAAAGTATCTAAGTAAACTCATTGTTTTGCTTTGTTTCAGGGATAAGGGAGTATACCACCAATAAAGTCTCTAAGTAAACTTTTTGTTTTGCTGTGTTTCAGGGGCAAGGGTGACTACCACCGTCTGGGTCATGGTACGGATGACCATGTGCGTCGTCCGAGGAGGGTGTCCGCTCTGCAGGGCAAGAAGGTGGTCAGCATCGCCTGCGGATCCCTGCACTGTGTGGCCTGCACTGACCAGGGTTTGTAACAAGCTTCTTATACTATAAACTTGTGGAATCAGATTTGATATAATTTGACTTCTTTTTTGTAAATACAAATTACCATATTACCAAATTACCATATTCCACATCAATGACCCATGTAACTGGCGAATTAAAGCTACGTTCAGTTGTGAGGTCAGGGACTAAATGCTGGCACTGTACTCCTAGGCAAAACCAGTAGGTGACAATGCTCAGCAGGAAGATGCCAGAGGTGTCACAGATGTTTTTTTCATACCGTCATATAGTAATTGACTTCACATTAAGTATTATACTTGCTATCTGCCTTTCAAAAAGAACTGGTAATCTGCTCTTTATTATGTATTATATTTATTGCTCAAATAAATATGGGAGATATAATGATATTTATTGAAAATGTATTTTACCTTTTAGGTGAAGTTTTTACCTGGGGAGATAATGATGAAGGCCAGCTTGGAGATGGGACCACTAACGCTATCCAGAGACCACGACTCGTGGCAGCTCTACAAGGTAAAAAATGATAATGATATTTATGAGATTCGGTGATCTGTCACGAATACTGTCTACCTAATTGAAGAATATAATTTGTTAAAGCTGTGGAATATATGATTGAAAAAACCTGTCGACCAGTCTTAGATAAAACCAATTTTCAAACCAATTTTCTCAAGTTGGCTACCGAAAAATTGCTGTACTCTAGGAGTGATTTTCTCTATTCCAGGACTTAGCACTTCAGGTCTGTTTTTAGTCAAACTGTCCAATTATATTTTCCAGGGAAGAAGATCAATAGGGTTGCCTGTGGCTCTGCCCACAGTCTGGCCTGGTCCACCAATAAACCTGTCAACGCTGGACGCCTCCCTCTGGACGTCCCCATGGAATACAACCACCTACAGCCCATAGAAATCCACGTGCTGCGGAACCGACTGGTTCTCTTGCATCACTTCTCTGATCTCCTCTGCCCTTCAATACCAATGTTTGACCTTGAGCAGATTATCTCTGACCTTGACAATTCTCAGACGTGCATGGGTCCAGATTCCCTCAGAGGGGTCCTAGTCTCATCAGCAAAGGTGGGTACAAAGCTATAGAACGAACCATATGCTTGTCATATCTCATATTTGATTTGGTTGAACCATTCATTCTTCGAGGTCTACTGTCTGAATCTATGATATCTATGAAAAATAAAGCATGTGCTTACTATTAATTGGATGAGGAGTTGGTGGTTGTGTTCTGATAAACATTTAGCCTTCAAATAGTATTCAACTTATTTTTTGTTCAGAAAGATATCACCTGAATAATGATTTCATACTGCCACCTCCTTCCTCCAATAATTTGTTTATTGACTTCTAAGTCATTGATAAGATGTTCAAGATAGCAACAGACATGATGCGACACCATCTTGTCTTCTCTAGCAAACAACAGAGTGCACACGCATAAGCTGGGCACAAGCTCAGGTTTTATCAAGCTTAGGTCTCTTACATTATTGAGTGTTTGACCCAAGAAAAAAGGTGGAGTCCAATAACTAGTAATGCCTGCCCTGATGGTAGAGTGGTCTAAGGCGTTGCCACTGACAGCTAACTGTCTCTCACCACTGCCTGATTCGAATATAGGCTAGGTTGTGTGAGAAATTTGCCAATGACTTGGGATTAGAACCATGGGATTACCTTCACCAGGTACTCCGGTTTCCTCCACCACTTACAACTGGCTAGTCACAAATTAGCCTCAATTTGGCAGAAAAATTGATGAAATGCAAAATTCTGTGTTCCAGGAAGCAGCATTCAGGAAGGTTGTCCAGGCGACCATGATTCGTGACCGGCAGCACGGCCCTGTTATCGAGATTAACCGTATCCAGGTGAAGCGGTCTCGCAGCAAGGGTGGCCTGGCGGGCCCCGACGGCACCAAGTCAGTGTTCGGCCAGATCTGCGCCAAGATGAGCACCTTCAACGCAGACAGCCTCATGCTGCCGCACAGGATATGGAAGGTCAAATTCATTGGTAATACACATTTATGCTATTTCCTGTTATTATAAAGGAATTATTCAAGCATCAATGCTTATTTCTGTTTTTATAAAGGAATTATTCAACCAACAATGCTATTTTCGATTTTCATCTAAATTATTTAGCCAACAATGCTATTTCCCATGTCTAAAATTATTCAACCAACTATGTTTTTTTCATTTTCGTCTATAATTATTCAAGCGGCAATGCTCTTTTCCATTATTATAGATAAATCATTCTACCATTTCAGCATGCACTGGCATTGTTCACGTGACC
The DNA here is from genome assembly GCA_963942565.1 of Maea johnstoni. Classification (NCBI taxonomy): domain Eukaryota; kingdom Metazoa; phylum Annelida; class Polychaeta; order Spionida; family Magelonidae; genus Maea; species Maea johnstoni. The sequence goes on from OZ012690.1 coordinate 31,658,403, forward strand.
TTATGGTGCCTTTATCAGAATTTTAGAACTGGTTAGACTGAAAGTTGCTCATGCTGGGTTTAACAATTCAACTACAAAGATTCTTTAAATATTACTATTTGATCTGATGTACTTTCTCTGTGCATTCTAAATATTGATGTTTTTCTGTTAGATTCTTATTTTGTTGTATGTTTTTGTGCAGGTGAGAGTGTGGATGATTGCGGAGGAGGATACAGCGAGTCTATAGCAGAGATGTGTGATGAACTACAGAATGGCTCGCTGGCTCTGCTGATCGTGACACCAAATGGCCGTGATGAGTCGGGAGCCAATCGTGACTGCTTTGTACTCAACCCAGCTCTAAAGGCAACCATACATCAAAACATGTTTAGATTTCTTGGTAAGTCTCATTGAAGAGAATAGGAATATATCTATGACTGCTTTGTAATCAACCCAGCTCTGATGGCACCTTTACATCAAAACATGTTTAGATTTCTTGGTAAGTCAGTCTCACCAAAGAGATCAGGAATGAATGTATGAGCATATATCTAAATTTATATTTCTATATATTATATTAATATGATATAATTTTTGATTTCTAATTTCTATTTCTATTATATTAATTTATATTATATCAATTTTTCTAAAACATCAGCATTTTGCAGTTGAAAATAATGTTTTCCTTTACAAAATACTTTCTATTGAAAGTGACTAAATGTGCTGTAGTCAAATATAAATCAATCGCAAATAAACCAAAGATTTTTTTGTCTTGACCAGATGTGGTGTAATTTCATATAAAGTGATCTAGAATAAATTATGGAGCTTTGATTCTATATCTGTCTATTGGAGGATATCTTCGTGACTTATGATTCATTGTTTATTGTATTCCAGGTATCCTGCTTGGTATTGCCATCCGTTCCGGCAGTCCTCTCAGTCTGAGTGTAGCAGAACCTGTCTGGAAACAGCTCGCTGGAATGCCACTATCAGTGGTTGATCTCACTGAAATAGACAAGGAATGTGTACCAGGTACGATTAGCATGCAAAAGTGCATTGAATAGCAGTAAACCCATTAACCCTTGTAATGCTGAGTCCAAGATACAATATCCGAAAAATATTTTAGACTTACCTAAACCCTGTCATGCTGGTATTCTTTTGAAAGCTCTAACTGAATACTCTCAGATAAGTACCCATATGCCAGCGTTTAAGTCATTTTTCAGGTGTTTTGCATCGTTTTGTATTGGCCAAATTAGCCACCACCAGCATAAGGGTTAACATCGGAATGTACATATGGTTAAATTTTTTAAGGAAATATCTTGATGACAAGGTATTTATTAGGAAGTGACTGAAAGTTGTTCCTGTTTGGGTTAAACTATCCCTCTTTTTCTAAAACTTTGCAAATTGATGAATTGTTTCTGAAAAAGATATTGTTTAAAGTACATGTATTTAAGTTCCTGACTACAAATCCTAGAAGGAACGTTTAAGCATTACTGTGCTAATATGTGTGTGTTTGTTTCAGGTTTGATGTCTATCCGGGACATGGAGGACGATGCGTTGGTTGCTGCTGATCTTCCCTTCAGCACTCCCAGTGCCTCTGGGCTGACCGTACAACTCAGCACAAAGCACCACAAGATCACATATGAAAACAAGCTAGAATACTGCAAACTAGCACTAAATTATAGGTAAGTAGTTATCGCATAAACAAGGCTTAATACTGCAAACTAGAACTAAATTATAGGCACGTAGTTATCGCAAAAACAAGGTTAAATACTGCAAACTAAAACTAAATTATAGGTACGTAGTTATCGCAAAAACAAGGTTAAATACTGCAAACTAAAACTAAATTATAGGAACGTAGTTATCGCAAAAACAAGGTTAAATACTGCAAACTAAAACTAAATTATAGGTATGTAGTTATCGCAAAAACAAGGTTAAATACTGCAAACTAAAACTATATTATAGGTATGTAGTTATCGCAAAAACAAGGTTAAATACTGCAAACTAAAACTAAATTATAGTTAAGTAGTTATCGCAAAAACAAGGTTAAATACTGCTAACTAAAACTAAATTTTAGGTAAGTAGTTACAGCAAAAACAAGCTTGAATTCTACAAAAAATTAAAACAAATTCTGAAATTCTTAATGTCACAATCTCTATGTGGTTGTTTATTTGAGATACATACTAGAGATTTGAAAAGGAAATTTGAACATGACTGTTAAGAAAGTATTAGGTTGTGTAGATACAGATAATCTTTATTTCCGGTTGGTAATAATTTTGTATAGTAACCATGAGCTGCCAGGGCTCTAGGCCGACTTCAAAATAACAATTACAGAAATAACATACGGGGTGGTGTAACAGCAATATAAATCATAAGTATTTGTATATTTTTGTTGTTTGTTTGAGAGGTATTGTTGTGTATTCTTCAGGTTACATGAGTTTGATGAGCAGGTCACATGGGTGAGAGAGGGTATCGCGAGGGTAGTACCTGTTCCCCTGCTCTCTCTCTTCACAGGCTACGAACTAGAGACCATGGTGAGTCATGACAAACACTTCTTAATATATAACCAATCACATGTCAACAATTCCTTTACAAAATAACGTTGAACCATTTTGTGCAATTGTGATATGTATGAATAACCATGTCTCTTCAAATCACTTTTCAAATTTTACAAGTATTTTATTTGAAAAGCTTTACCCAAAGTTGTCAGACAGTGTTTGCTCTCCGGGTGCAAGTGGTTTAGATGATTTTGTTTACTTTTATTCTATACTTTGATGGAAATTTTGCTTGGCAATTTTGATGTAATCTTGCAGGCAAAAGTAAAGATGAAAAAATATTTGAAGAAAGAATGTTATTTAGAGCATTAACTTTCGGTATATACAAATACTTTGTAAAATCATTCTTCATTCTTAAAGCATTAATGGTTCAATTAGAGGACTCAATTATTTGTATTGATATTAATTTATTATTATAATTTTATTTTAATGTCAATTTGTTTATTTACTCTTACCACAGGTATGTGGGAGTCCGGAGATCCCTCTCAACCTGCTGAAGTCTGTGGCTACGTATAAGGGTATTGACGCCACAGCGCCGCTGGTCCAGTGGTTCTGGGACATCATGGAGGAATTCAGCACCAACGAGCGATCTCTCTTCCTCCGCTTCGTCTGGGGACGTACTCGCCTGCCAAGGACGATAGCTGATTTCCGTGGACGGGATTTCGTACTGCAGGTGAGTGGCTCTTCTCTCAGTTACTAGCCTAGATTTCTAGGCTGTCATATGTATTGTTCTGTTATGTTTTTCTGTTACCATGCACCAAATATTCCAGTTAGCCATAATGGTCAATTTAGTTTACACTTATCTCACCAGGATTCAGTTTGAATAAGTATGTAAAATCTCTAGAGATAGGAGGATAAGGTGGTGCCATCTATCTACCATACCTGGTACTACACCACACTGCTTGGTCAGCAAAGAAGGGGATGTCAATTTTTAGGGACTAGGAACCTAGTCTTCTCAGTTACTTGTATAGAGCACTCTGTATTTAATACTTATAGAAATTTATGTCAGAATTCTACTCTTGGAAGCACCTTGGGTAGTTGGGGCTAAATACTTAAGGTGAATGATGCTGACACTTAGTTATCCTCCCCAGAAGCCTAAATTATAACCTGTCTCAACTATCTCAATAGCAAGCGAGAAAGTTGCCAGTGACTTGGGGTTAAGCGGTGTTTTTTGCTGGGTTCTCAGTTTTCCTCCACCAGTTACAACTGGCTAGTCACAATTTATGCGCAATATGGCAGAAAATTGACAAAAAATAAAATTCCAAAATACTGTATAACACTTGATATTTAGTGTGGTAGCGTCAGTGTAACATGATTGTGCAACATTAAGATAGCGCACTTAACCCTAACCATTATCTTAATTACACTCTAGGTCTTATATAGCTGAAACATAGATTTAACGGACATTTGCTGTGCGCTAAATTAATATGCCCACTAAATAAACCAGTTATAGAGTATATCAATATTGCACACTCGTTATTATTCTTCCATTGCAGGTCCTGGATAAGTACAACCCTCCGGACCACTTCCTGCCCGAGAGCTACACGTGCTTCTTCCTGCTGAAGGTGCCGCGCTACTCCTGCAAGGAGGTGCTGCGCGAGAAGCTCAAGTACGCCATCCACTTCTGCAAGTCCATCGACACAGACGACTACGCCCGCATCGCCCTGAGCGGCGACCCCATGGAGGGCGAGACCACCGACGACAGCGAGAGCGAGGATATCGCCAGCACAGACTCAGAGGGAGAGATACTAGAATCAGAGGAATAGGGAAAGTCTGGAATACTGGTGGATAAGAGAAAGGATATTTACGGAAAGAGACGCTCTAGAATATTGAAGGAAAAGAGAAAGTGTGGGACTTTGAGGGAAAAGAGATGCTATAGAATATTGAAGGAATAGAGAAAGTCTAGAAAATTGAAGGGAAAGAGAAGGTCTAGAATATTGAAGGGAAAGAGAAAGTCTTGGACATTAAGGGAAAAGAGACACTCTAGAATATTGAAGGGAAAGAAAGTCTAGGACATTGAGGGAAAAGAGACATAATAGAATATTGAAGGGAAAGAGAAAGTCTAGGACATTTAGGGAAAAGAGACGCTCTAGAATATTGAAGGGAAAGAGGAAGTCTAGGATATTGAAGGAAAAGAGAGATTCTGGAATATTGAAGGAATAGAGAAATAAGAATATTGACAGAATAGAGAAATTGTAGACTATTGATTGAAAAGAGATTTTCTAGAGTAGTCAGGGAAGAGAAATTCTACATGATTGACAGAATAGGGAAATTCTAGAACATTAAAGCAATGTAGAAATAAGAGGATATGTGGGATAAGAGATACACTAGAATATCGAAGCATCTATTTAAGCATTAATACAGATTAATGTATTTCTGAACTTCCAAGTAAGGAATTCAAAAGTATTGAAAGATGTTGAAGAATGGGGGGGGGGGGGATTAAAAACCAAGTGAATGAAAACGTATAGCTAGAACCAGGGGAACAAAGAAGCTAAGAAAAGTGAGGGAATATAGGGAATAATTTTGAATTGAATTAGAATTGAGAATGAGGAAGGTAAAGAACATTGAGTTCTAGGAATCACATGATGAGATTAATTGAAGAACATTAATCAATAATGAGTCTTTGGGAATATCCAAAGAGGGATTATTTATGATTGTAAGTAATAAAACTAGGTAATGTGAAAGGTTAGTGTTTAAGAAGTGAGCAGTGAATTTTATGTACCTGGCAAATTCAGCTGAGATATTGTGAGGAATCGAGTTATAATACAATGAAGGAGTGAGGGCATTTTAAGAACTTGTTATATGATGAAGGTGTTTGAATAGGGATTGTTTTGTTCATATGATTGAAAAGTAAGATTGCAGTTTGGAAAGTCCTGTCAGTAGGAAGTGTTTATTTATGCAGCTTAAAGAGACTATGTATATCGGTGGATATTAGAATATTGGGATCTCTGCTATGTGTATTTTGAGTTGACCTTGTATTTTGTGATGATATTTACAACAGCTCAAAGCTTTGTATTGTGGCCTATGAGTAAGAACTGTAAGATAATTTGTCTTTAGAAATGTTGAACCCTTGAAGGCAGTAGAAAGAATAAATAATAGTTAAGAAGAGATACAAGCTCATATATATATATATATATATATATATATATATATATATATATATATATATATATATATATATATATATATATATATATATATATATATTTCATTGCAGAAAAATTAAGTTTAATGTCAGGTCAAGGTCATGAATTATGAAAAACTGCCCAAGGTCGATGTATGGTTTAAGCCTAATAATCTGGCTAGTCATGTAATATTATCAATGAACTAAGGTGATTACTATATTGGAACTACCTGTGAATAACCAAGATGTTTAAGATCAATATTGTAACTAAAAAGTATTGTTGTTGACACATGATATGTAATGTAAAGTCGTGTCAGGTCAGTTTTTACTTTTCAATGGCATTTTAAACTATTCTTGAGCAGTATTGCTGGAGAGACTGTGTGTTTATGATAATGATTGTATAAAACAACTCTTAGACTGAGAGTAGTAGTAGAGGGAAACTGGTTACTTCAGCCAATTAGTGTACAATTACCTTATGCCCAACTGAAGGTGACATGTTTGCCTGCCAAAAAGTATGAAGTCATTGAAAAAGGCTGTCCAAGTATATGCATCCTGGAGCAGATTTTTATTTTGGGTCAACCATTTTCTTGTGTTTAATGCCTAATAATGGACTCTGCCCGCCTTAAAGGTGGGCTGGCGGGTGGGTGGGAGAGCCCCTGCTGGGGTGCAGCATATTAGTGGCAGACGTGTGTCAGTTTGTTTGAAAGTAGACACCAGCTGGCACTATCACATATGCCCTCTAATCACTAATCAAAACTTGATCATTTTGCATTTCCCATCCTACTATTACTACTACTACTCTCAGCTCCAAGACTAAGATTTGAGTTTTACTGGACAAATATTTGCCTGTGATCACTGTATACTATTGTGTAAGATAAAGATGTTCACCACAATGTCTGTGATGTTATACCATTGCTATTGGAGCTGCTTAAGGCTTGTAAGAGTACACTATGGAGGACAAGTTGGCTTCTTTCTTAGTATATATCTACACCAGGTTTTCTTATTGAAAATATGCCGTTTTTTTCTTCTTTAGTTAATATTTTAAGAGATCTATTAGTTTCGCAAATGAAGGTGTTATAATGTTCAAACGCAACGAGCTTAACCATTTTGTACTTTGAGTGCCAGTTTAGCACCAATTGGAATCAAAAATGACAAATCTAAAGACATTTGAATGAGAAGTGCATGTCTTATTGTCTAAGGAATACTTTTCCTTAAGAACTAGTTTAGTTGAGTATTAAGAAAATCTTATTATTTTTACAAATAGTCTACATCAACAAAATATTTGCATATATGTAAATCAATCAGGATGCTCTAGACAGGAATAGGTTTAAGAAATTGAGGGTATGAAAGTCAGTGATTGGGTACATTCATTTTTTCCCAATTTTTTTCTTCAAGTGTCTTAATGAAGGTAAATTGCGACCCCAGAAACAGTGTTGATAATTACCTCTTCATTCAAATATCTTGACAGGTACAGCTATGCTGCTCCTCAGTTCTTAGCTATGTATGCTGCTATTCTGAAGATCTCCGCGCTATCATGTTGCCCATCTGAGATTTTTTTTAACAAATTCCAATAGACACGAATTCACAGACATTAACTACCATGTGCTAGTTTTTGATTATTTCTTTTTCAATACTTTTTTCAAACATACAATACTATCTTATTCTGCAAATAAAAGATGGAATTCAACATGAGTATCAGCTAAACTATCATGTAAGAATGAGAGAAAAATTAGTAAAGGCGAAGATCTGATGCTTAATATTTACAGGTGAACTTGGATATGACGGACCACTGTACGACAGATTTTTGCATATGACGGACAATACGCTTGGTCCCAGTCCGATGCATATCAAGTATTCGTCATATGTATACGATGGATTTTGCATATGACGGACCAATTTTCCTGGTCCCATTGAGTCTGTCATATCCAAGTTCACCTGTATAAGAAGTAGTGGCCTGTCATAATCAGGTGAATACCTAATTCTTGTGAACAGTACCTTTTATTTATGAGATCAAGGCTTTCCTTTCTAAAATAGTTTCTCCTATCTATTTGTCATGAAAATTGTTGAGGACAAGGAACAGGGGTCAAAAAATTAGGCACTTTCACTGTGTCTCCATAGTAGTATGGCAATATGCTTTAAATTTCTTCTTTAAATACCATGGTAGGAAGTGCAGATGGAAAAGATGTTGAACGCTTTTACACAATATATATTTTTTTTTATCAAATCGGTTTATTTGCATCGCTTCAGTTGCGTCCCATGGATGTACACATCAGTGGCTTTCCTTTGTAATAAAATGACTGTGTTCTTATATCATCTCACTGACTCTCTTTCCTCTCTGTGTTTTGGTATGGTGTTATGATATTTCTATCGTGCCATGATTGTGGTGTCTGTTGATAGATTTAGATCCCAAGAAAGGGCTCATGAAATGTTCAGTTTGTCAGTTAAAACATTATCATTCAGAATATATTGTTTGGCATTTACCATTTATTTTTAAAAATTGTGAAGTAGACATTATAGTGTCATTTTCAAGAGCTTCACAAGAACAAATATCAGAACTATTCCCATTTTGATTTCCTTGGAAAGATCAGCCTAGAATATCAATCAAAAATGGTTAAGAATTTGGTACAGTTAAGAATCTTATGTGATTAAAATCTCTTTTTGAACAAATTATAGATAGTCCAACAGGGCAAGCTGAGGGCTTGTTCAGCTTGCCCGAAATACCTCTTTTTTCATTGTTAGATAGTCATGACAATCGGGCTATCTGTTATGTCAAGCCCTGGTGATTAAACTCTCTTTTTGAACAAATGGAATGAGAGAACCCATTGGTTGCCCGCCTTGTATCCGAACACCTCTGAACAGAATATAAAGAAAAGCCTCCAGTTAAACAGGCGTTTGGGGGCGTCGTCCTTTCCGTAGGTTTTGGCCAAGATGGCTGTCACTTCGTCCTTGTGCTGGTCAAGTCTTTCCAGCCAGGCTTCCAGGGTCTTGGAGTAGTGCTGACCGTTCATGCGCCAGTGGTCCAACAGGATTAAGTCCTCCTGGAAAAGACAATTGACCCATTCAATGTTAGAGTTACCTTGATATGTATTATCTGGATCTATGATACTTTTGAAAATAACTAATGAATAAAACACGAATTTTCAAAATATTTGAGAGAAACTTATAGCTTAATTTCTCCTATAAATACTTCCGAAGATATTCTTTTGTCAAAAAATTATCATCAAAAAAGTTAGCCTGTTTTGGTCACCCAAGGCAAGAATGGGATAAGTTAAAATAAAACACTTGCGGAAGCTTTGTTTGACCAGATTTAATATTTCACTGCAACAGCTCCAGTTGTATTGGGACAATATAGCTAACGAAATAGGTCTTTCATCTATTAAAGGTAGCATGAATAGCCAATTTACAATGCTGTACATTTCTTAAGAGACTGGCTTATGAGTATCCTGCAGCACTCCATGTCGGCTCTGTTGACCTGGGACATTCTCTGGTCTTCGGAAAGTCAAAGTAATGAATGAATGGTTGCTTAATGAAAGACACGCAAAGTGCATTTAGTGCCATAAAAACTGTACAAAATAATGGTTCTGTGCTTTTGTCGAAAACAATAACAAAGCAATGAATAAATAAAAATGCTCACAACACATGGAACAGTTCCAAAGTATAAGTTGCACATGCATGGTTGTTTCGAGCCCATTGTATGAAAATAATCTAGATTTTTAAAATGTTTTACAATCGTTAGAAAGGATCAGTCTCATGTAAATAAGTAAAATGCTGTCTGGACCCAGTGGGCACACATATTATCTGATTGTTATATTTGTTTTGGTGGGAATATTTCGGACCAATTATTTCAGCAACATTCAGGTCCTAACATTCCTGAAATGTTCTTATTTTATGTCATATGAATGTTCTATTTTGTTCAGAATGTCATGTACCATTAATAAATTCCTGCAACCTTCAGGTCTGAAAATTCCTGGAATGTTTAGAATTGACATCATATAAACATTGAATTGAGATATTTCATATATCATAGAAATTGAACTGTTGCCAAGTGCTTCCACTGCTCAGATAACTTCCAATGTTCAGACACCATTCTGAATCCCGGGTTCTGAATCCAAATGATTCATTTAGCATTCAGCTCTGAACATTCTATGAACATTCTCATCTAAACATTCATACAATTTTCATTCTGATTTGTGAGGAGATCGTTTTCGAATGTCGGGCGAAACATTCCTGGAATGTTCCATGACCGTCACCGTGCCCACTAGGGAGGAACCTTTTCAAAGAGTTCCCTAACACTTTTTCTGGATTCTCTAAAATCAACACCATTATAAAAATCAACACCATTATATAAAATATGTTTAACAGTCAAACGACATCCCCAGGCTATACATTGCAGAGGGTTGGGAATGGGAACATTTGTAACTCTTCTCAAAAGGCCAGCTTTGGCAGCATCCGCTTTTTCATTACCCCTAATGCCAATATGACTGGGAATCCAGTAAAATAATATTTTTTCTTATGGTACTGTAAGAGCCAATGAAGGCGTTCCAGTACCTTGAAGACAATTAAGAGGATACATCCAGTCTTGGCCTCAAATGGCCTGAAGAGCAGACTTTGAATGATAAAATGATAAAATTCCTTTCATCACCATTTGCCGTCTCAACCCTATAAAGAGGAAGATACAGAGCATGCAACTCTGCCGAACTTATTTGGAAGGCGTTCAACATAATTAATTAGAGGAATAAATTATCAATGACTGCTGCTGCGGCAGCCTTTATATTATCTGAAACAGAACCATCAGTATAAATGAAATCGGGATAGTCGCAAAGGGAATCCTTCACCCCATTATGTAGACTTTATCTCGGAGATAGTTTGATCCCTCTCAGCATAAAGAGTGAGGTTGACAATAAAAGTTGGATATGTCTATGGAGGAATTTCAGTATATTGAAAATTTGCTATGATGTCTGCATGTGTTCAAATATAATTCCTCCAAAGACTATACCAATAACAAAACTTTCTACTGAAATGCTAAAAGGGTTTAAAAATGTACATAAACAGGGTTGTAAAACAGAGGCCCAAATAGTTTCTTATGGTATTCTCTACTTAACCCAAGTTCCCACCAGTGCCAACCTACATACAAGAAGTATATTGCTGTTAAAGGTAGAACCCTAGCCGATACCTGGGTCATTTTTTAAATTTAAATATCTAAAAACTGAGTTAAATGTGGACAACTGCACTTATGCTATTGTATAGCTTACATCTCATAGTTACAGAATAATGATAAACTTATCAATTCTTTGCTATTTTGAGTTGATATGGCACCCTTTACGCACATAGTGTGTTTCGTTTTTTGGCAAAATGTCAAGACTCACCCTTTACTTGAAAACCAAACTCTACCATTTGATCATTCATGTATTTGGTAAGGTGCAAGGTACTACCTAAACTGGGAATCTGTACGATGAGTATGTTAAAAACATTTTTGAATGTTCCCATATGCCTCAAGATTACTAACCGCACGTGGTTTACGTAGTTAATGCTGACTTTCAGGTCCTGTCATAATACGAGGTACATGACCTTGCACCTAGAGGTAATTCATCTGTCATATTCTAAAACAATGGCTTCGAAGACCGTATCGTTATTCACTTTTAGCCAAAAAATGAGATGAAAATATTGATCAAAATGTTCTATTTCGAAGGAATCTGCATGGTCGAAGCAAACACACATATATGTTGGTTGGGACCAATTTAACACGGAGGGCCCAAAGGGGCCTGCCCTTTGTTCTCGTGGTCGTACCACAATACAAAGTTGATAGGTCGAGATTCGTGGCGGGTGACCACTCCTCATGTGCAATCTTTTGTTTTGATATCCATGCTTAGGGGCCAGCCAAAGACACCACCTAGTGGTGATGATCTTGCTGTACTAAATTATCACCTTAAACACCTAACAGACACCCCCCCAGCGGGCACTGGACGTACAATGTACGTACATTGTACGTACATTGTACCAACTGTACGTACAATGTACGTACATTGTACGTACAGTGCCCACTGGGCCTGAGGAACATGTCACATAAATCTTTCATGATACCATATTTCTATGTGGTGTCATTTGCTTTTTCCAAGGTCAATGAAGATAGACACCACATCTTCCGGATTCAAAACGCCTTCTCTTTCAAAAGCTTCAAAACCCACAAGGTGATTTATTTTGCTTCTGGTATACCGGAAACCACTTTGGGCTTCCATGATGAGTATAGAAGATTCCAGAAACCAAACAAAATGGTCACTGATTATTCTTTCTTACAGACACAGCTAGTGTTGTGTTGGCCTTATGTTAAGGAACGGTCTCACTGATTTGGAGTGATGGGCTCGTTCCGGACAACTCCTTCCATGGCTGTCAGGGAACTCCTGCCAGTTGGATTGGTGAATGACGTCTCACCCAGAATAATTTGTAATCTCGCCCATGCGCTAGAATTCAGCCAAGAATCACAGCGACGGCAACATCACATTTTTTCATTTGTTATCGGTGGGGATCCGGTTTGAACCGGAGGGATTTCTGTGTGTTTGAGTAAATCCGGTTTGAACCGGAACAACATATGTACGCATTTACACTGCTCTGAGATTCAGAACAACAAAAGTACATTTCCTTCCTATTTCCATTCCTCGTCAACCCGGTTAACTCCATACAAGTTCCAGATGTTCTTCCAAATCTGCTGAAGAACATCTCAAAGGTGTAATCCCTTGATGTTGGCAATAGCTTAAGCACCTTTAAGTGCCATCAAGGGGTCGCTATGACGATGAGTGGAGGGAATACACTTAGGAAGAAAATATGGAATGTCAGTCTCGGTAACTAGATGGTGTAGTTGAGCGCAGATGGCTACCTCCCGGACATCCCCTTCTTTCATATACGTGATGGCAGATGTTACATCGAAGTAGGAGTTTGGGAAGGACCGTATCCACGCCATCATCTGACTCCAAGGTAACATGCAGGAATGGATATACACCTTTGTATACTGAGGGCAAGAACCACGTTGTCGCATTCACGTTGGTGAAATATTACCGGTTTTCCCACTAGTGCAGCGATGGTTACCGTATTACCCCGCATACAACACGCACCCCGTAGATAATACGCACCCCCTCCCCAAGTCCCTTTCCCATATGTAAAATACAATGCCCTGTTTATAACACGCAGGCGGAGTTGGGGAGTGGGAATCTTGACCCCAGTACCGTAACCCGCATTGACTCAGATAATTAGAGGCTTAAATCGTACTGTGTTTATAGTGCTCAGAGTCACTGTGCAAGTGATACCAATTAACAGTACGGGAAAAGTCTATTTTCAAACATGATCTGGTACGTCCAGGGTATCAGAATGGCAATCATCATAACGTCGTCATGGTGACAGGCCAATAGACAATAGGAACCCACCAAAGTATTTTCGACCATGCCCCAAACGTCTATAGAATCGCTGTAAAAATGTTCTGGTTTATGTACCCGTTGATAACACGCACCCCCTCCTTAACGTAGGTTCTGCAGTGTATAAAAGTGCGTGTTGTATGCGGGGTAATACGGTAGCTGTTTTTCGAGAACATCTCTTTGAAGGTGTTTCGGATTCTGCTTGAGGTGGTAAAGGGAGTAATCAAGGCCCATTTCACCTATGGCGATAACTTTGGGATGACGATCGAAGGAGAGAATCCATGGCACATCCAGTTTTATACGAGTACTGGTATGGCTGTCTGGGTTGACATCCAACGGCTCCGAATATTAGCTCTAAATTTTTCAGTATCCGTCGAACCTCCAAATCACTTTCCTGGTAGAAACCAGGGCCACAGAACACTGTGACACATCCTCAGAAGATGTGGAGTGCTGGCCAATGTTGCTCCTTGAGGAATTGTTCCAGGGTTCCTCGGAACCAGTACCGACTGTACAAGCAATCTAAATGGCAGTGGGTATCGAAGAGCAGCTCACAGATTTCTTTTTCCCCAGGCAGAAGAACAAACTTCTTGGCTGCAGGCTTCCATGCTTCTCCTTCATCCGAGACCTTCCTGTCTTGCCTGGAGATTGTGATCTTCCTTGATGCTATGAGGAAGCACATGAATTTCACCACACATTTTGAGGATGTTCCAGATTGTCTTCGAATCCAGGAGACTGGATATGCGCATGTGGATGTATAGTCATACACCATTGACTTCCAGTTCTTACAGCTTTTGATGAAGGCTTGCATGTTAAACTGTGTTGAAAGCCTTCTGGATGTCACGTAGACACTTGTGATTATACTTGCATGGCCAGAGATTTCGCCAGAAGAAAGGCAGTGTGCATATCTGATTTGCCTTTGATGAAACCAAATTAAAGAGGATGAGAGCGCCTTTGGTGGAGATCACTTGTATAGAGATGATTGCCTACGTTGAGCTCCATTATGTTTTGGGGTTTGGTATTCTGCTGCTGTCTGATGATACAATGGAACAAAGCCGAATCCTGTTTTGCTGCCATGCATGTTTGGAGGCAGGATTGTCTGTGTCTTGCTGTTTGTTGATGCTGTGCTACTCAGAGGATCGTTTTTCAACTATTTGCACTGAACAAGTGGTCTTTGTTTGGACACCTTGCTAGTTTCCATTCAGCACTGTTATTTTCTGGGAGAGCCCTTTAGCAGCTTCATAAAAGTCATTTGAACTGCTAATAACTTCCTTTACCGTTAGAACTGCTCTCCAGACATTTATTCTAACCTTTCACCCATACTATCTACTGCGTCTCTACCATGAGCAGTAGCAAAGGAGCTCCAACAAGCCGTAAACCCCAAATTATCTTGATTGTTGTGTACTTGTTTTTATACTGGCAAGCTGCATCATCTTACTAATAATGCACATTTCTTATAGCCCCGGACAATTTGGTCTAAGCATCCTCTATTTGTTTAGTAAAAGTATAAACAGCTGAATTGTCATGACACAGTTCTTTAGAAGTGATAACTTATGATAGGAGGTTTAAACATGACCCCTCTCCTGAACAGTAGAAGTACACTATCGCTGTGAAAAAAGTCAGACTCTCTGAGCTCCAATGAGCTGACGTGATCTCATTCTGACGTTTGATGACATAGTTCTCACTAGAATCCTATGCAATATTATTTTTCCCAGTGTGAGGTCAGCTTTGATCTGTCTCATTTCATAGTGCTGTCTACGAGCATCATGCAGATGATGGGAAAACTTCAAATGTTGAGAATAAAGTTCCTCAACAGCTTTTGCTTGGTTAGTTGTAATCAGCTGTTTGTTGCTATGCCATCCACAGTAGCCCATTGGTAACACCTGATTTCCACATATGCATTTTCCATGGAATAATGTCTATCCAGCGAAGGACACCCCACAGTTTTCACACATGTGATTCACACATACTTCATCATTCCATGTCATACATTGTATTTTTTACAATATCCTCACTATTTGAAGGCAAGGAGCTTCCTATGTTGCGGAGACCAGAGGCTAGTATAGTGACATTATATACACAATATTAAAAAAGACTGGCTCCTGTTGGTCATTCAGACTTCTTATTTTGGCCTAAATTCACCAAACTTAGTCAAGCCTATTTGTATATTTGGGTATTCATTGCAAAAGAGCTAATGGGTTTCACTAATGTTGAGCAGAAGTAGCCTTTTCTGATGCTTAGCAGCTTCTCCAATCTCTCTGACTAAGACAATTTCTTATTTCAGGGCTCACACAACACATAATCCAGCTGATGAATATCCGTGAATTTTTCAAACGTCTCTTGAGGAATGGTATAATTCCGCTTTTGTCTGTATTCTACCAGCTGTTACCTTTAAGCTCAATTAAGCGTATTTCATCATGAATTAGGAATGTGTCGCAATCAATCAGAATGGGGTAAAAACTATACCAAAATACCATCTGTATCACCTCCTGGCTCAGATCATCGTGTCTGTTAGGGCAGATGGGTCTTCCTTGTAAAATGGTCCCAAACGACCTGCATGGCTGTCTGCTTTGACTGCAGGTTCCTTCGAGCTAGATCATTTTAACCAATATTTTTATCTCACTTTTTGGCTAAAAGTGAAAAGCGATACTGTCTTAGAAGCCTGTGTTTTAGAATCTGACAGGTATGAACCCTCTCTAGGTCCAAAGTCGTCACTTGTACCTTGAATTATGAATTATAGGGCCTGAAAATTATTACTATGTAAACCACGTTCTGCTAGTAATTTTGAGGCTTATTGGAACATTCAAAAATGTTTTTAAAATATGCGATGGAGGTAGGACCTTGGGCTTTATCAAAGACATGTATTATCAAATGGTAGAGTCTGATTTTCAAGTATTGTGCGAGTCTTGACAATTTGCCAAAAAACAAACACAGCCAGATCTGTTCATTAAGGGTGCCACCAATGTTTTCCAGATATTACTTAATCACATTCCTGTCCACAACACAATAAAGGGTCTCCCAAGTTAAAAGTTCCATTTTATTGGAGTTTGAGGGGCGCAGATTGTTTTTCCTTTTAGTACATTTTAGAATAGTTATTTTCAGAACATCTCCAGTTCATATCAGTTTTTTTTCTTTGATATGGTCGTATATATATATATATATATATATATATATATATATATATATATATATATATATATATATATATATATATATATATATATATTTGATGGTTGTAATCACTGTAAATATTGTACTTACCTGGAAATAAAGAAAGAAATCAGAGGACGGCATGGTGCCTCCAGAGAAGAAATGCTCTGCCATCCACTCTGTGTCAGATCCCTTCTTGGTGTCAAACTCATAGGCAAACTCTTTATGACTGAGAACCTGGGTAAAGAAGTATCCGCCTGGATTCAGCCAGTTAGATATCCTTCCAAACAGGATCTGATAGTTTTTCATATGCTGAAAAAAAAAACATTGCATAAATGAAACAGTAAAAGGATTTGATGTCGCCCATTTGATCTGTATATACGGCTACCTAGAAAGTCTCTGATTTGATATTTTTGGCATACCGTATTACCCCGCATACACCCGCGCCCCATAGATAATATGCACCCCCTCCCCAAGTCCCTTTCCTGTATGTAAAATGCAATTCCCCGCTTATTACACGCCGAGGGAGTTGGAGAGTGTGGACTGTCGGGTTAAGTACTTCAAGTGGACCCCTGTACCGTCAAATCAGCAAATTTACGACATTATCAACATTGTTGGACGATTAATTGATACTGACTATTGATCGTTTGTTGACTTCGCTCATCAAAAAAACAAGATGAGAGCCGACACCAACCTGTGTAACGTGAATCTCCCGGCTTCTCGGTTCTAATGTTAATCGGCCCTCCCTAGCCCCCTTGACTTAATCATGCAACTGCAATTGAAGTGCCACTCCGTCCTCATGGGGGTACCGAATTAGTGTCAATGTGAGCACAGCTATCATCTAAGTACAGTAATGTTATCATTTACCCGTCCCCGCACACGTAGCATCGAAGTAAAAAAGTGTTGGTACATGTACCCGTTGATAATACGCACCCCCTTCTTAATGTAGGTGGTGCGGTGTATAAAAATGTGGGTTGTATGCGGGGTGATACGGTATGTATATTTCTTCAATAAAACAAGAGAATCATTGATATATATATATATATATATATATATATATATATATATATATATATATATATATATATATATATTATAAACATGTGTGTGTAGTTATTGTGTGTCAAAGTGTCCACATTGTTCCTTGAGTTCCTATTGATCTGATCTAATTATATGAATGAGTGATACACACCAAATGGTCATTCATTTTATAATTATGTGACATTTACCTCCAACATCTCAATGGATATTATGCGGTCAAAGGTTTGGTCAGTTGTTAGGGTGTTGGCATCAGAGGTGAGGCAGGTGAGGCGACTGGTGTAGCCTCGTTCTGATGCCTGCGACTCTATGTGCTCTCTCTGAGTGTTGGAGTTGGACACACACACAACCTGACATCTTGGGAACTTTTCACAGATGTACAACCCTAGTGCACCCCAGCCACAACCGAGGTCCTGAAATAGAGAAAATGTATTGTTTTAACCCTTTCACATCCACATCAAGCATACCCAAGGTCTGACCATGCAAAGATATATTGATAATTGAATATCATTTTGAGAAAAAATCGATCACTTCTGTAATAAAGTTAGGGTTGGTACTTGAGATCTGACAAATATAAGGAATGGTTTTAGACAAATGCATTTTTTAGTAAGAATAAAAAATATGAATATGGTACCTATTTGTGTACTCAGGTTCATTTATCTCTATGATAAAGTAAAGAAATATGACAATTCTTAGCAAGGAAATATACCTATTTAAATTGTAAAGGGGTGGCAATGGTTCATTAAACCCCTTTAATCCCCTCTTTATCCACAACTGGAGAAGATATGTAGGAAAAGGAAAGGAACGAGAATTACCATGACGGTCTGTCCGTCCTGAACTTGAGCCCTCTCGCAGATCAACTCTAAACTGACTTCTTCGGCTGAAGCATAAAAAAGGGTCCCTTCATATAATTGTCAAGTGTAAATTTACTTTAATTTACGCTGTTCATGAAAACCAACAACCAAATGCCCCTTTTCTTTAGTTATATTTATTATATATTTGCATTATCTGTCTTTTGACGAAATACCTTATATAGTGAATTATTCTATAGTTTGATATTGATATACATGTTCTTCCTTGAAATGCCCAAATTTTCAAAGATGCAACATCAGCTTGACACGTCTATGGTATTTGTTTGACAGGAAAATGCATGTAAATGGTCATAAATGTCACAAATCCATAATGTTCCTACAACAATCCACTTATTCACAGAAAAGTCTTTTATATAATCATGCTATATCCACTATTTCCAGACGAAACAAATTATGGTTTTCAGTGCAAAAATACAAAATCTTTCACTCATATGCTATATCTGCCTCGCAGCATCGATTATATAGATCTTTTTCTAGTACTTTTGTGATTCCCTTTTGCCATTTGGAGATAAAGGGATGCTTTTCTGTGAGAATTACCTTGTTCAAGCGTGGTTGTTCCTTTAGGCCAATAGCAGCTACTGTACTTCAAACGCTTGCCCAGAATCTGTTAAGAAAAAATTCAAAGATAGATATCAAATACTCACCATAGTAGTCAGTTATTTACCACGCCTACCAAAAATTCTGTCGTGAAGACCTATCTGTCAATCTATCTAAAAGAAACACCTGTGGATGGATGTGTCGGTACTACATATGAATGACCCTTACAAAAATCTATGGGTCAAAAATACTGATAAACTATATTTCATAACACTTTTATGTCATAAGGTACTTGATCATTAAATGTCGAGTAGAATAAACGCAACAAAAATAAACCTAGATTGCACCAGATGCACATGAAAATAAAATGCCTACCTTAAGATAGAACTCTGTGGGAACTTCATAATGTTGCTCATTGGCTGTATCTGTCTCTATGGCAACAGGAGCCTGGCGGAGCTTGTTGATGAGCTTCTTCTTGTAGAATAGTTGTTGTTCCACGTCTCCTCCACATTCCAGCTTCTTGGTCCAGTCCCCAAGGCTATTCTGCACACCTTGATATACAGATAGGTAGAGCAAAATATAAGTTTATTTCCTGTACTTATTGCAAGTGTTATTGCAGAAATATATATCACGAGGCCTTGACAAGGCAAATTTTAAAATTTTGACAATGCCTAGAAAAAGAAGAACCAGGCAGGGATTATACGAAGGAGTCTGCACAGAACCTGTTGCTATAGTAACGAAATATTTACCTAAAAAACTGAACAAGAAACATCAATAAAAATATTTTTTCAAAATCCTGTTTCTATTTATTATTTTCTGATAATGACCCATAAAAGAATCCGAAAAATAAAATGGATATGCGAAGAATATTGTCCAGAGTGTACTCTGGTTTGCTTTGGTCTTGGCAGCCGCGACCACCCAAGGAATAAACATTCAAGCCTCAGATATAAATTACAAAATATACGACCTAACACAACACCCATGACTTTTCTGAGGTCATTATACATGTTCCCAAAAATATACATCCTTCCTGATTTGCATGATATACACTTAAAAGCTGTACCATATTTTGAAAGTTGCACAATATATTTAACCAATTTGAACGATCATTTGAAAGTTGCATGATATTTTGTGAAGTTGAAATAATATCCTTGCGGCATGCCATACATTTCCATGCTATGATAACAAGAATGTCATGCCTTTTCATTAACCCATTAATACTTACAGCAGCTATAAGTAGCCAGACAATTTTGATGAAATCTTTCAGGCAAAATCATAAATAGGAAAATATTTGATGGAGAAATATAAATAAGAACTTTGTACCAACAGCTCTCCTTCAAATAATTTATTAAAACAAATGTTTACTTTAATCTTTTACTTTATTGATATCTGCTTTAGTTGTTTCCTAATTCAACTTCAAAAATGAAGAAAAGTGAAAAATGTTGATCATGATTTACACTTGCTCTAAAATCCTTTCGGAACAAAACTGTAAAAAAAAATCTACGTGCCCAAGGATGTTTTCTATGAACTATATAAACATCAACTGTGTCGCACCGTTATGGAAACCAGGAGGTCGTTCGCAATAACAATAGTATTAGAAATCCCCATCTCTACCTTTCGGCCCTACCATCGGGAAATTGAGAAGATGTCACACAATAAGATTCCGGGGGGGGGGGGCACTCAGGTACAGAGGGGTGCGCATACGCTCGTTATCAAAATTTAAAAATACCCCTTAGGCACTGATTTCTGGCCCAAAAAGCACCCTTATTTTAATAAAAACGCTGACTTCTTCCAGTATATAAACACCCCTTCTTTTATCAAAACACTGACATTGGATGAACGGGAACACGTATTTAACTTTAGATTTTCTAATCCTCAGCCTGTTTAGCGGCAGCAAGTGGCGGCAGCAAACTCGGAAGCCCAGTCACTTCGGGAGTCGCTCGGCGTCAGAGCCGCGTATATTTCGTGGATTGTAAGGGGATTTTTTCAGCCCCCATACTTCGTAGCTGGGTACCAAAAAGTACTCTTCTTTTACAAAATCGCGGCCATGCGCAGGTCTTCGGCGAAATACGTAACGCGGGTGCGGCCCCCTCTGTACCTGAGTGCCCCCCCCCCCCCCCCTGGGATAAGATTAGAATATTAGACCTCTCCAAAGTCTCAGCTTCCATGAAATATATACTTCATTGTGGTTTTCTTGTACATTGACCAATGTATTGGTCAATCTTTACATGGGAGGCTAACTTAAAGAACGAAGGTCCCGAGCCCCCTTCAATGGGTTAGGCATTATCATGACCTACGATCAACACTGTCTGAGTGATTAATGTTCATATATACAGCAACGTTATGGAACTTTGCTCTTTAAACACATATGTATTGGACATAGGTCAAGATGATTTAAAAATAAACAGACTACTGTACTTGAATGTATGTATTGATTTCCTGCCCTGAGTCGCTGCAAGTACTGATAATAGCTTACTTGAGAGAGTTAAAGCATGGAAGTGTCATGATAATTAGTATATCCTCAGTACAAGCATCACAAAGCAATGTTCAGCATTTATTAAAGATATGACAGTAATAAGATTCGTTGACAGGAGATTCGAATAGTTTTCATGTTTTTTTCCTTTATTTACGATGGACCAAGTGTGAAAGAGAAAATATTTTAAAACCACTGTATTTTGGGGGGAGAAAAAATATTTAAATATATTTTCACCACCGTATTTCGTTGGGAGAAAATATATTTAAATATATTTTCACCACCGTATTTTGTTGGGAGAAAATATATTTAAATATATTTTCACCACCGTATTTTGTTGGGAGAAAATATATTTAAATATATTTTCACCACCGTATTTTGTTGGGAGAAAATATATTTGAATATATTTTCACCACCGTATTTTGTTGGGAGAAAATATATTAAAATATATTTTCACCACCGTATTTTGTTGGGAGAAAATAAATTTAAATATATTTTCACCACCGTATTTTGTTGGGAGAAAATATATTTAAATATATTTTCACCACCGTATTTTTGGGGGAGAAAATATATTTAAATATATTTTCTCCCCCAAAAATACGGTGGTGAAAATGTATTTGAATATATTTTCTCCCAACAAAATACGGTGGTGAAAATATATTTAAATATATTTTCTCCCAACAAAATACGGTGGTGAAAAAAAATATTTAAATATTTTCTCTTTCACACTTGGTCCATCGTACAAAATACGGTGGTGAAAATATATTTAAATATATTTTCTCTCACAAAAAAACGGTAGTGAAAATATATTTAAATATATTTTCTCCCAACAATATACGGCGGTGAAAATATATTTAAATATATTTTCTCCCCCCAAAATACGGTGGTGAAAATATATATAAATATATTTTCTCCCACAAAAAAACGGTGGTGAAAATATATCTAAATATATTTTCTCCCAACAATATACGGTGGTGAAAATATATTTAAATATATTTTCTCCCCACAATATACGGTGGTGAAAATATATTTAAATATATTTTCTCCCCCCAAAATACGGTGGTGAAAATATATTTAAATATATTTTCTCCCCCCAAAATACGGTGGTGAAAAAATATATTTAAATATTTTCTCTTACACACTTGGTCCATCGTACCACCGTTATTTAAAGTAGGAAATATTTCTAAGTGCCACACGAAGCACTGGGCAGGTGGAAAAATAATTGAAACATGTGGAGATGGAGTCGATCCCGCGCGCGACCCCAGGGTCGGGAGACGAGATGGCTATCAATGAGGCTATTGCAACTAGTGTACTACAATGAGTGAAAAGAGAACTATATTGATGAAATCCCGTAACTCTATTTGGGATCGTTCCTAGCATTCCGAGTCATTCTTGTCATTTACGTGTATGACAACCGGAGTAAATCTTTGTTAAGTACCACTAAGCCACTTTTATCAATGACCCCACACATTTACATACGGCCCCAAACTGAGTATGACCTACCTTCGTCATGCGAGCCGGTAAATATCCAAATCAAATATGGCGCCTGTTGTCTAACTACTCCCAGATGGCTCGGCATCACCCGAATGTCGTTAGAACCCAATAAGGAGCGCCAAAATAGCTCAAAATTTGTTTTTGATATATTAATCTAATGCCTTTTCAAATAAATGAACAATAGTAATTCTATCAATACGTCTTTACATGTCGTTAACTTTGTGGCATCGCATTCCAATTTGCCTTTACTATGAACTTGCTATTCTGAGGTTCATTAATTACACTCGTTGCCGTTACACTTTTGCGGCGCTGCACGTCGCCGGGTATGAACATTTGCGTCAAGTAACTATATCATTTAGCCGCTGTGTCGAAAAGGGGTCAGCTTTTGACCCTTTAGGAAAGTTCGTCCATTTTCTCCACAACTTGACTAATGCCACTGCCCAGTTGGAATTCTTAACTGTATTTCCACGTATCCTAGAGACTAATGTCTGTTTGAATTCCTGGGTGCTCAAAGGGTTTTCAAAACGCCCAAATTATCCAATCCACCCCCCCTCCCCCGTTGCATCTCCCTCGTATCTACCTCACACAAAGTGACAAAGTACCTCAGTTGGTTAGGTGTCGGGGACTAATAATCAGTAGGTCGCTGGTTCAATTCACGGCCGGGGCACTTTGGCCTGTCCTTGGGCAAGACAGTTTATTCCATATTGTCTCAGTCTACCCAGCTGCAAAATGGGTACCAAGTATTAATAAGTCAGTGCTTAGGGCTTGTGCGCTATATGCTGCCAACTGCTCTGGAATATCCCTCGGGGGAATGAAATGGTTTCCGTGTGTACAGGCCTGCTAGGGGTGGAAGGCCGTGTGAGCACTTCGGTGGATACAAGACTATAAACCGAATACCTTTAGCTTTGAAACCAGAGACAGTGTTATACATGATTACTGAGACCTATATACCTAGAAAGTTGTCTCAAGAAAAAATGAAAGCGGACGGCAGTTTTTTTTCCCACAGAATGTTTGCCTTGTAACCCCGAAATGAAAACATATGCATGAGTCAGATGCGAGTTGGTTAAAACTAGGACGAATTGGATATACGTCACCCACTCTAAGTACACCTTCGACCAACATGTCACCGAATGATAAGTACATCCCTTATCATACATACAACAAAATATTCTTATTCTACTGACTGCTGGTTAGGTGTTCCGCTCATCTCCTATTTCATCATTCGATCGATAGTTCTATGCAAAAGGTATGCAGATAATAAAAAAGCGAGTTTACCTGCGCGTAAAGACTCGTCGGACTCCATTGCGGGCTCCATTGCCACGACCTGGTTTATAACAACTGGGACGGCCCCTAGACAGTCGGTGGATAAGCTCGTTCGTACGGCTACTGGGTTTTCCACTAGTCGTAAGATCAGGCCAAGAAAAAAAGTGATTCTCAGCTCAAAATATTGGAAAACGGAACACGAAACAGCTCCAGATATTGGAAAATGGAACACGGAGCATCAGAAACATAAATTTCATATTTGTAAGAGGAGACATTTCATCAAATTTGGCTTGACGTCAAGTTATTAAAACTTTTTAAAAATCTCGTGGCGGGTTAAGAAAGAAAGTTGTTTCGTTTTTAACCTAAGCAAACCATTTTGTCATATAATGTAAACCTTTGAAGAGTAGAGATGATGAAAATAGATAATCGAAAGGGGACAATTATTCTAGACTGCACATGTATTTTTATGCGCACTGGCGATTTCAAAGCTGTTGGCGCAGCCAGGGAGTTTTAACTAAATCTATCTTAATCTATATATCTCTGGCGCAGCTAATTATTAGCACATTCCTCCCTCCAGAAATTCAAAAGAGCCGAGTCGTCGTGCTATATGGATGATCGATCCCAGCTGGCCAATTTGTTCACGCAGATTTAATTTCGCGCACTACCATAGAGTGCGAAAAACGTCAAATTAAACATGCTGCGATGAATACTAATCAGTAACATGATGGTCGACAGACCTCGCAAGTGTGGAGAAACATATTTGCCTTGGCCTAATCATCTCCTGTCCTAGCCTAGATATCTAGGCTGTCCTTTGTATTTTTTCTGTCATGTTTTTATAGCAAAAGAGGATCCAGATAGGGCCCCGTTGAAAGAGGTACTGGGAGGACAGTATAATTACAGAGAAGGGGGAAGGCAAGTGTTGCGGCAAGGCGCTAAAGGCCGCAGGAGGAATAGAAAGTGGCAGTGTAGTAAGGATCCGTGCGCCCAAAAAGTGAGTGGCGGGCGCACGGATCCAAGGCCAAAGTACAGGTGGAAGGTGCATGGATAGGGCACTCATGATCATGTGGGGACGTGTGAAAGGGCAGATAGAAGGTAGATGGGTGGGAGTTGCATAAAGTAATGCCTTATAGTTAAGTGCTGGACTCATGTCAGGAGTACCACATAAGCCATCAGCACGGGCTCACGTGGGAACAAGGACCAATCAGGGCTCTCGCATCGATTACATTACTGAGACACCTTATCTCCACCACCAGCTGGGGGTGCCCAAAGCACCAATTTCTGGCCTATTAGCGGCTATTAGTTGACATTAGTTGAGGCTTGCATGTTCATGTTGACCGGCTGGTTTCGAATCCACTTGTGTTTGGTGTTTTAAGGTAAAGTCATGTGCAGCAAGTGCAAGTGTCCTTCATCAACAGATATAAATTAATACTTACACCCATTAAACTTCACAGATCTCAATTTTTATATGAAGGCTAGGCATTACTTGCATCCATTAAACTATATATTTTCTCGAAGAAATTCCTAACTTCACAACTGTGGAAATGTTTATTATAATAAATCAAAGATAAAAGATTGTTTTTAGTCTAAGCCCAACATAAAGTCATCGGCCCTTATAGCGAACGGCAATTCAGGCAGACGTCTTTTCTGGGATCAACGGTTTTCACCAACAATTCATTTTAGCAAAGTTAATTAAAAAAAATAATAGAAATAAAGCCACCGTTATTTTGAGTATGAAATATTTCTAAGTACCACACGAAGCACTGGGCGGGTGGAAAAAAATTTGACACGATCGAGAGATGGAATCGAACCCGCGACCCAAGGATCGGGAGTCGGACTGGGTTATCAATCAAGCTATTCTTTCTATTGTGTGAGACGGAGTGAAAAGAGAACCATATTGATGAAATCCCGTAACTCTATTTGGGATCGTTCCTAGTATTCCGAGTCATTCTTGTCATTTACGTGACTGACAACCGTAGTAGATCTTTGTTAGGTACATGTACCACTAAGCCACTTTTATCAATGACCCCACACATTTACATACGGCCCGAAACCGATTATGACCTACCTTCGTCACCTTTGGTAAATAACCAAATCAAATATGGCGCCTGTTGTCTAACTACTGCCAGACGGCTCGCCATCACCCGAATGTCGTTAGAACCCAATAAGGAGCGCCAAAATAGCTGAAAAATTGTATTTGATCTTTTAATCTAATGCCTTTTCAAATAAATAAACAATAATAACTATATCAATACGCCTTTACATGTCGTTAACTTTGTGGCATCGCCAGTTTCGCAATCAAATTTTCCTAGTGTTATGAACTTGCTATTCTGAGTTTCAATTAGTTACATCTGCTGCCGTTTCACTTTTGGGGGCGCTTTGCGCTGCATGAACATTTGCGTCCAGTTTTGGTATGACAAAATCTGTAGAGACAGGAGGACCAGGAGGTGCCATCTATCTACCATACCTCGTACTACACCACAACTGCTTGGTGATCACATGAGGGAATGTCAACTCTTTAGGGACTAGGAGCCTGTCTACTCCTGTCCGTCTTCGTCAACAGATCATAGGTGTTTAAGCATAGCCATTTTTATAAGTGTACGTCAACACCATTCTAGTGTGAAACATTGGAAGAACCAGACATTGAGTAACTCAATACTTCTCATAAATATTAGTGCATCAAAATCCCAATTTGATCTTGAATATGACCAGAAATGTGTCTGAAACCACCAGAAGTAGGAGAACCATAAGTAACCATAAAGTGCCATCTATAGACTGTTAGTACTGCTACAATTTGAATGGTCAACTCTGAGGGCAACCTTTCATGGACTAGGTGCCCGGTCTTATCTTGACCTGTCATTCAGGCTTTTTATCAACCAGGCATCAAGTGTAACTTTCAAGGGATCAGGAAGGTCTAGTTGAGTTTTATTCATTTATCTCCCATGGTGATGTTAGATTATAAGGGGTTCTTTGAACACCAAGGAGAAAAGTTATGTTTTGTATAAGCTGAGGCAACCACTGGTCTCTCACTGGGAACACTGGTCTCACAGTTAAGGTGATGGGTACCATTGCAAGCCAGTTAAAAGCCCTGTCCCAAAACACACCTCAAAGCAGCATAATCCTATAACTAGGTGTATCTCCAGGTTCCTGAGTGTTATCAGGTAGAGAATATCATCGCCACCTGTCATTATTCAATCTATATTCTGTTTTATTTCAAAATTTACAACTTTTTTTTCAAATGACATATTCTCATTAATTACGCAGGTGATGGTTACTGCAGGTTCAGAGTTACTTTAGGGATATCATTGACTATGCCCAATAAAAAAAAAATTAAATTTTTTTACTGCTGAAGATTTTTACAGGCCATAACGTTGAAAATTTTAGTTAGAAATCTCCACACCAACTTCACTTGGTAACCTCACGTGCTCTTAGCTAGCACCTATTTATAGCATCCTGACCACAAGCCATTGTCTTGAGATCGTCGAGGTGTATCTTCGTGCAACTGTCTTTTGTTTCGAGTGCTCAGAAGTGTTCAGCGAGGTATGTCCACCACTATCAAAGGGGTTCCCATGCCTCCACACACGAGATATCTCACTAAAATTTTCAATGTTATGGCCTGTAAAAGTCTTTAGCAGTAAAAGATTAAAAAAATACTTCTTATTGGGCATAATCAATGATATCCCTAAGGTAACTGTGAACCTGTAGTGACCATCACCTGCGTAAGTAATGAGATTATGTCATTTGAGTGAAAAGTTGTAAATAATGAAATGAATTAGAATATGGGTTGACTACAGACGGCTGTAACAACTGCTTATGTAATAATCACGGTTTATGTAATATTAACCGCTTGCGTAATAAAAAATCAACTGCTTATGTAATAACAACCGCTTGCGTAATAAAAAATTAACCGCTTGTGTAACACAACCGCTTGCGTAACAAAAAATTAACCGCTTATGTAGCACCAACTTCTTTATGTAATAAACAAAATCTGCTTATGTAATAATAAACCAAATATTGAAAGAAAATAAGTTTTGTTATGGGTGTGCAATGCACAAATAAAGGACCTGCCGTTTTCAACTGCATACATGTATTAGTATCATGGAAGCAGGCACAGACGGAAAGGAGTTGTAGGTAAGCTTGTATTTATTTTATTTGATACGGGGTATTTAATTTAGTTTTGCCTTAGAAGACCAAACACAAAGGGAATGGAAACCAGCCGGTCAACCTGAACATGCTAGCCTCAACCAGTGTCAACTAATAGTCGCTAATAGGTGCTCTGGGCACCCCCAGCAGGTGGTGGAGATAAGGTTTCTCTGTAATGTAATCGATGCAAGAGCCCTGATTGGTCCTTGTTCCCACGTGACCTCGCCCTGCTGCCTTATCTGGTAGTTCTGGCATGAGGCCAGCATGTAACTATAGGGCATATAGTAATTGGTCTCTCGTTACATATCCATTCTTTTCTTAATCCAAGGTTTTGCTCAACATACCTGACCCTGTTGAAAAATGATTGGCTAAAATTCTTGCCTGTATTTACTCTTCTGTGTTTCTGATTTTAAATATATTTTCTTTTTCTACAATGAATTTGGCCCTACTCCGTGGGGCATTGCTGTGTTAGTTATTCATCCATGACATAGAATAACTAACACAGCAATGCCCCACGGAGTAGTGCCAAATTCATTGTAGAAAAAGAAAAATATATTTAAAATCAGAAACACAGAAGAGTAAATACAGGCAAGAATTTTAGCCAATCATTTTTCAACAGGGTCAGGGGTGGTCCTGATCCTAGATCAATGATGATTATGATGAATGACACTGAATGTGGATGATGATGATGATGTGGATGATGCATGTATTATGATACTGGTTAATACATGATAGAGGTGATTTAAGGAATGCAGGAAAAATAAGTTGTAAGTTGTTGTGTTTTTTTTTTTCGATTGGTCATGGATGACTGGTAAATGGATATCATCGTTCAGTTCTCATTGTGAACATTTGATGTTCAACGGGGGGGGGGGGGGATGTTCCAGCAAAACAGGTATGAAAATCTGGTACTGATAGATGTTTAATTCACAACTCAAAATAATGGTAATTAGTTGTGTTTTATCAATTATTCATGGATGACTGGTTGAATATTACATAAGCCGTGATTATTACATAAGCAGTTGTTACAGTCGTTTAACTTTTTGTGTTATTACATAAGCAGTCAATTTTTTATTACGCAAGCGGTTAATATTACATAAGCCGTGATTATTACATAAGCAGTTGTTACAGACGGCTGACTATGATATCCTCTCCCTGATAACACTCAGGAACCTGTAGTTACACCTTGTTATATGATTATGCTGCTGTGAGGTGTGTTTTGGGATGGGGCTTTTAACTCGATTGCAATGGTACTCATCACCTTAAGTCAGTGTAACTGACTAACACTTGATTGGCGTGTTATGGCAAACAGAAAAGGTGTGGTTTAAAACTTAGATGAATAAAAGAATGGATGTGTCACGTAGCGAGAGCCCAATTACTATATGCGCTATATTGAAGGCCTGGCTATGCCAGGGGTCTAGAATCTGCCATAAGCGTGACGTCACTAGGAGAGAAAGACCAATGAGGGCTCTCATGACCAATGACCAATGAGAAACGTGTGCGCTAGTATGCGCAGAACGCAACTCTTGGGCTATTCGCCGCAGCCAGCCTGTTCAGGTTGATCGGCTGGTTTCATATCCACTTGTTTTTATTTATCTAAGGTTAACTTAACGAAAAGGACTATCAATCGCTACAAATGTTTTAATGGATTTGCATTAACAGTGTCCACGGGAGGTAGTTAGCTGAAAGTGTGATAGGTGTGTACCATGAGGCACTGTAGTTTGCTTAATTATTATGTTTAGAGAACAAACAACTTCTAATTTTGATGTGTGAATATTTATTTTGTATTTTTCCATTAGTTTTGTTATTTTAAGTATATTCTATACAACTATATTGAGGTATACGTATGAATTTGAAAAATCCATTCTACAGTCAATAAGCATGCATACATACTACAGCCGAGATCAAGATATAACACTCATTCATGTGTCTGTTTCGATAGCTTGTGGGTTTAATTTTTTTGACTTGGTTTTTCCTCTGCTCTGCTTAGCCTTTTATTTCACTAGTTTGCCTTTATACAAAGTATATATAGTCTGGAAGAGCTTTTGCTGAGGAATACATAAAGCACCACACACATATACCCACCCAGCAGGGCGTAAAATGTTGGGGGAAAGCTGAAAAACATGCATAGTGTTTTCTTGTTTTTATTTATCTAAGGTGTTTCCAAACGGAGCTCATGTCCAGATTTATAGACCAGGGACCCTAAAACTTCATAAATACGGATAAAAGATCAATACGGAGGGAAATATTTCACAGTTTTTCAAACTTTGCTAGGTAGGAATTTTATAAACATTTCTTTCGGAATTATTGTCGAAAATGACAGAAAAGGAATTTTTTCAACTTCTAAATTGCATAATTTTGGGACAAAGTCAAAATTGAAAGATCGGTGATAGTCATCTCTCTGCAATACTATTAGCTATTCATTAATCAAATTTCAAACGAATCCGTTGACATTAAATAATCAAAATGCTTGTTTAAAGCAAACATGTTTGGCGAAATGAAATTCAACATGGAGAAGGGCCAAAAGCTTGTCCTGTGTGTGTGCAACTCTATGTGAGGTTCTGAGAAGCGGTCTCTTACTCTGCTCAGTGATAGCCCATCCAGTCGAAGTTGGTCTGATTATGAGGATTAGGCCGGGTGTAGGATTTAAAATATGTAAAAATCTCAAAATGACCCTATATTCACGAATTAACCCTACAAGCCACCTTAATTGTAAATGTTGACATCGATATGTTCTTACTGTTTCCAGAACGAAGTTATCTTTCCGTGCATCTATCAACATTCAGGCATAAATTGGTATGTGAAAAGTGACCAAAATCAATCAAACTATTAAATAGCCATTTTCTCTACACACTGCGACTGCGACTACGATACTGCAGGTGTGAACGGCAGAAAAAAATCAGATTTTTTTCTGTCGTTCACACCTGCACCATTGTATGCGAGTGCGGTTTGTAAGAAATGAATTATCAGATTCGGAACGAAATTCTGCTCTATAAACACCTTCAAACCTTTTGTAACCAAACGGTTAGATAAAAGTTCCCAAGCTCTTGGCCTGTCAAGATAGCCTCAATGGTTTTGGATATGTCATTCGTCGACTTTATTAATTGGGACACATGATTAATATCTGATTGAATTTAAGTGTTCAAATATATAACCCCTTTAGGAATCACTGCAAAAAACGTTGCTCCATCTGTGTATCAGCATTTCATTAAATACAAACTAATTATTCATAGACGGACTATTCATGATAAACTTTTACATAAAATGGGACTAACAGAGACCCCAAACTGTCTTTTTTGTAAAAACACTATTGAGACCATTGAATATATGTATACATTGAATGTGAAAATGTCAGACACTTATGGAAAAGAACGGAAGATTGGGTCAGAGGAATCTATGACTTACATTTCTAAATTTCTGATTTAGAAAAAAAAAACTTTGGCGAGAACACTAACAACCAGGTCAAACTAATGATACTGATTAGTGTAAAAGATGTGATATATCAGAAAGGGAAACTAAGAGCATAAATGCTACTAGATAACGTAAAAAGATGTTTATTAAAAAATCTGAACATCACAAGGTTACATGAAATGATGCTAAATAATATCACAGTTTTTGACCAGATGTGGAAACCATTTTTAGATTTCCTTAGAATCGTCAATAGTACCAAAATAGTTGGTATATAATGATCAAAAAGTGGTAATAAAATTAGTGACACAACACATGCCATCCTATGTACGATTCAAATAAATGTTGTAAGAATGAACATGTCTTCCACGAACATTTGTTCATAGAAGCCTCATAATGAGGGAGTCGAGGTCGAGCCTGCTCATGAATGGTAATTGACTTTGCCGACTCAGTACAATGTGACTAATTAGTTATTAATATAAAGCGATTGGCCGAGAGTGGTTTCCAGTTCCCCTGTCTTAATCTGTCTCAGGATAGATGAATAAAAAGGAAAGATAATAAATAAATGGATAGATAATAAATAAATGAATACATACATAAAAAATGAATATATACATAAATAAAATGAATGTATAGATGAATAGATGGTGCAATTCAATAGATGAGTAAATAAACATTATTGTAAATATACAATTGAATATTCATGAATGAATGAATGAATACATAAATAATAAACAAATAACTACCAAATAATAAATAAATATATAAATGAATAGATAAATGAATAAAGATAAATAAATTAGTTAATTAATTTTCAAGGTAAGTACAAACAGTTCATTTCTAAAAGTGAATGCTGCATATTTCTTGTGTAGATTATCTTTCCACAAAAATGTCTATATGACAGTCATACATTTCATCAATATCAGTAAATAAAACATGGGCAGCTGGAAAGATATCCAGGTCATTCTGACGGGTGTTATTCAAATCAAAGGGTTTTGTGTCTTCCTGCTAACAGAGGATTGCAGTGCGACTACATGGGACGTTATTGTGGTGCTGCCACCTATTGACAAAAAAACAAGACCAGGGGAAGTTCCCGCCCGCATGCGCATTGACATCCGATTGCGCCATTTTGAATCCAGATAAAACTCGTACTCGCCTGCCAAATCTGGAAAACGTGTCGGGAATTCCCAGTTTGTGGGTATTTATCTGTGTCACCATTCGGTGAACACAAACACTTTGTTGCAATCTGGAGGTAAAGTATGATGTTTTCATAAGTAAACGATTTTCAAAAGCAAACGATTACATTGAAAGAAAAAATTGTTATGTTGGAAATATCGAAATTGAAAATGACATCTTCGCGCCATCAGACACCTGCGGATTTTTTATTCGTATTTTCACAATCTAAAAACGATTTTACTACACGCAATTAATCTTAGTTACTGATTTATTATTTGCATTTGCCGTTAATACTTGGAGTTTGATATGACCTATGTCTGACATCAACTGGGTCTTGTGTTGTGTATTCAAAATATACTGGCAGTGGAGGCAATACACGTGCAGACAGACCTCATTACTTGCCCAAAGCAAATAATTAGCTCATCCTAACTGTAAATATCACATTGTGTTGCTTACTGATTCGTTGATATGCGCTCTTTACAGGCGTTATAATAGAACCTAGACTAGTCTAGAAGTGTGTTGATAAACACCACTGAGGCACTGACACTGGTTCTCATGCTTGGTCATGAAACTAATGGGGTCACAAATGACAGAAACATGCCTGATGTCATTAGTATAGCACTGTGCTTTACTACAATTCCTCATGTCTGCAGTGTCCCAGAAACTTGCGTTTTGTTGATAACATTTTCAGACAGCAGCTGCATATTTGTCAAAATTATAAGTATAGTAATAATCCAACCGGTGTCAGGTCAAAATCGCCGAAACCAAAATCACCGTTGCTATTTACTATATGGTATGAACATCGACACACCAACCTATACCCTGCAGTGTTCAACAATTCTTTCCCTCATAGCGAATCCATTCCTAACACAATTGCTCAGATAACAGCATCAAGACGTCTTCTTGGATGTATATGGATGCATGCCGCTACTTTTGCAATTTCTGTATCTGATCATTGAAAAATGTACACATTCAATTGTCTGTAAAAACTTTTAGACGTCGGGAGCCATAATGGATTAACCTATCGTTGATTTGTCGAAAGATCTTGAAAGTGCTTTTGCTTTCTAATTATTTTTTTAATTAGGTATGTACACACTTATTGTGAAAGAAACTGGAAAAACATATTCTGTTGATGAAAAATACTAAGCAAATAACTGATTTGAGAAATATTGTTTATGAAAAAAGTTTTAGGACATGCAGCATGTGCCATTTCAGAGTATGAATGAGCCCCTCGCTGTTCGAGGTGAGTCTGAACTCTCGCTCCTATCTAAAGTGAAAGGCAGGGGCTTAGCCGCAATGCGTCCAGCGTGTCATTTGGACACGCAGAACACTGTTTTTTGACAGTTTGGACACCCAAAAGTTTATGTCAGAATTTGCTGAAGATGACTTTTCTTAGAAGAGAGAAGATGTAGAAGCTGTAGTGTCACTTTTATAAGACACACAAAGCAGTATCTGGCCTAAAAAAGCAAAATCTGTAAAGGTATAGGGTCTATCTTATTAGTAGTATGTATTTTGTACCACACTTTGGACACGCAAAAGTCTATGAAACCTCTATTTGGACACCCTGTTTCCAAATATCGGCTAAGACCCTGGTGAAAGGTGTCGCAATTTGCCTAAACAATGTCTTGTGAACAAATGACCTTGAGGTCAGTTGGGGATTCGTTGTACTACAGCTCCGTTATAACTTATAAGTGAGTTTATCAAAATAAAAGTAGCGACACAGTGCCACTATTATTTTTTGATAAACTGAACTTAAAAGAAGGTATAGATTTTTATTAAATTTCAGAATTGACTATACTAGTTATATTTGGTGTACTTAGTATTTACAGGCTATTTTACATTTCAGGTGTTTATATGATTGATGTCATTTTAAGGAAAAAGTACTAGCCAGCTGAAGATGTTTGGACAACAGTCAAAACCCTTTGGCCAAACAGGCTTTGGTGCAACAAGTAAGTAGCTGTGTTCTACTTCTACTAGATAATATTATTATATACGTGTTTGGTCTACCTGATTGGTCTACCTGAGGCAAAGGTTCATGGGAATTAAAATGAGGTGGAAAACTTGTGATTTTGACTAGTCGCCCTGCTGGCTAAGACTAAGGTACTGAGCATTATATGAGACAGCTTCACAACTTCACAACCTGGATTTAAAAACTGGGCACCCAAAATAAGCAATTTTGAACAAAAAAATGGGGCGTTGTTTTTTGTGATTAATTAAGACCAAAAACATACATGTATTAATTCATTTAGACAAGGCAATATTCTTATATACAATGTCATGAGAGATGAATTGGGATGAAAATATTCAAGTATTTGCTTGAAATTGACAATTTTTAGAAATTCCTCATTAAATAATTGTGGGTACCTGATGTGTGATTTTAGCAGGTCTGGGTGTCCAAATGATGCCCTGCTGGCTAAAGATCATGTTCACAACCAAAACATATATGACTTGCGGTAGAGGGGCTTCAAGCCAGGACTTTCAAATATTTGTATGTGTTACCATTTGGGAGTTGGATGGGCGATAAAAACTTTAGGGTAGGGATTTTTTTGAATAAAAACTTGTTAGGGTAGGGTTACAGGAAACAAACAGCTTTTTTTTAGGCCTAAGCTATAATAATTAAATATATGTCATGTATGATTTGCAGGTACATTTGGAGGAGGGACAGCTTTCGGAGGAGCAAGTGAGTATTCATAGCCTTTGTTCAGTTTCTATCAGCACAACTAAGATAAACTATGGACATCTTAGATATTTGTTCTCAATAGTAACTATGGAATACTATTAATAGGCTATCACTCATCCCCCTACCAGCTTAAGTATCAGCACTTCAGTGGTCCATCAATTAAAGATAATCCTCATATCTAATTTATGATGGAAACCTACAGTCCTACACATATTGGCCATAGTGTCAATCATATTCATTTACGAGTGAACATTTATTAATTGAAGTGAACTTACTTTGGTTTGGTACCAGGGTACATGTAGTACTACAGGGCTCTACAGTCCCCAGAAGGGCCAGGTAGGTTGGCGGGGCTACCTGAGCCCAAAATCAGGTAGTCCTGCCAGCATTTTAGGTAGTCCCGCCATTTATTCCAAAAAGGCAAAAAGGTTCTTTTTCCCCCTTTTCATGTTAGTAATGGTACTTATGCTTTTTTCTTCTATTGTTAAGGTTGCATGCTTAAGGAATGCTATATTTTTCTTTTTTTTGCTACCCATTTTGTTGGATTTTAGTGGGGAACTTCCCCAGGATTCAGGTAGTCCAGCGGGACTACCTGAATCCAACTTTAGGTAGCCCGACCGGGCTGTTTTTGGAATTCAGATCTCCCGGGAGATGGGACTATGCTATATGTTGAGCCCTGTACTATGTACTTGATATGAAATTACATAAATGAGAAAAATCATGAAAGTTAGAATTAACTCTTCATGAAATCAATTGTCCAAATAACAATTAAGAGTGATAACTTTGTTTGCTGGTACATTTTCTTTTGTGATAGATGTGTAATTATCATTTGCTGCCTATTGTTTGCTCTTGATTGGCCAAAGCTGCTGTGCTATTGTTTATTTTATAATTGGTTTGATTTGGGACTCAAATGCTGCCAGAACTCTTATTTATCAAAGTTCTTCAAGCACTTGAGAGTGGAGACTGTGCGAAGCCTGTTGTTGGGGGTTCCTCGTGATGTTCTAGCTGTTAATTAAGCTCCCTACCTGAATTTGCTTTAACATTTGTCTTCTATGGTCAGGCCTTATTATATAACCAGGACCTGCTATTTGCCATATGCCATGACAAATTAATAGCACTATTGAGCCATGTTAGCTGTTTGCTTACATTGAAAGAGAAATGTTTGAAACTTTTCTTAAATCAAATGATTGGATTTATGAAGTGCAGTAATATTGTTAGGGCACGACGTTAACTTTTGCAGCGACTTGCTCCGTAGGGCAAGTGAGATTCAATTTTCACTTGCCCTACTCCAACTTTCACTTGTCCTTGAAAAATTGTAAATAATAATTTTATAATATTTCATTTAAAACCAATTAGAACATCGTTCTGGCATGTGAAAGCATATTTTCTAGGACAAGCTTGGATGGCAGACACACATTCTCAAAAGTAAACATGAAATATACAAAATGTTCTTTCCCAGTGGGGCAAGCAAGATGCAGTTTTCACTTGCCCCACAGCTATAATTTACAAATTCTACTTGCCAAGGGCAATCAGGGTTCGACATTCCCAGGGGCCCGGGGGCATATGCCCCTAGATTTTGCTGTGGGCCCCTAGATTTTTCTGTCTAGGGGCCCAAAATAGTATGAAAAATAACCAGAAATCCGGTTTTTGACCACTATTTTTTATTGAAAGACCTTTTCGGGCCCCTAGCCTGAAATCTAAGTGTCAGACCCTGGCAATGGGGCAAGCACCAATGTCGAGCCCTGATTGTTATTTGTTAATAATATATAATTTCACTAACATCTAGGACTATGAATTTGAGCGGAATGAAGATTTTGTATTTGCATATGCATTATTATTGACAGCCGTTCCCATGCTGGTGTGTTTCAGTTTTTCTTGTCTTTGTCCTGTTTGAGTTTTTTGCTCACTCATTACAGTTTTTGGTTTGAATTTATCTTTTGTTCTTGTTGCTGCATGTTGTTTTGGTTTGTTTTTATCTTTTTTTTTGTTTTTGCCATTTTTCGATGCTAAAGGCACCTCTACCTTTGGTAACAAACCGGCAGGTTCTACAGGGTTTGGTGTACCCTCAGCATTTGGAACAACTAGCCAACCTTCCAGTATATTTGGCGGAGGAGGTACAACAACTGCGCAGAGTGGAGGACTCTTTGGGGGAGCTACTGGTTCATTTGGGACAACTCAACCAGCCAATACTGGTTTCGGTAAGCGTAAGTTGTTGTTTGTGTTTTGTTTCTATTTATTACTAGTTTGTTCAAGTTTGCTTAAGGCTTGCGCTTAGCTAGCTTTACTTATAACCCATGTGCATACCCCACTGAGACAATGAAGTTCCTAAAATCCTTCCTTACTAACCATTTGATGTCCTATTCAAGGAGAGTGGTTTGTGACACAGTCATACAGAGATGAAGGAAACAAAGATAAGAAAAATTAAAACAAATTTTTCGAAAAATGTACTACAAGTCTCGATTGTTGTCATTATTTTTCTGAATAATTATTGAAATAATGTATATTAAGATAGTATTAAATATTAGACAGATTAGGACTTGTAAAATAAAAACCTTCTAGGATTCAGTTTAGGTCGGATGGCAGTGTCTTAGCCAGGATTTAGAAACTGGGTGCCTAAAATTGGCTGTTGTAAAATCTTTGGGCGTCCACATTTTTAAGGGGGATCACAATATACTCATATTTCAACCATAAATATGTATAATTTCATCAAAATAAGGCATGATATCATTAAACAATATCATGGGAATTATAAGGAGATGAAAAAAATCAATTATAAGCTTGAGATTGAGATTTTTAGAAATTCCACACTAAACATTTTGGGTGTCCTGAGGGGTTCTTTTTAAGGGTTTGGGTGTCCAAAAAGGCACCCAGATGCCCTGCTGGCTAAGACCATGTCGGATGGATAAGGGTAACCATGCTTTGAATATATAATACACATTCACAGAAACCACTAGCTCCATGGACATAACTGCAAGGCATTATGTAGGGCTCTAAATTTCTTAGCTGGCTGTGAAGAAAGTTTCAATATCAGCTTAAGCTTAAAGTGGACAGTCAAGTGGTCTGGTAACTGCAAGATTAAATCAAGATTAGACATAATTACGTTAATTTAACATTACAAAGTTGTTTGGGGTGGGGAGAGGCTTCTAAGGACCTTGAATGTGGTTTGTTTGCATTTGGGCTTCAGGGTTTGGCAAAGCTATGGCCCTGTATGGTATACAGACTTTTAGATGAAGCTAACCCCCTAATGGCCCTGAATATATATGTATACCATCTGAAGCATCATAACAGTTATAAATGTAACTTTAACATTCATAGTATCTATGCATAGGAAAGGTATGTAATTGCATAAACATTTTAATTCAAGATGCCCTTTGGACATTTCCGTTTACCTGCAGTAAGTGCATTCGTGCTTGAGTTTCCATTCAGGTGGCTGTAACTGCACACACCACAAGTTCATGCATTCTCCACTAGAGGTCTGTCTTTTTTCCTTGCAGCTTTTGGCACTGCCGCGAATAACACCACCGGTGGAGGGCTGTTCTCTTCCCAAGCAAGCAGTCAGAGTTCGGGTATATTTGGTACGCCTACCACTAGTAATGCTTTTGGAGCCAAGACACCTGCAATGGGCAAGACGACTTTTTGATTATTTTGCA
The DNA here is from genome assembly GCA_963942565.1 of Maea johnstoni. Classification (NCBI taxonomy): domain Eukaryota; kingdom Metazoa; phylum Annelida; class Polychaeta; order Spionida; family Magelonidae; genus Maea; species Maea johnstoni. The sequence goes on from OZ012690.1 coordinate 31,697,327, forward strand.
GGTTTTTGAAACCAGCTCACCATACTAATCTTTTTGTTTTCATCTGTTATTATTCTCAGCCTTGTTTCCATAATTCCCTTATCATTATCACATGGTTATCCCCACACAGAGAAAACAGAAAAAAACACTGAAATAATGAATTATTAATCCTTCTGTATAGGGTGGTTGTACATCATTGATATGATGTGCAAGGCAAAGCCAGTCTTTTCTTTTGTTTGTGTTCACAATCAACAGGTCCAACGTCAACTTCTGCATTGTCCATCATATCAATTTAATACTGTATTGAGACCTATTTGATCATGCACAGCAAAAGAGCTGTACATGTATTTCATATCCCCAGAGTCATGAAGAAAAAGTTATAGAATTTTAAAAACGGGAGAAGGAAGGATGAGGCTATTAACCGGTGATTTAGATAAATTCAGGAATTTCAGACTTGCTGTTTAGGATGATCCCCTCTTCCTGGCATTAACCCAACTTATAACATAATATGCACCCTATTTTTCCTTGGTTGCCTTGCTGCAGATTTTGCCCATTGCAATCTCTTGTTCGCTTGTGCCTTCCCATCTATCCAACACAACTCTATTACTGTAAGATGTGTTTTAGATTAATCATTTCATAGTGATTTGTAATGATTTAAGATTCTAACCTATATTTGATATTGTACTTAATATATGAAATATTCATTCATTTTAGTCTTTTGTTCCTTTAATCTTATTGATATATATGAAAAATCCAATTTTACTTCTGATGAGATATGTATAATATGCAATGCATTAAATGTATACATGTACTTCAGTGAGTTATCTCAATACCCTGGAAGTGCTTTCTTTTGATGTGCTTGTGTGAATATTTTAGGCGGTTTTGGTGCCACATCACAACAGAGTGGAGGGGGACTGTTTGGAAGTAGTAACCCTACAACTACGGGAACATCACTCTTTGGCAACACAACAACTACAACCCCAAGCCTCTTTGGTTCTACAGGTAAGTCTCTCTCCACTTCTGCTTTAAATGGTCTAGGCCAGTGTTTAAGCCAGGATTTAAAACTGTTCTCCAAAAATGGCAATCAGAAAAATGTAGATGTGTCCTATTTCTGAAGGAAAACCTTTCATTTAATAACTAAAACATATTTTTCCTTATTGCATATCTTCCAATATCCTCGCATTTGCAGTGTTAAAGTGAAAATTCCTATTGCTATAAATTGACCTTTTTCAGAAGTTCATGATAGAAACACATCATGATTGTCCTTATGCAAGTTATGAAGGGATTTGATTGTACAGATGGTGCCCTGACACTGTTGGCTGCGACTGTCTGACAAGCAGATAGAACCCTATTTTACTTAGATCTAAAATAAGGGGGTTGTTTCCTGTGACCCTACCTTAAACTTAACCAAAAAATCCCACCCTAATTTTTTTCCATCCTTCCAACTCTCAATTAACATAAATACAGGATAAGAAGACTGCATTACTAGTTTTACTACTACAGCTGCCATGAAACAATCATTATTTGAAAAAAGAATCCTTCCTACCAACCCTATTTTTTGACCATTCCAGGAAACAAACAATTTTTTTGAAGGAGATATATTTGTCAGGATTGTTTTTGTTGCCTTGTGGAGTTCTACTTTTCTAGTAATTGACTTTTTTGTTCCTAGGGGGTGGTTTGACATTTGGAGGTGGGGCCACTGCTGCCGCAGGAACAACCATGCCGTTTAATCCCCCCTCAGGCACGGACACCATGCTGAAGAGCGGGGTATCCTCCAACATCAACACGCGGCACCAGTGCATCACAGCCATGAAGGAGTATGAGGCAAAAAGTTTAGAAGTGAGTTGCTTATTCATTTGTTCTGTATCAATTATAAGTGTTTTGGTTATTATTGATATACATCTGTATTTATTTAAATGACATGAAATGTGCTAGTTATTTATGTTTCATAGTTTCTGGCGGGTCCTTCAAATTTCTGCAGGAAGTCCAAAGATGTACTGGTTTCTTTACACCTTACCAACAAGTAAATTTTGAATATGCTATTGGGCTCCCTGGAAAAAAACACTCCCTCGAAAAAAAAACTTAATTTTGAGGCCTGAATGTCAAGTACCAGTGTGAGGTTATATTGTATGTATTGTATTGTAGGAATTGCGTATGGAGGATTATGCAGCCAACAGAAAAGGACCACAGGCTGGCGGCACTGCGACACCTTTCGGTGCTGCTGCGGGTCAGCCGCAGGCCACTGCATCTTTCGGTGGTTTCGGCGGCGCACAGAACAAGACCTTCGGCGGTGGTGCCACAACGACGGGCGGCTTCACCGGTGGCACCACCGGCCTCTTTGGGCAGACACAGCAGCCGCAGCAGACAACGGGACTCTTTGGTTCGGCGGCTAAACCCACAGCCTTCGGAACGCCTGTCACAAGTGCAGGTACCTTTGGTGGGTTTGGAGCCACTGCAGGGACTGCTAGTACTTCGTTGTTTGGTCAGAATACACAGAATAAGTCCTTGTTCGGTACCCCAGCAGCCACCACACAGACTACGTCACTCTTTGGTAACACAGCGACACCAGCTAGCACTGGAGGGTTTGGAGCCCCTGCCACCTCCACTGGCTTCGGAGGCTTTGGACAAACGGTGAGTTATTTGGCCGTTTCCATATCATTAAACTGACAAATGAGTTGACTTGGTCAGTACTTACAAAATAAATTATGAAATACTGTCTATGGTTATTTTATAACATTTGGGATAACATTTAACATGTCCTCTTCCAAAGAATAACACCTCCTAGTGAGTAGGAAGATATTTCTGCTTTTGGGTCATTCTTAACCCATTCACACTTAGAGTTTCTCTTGAAAGTGTCGTCTGCTACTCCCATACTTTTGATAATATCTTTTGAATAAAGCAGAAATTCACAAAATATTTGAATGAGGGTTCTTGTCTGGCTTGTGATCAACATTTCTCCTTCAAATGTTTTCAAGAAAATGTGTTTGTAAGTTAAATATTTCTTTTGGCTCCTCTGAGTGTTAATGGGTTAAAATGGACACTTATAAAGTTTTCACGATATGATACATTATCAATATTTCCTTAACAATACTTTACCTTAAAAATATTTTAAATGATACTGCCTGCCTTCCTGAAATCTGATTTTGTTAAATTTAGCTCTGGCAGCTTTGAAAATTTTGTTTATACGCAGCGAATTTCCTTCGCATGAAGACTTCATGTGACAATTCAATCAATTTTATATATATTTCAAATTAAAGGATACTGTACAATACTTAACTATTTTGATACAATTAATTTTTCCAATTCGATACTGGTCAGTATGATATGGAGAAGTGGTACCTATCCCTAGAAATGCAGCCTTTTGCCTCTGGAGCAAAATATGTTCTGCCACATTTGGAAATACTTTGACAAGAATTTTTTTTTTGAGAAACTTTCAATTAAAAGTTGTTAATAAGATTTATCAATTCTCATTCACATTCAAAGTAATTTTCTTCTTTTTGATGGGTATCTCTTCATTTCAGATACTCAGAGGAAACTCTTGGCTTTGTACTTGCTAGGTTCATCTTGCTTTCAAATACATTCACGGTACTCTTGTTAAGTGGAACCATCATCAGAACTCTGCTCAGTACTGTTTGCTGGCTTTACCCGTTCATGCCTGTAGTGCCAAAAATATGCCAGACTATTTTAGTCATAACTCTCAAACAAAAAGAATTTTCAGAAAATATTTGAAGGTAAAATGTTGATCAAAATCTAACTCACAACTCCTTCAAAGGTGATTTTTTTCTCATGGCAATTTAATCTTGTAAGGAATGGAAAATCCCTGATTTGTAATGATAATACCAAAATTGTCTTTAATCTATTTTCCCCAATTTTAAAAAGCACTTTGCAAAATATATTTAGAACTGCTTTTTGTTGTAAAGGATTTTTTTCTTGTAGAATGTGAAGTCACAGGACACCCCTGTTGTAGTCATATTACAGGTGCATTTCTCATTGTAGACTGGTGGTTTATTTGGCTCTAAGCCAGCAGGGTTTGGAACGACAGCCAGATGGAGATCTTTATTTCAGATACTCTGAGGAACCTCTTGGTTTTAACCTATGTTACATAGTCGTATGTTACATGTACATTTCTCATTGTAGACTGGTGGTTTATTTGGCTCTAAGCCAGCAGGGTTTGGGACGACCACGACAGCCAGCACTGGCCTTGGCTTTGGCCAGCAGCCGACGGGAACAGCCACAGCGTTCGCCAAGCCAGCCGCCACAGGCTTCGGCTTTGGCAACCCAGGAGCCACTACAGGTTTTGGTATGTTGCATTGAAGGACAGGCCTGCTGAGACGCCCCCTACAGGAAGGCAGGGGAACTAGTACCGCCCTCATCTTCCAGCTCTTTCTCTTACATTGGGAATCGCTTCTCTCAGATGCTCTTCATAGTATTTCTCTAGAATGTGCATAGTCCCATACTCAGTCATTTCAAAGGCAATGGATATTGTTTGACAACTTTCTGGATTTTTTCTTATCTTTCATATTGGTGATTTAGAAAAAGAAAATTCTCACAATTTTGTTTCTCAATTGAATTTTTTTTAAACAAGATAAATTTGAGGAGAAAGAAGTTCTTGAATATTCCTTCTTTATTCTCATTTGAGAATAGCGAAATTCTCAGTGTTTTTCGGAAGAATTACAGTCTTGTTTAAAAATGTGATAATAAAGAAAAAAAACTGAAATATTTCTAAACATACTTTTTGTTTGTTGATGTTGATTAAAACAACTTGTTTAAAATGTGTGAGAATTATGAGTTCTGAAACGATTTCTAGTTATCCAGAGAGAGAGCTTGAAGTACATGGACGTCCAATCCTGCTCTATTCAGGACCAAGTCCTCATCCTCCTCTTCCTGATAACCGTCTCTTTACTAATCATGATGTAGTCTGCACTAACACTTGCCCTATGTATGGCTTTGCAGGGTAGTCTGTTTGGTAACAAGCCTGCGTTTGGCATGCCTACCACTACTACGAGCAGCACAGGATTTTTTTCGGGCACGTCAACAGGCTCTGGACTGTTTGGCAAGCCGGCCACTACCTTCAATTTTGGGCTCAATTCTGGCACCAATTTTGGTATGTTTGTTAATTGGTTCTGATGACTCATTTAACTGGTGTTTTTTTTAGTGGTGATGAATATCTATCAGAGCTAGGGTGGGTTGGGGGAGAAATGGGTGATGATGATTATTTAACCCATTTGCATCTGGAGTGCATGCATGGGCCAACACCTTTGAAATTGAAAATCATAAGCCTTTGAAAATAATTATAAACCCCACAAGCAATACCTAACAAATACATATTTCTTCGAATATTGCAGTACTACCAGGTTATTTCTTTTATTGTATGTGTGATATCATGTGTATGCTCCAGATGTTATTGGGACAAGGGTGTTGGGTAGGACAAACTCGAATGATTGCTTGGTTTGGCTTGAAATCTGAGGTGCTCGCATCAAAATTTGAAGAATCAATTATTTTTGATTATCACCCACATTGCTAATTTCATGTAGAAGAACAACATTTTTCAAGGCAAAATCTCCCTTCTCCACATACATGACTCAAGTTTGAAAGTTAAGCTTTCAATATGGTGTACTGAAGAAATAAACTTCTGGACAGCCAAATAACACCTTTTGAAGAGTAATAATCGTTAAAAATCTATGAATTGCACAAGAAGTTAGGCGATTAATTGAGCTGGATATTGTTATCAGTTCCTAGCCCTAGTATTGGAGGGTGCAGATGTAATGAGAGAATTTTGCCAATTTGTGTTCTCCAAAAAAAGATTTTGTATACTGCAAAACCCTCCTAATCATTTTGGGCGCTACAGAGTGCTTTTCGAGGATGATGGTGTCCAAATGGCCAAAGCACATGGTCAAAGGTCAGCTAGTTGTAGAGACTTTTAAAGTCAAATATCTGATACCAATACAAAAGATAACAATACATGTACTTGTATTTCATAATTGTCGGGGGGGGTGAGTTATTTTCAATGAGTCAAACGTCTGTGTATGATTATCTGCACTATGAAGTGTATGGATGAAATTCAATGAAGTCATTTAGCAATGAAGTCATTTAGTAGGAGCTTTAAAGGAAATGAATGATAGTTACAGGTTAAAAGCTTGCAATCCTTTCAACCATGAAACCATTTCTGTGAGTGATTTCTCATACCCTTAATATACTTACCTGTTTCATCCATGGAATTTTCAACTGGCACTGGCTATTAACTTAAGTGAGGAAATTATATTTGTTCTTTTTCAAAGCATGGGATAGGAGCGGATTGTTTACTTTTGATATATCTAGATATTTTTGGTAGTATAGAAGTGATATTTAACCTCCCTCATACTAATGTAAGCTTGAATTTATAATGTCTATTGGCAGGCCTTTCTCTGGGAGCATGACAGGGGCTTAGCCGCAATGCGTCCAGCGTGTCATTTGGACACGCAGAACACTGTTTTTTGACAGTTTGGACACCCAAAAGTTTATGTCAGAATTTGCTGAAGATGACTTTTCTTAGAAGATAGAAGATGTAGAAGCTGTAGTGTCACTTTTATAAGACACCCAAAGCAGTATCTGGCCTAAAAAGCAAAATCTGTAAAGGTATAGGGTCTATCTTATTAGTAGTATGTATTTTGTATCACACTTTGGACATGCAAAAGTCTATGAAACCTCTATTTGGACACCCTGTTTCCAAATATCGGCTAAGACCCTGGAGCATGAATGTCCTGATTATAGAATTAGTAGTGTAGGTGCATGGCTTAAGGACTATTGCATAATAGAATTCATTATATTATATTATCATGCATTATAATTGGGGTGGGGGGGGGGGGGGGGGTTGCAAAATATACTGGTAAATCAAAATCGTCTTTTTAGGGATTATAGGTATGCAATATTTGTTGTGAGTGATGTAGAAATTTTATATTAATAAAGATAATAATATAATATTAATAAATATCAAACATAATAATGATAATATTGATAGTAATGATAATAATAATAACAGCAATAATCCAAACTGTTATATGTTTCTTTGTGTTGCAGGTGCAGGCACTAACACTGGCTTTGGGGCTAAGCCACTAGGGTTCGGTACTGCCACAAGCTCCTTTGGTACCGGACTGGGCACCGGTACTACAGCAGGCCTAGGAACGGGGTCCCTGTTCTCAGGCACACAGAACAAACCCACATTAGGACTAGGCACATTCAATTCAGGAAGTAAGTAGGAAACTCCATCCAAGGTTTAACTATCCCAAGGGGTATCATTAAAATAACTTTCTCACTTCTTGAACAATAAACTTCTTAAGTCTTAAACCAATTATGGAATTAAGAACAGTTTAAAAACTATAAAGATCAAATATAGTTACTCCCATAACTTAGCCGATGCATGCACACCGTTGGTTACAGCGGCCCGAGACTTGTGATTCTGTACTCCCATAATGGTATGTATTTGATATATTGTGTTTTGTTTTGCAGCATTTGGAACATTGGGTGGAACTTCTACTGGGGTTGGGCTAAACCTCACTGGGACAGGCACTGCTACCTTGGGAGGGTAAGTAACTAGAGGTCACATGATTTAATCATATGTGAGATAAATCTGTGATTTGATCAATATTTGATCATATTGAGTTCAAATGTTTTAAAGTGCTTTTTGCGAATACTGATGAGTATAATAAGATAAATGTAAAGAACACAAATGAGTAGTAGGACGTTTTTAAAATGTTCATATTTGAGAATATGTTCAGTCATTTAGCACGCCACAGTGAATATAATACATCCATATCAGCCTACCATTATAAGCACTTTCCCTCCAAGTAGACCTTAGAAACAGGGCTTCTAAGGAATAGTTCTGGTACTTGTTAGGAAACAAATAGTGATATCGAAAGTGGGAAAAGTACCTTATCATTTAAGATGTTATACAGGACTACTTATCAGCTTTGCTACTTGAAAGTCGCTTCACAAACATGCTTTCATATCTATTAGCATATATCTATAAGTTGACAGTGCTGTTAGAGTTTTGAGTAGGGCTCATCTCTTTTGCTTTGGTTGTATCCTTATAAGCAAAAATTTTAAAACTTTGATTGTGCCCATAACGATTTTGAGAAGGGCTAATCACTTGCTATTGTGGAATCCTTTTTTTAGCAGTGCTTGGAATGAATGTTAGTGTCATGTACTTCATTTCAGTGGTCTGGACCAGACTTCACAGCAGCAACAGTTACAGCAGCAGCTTCTCTCTCTCACTAACGATCCCTACGGAGATCTGCCTCTCTTCAGGAACCTCAAACGCGTAAGTTGTGATAGGAATCGGCTCGGATTTTCATGATCGATCATCGGTTAGGTATAACCGATCAATGATCGATCATAATTGGTTGCGCATGCTTTTATCCTATCAGCACTTATTAGCACTTATTTCCGCCGCTAAGTAAGTAATATTCAAACATTTTCTGGTACTGTTTTGGCCAAAAAATATGTCCAGGAAGATGTGTCAAAACACATCCTTTTTGCTGTTTATTTCGATCATAATCGATGCCAAATTTCGGGATTGATTAATCGAAATAGAAACCCTTTGATCGGATGGTCGATTATAATCGATCATCGGATTATCACTACACGTAAGTGAGCTATTTCAAATACTTCTCAAATTAAGATATCATTTCCATGTTCTTTTTCAAACTATAAGACAGTCCACACAAACCTCATCTACGCAACTGGTTGCGTGAAGTTATCATGACTGGCGTTATTGTTACATCATTCCTTGATTGTTGTCTTAAAACATTCATGCTTAAAGATCTCAAAAAGTCTCCTTTGGATCTATTGTACTTTTGAAAATAGCTTATGAATTAGGCATTGATTGACAATTTTTTGACGGAGGGTTGAGAATTGCCCTTTGTGAATGATTGATAAACATTTTCCATCAGACAAATTGAGTATTGAATATGTGATAGGTAATGATTTCATCACTTGATTAATCAGAATGTAAACACCACAAAGACTTTCTAAGCTTCAGTAAGGTAAACATACTGTAGTTATGATTATGTTTATGATATATGTCTGAAACTGCCTATTTACCTGAATGCATTTTATTTATGTTGTAGGATCCATCGAAGCGGGAAGAAGTTCTGAAGCCCACCAACCCTGCTGCACAGAAAGCTGCTCTCTCGGGCTCTCAGTATAAAGTCAGTCCCAGACCCACTGCCAAAATCAAACCAAAGCCACTGCCTTCTTTAGCAAATGGAAAGGTAAGAAATATATGTCTGTATTTCAAATGATTATCTGGAAGTAGATATTATATTGGTGGATTAATTGTGTCTTGAGGTTTATTTTTGATATCAGTAGCACACTATCTCACTTCCATGGAAATATTCTGATAATACAACTATTTTAAGGAATTTGACTGATAACTTGGTTTATGCAGAGTTGAACAATTCCTCGTCAAATAGATTTAACATATTGCTCAATTTGATAAGTAATGTTTAAATTGACCTACAGTATGACCAACACCATGATTATGAATGGGTTAATGGAAAATCCCTTGGCCAACTGAAATGTTTTTGGGTTTACATCACACATACTTAAATGCTTAGTGAAGGTATGGCTTATGTTAGGACTCTTACCGGTATTTTAATTTAGTTCATAATATGCTATCACTTATTCTGCTAATTAACTGATTGCTTAATTTAATCTATATGTATATTACGTTGTTTTCCTTCCCTGTTAACACAATTGATTCTTCAGCAATTGATATTGAGATCGCAATTCTTATTTATGATTTACCTGTTTATTTCAGGCACAGTTATTTGAAGGATTTGACGACGAGGAAGCAACGTTCGGAAATGATGCCTTTGTGCCAAGGAAGAGCATCAAGAAGCTTGTGATAAAAAATAGATCCCCACGTAACAGTAATGCTTCGGTCTCTCCGAGCAGGAGCCAATCAGAGATAGAGGAACCTGTTCCCTCACTCTTCCCAGCCAATAACACTATCCAGTAAGTCACTTATCTAGTTCTTCCTGAAAGGACATTTACACCATGAATAAAAAAAAATCATAGGCCAAAATAATTTCTTAGGTTATCCTCTACTTAAATCCAAGTCGCCACCACTACCAACCTTCATACAAGAAGTATATTGCTGTTTAAACACATCTTGACACACAAGAAATGGGGCTACTGGCAGCGGCCAGGATAGTCTATTTATAGGTTGCATACTACAATAATGCCTTTGTGTCCTGGGCAGAAGCAACACAATGAATTGTGGAACTGGTACCTTTATTCTTATTAGCAAATAATTTCCCCCTCTTCTTGAGCAGATGCATTTCATTGGTAGAATCATTCAAATGTTTTGGCTTTGCATTAGTTATGGATAAAGGTATTCTGCTGGTGACAAAAAAGTATTGATATTTCCATTTAAGCTTGATCAATTATATACTATGTCTTTACGCCCTTTTTTTAATAGTATTAACTGATCTGACTCATAGATATTTGATGAGTGCTTTTGTCTTTTCAGGGGTACACCAGAGAGAAATAGCGAGCTTTTTAAGGAAGTCCGGGAGAGAACTCCGGAGGTCATCCTTGGTTCTAAACCTTTCTCCCAGCCAATAATAGACTCACCTGCAGGGATCAGGTACGTTCTCTACTCACAATAGATTGGATAGACAGGCCATGATATAAACTTTTACTGTGCCTTGCCCAGTAGGGCAATTGAGATTCTACTTGTGTTTTATAACGTTTCATTTCAAACCAAGTAGAACATGGTGCTGGCACATGAAAGCATATTTTCTAGGACATGCTTGGATGCCAGACCACAAAACTTGCAAACATTCTCAAAAGTAAACACAAAATCTATACAGCATACTTGCCCAGCGGGGCAAGCAAGATAAAGTTTTCACTTGCCCTTCAGCTATAATTTACAAATTCTACTTCTGTGGGGCAACGGGGCAAGCACCTGATAGATACTGCCATATCTAAGAAAACTTTTCTTCCTGTTAGTCATTTTGAAACCGTCCTGGATGGTTTTGACTTGATAGCCGCCCATACCCCAAATGTCAAATTATAAGAATATTGAATGTTCTTGCTATGTAATCGGAAATACTATACTTTATTGATGGAAGAACATAAAAGGTTTACAAATGAGCTTGATTGATCTAAAATTTATTTGCTTAATTTTTGAAAACAGTATTACTGGAAGCACTATTGTGCTTCATTAATCATAATCTGATTACTAGATATCTTTACGCCCTTTTTTTAATAGTATTAACTGATCTGACTCATAGATATTTGATGAGTGCTTTTGTCTTTTCAGGGGTACACCAGAGAGAAATAGCGAGCTTTTTAAGGAAGTCCGGGAGAGAACTCCGGAGGTCATCCTTGGTTCTAAACCTTTCTCCCAGCCAATAATAGACTCACCTGCAGGGATCAGGTACGTTCTCTACTCACAATAGATTGGATAGACAGGCCATGATATAAACTTTTACTGTGCCTTGCCCAGTAGGGCAATTGAGATTCTACTTGTGTTTTATAACGTTTCATTTCAAACCAAGTAGAACATGGTGCTGGCACATGAAAGCATATTTTCTAGGACATGCTTGGATGCCAGACCACAAAACTTGCAAACATTCTCAAAAGTAAACACAAAATCTATACAGCATACTTGCCCAGCGGGGCAAGCAAGATAAAGTTTTCACTTGCCCTTCAGCTATAATTTACAAATTCTACTTCTGTGGGGCAACGGGGCAAGCACCTGATAGATACTGCCATATCTAAGAAAACTTTTCTTCCTGTTAGTCATTTTGAAACCGTCCTGGATGGTTTTGACTTGATAGCCGCCCATACCCCAAATGTCAAATTATAAGAATATTGAATGTTCTTGCTATGTAATCGGAAATACTATACTTTATTGATGGAAGAACATAAAAGGTTTACAAATGAGCTTGATTGATCTAAAATTTATTTGCTTAATTTTTGAAAACAGTATTACTGGAAGCACTATTGTGCTTCATTAATCATAATCTGATTACTAGATATCTTGAGAAAGACTTTAAAAAAAATCAGTACATATACTAGGATTCTAGGTGACTTTGTATTTTGTTTATTCCAGGCGTAATAATCCTGATGACTCTATAGCAGTGTTGAATGCAAAAAATAAAAATATCAATGGCATCATGAGAGAAAGCACCCCCCAGCCTTTGAATGAAAGCCAGCTGGAACCGGTAAGTAAAATCCAGGTTTAGAATCAAATATTAAACTAAACATTTTATCCACATGAAATTATAAACTCGTTGAAATGGCATAATGTGTAGTATTGCTTTGTTGACTTATCTCAGTCGTTTTTTATTTGTAGTAAGAATGCTTTTTTTCCTCCAGCCTTTTGATTCATAACAAGCCCAACAGACTAATTGTCTTGTTCCATTATCTGTCAATGCACCACTTATTGTTTTGTCAGTATGTCATCGGAGCTGATCCTTAAGAAAGTTGTTGAAGAGTGAATCTTAAATTTACAAATCAATTATGCAAAGGGGAGTTTTTGGTTGCGCTCTGAGCACTATTTCTGCTTCAAATATTTTACCAAAAAGTGCTCTGGTGACTGGTCTTATAGGTATTACCTATATCTTGATAGTCAACCAACTACTACAAGAATTATTTAATTGAACTGTTAAAGTTCGGATCTTCGAACACCAGAGTAATCGGGATGCTTAATTTTGAAACATGCATGAATTTAACCCATTCATATCTGGACTTACTCATTGTGTAACACATGTAAGCATTTTTATAACATAGCAATTTTTTGAGAAATGTTTCACTAAAATGTGTTTTTCCTGTTGGGTTTTGACTAACTCTCTTCAAATATTTTTCAAAATATACTAAAAATTTGTGAGTTTTGTTAAAAGTTGTCAACTGCATGTATTCTCCAGATATAAACCAGGTACTTATTGTTTTACTTCTCAGGAGGAAATTGATGCACCTCCTCACCCAGCTGGGATAGTCCTGAGAAGACTGGGGTACTACACGGTGCCTTCTCTCGATGAGCTAGCACAGATGACCAATCAGAACGGGGACTGCACCGTCGACGACTTCACCATCGGACGAGAAGGCTTCGGCAACATCTACTTCCCTGGAAAGACTAATGTAGCCAACCTGAATTTGGATGAAATAGGTGAGGGTGTTTGATAGTTTTCTTGTTTTGAAAAGTTTTTTGTTTATTGCATATCTCAAAACAAACAAACATGTCTCATCTCATTTTACAAACGAAAAGAATGAGAGAAAATACAGTACAGATAAAAATAATCTTGTTTGATAGAGGTATAGGGCTGGAACCATAACTTTTCAGCCTTAGAACTCATGCTATCTAATCTTGAGAACCTGCAATGTGTGTTTGATTCATATTAAGCTTATGTGGCAAACCTCTATCTGGATGAAATAGATAGGGAAATCTAATAGATAAGTATTTCAGGAATTTTTTTCAGCCTTCGATTTGGGCTTGAATTGTAGGTGCCTCTTCAGTAGAATTTCAACAAGGTTATTTGAGTCATTGATTAATTTTCTAAAATTCAATCTACAACCAATTTTCCAATTCTTTCAGGAACTGATCAGGGGGTATATGTTCATAAGGATTCAACCCACAAGTCTCATTCTGATATAATCTAATTTTCTGCTTTATTCATTTATAAGATATCATGACACCCATGTGTCAAACTCTATGTTAACTCTAGATATGAAAGGGTTAATTCTCGATCATGCAGCATTTGTCTGACTTACATTAACTGTCTATCGTTTCAGTTCATTTCCGGCGCAAGGAAGTGACAGTGTATCCAGATGACGATAACAAGCCCCAAGTTGGGGAGGGTCTGAACAAGCGTGCGGAGGTGACCCTGGACTGTGTGTGGCCCGCGGACAAGTCCAGCCACTCCCCCATCAGGGAGCCTGAGAGACTCCTGAAGATGAACTACGCTGAGAAGATTGAGGCCTCCACTGCAAGGCTCGGAGCCAAGTTCATTGATTACCGGCCAGAAACAGGCTCCTGGGTGTTTGAGGTAAGTCATTTGTGTGTTTTTATTTTTGGATTTTTTTTGTTTATTTTCCTAGTAGTCAATCATGACCATCGTTCAATACATAACAAGTCATTTATGTTAATTCTGTACAAACTGAAGTTATATGGAATCAAGAAGTCGGAATCAATACCCTTCCTTCCCCCTTGGGTATGCTGGCAGACATTGCACATTTATTTAATAAGCACAAAAGTTGATGAATGGATGCAAATTCTTTTTATCAATATTAATTTAGGATGACACACTTAAGAGATAAAAAGTGTCTGCCCACGGATTACATCATAGAATTAACACCAGAAAGAAACATGACATGCATGATGTTAGTGTATGTGGTTTAAGTCCAAAAATGATACTAAGAAGCTGAAACAGTACCAGAATCATTAAATAAGTACTGTATACCGTGTAAATATTGCGGCAGTTAAATTGATGCTTACTTTGCGCACCCTCAGGAGTCTGCATTGATCAAACTATGCGCCAATATTTGGACGTCCAATTCCTTGGCTAGTGTTGTACAACACGCTGACAAGATAGCTTGTCATTCAACACGCAACTTCAGCCCTATTTATTATGTAGTGCACCTCAATATATCATAGTATACTTTTGTTTTCTACACTTACCTTGTTGATATATCATTTCAGGTGAAGCATTTCTCCAAGTATGGCTTGGTGGACGACTCTGACGAGGAGGAGCTCCCTCAGGATCCCAAGAAGCTGAAGCTGCTCCAGGAGCAGACTGCCCAGCAGCTCAAGATCCAGAAACAAAAGATCAGTCTCCAGGAGATCCAGAAACAGCAGCTGCAACAGAAACAACAGCAGGAGCAGCAGCAGCAGGTGTACCAGCCTCCACCCCAGCCAATGGCTGAGGATGATAGTGATATGGCAGATATCAGTCGCGAGGAGTTCCCCAGGCATATAGAGTCAAATGGAGGTAGGCTACCTCCGACCGACAGGGTCGTATAAGATTACAGGCTTGTCAGATTTAGTGCAGAAATAATAGAGCAGTTTGAAACATTGAAGGTGAAGAGAATCTGATAAAGAATAGTCTGTTGTCAACTGCAGGGATGCAAGGACAGATGGTGTTGTATCCATTTGACTGAAAGTTTTCTGAATATGTTACTAACTCTTGTCATACTGATTGAATAATAGTGGACAATATCAGCATGATAATTCATCATTCATGCAGCAATTGAATGTATGTATGTATATACACAATGCATGACCTAATACCAGAGTTTGCGTAGTTGTTATCATATAAAGCAATGATTGATTGTACTTGTTTTGTTAAATTGAGAATGATTAAAACACAGTATGGATATGTTATGTTTGTGTTCTCTCAGTTCATATTGATGATGATGAATATGAGACAAATTGTACTTAATTTGTTAAATAGGGAATGATTAAAATATAGTATGTTTATGTTTTGTTTGCCTTCTCTCAGTTCATATTGACTATGATAAAGATGAGGAGTTTGTACTTGTTTAATTGAAAATGATTAAAAGATATGTATATCTTATGTTTGTCTTCTCTCAGTTCATATTGACGTTGATGGGGATGAGACAAATTGTACTTGTTTTGTTAAATTGAGAATGATTAAAACATAGTCTATATGTTATGTTTGTGTTCTCTCAGTTCATATTGACTATGATGATGATGAGGAGTTTGTACTTGTTTAACTGAAAATGATTAAAGTATACTAGTAGTATGTTTATGTTATGTTTGTGTTTTCTCTCAGTTCATATTGATGACGATGATGAAGATGAGGAGATGATGAATGGTTATGCCCCAGCCTCTCACCGCCTGGCCAACAGCCTCGGTGTCAGCTCCAGAAACATGCAGGTCATGAAAGCCTCCTTTTTTGGTGACGATGATGACATGGATACTGCTGCACCTCCATGTAAGCTTAACCCTTCTAATTTTAAGGCCACTTTCCTCCAAAGCGCAAGGATGCTAAGACTTTTGAAAATCATTTAAACCTTGTCATGTTGGCATTCATTGAATGGCTCTAGCTGAGTACTCTAAGTTGCGAACCTATGTGCCAGGGTTTTAGCCATTTTCAGAGGTTTTTGTATTATTTTGTATTGATCAAATTAGTTATAAGCAGCATATGGGTTAACCCATTCATGCCTGTAAAGCCCAAAACCACCTTCCTATTTTTGGTGATATCTCTAACAAAAGTATTTTTCAGAAGATATTTGCAGGAGAAATGTTGATTAGAGACTGTATGACAACTCTCCTTCAAATATTTTTCAAATATATGATTTATTCTGAAGTTACTTTCAAAAGTATCACTGGTCCCGATGACTTTTTCATAATTAGCTTGTAAGCATTAATAGGTTATCTGCAACCTTCAGACTAGATTATCTCACCTAAATGTTGAAACCATTCACATTTGGAAGTTACACTGTAAGGCAAAATCTTTTGCACTCCAAATTAAACCTGTATACAGTATAAAATTGTATGTAAATGTGTATTGTAGCTGTGAAGCCTCAGTTTCCGACTGTGAATAAAGCTCTGCTTGGCCCACCGTCGCCGCTGCTTCGTCAGCTGGACACCTCGGGCATCAGTCTTCCCTCTTACGGCTCGGCACTCAAGACCAAGTTCATCTCCCCTGCCAAACCTGCCAGCCCTGCCCGCAAGACCTTCCAGGATGAGATGATCCAGCAGCAACAGCAGCACTCGCCTGGTAGGTTACTTAGGGCTTTTATATGCTAGAATCTTATTAACCCTTCCAATGCTAAGGCTATTTTCGTCCAATGCACAAGAACGCAAAGATCTTTGAAAACCCTCTAAACCCTGTAATGTTGGTACTCATTGGATAGCTCTCACTGAGTACTCACAGATGAGTACCCATTTGGCAGGGTTTCAGTCATCTTTCAGTTTTTTTGCATCATTTATATTCTTACTGTCACTAGGGCTGTCATTGGTATCCGATGTATTTCAATTTGGTAATCAACAAAAAGCTTCTTAAACCGGCGTGCAAACGAGTGAACTTCAAGGAAGTACTGTGAAAGTACGCCGTACAGTAGTGGGCGGGATGTTTAATGACCTGAGCAATAATCCAGCGATTCAGTTATCAGCACCTGAAATATGTTACCATCGCTCCAATCTGTCATGGTTCTCCTTCCCAGTTGACATATCTTGTAATTTATTTTCCATTGTGATTCCAGCTCTTTTCAAGAGCCGTGCCAAAGCTGTCAAAACGGTACAAGCTGGTGCTCCAGAGCACATGCTGCTGCCGTCTGGCATGCCCCAGGAACGCACGCGGCGGATCGTTGGCTGCCGAGTCGAGCGCGCTGTCCCGCCACTCGCCAAGTCTGTCATCCACAATAAACACAACTACATCATGGACGCCGGCCTCTTCATGTCTCGCTCGTGTCGCGTTGGCTGGGGACCTAACTCAACACTGGTGCACTGTGGAATGGCTGTGCAGAAACAAGCAACAGGTGCGAATTTAGATTTTTGTTTATCAGCATTATCAGATTAAGTCTGAAAAAAAGCAGTTTGTTACCTGTAACCTGACCCTAACAAGTTTTTACTAAAAAAAACCTACTCATAAACTTTTTCCAAAATATTTTTTTTACCCACCTATATACCCTATTTTTCTAAGGACCCTTACAGAAACCCAACAACTGTTAATGCTTTATCAGATTCAACCCATTG
The DNA here is from genome assembly GCA_963942565.1 of Maea johnstoni. Classification (NCBI taxonomy): domain Eukaryota; kingdom Metazoa; phylum Annelida; class Polychaeta; order Spionida; family Magelonidae; genus Maea; species Maea johnstoni. The sequence continues at coordinate 31,715,013 of OZ012690.1, forward strand.
ATCATTCTAGCTACCCAAAAAAGACAAGTTTATTTGGGATTTTTTTCAGGAAAAATACATTTTAAATAATGTGAAAAAGATTTGTTAATCAGAATTCACTAACAAGTCTCCCTCTGATAACTAGCAAGTTAATGGTTCATTCCTGGGTCGAACATTTTAGCATTTTGATAACATTTTGAAAGAGATGTCTAAACATGAATTGTTTGTGTTATATTCATATTCCAAGACAGTATCTCTGTATGATTCTCTTGATTTGGATATGTTGCCTCAGCGCCAACCAAGTGGTCATCTCGTCTGTGTTTTCTTGATATATTTATGTATCAAGTGGTCATCTCTGTATATTCTGGATATATATTAGGATAGCCTATTTAGTGAAATGAAGTAGTTATTGAAAGAACTCCCATCTTAATTTATTGTTTTCTCTTATTCCAGGGAGAAAAACTCCAGAGCCGTTCTCACTGATCCCGAGTAACCAGTCTAGTGGTCAAGCGGCCAGACTGGACGCTTCTCCGTACCAAGTGACCATGGAGAGAGTCAATGTGACTCATTACGCTGACCCCAAAGACAGACTCTTAACTGTAAGTACATCATAGTCTTAGCCAGGAGGGCTTGTGAGCATCATTTGGACACCCAAGCCCTAAAAAAACACACCCAAATCTTTTTTTGAGGAATTTCTTAAAATGTTAATTTCTAGCATATAACTGATTTTTTTTCGCCTGAATACAGTTCTCATAAAATTGTATAAGGATATCATGCCTTATTTCAATGAATAAATACATGTTTTGGGATTTAGTTGTGCATATTTTGTTGTCTCCCTTAAGACAATGGACACCGAAAAGTTTAATAATTTGCAGTTTTGGGCACCCAGTTATTAAATCCTAGCCAAGACCCTGAAGTACATGGTAAAAGACAATAAAAAGCTCTACTGCCAACAGGAAAGCGGTAAATTACAACCAAAACTTGAGATGTGAACTTTTTGTGACTGGGGCAAAAGTGTATAGTATACAGTTTATATTCTCTGAAGTTTGTGTATATATTCCATGTTTGTTTGTTTGTCCGTTACCAGGAGAACGAAGAGAGAGCATTAGAGATCCAATTAGACCACTCCGCTAGTAGTCTGGAGGGAGGATGTCCACTCTTTGTCCCCAGTCCTGGAGTTGATGCTCTCCATCAATACGCTCAACTATCAGAAAAACAACAGGAAGATATAGGTAAGTCTCTAGTTCCTCACTAGCTCATACATGTATGTAACCCATTCATCCTATTAGGACTGCATATCGTTAATACTGTACATACCATATTGTTACCTCTACCATTTCAAAAAGTACTGAATCATTCCGTTTCATTCCTCAACGATACTCTCAAGCATGCATCTTTGCCAAATGCACCTGTTTGAAATTTCTATGATGTAGTTTTCTATCTCTCCAGCGAACCATCAGTATTGATGTGTTAGACTTTGCCGCCTTGCAATATTTCATTCATGTTATGCCGTTTTTCTCTCTCTGCTGTAGGAAGCCATCCCGATGCTGATTCCGTGCAGCACAGGTGTCTGGTGTTTAGTTTAGGAGTCACTCTCTGGGGACGACTGCAACAATTCTTAAACGAACAAGGTAAATAGCTCACTATTAATCGAAACGCTGAACATTGAATTTCTTTATTGATTTTACAAAGCCTTGAGGAAACAAACAAATTTGTTTGTTCAACCTATTCATACCAATTGTTCCCCAAAATGACTGATGGTTTTGGTGCCATCTGTCTGTGAAAGATAACATTTGAAAGTATATGAAACAAATATTTAACAATTTGAAAAACATCCTTTCTACAGTTCTGAATTGTACTATATTCCTAAGTCATCACGATGAATCGCAGACTTTACTCTCTTGATTTATCTGTCATGCAGGATTGTATTTAAAGAACCTTAAGTGGAACACTTTCTTTTTTCCCAAGGAGTTTATACTCTACTCATAAGCAGGGTCTTAGCCAGGATTTTAAAAAATGCCTCTCCAAATCAGCATTTATCAAATTTCTGCCCATCTAATTTAGCTACTCAGCTTCGTATAATCCTTATACCAACTGTATTTGATAGCCTATTGTGTCAAAAAGGTCAATTTGCACTTACAAAATATAAATATCCAGCTGATTTATGTGTAATTATTCACTTTCAGAAGTAGATAATGTAATCTATGTTTTAATTGTATCGTTATAGATATTCCAAATGATGAATGCCTCAACTAATTACTGTGTATTGTTTCTGATTTCAGAGGTAGATAAAGAAAGCTATGTATATAGTAGGGCACGGCGAGAAGCATTCTCTTCCTGGCTCTCCTCAGCAGCCAGTAAAAAAATCAAAGAGGAGGTACAAGCAGCAAAGTTCCAGGTAAGAAACTAGCAGCGCTGTCTCTGGCCCCTGCATGTCTCAGGAGATACAATTTGCTACTCTGCTATATAATAAGAAAGCATCGTTTTTGTTAACCCAGCCATGCCTGCAGCACCTAAAAACATGGACAATGTTGGTAATGTTCAGATGCATTGTCTGGGGCTTTTTTTTTGCCCATTAAATGAATCAAAATTACTGATAAATTAGTGATGTCATGTTATAACATGAAAATATTCTACCTGAGCAGTCTTTGTTTCTTTTTCCCATCATGCGTTGCTGTCGAAGAGGTTTGACTTTGTCTTTCGTCGGCACCCGTGAGTAACATAACAAAGACTGCGCAGCTATGATCTATTCTCAGTCTTATGTGTATGGGTATAAATGATATAATCATGTTACTTTCAGAATGCTGGCCATCTCCCAGCTATCTTAAGTTATCTGAGTGGTCGGCAAATCTCGGAGGCGTGTAAGATGGCACAGGAGTCAGGTGACCATAGGCTAGCCCTCCTATTGGCTCAGGCAGCTGGCAGCCATATACCAAGACAGATGATACAGAAACAACTAGCGAACTGGGAAGAACTCAAGGTAAGACATTGTGGCATGTCTATCCATTTTATTTTGTGTTGATATGAATAGTTTCTTTAAAAGGCATCTACTGGTCTATATTTTACTGATAAACACAATTGACTTTAAAGTAGTAATGAAATAGAGGCAACACATGCCTATGAATTGTATAATTATTATAATCTGTTTAGTGTTTATTTAAGGTGTTGTGTGTGTAGATGACTAAGAGAATTAGTGAGGAAAGGGAAGGGAATGAGAGAGAGGAGGGGAAGAGTAACCTGAAAGTAGCTCCTGTTCTGTGTAACACAAGTACACATTGTAATCCAAGCTCATATATTCCAGAAGTATTACAGTAAGACCAGGCAGGTTTAAATGATATTTCATGTTTTGTAAAGATTAATTCCAGATGATTTTCACTCTTTCCTTTTCAGGCTGATGAGTATATTACAGAGGGTAGAATGAAGATCTTCTCATTGCTGGCGGGCTCGTTGGTTTGGCCATCCTCTCAAGGCGAGATCAATGTCTGTCAGGACGTCGACTGGAAACGAGCGCTCGCTATACACCTTTGGTAAGTGATACTCATTGATTTTCTTCTCCTCTAGTGCTTGAGAAGCTAAATATGTTGTACCGGGTCATTATCAACTTCCTACAAAATCCCTATTATATCATTGTTGAAATGTGTATTGGTTTTGTTGTGTTGAGTCAGGTTCCCCTGAGCCATTTAAGGTTATTGCCAACAATACACACACGCGAGGTTTGTATTGTTGGCAATGGGCAAATTTTACAATGGGATGCAATGAGTAAAATCAACATTTTACGGAGTTGAGACAAAAAGTATGTTAATACAAACACATAGTACTGCTCCTAAGATCTTTGCCAAGTTTGGATAGCAAACTCGAACGTTTTGTCACAAAAAAAATGGAAAAAGTGATTGCCAAACTTGAGTCAGACAGACTATAGGATGCCTAGCTTTCATACAGGACTCTGCAGTGTTTGGGTCTCCAATGGATCCTCATAAGTTGGTTGACCTGGTCACTATAGAAATGTGCGATGTTGTTGAGGGCTGTGTGTGGTGCCTTTGAAATTGAAAGTCTTCTTTTTAATATGTTAGATAACATTTTCATTACAGGGAAGCTAAAGTTGAAGGCACATTTCATTAATTGACTCATTTTATCACTTCTAGCACTTGAGAAAATATATGCTGTGCTTTTGTGCCTTCATATAAACAACAAGTGCAGATAAAATCATGGATACTTTCAAGATGTGTCTGTTTATGTGATACATTTTGCATTCAACCATGAAACAGAACATGTTTTAAGAACATTTTTGAAATGAAACCATATTCTAATGCTTAGTTTCCTATTAGAAAAGTAAACATGATGCTGAACTCAATCATCCATGACTTAAGCACTTGAAAAACTGTCTGTGTTGTCTGTTGTGTCCTCACAGAAATCAAGGGTGCAAAAATAAATCATGGATACTTTCAAGATGTGCCTGTTTATGACACATTTTGCATTCAACCATGAAACAATATTTTGGGAACATTTTTGAAATGAAACCATATATATTCTAATCATATGTTTTCTATTTGAAAAGTAACAGTGAAGCTGAACTAAATAAGCCATTATTGTAGCACTTGAAAAACTGTGTTGGCTATTTTTGTCCTCACAGAAATCAAGGGTGCAAAAATAAATCATGGATACTTTCAAGATGTGCCTGTTTATGACACATTTTGCATTCAACCATGAGACAAAATATTTTGAGAATTTTAAAAATGAAACCAAATTCTAATGCTTAGTTTCCTATTAGAAAAGTAACCAGGATGTTGAACTCAATCAGCCCTGATTTTAGCACTTGAAAAACTGTCTGTGTTGTCTATTTTTGTCCTCACAGAAATCAAGGGTTCAAAAGTAAATCATGGATACTTTCAAGATATGCCTGTTTCTATGACACATTTTGCATTCAACCATGAAACAAAATATTTTTGAGAACATTTTTAAAATGAAAAAGTATATTCTAATGCTATGCCTTCTATATGAAAAGTAACCGTGATGCTGAACTTAAATAGCCCTGATCTTAGCACTTGAAAAACTGTCTGTGTTGTCTGTTGTGTCCTCACAGAAATCAAGGGTGCAAAAATAAATCATGGATACTTTCAAGATGTGCCTGTTTATGTGACACATTTTGCATTCAACCATGAAACAGAAAATATTTTGTGAACATTTTTGAAATGAATCCATATTCTAAAAATAAATGTTCTATTTTATAAGTAACAATGATGTTGAACTCAATCATCCCTGACTTAAGCACTTAAAAAACTGTCTGTGTTGTCTATTTTTTGTCCTCACAGGAATCAAGGGTGCAAAAATAAATCATGGATACTTTCAAGATGTGCCTGTTTATGACACATTTTGCATTCAACCATGAAACAGAAAATATTTTAAGAACATTTTTGAAATGAAACCATATTCTAAAAAAAGACCCATGATGTTGAACTCAATCAGCCCTGACTTCAGCACTTGAAAAACTGTCTGTGTTGTCTTTTGTGTCCTCACAGAAATCAATCGTGTGAAAATGAATCATGGATACTTTCAAGATGTGTTCGTTCAAGTGGCACATTTTGCATTCAGCCATAAAACAGAAAATATTTTAAGAACATTTTTGAAATGAAACTCTATTCTAAAAGTAAGTTTTCTATTTGAAAAGTAACCATGATGCAGAACTTAATCAGCCCTGATTTCAGCACTTGAAAAACTGTGTTGTCTATTTTGTCCTCACAGAAATCAAGGGTGCGAAAATAAATCATGGATACTTTCAAGATGCTTCTCAAATGTGGAGTATTTTGCATTCAGCCATGAGACAAAAATATTCTAAGAACATTTTTGAAATGAAACCATATTCTGAAAATGAGTTTTATATTTAAAAAAGTTACAAAAATGCTGTACTTAATCAGCCCTGATTTTAGCACTTGAAAAACTGTGTTGTCTATTCGTGTCCTCACAGAAATCAAGGGTGCAAAAATAAATCATGGATACTTTCAAGATGTGCCTGTTTATGACACATTTTGCATTCAACCATGAAACAGAATATTTTGAGAACATTTTTGAAATGAAACCATATTCTAATGCTATGTTTTCTATTTGAAAAGTAACAATGAAGTTGAACTCAACTAGCTCTTATTTTAGCACTTGAAAAACTGTGTTGTCTTTTGTGTCCTCACAGAAATCAAGGGTGCGAAAGTAAATCATGGATACTTTCAAGATGTGCCTGTTTATGTGACACATTTTGCATTCAACCATGAAACAGAAAATATTTTGAGAACAGTTTAAAAGTGAATCCCTATTCTAAAAGTAAGTGTTCTATTTGAAATGTAACCATGAAGTTGAACTCAATCAGCCCTGATGTTAGCACTTAAAATACTGTCTGTGTTGTCCATTTTTTGTCCTCACAGAAATCAAGGGTGCGAAAATAAATCATGGATACTTTCAAGATGCTTCTCTAATGTGGAGTATTTTGCATTCAGCCTTGAGACAAATATTTTGAGAACATTTTTTAAATGAGACCATATTACAAAAATAAGTTCTATTTGAAAAGTAACCATGATGCTGGACTCAATCATCCCTGATTTTAGCACTTGAAAAACTGTGTTGTCTATTGTGCCCTCACAGAAATCAAGGGTGCGAAATTAAATCATGGATACTTTCAAGATGCTTCTCAAATGTGGAGTATTTTGCATTCAGCCTTGAGACAACATTATTGATTTATTGGAACTTAGTTATAAGGATCTTTTACGAACCTCTATTCTAGCACTTGAGAAAATATATGTTGTGCTTTTGTGCCTCTGTATAAATAAAAAGTGCAGAATAACATCATGGATACTTTCAAGATATGTCTAGTCTTGTGGCATATTTTGCATTCAGCCATGAGACAGCTTAATTATTACTTACATAGATGTATAAGTAAGGCCCGTTGTGTTTTATTATGTGGGGTAAAGGTATGGAGCAGCTGAATAGTTATGAAAGCACATACCCCTATTCTTACTCTTTTCTTCTACTGAAACCAGCACAGAGTACATGCTGCTATAAGAGTGTGCGCTATGTAAGATGAATGTGTTCTGCCTAAGATTAAAGATTTTGATACTGCTTACATGGGAATATTGTTTTATGTAGGAAGTTAGGTATTTTGTTGCTTATCCCTTATATAGATAATTTTGGTTTTGTACTTGTTGTATTTTCTGTTTATATTCTTCTTTCTTCAAATTATTTGGGAGAGCAGGATTATGCTGACAAATATTCTATTAAAATATTTTGATGGTTTGTTAAAGCACTTGATAAAACTTGATGTGTTGTGCTCCTGTGCCTTCACATAAATAGCAAGTGCAGAATAACATCATGGATACTTTCAAGATGTGTCTTTTACCATGGCATATTTTGCATTCAGCCATGAAACAACTTTATTTGTTCATTCTGAAATGTATTATATCTTATATTTACACTGAAGTGTATCTGCTGAAATAACACAAACATGCCATATCAATGATATTTAAATCAAACCAAATAATTTTATCAAATATGGTTATACAAGGTTGTCTCATGAAATAACAGGTAGATTTGTGATTGATTTCTTGTCACTATATTCTTGAGAAATGTGTAATATTAATTGCTCCTTGCCTTGGAACATGGATAAGTTGGGAGAGACAATTTCATGATTTCTTTCCACTATTCAAGGCGAAGCACTTGATAAAACTTGATGTGTTGTGCTCCTGTGCCTTCACATAAATAGCAAGTGCAGAATAACCTCATGGATACTTTCAAGATGTGTCTTTTACTCTGGCATATTTTGCATTCAGCCATGAGACATCTTTATTAGTTCATTCTAGAATGCAAATTTTACATTTTGGTTAAGTTGAAGAGATCTTTTAATGATTGATCATCACTGTTTAAGTACTTGATAAAACTTGATGTGTTGTGCTCCTGTGCCTTCACATAAATAGCAAGTGCAGAATAACTTCATGGATACTTTCAAGATGTGTCTTAAACTGTGACATATTTTGCATTCAGCCATGAGACAGCTTTATTATTTCATTCTACAATTACATTTACACTATCAACTGAAATATAAAACAGTACAAACATTGAATGGCAATGATGTTTCATTCAAGCTGAAGAATATTTGTCAACTAAGGTTACGGATGGTTCAACAATTGTCTAATCGCTTAAGTTATACTGGAAGCCATAAGGTTACTGGCTGCTTTCATTATTGATAAAGCACATAAAGAACTTCTAGAATTTGTCATATCTTGATAATTGGTAGAAGGGGCAGGGTTAGCATGTGTATTGTGTGAAGCACCTCTATCTAACTGTGAAGTTCCCTCCCCATGGACTCTCACAGGAAGCATGGGTGCCATAGTAAATCATGGTCACTTACAGGGTGTGTCTCTCACCATAGCACATTCTGCATGCAGCCATGAGATACTACGATTGGAATAGTTAGTATGGTTAGATGACACTACCAGTGTGGTGGGAAGATATATTACTGTAATCACCCTTATATGGAAAATATATTGCATAAAACCCTTTGTCAGGGGCAGGTTTGAAATTGAATTCTTGTCTGTTGGAAGCACTTGATAAACTTGATGTGTTGTGCTTTTGTGCCTTCACATAAATAACAAGTGCAGAATAATTTCATGGATACTTTCAAGATGTGTCTGTCACTGTGACATATTTTGCATTCAGCCATGAGACATCTCTTAAAACAAATAAAGACTACATATAACATTCAAATGAAACAAACATGGTGCCAACTGCTTATATTTTCTTACCTCATTAAAATAATGTATTTGTTCATCTTTCAGGTATCTATGCACCCCTAATGCCACTATCGCGAATGCATTGCAAGCGTACGACGATGCGTTCCAGGGTAACTGTCCTAACGGTCAGTACTCCAACCCGCCGCTGCCTCCGTATCTGGAGGAGGACGAAGGCTACAAGCAGCAGCTGGAGACGGAGGACGCGGGAAGAAAGTTTGTCATCCACGATACCTGTTACCATCTCCTCAAACTCTACTGCCAACGCTCACATCCACTGGAACGACTCCTCGCACCCACTACCTCCTCAAGAAACCAACTAGACTACAGACTCAGGTACGTTACCCATACTGTATACGTCTTTAATTTGGAGTGTTAAAAATTTCACTTTACAGCTCGCTGGAGGTTATTTGATCTAAAACTTAAATTTGTGCATTCAAGCACTCAAACAAAGCGGATAATTATTCAAAGGATGTTATCTATGCGCTAAAATGGGCCCGTAGCAAAAGGCCTTTAGCCCCTCCATGCTGTAATAACTTCTTGACAAGTGTCATTTGGACCTATAATACTTTTGATAGTACTATTGTATTTACAAGTATATTTACAAGATATTTAACCGATTCATGCTTATGAGTTCCTCTAGAAATTGACAATAACTTAAGAATAAAGAAAAAAATTCCAAAATATTGAATGTTTGAAGGAGAGTTGTTGAGAGTGTTCTGTTCAACATTTCTCCTTCAAATATTAAACCCACTGTCCTTCTGCCTGAAAAACTGTATCAAAATTGTCAGGCCTATTTTGGCTGCTCTGATTGTTAGTGCATGAGTGCTTATGTTCTTATTGTCATTTTGTTTCAGTTGGCATCTGTCTCAGGTTCTTCAAGCATTAGAGTACTGTCATATCTCTGACTACCACAAGGGGGAGCTGTGTAGCAATTACGCCTCCCAATTAGAATACCTAGGACTCTGGCATTGGGCCATATTTGTCATGCTGCATCTTGAAGATGATGTCAGGTAAGTTAAAACTATCTTGGCAAAAAAGCAAAATATCACATTGATGTACTGTATAATGGTTAATATTGCAGTTTGATTAATGCGGACTTTGCGCACCCCTTGAGTCCATATTTATTTAACTGCGCATCATTATTTGGACATCCGATCCCTATGCTAGTATCGAACCGCACACTGATATGATAGCTTGTTATTCAACATCTGAGTACGAAAATTAAACTGCGCATCAAAGGCAGCTACCCTCAAAGCGCATTATTTCATAAACATAGAAGAAATTTCTATGACCAACCGTTGAGTGAAAATTTGAATGGTTGAATTAAAAGATTTGACAATGGTCAACAATATATTTGCTGTTTTTTGATAAGTTTCCTGTCTAGGTACAAATAAAAGCTCTTCACCATAGCTATTGAAGATATTAGCTACACCTTATTAACAAATTGGAAATCAGGTAATGAACTTGCCTCCATAAAGATCTACAATATCTCGACATCCCACTCCTTCGCCGCACAATTGAAATTTTGGATATTGGCTTGATTATACGATTTCTGGGAAATTAATATTTTAGGACTGTATTTGCATCAGAAATGTTATTAAGGCATCACTACGTACCGTATTACCTGTTTTAGACCAATTAACACTTCTAATGTTGTGGTTACTTTCGTCCAATGCACAATTATTCTTGAATTGAACTCTTGCTTCAATAACTTCTCAATCACTTGAGAAAATATATGCTGTGCTTTTATGCCCTCATATAAATAACAAGTGGAGATTAAAATCATGGATACTTTCAAGATGTGTCTGTTTGTGTGACATATTTTGCATTCAGCCATGAAACAAAATATTTTGAGAACATTTTTGAATTAAAGGGTATTCTAATGCTATTCTATCTATAAAGGAACCATGGTACTGAACTCAATCAGCCCTGATTTTAGCACTTGAAAAACTGTGTTGCCTATTTTGTCCTCACAGAAATCAAGGGTGCAAAAGTAAATCATGGATACTTTCAAGATGTGCCTGTTTATATGACACATTTTGCATTGTTGGTATTCATTGGAAAGCTCTCGAAGAGTACTCTCAGAAGAGTACCCATGTGCCAGGGTTTCAGTCATTTTTCAAGTTTTTTTGCATCATTTTCCATTGGCCAAATTAGCCACCACCAGCATAAGGGTTAAGCTTGTTAGTTGTATTGTTTCTCACTGTATATCTCATTCCAGACGGGAAGAATGTGTGCGGGTCCTACTCAACCGGCACATCCAGATCTCGAAAGCAGACGACTACATGAAGCGGGAACATTTCCTACAAGAAAAACTTTTACTTCCAAAGAGGTGGATTCATGAGGCTAAGGTGAGGGGCTCAGCTGTTAGTGTGTAGATCACTTTACTTGGGCTACCCCCAATATCTGTGTTGGGCAGTTTGTTGGTTTTTCCCGGCTACTTCGGTTTCCTCTACCATCAACTGTTTGCCATGTTTATTTGGCAGAAAAAGTGACAGTAATGGAAATGAAATTCCAACTTGAAAATATTACATAAAATGCATGGCTGAAGTTTGTCACTCATGACCAATTGCATATTGGACAATTGACACTTGTGATGTTGGTTGTTAATTTGTTTTTGTATTATTTTGCAGGCTTTGCGGGCGCAGCATGAAGGCAAGCCCCATGAGGAGGCCTGGCATCAGCTGCAGGCGGGACGCTATAACCAAAGCCACCAGATTGTACTGGAGAATATTGCTGCTGAAGCCATAATAAACGGTAAGGAAAGCCAACCTAATATGCTTCTACCTATCTATTCTGATGGCCGAGTGGTCAAAGGCATTGCTACTCACTGCTAGCTGTCTCTCACCACTGAGGGTCAGCCCTGATGGGGGAGTGGTCAAAGGTCACTCCTGGATGCACTAATATTTAAACTCATTACCCAAATTGTTTGAAGTTTGTGGTGTTAGAGATACAGAAAACCTCACTTACCTCAGACAAATGGGGACCAAGCTTTATTTATCGTAATGAATTTATTTCTTATCTTTGGGCATATGCACTTTTCTAGATGTTAGCAGAAAATTATAACTACCTCAAAAAGGAGGTTTTGGACAATTGACATATTTATGGTAATGAATTTATTTCGTTATGTTATAGCATGTGCAATTTTCTTATTTTTGCAGAAAATTATGACTACCTCAAGAAGTACCTGTGTGAGCTGGCCCATCCCGAGGTGTGCATCTCTGTGCAGGACTGGAGCATAGGGGGGCGTGTCTTCCTCGACTACATCAACATCATACACTCACTCGAGCGCATGAAGGAGGTGGGTGAACGATCCGTCGAGTCAGAGTCTTAGCCAGCAGGGCATCTGGGTGTCATTTGGACACCCAAAACAGTGTACAGTCAATGAAGATTAATTCATTCATTTATTGAACGCCTTAATGAATGGGTTTTACCGTTAGTGTGCACAACCAATTAACAGTACAGCCTATTTATGACTGTGCAGTTAATGGTGGTGCCAGATAAAATCATGGATACTTTCAAGGCGAGTCGAACATTGTGGCAAGTCTTGCATTCAGCCATGAAACAAAGTATGTGTATATTTATCTCAGTACTTATAGAGTTGTACCTTATGAATGATTTTTACAGATGTTCACTTTCAAATTTTTTCTTGCCAGCCCGACGGACTGACTGCTTCCACATTCTGCAGGTCCTGCAACTTTTTTGCCAGTCCTACCACCTAGTGTCCATCATAAGGGCTATTATTAGGATGTATTGTTTCAAGGCATAAATTCATCAGTCTGAACTGAGCATCTGACAGGAATGTAGACCTCTGTCCTTATAAACATTAGCCCTAGTGTTAAGTCCTAACGTGTAACCTGCAGTGAGTTTTATGTACAGTGAGTAGCATTTGTGAATTGAATTCATTCACTCTTGCTCCTCAATCGCAAAATGTTTGTATTTTCCCTTCTGATGGAGTCTGAACCTTGTTATTTCCAGGTTGAGCCCAGTGCCTACGAGTTGGAAAAGCTGAAGCCTGAGGTGACATCATTGTGTAGTCGTGTCGACAGCCTCAAATGTCGCAATGCAAAAGACAGGTAAGTAAATCCAGTTACCTGGATGCTGTATGATATGCATATGTATTGTCAAATGTAGATGTCATGATTCAATTACATGTACATGAAAAAGTTCACAGATTTACAAATTTATAGAATTCTGCATTTTGGGTTTTTCCAAATTCAGTTCTGGTGAGGGGTCAGTGGATTCCTATCATTGGTTATCGTGATCAATTAAAATTAAGAAAAAATAAATAGATATATAGATAATGATGAAAAAGATCATTTGTATTTGTTCAAGTATTGCTGAAGTCTAAATTTACTACTAAAGAATAGAGAATAATTCCCATCCTTTACCAATATTCAAGGCTATTTGAATTTCACACAATTAAAGCACTTGTATGCCTGATATCTAAATCTATATTTACCCTTAATAAGTGATACCAATATTGTCCTATATACCCTTTATAAGTGATACCTATATTGTCCTATACATACCCTTAATAAGTGATACCTATATTGTTATTTCAGACTTGCACAATGTGAGATGGCGAAGAAGACTGCCAACGTCCTGCGCACTCTCCTATCTCTCCAGAACCATTCCTCGCAGGAGCCGAGCAAGCAGCATATTCCTACACGCCTCCTCGCCCCCCACATCGGCAAGCTCCCCATGCCCGAGGACTACGCCCTCCAGGAGCTGCGGCAGCTCACGCGCAGCTACATGCTGGAGATGACAATGGCCACCTAATTGATGACAAGTGTCGTCTGCTCCTAACATAGTTTTCTGCGTAACTTGAGAATCAAGCATAAATTCACAAAATATATGAAGGAGAGTTGTGTGTTAGGTCCTTAACAACATTTTTTCCTTCAATTCTTTTCTGACTATGCCCTCCAGGAGCTGCGGCAGCTCACGCGCAGCTACATGCTGGAGCTGACAATGGCCATCTAGTGTCGTCTGCACCTTCATAGTTTTCAACATAACTTGAGAATTAAGCATAAATTCACAAACTATATGAAGGAGAGTTTTGGGTTGGGTTCTGAACAACATATCTCTTACAATTTTTTCCTGGAAAGAGCTGTGGTCAGAAAGATACAATTGTGTTGTCTGGACCTAATATACTTTTGAACATAGCTCTGGAAATAAACATAAGTTCCCTAAATATTTGAAGGAGAGTTGTGTGTTGGGTCCTTAACAACATTTTTCCTTCAATTTTTTTTCTAAAAAAAGGCGTTGGGTCGAAAGATATTACCGAAATTGTCAGGTAGGTTTTGGGTGCCACAGGCCTGAATGGCTCAGCTGGATGGTGTCCCGGAACGAACATCCTCGGCGTGTCTTGCATGTTCAGAAATGCACAAATGTTACGCTGCAGGGAGGGATGTGTCTAATCACTTAGATTATTCCTCTCAGCCGGTGGCAGCACTCAATTGCTGGAGGTTCCTGCACTTTCTGGATGTATTATCCAGGCTATTGATCTGTTAGCGTCTCGCAGGTGTGTACATATTAACCCTTACGGATGCTGCTGGTGGCTAATTTGGCCAATACAAAACGATGCAAAAAACCTGAAAAATGACAGAAACCCTGGCAAATGGATACTTATCTGAGAGCGCTCAGTGAGAGCTATCAAATAAATACCAACATGACAGGGTTTGGATGGCTTTCAAAAATCGTTGCATCATTGTGCTCTGGACGAAAGTAGCCTCAGCATTGGAAGGGTTAGGGGGGTTTCACTGTATTTGTCATCATTATTCCATGTTGCCCATCTCAGGGATGGCAGCTATATATAGTACCACGGCTGGTAAAAAGAGTCCACCAACTACAATGCCAAAGACTTCAATTTCATTCTGCTTGCTGACGTATTCCTCTCTAGTTTTCTATAGGTAAACTGCTACTATTGCTTTAGAGTGAGGTATGAGTGAATTATGTTGTGAGCGCTAGGATCTGGACTCAAGGGTAGTCAGACAAATGACAAAGAGACATAGTTCCAGTGACAAAGAGCAATTTATCCAGTAACAAAGCGGCTTTGTTCCTATAACAAAGAGCAATTGTTCCAATAACAAAGCGGCTTTGTTCCTATAACAAAGAGCAATTGTTCCAATAACAAAGCGGCTTTGTTCCTATAACAAGGAGCAATTGTTTCAATAACAAAGGGTTTTTGTTTCTACAACAAAGAGGCTTTATTCCAGTGCTGTGAAAATGTTGTATGATTTGTGATGTAATGCATGTTGAGATAGATGTGAAAGTGTAACAAATATTATTATATGTATGAAATCCATGCTGAATGCTAAAATATGCTCAATCTTGAACATGTTCAAAATCCCATTTACGGTAAAATTCAGGACCTGTTTTAACACAATTCTGAGCATTAGCCCATTCAGGTTAAAATTATTAATATCTTGTAAACATGAGGAGAGAATTGTCCATTTTCTTGTAGACCTAAAGGAAATGATAGTGTTGATTTTTAGCTTGAATTATGTGATCTCACTGATGAGAAGTTTTTTTCCAAAGAGATTCTAAGGTATAGGTTCAAATGTTTTCAAGCCCTTCCTGAATTTGGCATGTGTTCCTTGCTGGGCCTTTTTGAGTGTGAACATGTTTTGCTGAGAGTATTGCTATGTAGAGAGGCATTGGAAGAGAACCTATGTGTAAAACATCTGTACATTTGCTAGTATTCTAGTCTTAAACCCTTTTTTGCTGGTACCCTTAGAAAATGTCTTTTGGATCAATGATACTTTTGAAAATGACTTTGTAATAAAGATATTATTTGAAGGGGATTGATGATTTCAAGTCTTGAAAAACATATCTTTTCAAATATTTTCTAAGACAGGCCTTTTTGAGAAAGTTTTCACCGTAATAGAAAGGCCATTTTTGGGGTGCCACATTCACAAAAGGGTTAACAGTGTCCACTTGCTGAGGCGTACTAACCCACTTGCTTTGGGAATGCACATGTGCTTTGACGTGTTGAGTGAAACTCATCAAATAACTAAATGAGTGATATTTGACATGTTGTCTGATGACTTGGTAAAACTATTTAAAAAGAGGTATATTTCAGAACTCATTAAAGAAGGGGTTGTTAATCGCAACAGGAACACTAGTTTTCAGTAGAGTATTCTTCAATATATTGCTTTTATATTAAGATCTTTGCCTAAGTCTCAGACCATGTGTAGTACACTCTACATTGCCCAGGGGGTGCTGCGGGCAGACCAAGGGCATCAGTATGGACATAGCTTTATAATAACCCTTATGCTGCTGTTGGCTAATTTGGCCAATGCAAAAAAACCTGAAAAATGATTAAAACCCTAGCAAATGGGTACTCATCTAAGAGTACTCTGTGAGAGCTTTCAAATGAATACCAACATTGCAGGGTTTAAATGGTTTTCAAAAATCTTTGCTTCCATGCGCGTTGGAGGAAAATAGCCTCATCATTGGAAAAGTTAACACTCTTATTTTGCTTGGTGTGAGGTCTAGTGTTGCTGGGTCGACCAAGGTTTTGATTGAGGCATGTATTCAACCTCAATAAGGGAATTATGTGATATCTTGGGTTACCCAGAAATCATAAAATTGCATGTTTCCGGAAGGGGCTTTTCTGCTCGAGTTAACTCTTAATTATTTTAAACAAAATCTTAATGTTGGGATTATGTTTTTCATTTGCAGATTATGGGGGGATATTAGAAAATGTTTAAGAAGGAAAGCATATTTGTTGTTCCCACATGGAAAGAGAAGGGGGAACTTTGTATTTGTAATAATATATTTAAGAATATTAAGGAGTATTGCCACTAAGAATCTAGGGATTTGAAATATAAGTTTGACTTTTGTTTCAATTCCTGACTTCACACAATGATGACATGAGTAGTTGAATTTTGTTCTAAGCTGGGCTAAGATTTATTTTGCTAAATCTACCTGAAATGTGTAGGGCTCACACAAAACATTTCAGGTGGACAATAAGTTTATTACAGATAGAACTATTGGGACTCCTTCCCTGTTGGTGTAAACTAACATCAGAGGAATTCTGATTGACAGTTCAGAGAGGAAAAAAAACTTGTAAATATTCATTAAGAACATGTATGTAGAGTCACTTTTGTATTATGTTGTATCCTATGTGCCTTAGGTCTGTTATGGGTGATCGGGGCACACTTTGGAATATGGTCCAACTCGAAGGTGCTTTCCAAATTCTTTCCATGAAAGATGTCAGGCAGGCTTTTCATGCAGCCGTTTGTAAATAAGTATAGATTTCATATTTTCATAAGTAATCATCGTAAAGAAGTTTCCACTATCGTTGGACCATGTTTCAAAAAGCATAAGCATGTACAGGTTACGAGAGAACCGATGATGTTGAAATGTACTACTAATCTGACTGTATCAAGATAAAAAAAAGAAATAGGCACCATGCTGGTCAATTACATGTAGTTTATCTAAAATGGATTTTTTTGTTGCAATGATTGTACCAGAGATTGATGATAGGGTGGGCAAAGATTTTGATAATCGGGGTTGGGTTGATCATTCTTCTACACACTGTTCTGATTGCATTTGTTAAACAAACGTAACAACAACTAAGACATGTCCATTGTTTGTCAAACACTTGCGCCGTCTTCAAATTTTACCCTTATGCTGTTGTTGGCTAATTTGGTCAATCCAAAATGATGCAAAAACCTTGAAAATGACTAAAACCCTGGCACATGGGTACTCATCTGAGAGTACTCAGCAAGAGTTATCCATTGAATACCAACATGACAGGGTTTAGATGGTTTTCAAAAATCTTTGCGTCCTTATGCTTTGGACGAAAGTAGCCTCAGCATTTGAAGGGTTAACATGAAATACTGAAACTAATCAGCCTTTGTGAAATATGAATTCCAGTTCGGGTTGAATTTATCCTTGAACAATTGGTACTTAATGGAGAGATAGATGAAGAAGGGGTATAATAATCTGCTGGGTAAGATGTTTTTGAAGCTTATTTATTGATGTGATGAACTCTGTGTTCTTGACTCATGGTGGTTATTTGAGTAATGTGAAACCTTGGTTTACACTTATTTTTTTGAAAAATGCAGTAAAAAATAAAGATATTTGAACAAATAAGTCACTTTGTTGGAGTTATTTCTTGTGTGAAGTTTATTTTGCTTTCTTTGTTAACCTATTAATGTTCAGCGCCCATAAGCAGTCTGAAAATTTTGATGTAATCTTGTAGGCAAAATCATAGGTTAGAAAATATTTGAATGAAATTGAACAGAACATTACCAATAACCTTGAACATTTTGTAAAATTATTCTCAATTCTGAAGTTACTGTCAAAAGAATCTTAGATCCAAACGAAGATTTTTGTAGGAATTCTTAAGCACTAATGAGTTAACCCATTAACACTTACAGCAGCCAAAAGAGGCCTGATTATTTTGGAAATATTTAACTTACAAACACATTTTCTTGAAAACATTTGAAGGAGAAATGGTTATCACAAGCCAAACAAGAACTCTCCTTCAAATATTTTGTGAATTTTTGCTTTATTCAAAAGATATTTTCAAAAGTATCAGAATAGCAGAAGACACTTTCTAGAGAAACTCTTAGTGTGAATGGGTTAAGTATGAAATTTTCAACAGGCCTTTTTCTTTGTCACATATCCAGTATTTGTGAGTGTGAACAAATAAGGGAAGTGCTAAGAACTGCACAAATTTTACAAAGAAATTCAAAACATGGTGTAGCAGTTTTATGATCGGTGATTTATAAGGGCTTGATCATTTTACAAATTGTCCACTATAACACCAAGACATTTTTTCCAAATATTTCTTTATTTTGAAATATTAACATCCGATCAACAGCCAATCAGTTGCCTTACATGGCAAGGATTATACAATAATACACTCATTACTAAAATATATTCATATTCAAGAAATAAAGGTAATAACTAATTAAAATCATTCTCTCCGCAATAAAACTATCTATAAACTACAAAATACCAGAGTAATGTCATTCACTAAAAATTTTCCATATGAACAATGATGAAATAATAGACCCAATACTTAAAATCCATTTTATCTAGTATAATAAAATGAAAGATGTAAATATCTTTGAATTCATAAACAATATTTGTAAACATACTCGATTTTCACTTTGATCTAATTTCGTCTTTGTCAATTTGTTTCCACTTTCCACAAAGCTTCAGTTTTCAAGCATCAAATCAAAAAATGTATGATGTCATTCTCAATCACCATTGATTGGGACATTAAAAACCTGGAGTATAGCATCAAAATTTGCACACTAAAATACAAACATCTAAAGAATAATGATTGTTTGCAGGACTCACATCAGAATACCACTTCCTTGGTATAGGTAGAAATTGTTTTATGTAATATGTACATAACAGCCCCCCCCCCCCCCCCCCCAAAAAAAAAAAAAAGAAAAAGAAAAAAAATGAATAAATAAACACAAATTAATGCCAGCCCTCTGAATCAGCATTCATTTCAATTACATATCATTGATTTACCATCAAAATGCACTTGTGAGACCACTTCTCTAAATGCCCATTAAGATAGTATTTAACCCATTCAATCCTGTGGTGGTCCAAAAAGGCCTGTTTATTTTATTGACATCTCTCTAAATAAAGTAGCTTTTGGAAGACATATGATAGGGTTGTGTTCTGAAGAATATTTCTCTTATTTTCACACATTTTCAATTGATGAATGTTTCAAAGCTATCCCCAAAATAGTCTGGCCTTTTTGGGCTAAAACAACATAAATGGTTCAACAGTAGTACACAGATGCAAATATTTATGTGATGATTCTTTCAGGCAGAAACAATATAAATGTGAGTGATCATTTAAAAACATAACCACGTAAAATCCAACTGGTATTTCACATAACCACAAGTGTCAGCCTGTGTTTCACCTAACCCAATCAAGAGAGGATGCGACAGACCTCAATTATAAAATCCCCCCTTCAAAAAAACAACATAATTACTATGTATTGGTGTTGATTACAGTCATCATATATATATATATATATATATATATATATATATATATATATATATATATATATATATATATATATATATATATATATATATATATATATATATATATATATATATATACATATATGATTTTAAAATCATTACAAAATGGCACGGCACTCATCCTAAGACTATGGTAACTAATCAAGATATTAAGGTGACTGATGGGGTTAATATGTGAATATTAGGTCATTTGGAGATGTTAATATTTGTTAAAGCCTACAACATTTTCCTTATACTCAGATTATCTCTGACTACCTAGGCCATCATTGAACATAGTAAGGCACTAACTGTCGCAGAACCTCTCATGAGCACACAAGCATGAAAGGTTTATGGCACATTTCCCCATATTGAACTTCACCAAAACATGGTTGTTTCTAACAGGCATTTTAGGTATCAAACTTTAAAGGATTTGCTCAAATTATGCATATCTTTAGGCTAGGATTATTATGGAGGAAAGGGTATTACAGAGGAAATAATGTGTTTACAAAATTAACCCCATAAGTTACCTTAAGTGGTTTCACAATAAAAATGACCAGCTTGAAAATTATAAAACAGTAAAATCAAACTGGCTCATTTGGCAACATGCCATATGTTAATACTATAAATAGACATACACTATAAGTGTACAAATTTTCATTTTGGTAAAACTATCCACAATGATAAGTTTTATAATCATATACCACTGCACTGGTTGAGATTAAAAGGTGTCACGATGGTTACGCTCCACATGCATGTATGACCTTGACCAAGGTCATAAAAGCTGCCACAGCGGGAATCTGGTCCACCATTAGACATAAAAAACAAGATCATTTGAACCCTCCAGATGTGAAAAGGTTAAAGAGTAACTGGCAAATCTACATTTTTACCAAATAGAAATATCTTATTCCAACAACAAAAAAAATGAATTTTTTGAAAAAAAAAAGTTATTGATTACTTGTGCAGCACTCAATTTAATATATTTCTTATATTTTTGCTTAATCTCTAAAAAAATTGCACATCATCACATGAACATACAGGGTACAAGCAGGGCACTCTGAGAATGAAAAGATCCAACATTTAGAATCACCCCTGAAGTGACTTAAGTGTCAGTACATTTACAGTACATAAAGGTTTGGTGTGCCCTTATAGTATAGAATTTTTTTAGTATACATTTATAGTATAGAAAATTTTCATATTCATTTTTAGTATAGAAAATTTTCATATACATTTATATAATAAACTTTTCGTATACATTTATAGTATAGAAGAGTTTTGTATACATTTCTAATATAGAAAATCTTGTATACATTTGTAGTATAGTACATTTTCTTATACTTTTATAGTATACACACGTTACATATACATTTATAGTATAGAAAAGTTTCCTGGCGTCGTAGTTGTAAATGACGCATTCGTAGGTAGAGGGGGCGCCAGCGTAGAGACGGTCCCAGCTGCACCCGGCTGGAATGATTTTATGATCTCCATGAGCGACACCACGGTCCCTGTGATAAATCCTAGAATACCAAAACTGGCGATAGCGACATCTTTCCAGACCTTCCAGTTGCACTTGCCGAGGCCGTTGACAGGGTAGAAGGTGATGATCTCCAGCAGGGGCGGGAAGATCAGTGCTAGAGTGCTGCTGCTGACTGCGCCGATAAGGGAAATTAGTAAGTCCAGGTGGGGGATTACAGCAGCTAGCGCAACTGAAATGAAAATACAGGAAAATGTTCATGAATTTGAGTTTATATTCTTTATTGACTGTAGGTAAACTACAAAAGTATGTAGATTAACTACAAAGGTGAATATCATGAGGAATTATAAACCATGTGTGTCCATAATAACCTGTGCGGACTTGGGTAACAATAGAAGGACATGCTCTACATAACATTGCTTTCAACAAATACAACCACTCAGGTCAAATTACAACAAGATAGAAACCCCTACTCTTCACATTTCAGCCATACTTTAAATTTAGCAATTGGGTAACTCCCTTCTTAGCATCTGCCTCTAAGAATCCAGTATGATTTAAACTTGAGATGGCAGGGGCTTTTACCACTAGATACAGAATGGTTGCAGTTTTATTGAAAGTCTTGATTAGCTTTTTATCATTGTCATTTCACTACTTACATGTTATTAGTACTAAGACGATGTGGCCCAGTGTCTATCGTCTATCCTTTTCATTTTATTACTTACACGTTATTAGTACTAAGACGATGTTCTTTCCAAAGCCTTGAGGCATTTTTTTTATCATTTTCATTTTACTACTCACATGTTATGAGTACTAAGACGATGCGACAGACATTTTCTTTCCAAAGTCTTGAAGTTTTTTCTTATTATTTTCATTGTACTTCTTACATGTTATTTGTACTAAGATGATGCAACAGACATGTTTTTTATCATTTATTTTGACTACTTACATGTTATTAGTACTAAGACGATGCGGCAGACGTGTTCCCCCCACCGTCTCCAGCGCCTCGAGGATAGCCTCTCCTTTATGCGCGGCCAGATGATCTCCATGGGAACGTAGAACTGAACGCCATACGTGATGAAGATGGCAATCGCCAGGAAGATCTTGACAGACCATAAGTACCTGAAAGGAGTCAAGAATTTTGTTTATTGTATTTTTGCCATACTAAAACTAAGATATGATTTGCTAGTTGTTTATGGTGAAAAGAATATCTGAGAAAAAACACTGATAACCATAAATTCTCAGAAATTAAGACCACCCTAAAAATTTAGTCCAATATAATTATTGTGCAAACTAATCTAAGGGAAATCTCGGTCCCCTTGATCTATTGTTGGTCATCGTTAAGGGAAATTTAAGGGAAATCTGTGCCACCATTACTCTGCTTTGTCTGTATTTTAAGAAAACATGGGCCACCCTCAATCCATAAAGGTTGTGATTATCAAAAAGCATCCCAAATTAAAACTGCAATACTCTTTTGACTAACAAGATTGATATCAAACATTTTCAATAGTATCGTGCTTGATTTGGTCACAGTAAATCAGGGTCTAGATCAATTGTTATACTGCACTTGACATTCTCGTTTATAATATTTTCTTCATTTGTTAAACTGATTTCATTTTTTTAAATTTATTGTTATTAAAGTTGATTTACTCACCATATACTAGGATCTAGATTAATTGTAATACTGCCTTGGACATTGGCGCCATACGCCAGGTAGCCATAGAAACCCACAGCTGTGTACATGACAGCCACTATCACCATGCCAACATTGAGGATACCTGCCCAGCCTCCGAAGTCTTCAGGTGTCTTCATTCTGTTTTCTATAGGTAAAACCTGGCAGGAAAAGAAACAAGGGGAAAAATATACATTTATGCAATATTGCCAAACAGACAGTAGTGGTATTAACATTAGAGTATTAGTATTAGTATTAGTATTAGTATTAGTAGTAGTATAAGTATTAGTATTAGTAGTAGTAGTAGTTGTAGTAGTAGTAGTAGTAGTAGTAGTAGTAGTAGTAGTAGTAGTAGTAGTAGTAGTAGTAGTAGTAGTAGTAGTAGTAGTAGTGATAGTGGTAGTAGTAGTACATAGAAGAAGAAGAAGAAGAAGAAGAAGAAGAAGAAGAAGAACAGTAATAACAGTAATAACAGTAATAACAGTAGTAGTAATTGCAGAAGCAGCAGTGATTATGGTAATAATAGCAGCAGTAGTAATACTATCATCTCTTCTTTAAATATTTTCCAATTTATGACTGATGCAAAAACTACTCTAAAAAGTATTACAGAAATAGACACCCATTACTAAGGAGACCTCCAGGCATAAATGGGCAAACCAAATAGAGCCTATAGATCCTTCTTACAACTAAGGACTACAACTTATAGAAATTAAAGTAAGACTCATAGATGTCAGGTATGAAAAGCTCCTTTGGCCATCAGAACTATTTGATTATTGTCAAACCATGTATACCATTTTCTTTTTAAAAATATTCCCCCTCAGCCAGTTAAGAGATGAACTTACCAAGCTTATTCCCTCATATGCATAGATAGCAGTGCCAAAATACAGTGGTATAGTGGTCCATGAGTTGAATGCTGGATACTTGTTGGTATCTTGTAGGTTCTCGAAACAGTGTACGAGGGTGATGGCCAAACCAACGGCTGTCAGGAGGTTGGCCAGTAAAGCGAAGGGCGCCAGGTAGCGCAGCGTCTTCACGAAGACGTACGGAATAAGGAGCACCAAGACACCCACTTCGTAGACCTGAACAGGCGGGTTTACATCGTGGGGGACGTAAAATCCCACAGCCTGAAAGAGAGCAAAAGTATGGGATAAGGAACAATAAGACATGAATGGCTAAAATTCATTTATCATCAACCCAATCATGTCTGTAGCTGCTAAAACCACCATATCATTCTGGTGTTATCTATCTAATAAAAGAAATTTTAAGAAAATATTTGAAGGAGAGATGTTCTTCAGAATTCTGAAAATGTCCTTTTGGGGCGGGCAAAACTTTCTTCAAAAAGTTTCAATTATGACTTTTTATGGGCTAGAACCAAATATTTTCCTTATTTACCATCTTCTTAGTCATTTCTGAAGTGTAAATAGGCCTTTTCGACACAATAGCTATTAGATATAGTTGTAATAAGGATTTGAAGTAGCTGAGTAGCTGACTTTGGAAGGGAAGAAATTTTGTGACTGTTGTTGCAGACAGTCATTTTCAAAATCCTGGCCAAGACCCAATCTAGGAGATCTCCAAGCATGAATAGGTTAAGGAGACCAGACTGACACCATGCTGACGATGTGCAAGACACTATTAAGTGTAACTCATTGGATTTCCCTATCAGCACTTGTTTTATAAATTATTTCATTTTTATTTTCCTATCAGCACTGAAAGTCATGTGATAACGAAGAAAAAATTGATCAGATAAGATAATCCTTAACCTGGACTTTGATTTGTGATGCAGCTATTAAACCCATTCATCCCTGTAGCAGTCAAAAAAGCCTAAGTGGTAATTTTCTGATAATCAACATCAAGAAAGTATTTCAAGTAAAAGTAAAAGTATTGTATTGAAAAGGTTAACTAGCATATTGCAGTGGTGAAGATTTAAAAAACATATGAAATTGGATCTTGCATGCCGGCATTCCGCTATTTATTAGTGAAATTTACAAAACTAACATTACTAAATTTAACAGAATTAGGGCCCTTTGAGGCAGGCAGCATCGTTAGAAATACTGTTAAGGTTTTGTCTCATTAAGGAAATATCAATATTGTATCGTTTCGCAAAAGTTTTTAAAAATGCAGATCCCTAATAACACATTGCAAAAAAACATAAGAAACCCACAGAAGAACTTACATTTCTGACATTTTCTGCGATAAAGAGAATATAGACGCAGCAGAATCCCAGCTGCGTGATGTTCAGGAAGACATTGATCATCCGCCTGAAATAATCACAATAACATAACATAAACAATAGCAAAGTTTTTTTTCAGTTGGTAATATAATCAAGGGAGCAGAGGGTCTGATGATAGAAATCAAAATGTTCTTCCAAGTGACATTATTGCCATTGAAAACTATGTGTGGTAAGCAGTACAGGTCCCTTTCTCTAGTAAAAGGAAAGGCCAAACTGCAAACAAATAATAGGAAAATTGCATGTGAATATTGATACCAAATGGAAAGCATATGAGCAAGCAGATATTCAATGAGATCTTAGAAACTGTCAGTCAATTTGCACATACATTTTCTAATGATACATGTACTGCCATAGCACTAGTTATGGTGTGAAAAAAGTTAAACATATTAATGACTCATAATTGTACCTCAAAAATTCTGACCCCTAGCTCCTCTTTATGTCCTTGGGTAATCAACATACCATTAAATAGGATTTTCTTAACCAATTTATGCCTAGAGATCTACTTGACAAGTGTCATCTGGACCTATCACACTTTTTTAAAATACGGTTGGAATGATGCATATATAATTATGCAAAGTATTTGAAGGATAGTTGTAAATAGAGTTCTGAGGAACAATTCTCCTTCAAATATTTTCTGAATATCACTTTTGTTGGAGAGATATCATCAAATCAGTCAGGCGGATTTGGCGACTACAGGCATGAATGTTTAAACCGTTCTAATGCTAAGGCTATTTTCGTTCAAAGCACAAGTATGCAAAGGTTCTTGAAAACCATCCAAGCCCTGCCATGTTGATATTCATTGAAAAGCTCTCACTGAGAACTCTCAGATGAGCATCCATGTGTCAGGGTTTCAGTCATTTTTCAGGTTTTTTGCATCATTTTGTGTTGACCAAATTAGCCACCAGCAGCACAAGGGTTAAGATGTTTGGAGGATGCCTTTTAAGGTCAGGTTACTGAGGAAATCTGATGTTGGAGGACCACATAATGAAGAGTGGAGTATACCTAGATAAATCTTTCCAAGCAGTAGTACTTACTTTGCACATGTAGAAAATTTCCTAAATCTCTCTGGTCCAGTTTCAAAGGCTTTTTCAACTACATCACCGTAGTCAAGAGCTGTGCAACCAGTCCTAGAATAAATACAAGATGGAAAAATATGAAAATACAAGACGAGTTGAAAAGAAAAAATAAACAAAAACACATCCTTCTCACAAGACTCTGGCAATGCCTTCTTACTTCCGACTTATGACATAATGAATCAAATGCAGTGATATCTCTGGGATATAAATATTTTTACCAACAAGAAGTTATCTATCTTTAAGATTTTTAAATGAAAATGATGTGGAGAAATCATGTGCTCAAAATTGAGAGTGCTCACATTTTGGAGGTATTCCTATCAGTATTAGAAAAATTGGACTGAGAGGCATTATGGGATTCTCACAATGCAATTTTAAGATAATTACAGGATAATGTGTTTATAGTTAAAAGCGATATTATTTTGCATACCAGAAGCATTCTTATTCATAGCCTATCTACTAGACGTTACTGTGTTTTACCCTATTAGATATAAATCTATACCTGCAACCACCTATACTACATGATGGTTTGTGGCCTACTGTTGGCCATTTATTTCACACAAATATCACTAGAGGGGGTTGTACTGGCATATTTCCAACTTCCCTCAATATTATACCGCAGCGCCATCTATACATAAAGGGGTGACATCTAAATATGGCCTAGGAGGCAGATTTCACAGTGACTCCACCTACCTTGCACACAGCTCATGGCTGCAGTTCACTAGGAGATGCATACAGTGTACGGCTATGGCCCCAATCACCAGAAGTCCTATCGTTCCTACCTACAATACAAAAATAATAAATCAGAGGGGTGGATCTAGAATTTCATAACAGGGGTTCATACTTAGTTTTGCAGTTGACCACCAGATGGTGGAAGGTATAAGTTTAGGGGTTGACCACTTGTTGAGCCACTAACTAAGTTCTGGCTATGCTAATTAAGTAATCCAGACATCCGTATGTCTGAAAATCCCAGAAATAAAATGTTGTGGTACTGACAAGCGGTCAAGCGCACATTAGTTTATATACCTTTATTCTTAGTGATCATTGCGATTTAGAACTCCGCCGTTTAGCCATTTGGACAACCCAGCAGTGGAAAACACAATTATAGTTCCAGATTTTACCACTGGTAGCGAGGTGGTGCAAAAGATGTAAACTGAAAAGGGGGGTTCATGTGAACCCCTGAAACCCCCTAGATCTGCCCCTGTAAATACAACTACAGCGACCCTCCATGTGTACAGTATATACAAGGAAGAGGTCTACCCTAAACAGTGTAAATAAGACCTTGAGTTAGCCTTAAAATCCACAAACTTCATGTTTACATCAAAACCTGATGTTCACATCTCTCCCTCTAGGGGTCTGCTAACTAGTGTAGGATCCTATCCTAGTGAGAAACTTAATACGCTCAATGGAAAAAAGATAGATAAAACCCTGCTAAAATAATCAGAACCTAATATAATTTTCTATTTCAAACAGCAATTCTGAACATATAGTTCCAATCAGGAAGAAATTTGTATTCCAAAAGACCAATCTTGTTTTTAGGGGAAAACATGATTGTCTATAAACTAAATTTCTTTAAGGCAAGCATGGAAATAGTGACCAATATCATTCTTGTTAGATCTTTACCTAAGGTACTTTTGCTCAAAAATGTAAAGATTTTTGAAAACCATCTAAGCCTTGTTGTGTTGGTGTTCATTGGATACCTCTCACTGAATACTCTCAGTTGTATACCCATGTGCCAGGGTTTCAGTCATATTTCAGGTTTTTTCATCATTTTGTATTGGTCAAATCAGTCACCTGCAGCATAAGCTAGGTTAAAGCCTTGGGCTAGGATATTCTTTGTTCATGGAAATTTCCATCTTGCCTTTAAAACATGACCCAGGGCAGGATGTGTTACACCTGGTCCTCAGGTGCCTGTGTGTGCATAAGGATTAGGCATGGTGCACTGTGTAACACAATAGGGAAGCTGGACAGGATTTGTGTCTCAACTGTCCACATGTAACAGTAGCAATTATAATGTCTGGTATCCATACTGTAGTTGATAAGTAGTTTATTGTCCAATTCAGGTTATGACATCATTACATTATTTACATATGATACACAAGTGCTAAAAATCCAGCCATCCACAAAATTAGGCATATAATGGACCAAATACGATCATAAATATACTCAATAGTATTTGATTAATATTCACCATATACGATGTACATATATTTTATCTATCCAATCATAAAAAGCATAGTATGAGTCCTGTATATAGGGTCTTAGCCAGGATATAGATGCTAGGCGCCCAAAATTGCCAACTGTAAAATATTTGGGTGTCCAATTTTTCAGGGGAAGTCATAACTCAAATTACAACCATAAACATGTATTTAGTTATTTGAATAGTGTATAATATCCATATACAATGCCATGGGAGTTATATTGAGGTGAAAAAATTCAAAGGTACATGTTTGAAATTAACATTTCAAGAAATTCCTAACAAAAAATGTCCTGAAGGATGGTTGTTGAGGGTCTGGGTGTCCAAATGACACCCAGAAGCCCTACTGGCTAAGTCTGTGCCTTTATATATTTAAGAGTTTCACACAATAGGAAGCTGGGAAGTAATCTTAACTCAACTGCCCACAATTAGCTGTAACAATTACAACTTCTGTTTTTCACAGTGAACGGTGCATTGGGGACTGCAGCCCACTTACTTAGGAGGATATATAGGGGGATTACTTACCCATAATCCTGCATTCTTTATTGCTATTGGCATCGCCAGTATGCCGGTACCTATGTTAGCTTTCAGGACATGAAGTAATGCATGTGTATTTCTGAAAGGAAATAAATACATCCATTCATTAGAAAATCTCAATCATTTTTATCAATAGTACACTGTGTTAATTTTGCGCATATAAAATAATGCGCTCAGCAGGCAGCTGCCTTTGATGCACAATTTAATTATAGTGTACTGGTTTTGAATAACAAGTGTTCAGGTCAGCATGTTATACGATACTAGCATTGGGATCGGATGTCCAAATAATGGTGCACAGTTTAATAAATGCAGAAAAGGGGTGAACAAAGTATATACATTAATAAAACTGTCCAATGTTAACATGGTATACAGTATATGATTACAATATATTTTAATGTCTAAAGTTTTAAATTGTATAAACTGTGTCCGGGCAAATTTATCATGAGACACCGTTGATGAAACACCATATAATCTATAGGTGACAAAAAAGCAATCTCAAGAAAAGTAACTCACGTTATAGTATGATGGTGTGTATGACTTCCTTCAAAAGAGGATTGGCTTAAGTTATCCTCTAGGATATGGGAGTAGGGTTCGTAGGGGTCGGCGTCCACGACCTTGACATCTGGTAGCACGGCAGGGTCATGGCCGTCCACGTGCCCACGTCCTCCTTGAGACTGCAGACAGCCCTGGGGAGAGGGCCTTGACTGGTCCGCCCCTCCAAGCAGAGTATCTCTCTCACTCATCCTGCTGCCCGGGAATACTCACACCTGAAACGTCAAATAAAAAATTACATCAAAATGGATTGGAATTACACTGGTATATACCAAGTCACCTTTTTAATTAGTTCCTAGTCAAAACACTTTTGGTTGCCTTAAAGATATTATTTTGGTTGGCCCATACAGATTTATTTTGTACTTAACAACGCTAATTGTACAATACTGGTACATACTAGAATGGCTACATGCGATAAACAATTCTGGTAGGTTCCACAGTTGTACAATTCTGGCACTGTCTGAATTAAGGTTGTTAAGAACAAGATGACCTATTTTCCTAAAAAACAATATCACCATGTTTTAACAAAAATGTATGGTAATCGGTGATAAAATTGTTGGCCCTGAGTAAGCTAGGTTATAGTAACATCTGAAACTAACCAGCGCTGTTAAACCTGTAGGTAACCCAACACACATTTACAGCAATTTCATTTCATTATTATGGGCATACCTTAGCAGTTTAATATGTCCTAATGAGTGATTCTTGACAGTTTGGATGTCCAAGTGATTCTGAGAACCTTGCACCTTAAGGCCCTGACTAGAACTGTTAGATCCCATGCAGCTGCTAAGTTTTAAACTGACACTACTGACCTATTGTTTCATCACTGCCAGCCATACTGGTACCTCTAGCAATCAAGACTTTTAGTAATGACATGTTGAGCAGTGCCTGTTGATGGTTATACCAGCGGACAGATAACTAAGTGCAATCATTCTTATGGCAACAGCTTGTTCTATAATCAGGCAGACGCTTTGGTCAGCAATGATCACCTCTAAAACAAGCTTTCCAATGAGTCAGTGGCATTGTAGTTAGGCATTTAAGTGTTAATAATATCAGGGCCTCAGCCAGTACTTCAGCAGTGTCTGAACAGCAAGTCATTTGAACATACAGCTCCTTGGAACACACCCACACATGGACTGGACATTTCAACTGTTTTGCTCAGTCAATTATGAGCATTTCATGACTCAAAAATTGCAATTCAATTTGGATTCCAGAACACAACTTTTATATACAATTTATCAGTAGACTTCAAAAGCTTTATGGACTCAGTTTAAAAATCTTTGCTAAGTAAGTCCCTGTTTGAACCTATAAAATATATATTTCCTCTCTTTGAGATCTATGACTATAGCATCATCTGGCCATAGAATACTTTTGAAAATAACCTCACAAATATCATTTAAAAGGGTAGTGACTGTTCTGTTCTGATCAACATTTTTCCTTCAAATAGTCTTTGAAAAAATGCTCTTACAAACATATCACCAAAATAGTCAGGCCATGTTTAAATTCAAATAATTAAAACTAAAAGTGATTTTTGCCTTCAAAACAAACTTAATTTCTCTCTCAGAGTTGATGCTAGGAGAAAATGAAAATGTGATCCAATTCCATGAGGTTTGACAAATCTTAATTTCCCATAGACCTGGTGAAATGAACATCAGAATACTTTGAATTTCTGAGTCACATAGCGGTAACTGTGAGTGTGAAATACCCATTTATTGGTCATGGTTGGCAAGAATGGATTGATAGGTGAACCCACTGTGTTGACCCTAGGACAACTTTGCCCTTGTCTGAACTATTGGAAGCATATCCCACGGATACCTGACACAGGAAGCAGAGTGGTAAGATAAGTAGCCAAGTAAACCATAGAGAACTCACCACATTGCCCTATTAAACTAATCTGATAAGCCAGGAAATCCACCATAAAGAGCTCTCAGGTTTATACAGTAATTGCAATTACCATCTGACAATGATGAAAAAAATCTTCTTCCATTCATGCGCATTCAGCACTGAAAATTTGATGTTTGCTTAATACAAGACTGCAAATGTCGGGACAAAATAGTTGAAATAACCAAGAGAACTTATAACAGGGTCTATTGAAACCTTTGCTGACAGTACAACAGGGACATGAAACCTTCGCTGACAGTATAACAGCTAGGGTCTATTGAAGCCTCAGCTGACAGCCTGCTGTGACCCTATTGTTCTGAACTCTGATAGTCTGATTGATTAGAGAATGAATGGTGTAGGGAATGGGGGTGGTGCAGAGTACTTATTCCATTAACCCATTCACTAACTAGTAGCCCAATCACTGACAAGCAGCCTGAATATTTTGGGAACACTGGGCCTGAGATACTTATCCAGCAGGGCATCATTTGGACATGAAAACCCTCTAAGATTAATCATAATACACCTAAATCGTATCCAGCAGGGCATCGCTTGGACATCAAAAACTTCAAAAGTTAAACATTAGGAAACCCAAATTATATGTGAGAAATATCTGAAAACATCCATTTAAAGCATTGGACATTTTTAACTAAAAATATTTACTTAGACATTGTTTTTAGGGATATTATGCCTTTTCTCAATAAGTGCAATACATGCTTATGGTTGTCATCTGAATAAATGGTAAGCTCCCTTAAAAAATAGGATACTCTTAACAAATATAACAAATGTGAATTTTGGGCCCAACGTAATTTCCAAATCCTGGCTGATAGTTAAATACCCTGTAAGCATATTTCATTTTAGGAAAGCATGCATTGGAAAACATTTCAAGGACAAATGTGTGTCTGAATCCAAGCACAAAAATCTCTTTCAAATATTTTTCAAAGCCTTAGTTCTCAAGGTTTTTTCATAATACCCAATCATCTAGGCGCAATATTACGAAGCAAACTCCTAATGCTCACGAATGAGCGAATTTGTACTCCTATGTGATCGTCCGGGGGTCATTTAGAGCATGTGCAATGAATCAGCAAGATCCTGCAGCCTAAAGGTTAATTCTCATCACATGACGCACTTCATGACAAGAATCTAGTTCATGATAATCAACTCCCTAATATCGAAGTGGATACAATCAGAATCTGTTCCACTAATTACCATACACATGTACAGTGTTCATCAATGTGCAAAGTCACATCTTAACCCTTTTGCTGCTGGTAGCTAATTTGGACAAAATCATTTGAAAGAAGTTTAAAAAAAAAGCGGGAACCCTGGCAAATTGGTACTCATTTGATAGTACTTATTTGGCAAGAGCTTTCTAATGAATAACAACAAGACAGGGTTTGAGATAATATTCAAATATTTTTGCATTATTGCGCCTTGGACGAAAGTAGACTCAGCATCATAAGGGTTAACCCATGTGCTTTTGGTGGCTAATTTGGCCAATACAAATTAATGATGCAAAGATGTGAAAAATGACTGCAATCCTGGGAAATGGGTACTCAACTGAGAGTGCTCAGTGCCACTGCTTAGCAAGAGCTATCTAATGAATACCAATATGACAGGGTTTAGATCATTTTCAAAAATCTTTGCATCCTTGTGCTTTGGACGAGAGTAGCCTTTAGCATCGGAAGGGTTAATGAACATTAGGGACTGTGTGCACCTTATTAATTACTAGGAGTAACATATATATCAGACACATATATTTGATTTTATGCCGAGGTCCCACAATTAATTATCCATTTTTTCTAAAAATCATTTTTATTCATTTTTCAATGGGTCAGGCAAGACCCCAAAACATACGAACATATCTATGTGTATATAAAAACTATGAAACAGAATAGATTGCCTATTTTCTGCATACTGTATCTATTGCCAAGTATTTTACAAGGAGTGTTGTATAATTATTTCAACATACAATGGAGAATAAAAATATATGACATTGTATACAATATACATGTACTTTTCCTGTTGCCTATCTATTACATAAATACTGCCAAGTAAAGCCCTTTCATCAAACTTGCTAATTTTGCCTTTTGTCATTTATCTTTCATGTTGAAGAATTTCTTTAATTGTATTTTTAACTTGGAACAAATATGGAATCTGATTTACATATTTCCAATTTTGCAATAAAGATTTTTTTATGTGACTTACACAATATGCATAAGTTGTATTCAATGTTTGGAACTGGTAAAAGTTAATCACCGGCAGTATACGTGAAATGAAATTATTAAAATAATTGCTTGAATAAAACTATTCTAAATATCTACACAGGTAGACCAAAATGAAAATTGAAAAATATCTCAATAAATAATTTAATTCTAAATAACCGTTGCTTTGTCAGATTTCAAAAATTTTAAAAGGCAATTAGAATTTTCCTGGCCCAGTAAATTTTGGTATTGCCCCGATAATATAACAAGTTAATCCTGATACTTATGATGGCTCCTATATTCAGGAACCATTGTTTCTCATTCAAATGGTGAACCAATGATATCTTTTTTACTTCAATAAAAAGAGAGTAAATCAACATGTGGCAATTTTTATCTTTAATTTAAATATTACTGAGAAAATTAAGTCATAGATAAGCTAATTGAAAACTCACCAAGTCCAGAATAATTGACTTCAGCAGCGTGTTGATGGATTAATACAGCACTAATTAGAGCAGCTGATTCAATGGCTGTTAAGTGCAGCAACTCATTGTACAAGTACTGTATAGATATGGTGGCACATGCTAATAGTTGATGATAGGTCATGAGTTC
>OZ012690.1:31749385-31873385 GCA_963942565.1 Maea johnstoni
TCAGGTCTACGAAGTGGGTGTCTTGGTGCTCCTTATTCCGTACGTCTTCGTGAAGACGCTGCGCTACCTGGCGCCCTTTGCTTTACTGGCCAACCTCCTGACAGCAGTGGGGCTAGCCATCACCCTCGTACACTGTTTCGAAAATCTACAAGATACCAACAAGTATCCAGCCTTCAACTCATGGACCACTATACCACTGTATTTTGGCACTGCTATTTATGCATATGAGGGAATAAGCTTGGTAAGTTCATCTATAGACCTTGCTGAGGGGGAATATTTCACAAAAGGAAAACATTATACATGGTTTGACAATAATCAAATAATTCTGATGGGCAAAAGAGTTTTTCATACCTGACGTCTATAAGTCTTACTTTAACTTCTACCAGTTCTAGTTTTTATTCTATAAGAAGGATCTGTAGGCTCACTTTGGTTTGCCCATGTATGCCTGGAGGTCTCCTTAGTAATGGGTGTCTAGTTCTGTAATACTTTTGAGAATAGTTTTTGCATAAGTCATAAATTGGAAAATATTTAAAGGAGAAATGATAGTATTACTACTGCTGCTATTATTACCATAATCACTGCTGCTTCTGCAATTACTACTACTGTTATTACTCTTCTTCTTCTTCTTCTTCTTCTTCTTCTTCTTCTATATACTACTACCACTACCACTACCACTACTACTACTACTACTACTACTACTACTACTACTACTACTACTACTACTACTACTACTACTACTACTACTACTACTACTACTACTTCTACTACTACAACTAATACTAATACTAATACTTATACTACTACTACTACTAATACTAATACTAATACTAATACTTATACTAATACTAATACTAATACTCTTATGTTAATACCACTACTGTCTGTTTGGCAATATTGCATAAATGTATATGTTTCCCCTTGTTTCTTTTCCTGCCAGGTTTTACCTATAGAAAACAGAATGAAGACACCTGAAGACTTCGGAGGCTGGGCAGGTATCCTCAATGTTGGCATGGTGATAGTGGCTGTCATGTACACAGCTGTGGGTTTCTATGGCTACCTGGCGTATGGCGCCAATGTCCAAGGCAGTATTACAATTAATCTAGATCCTAGTATATGGTGAGTAAATCAACTTTAATAACAATAAATTCTAAAAAATGAAATCAGTTTAACAAATGAAGAAAATATTATAAACGAGAATGTCAAGTGCAGTATAACAATTGATCTAGACCCTGATTTACTGTGACCAAATCAAGCACGATACTATTGAAAATATTTGATATCAATCTTGTTAGTCAAAAGAGTATTACAGTTTTAATTTGGGATGCTTTTTGATAATCACAATCTTTATGAATTGAGGGTGGCCCATGTTTTCTTAAAATACAGACAAAGCAGAGTAATGGTAGCACAGACTTCCCTTAAATTTCCCTTAACGATGACCAACAATAGATCAAGGGGACCGAGATTTCCCTTAGATTAGTTTGCACAATAATTATATTGGACTAAATTCTTAAATTCTTAGGGTGGACTATATTTCTGAGAATTTAGGGTAATCAGTGTTTTTTCTCAGGTACTCAGATTTCTTCACCATAGACAACTAGCAAATCACACCTTAGCTTTAGTATGGCAAAAGTACAATAAACATAATTCTTTGCTCCTTTCAGGTACTTATGGTCTGTCAAGATCTTCCTGGCGATTGCCATCTTCATCACGTATGGCGTTCAGTTCTACGTTCCCATGGAGATCATCTGGCCGCGTATAAAGGAGAGGCTATCCTCGAGGCGCTGGAGACGGTGGGGGGAACACGTCTGCCGCATCGTCTTAGTACTAATAACATGTAAGTAGTCAAAATAAATGATAAACATGTCTGTTGCATCATCTTCGTACAAGTATAATGTAAGAAGTAAAATGAAAATAATAAGAAAAAACTTCAAGACTTTGAAAGAAATGTCTGTCGCATCGTCTTAATACTAATAACATGTGAGTAGTAAAATGAAAATGATAAAAAAAATGCCTCAAGGCTTTGGAAAGAACATCGTCTTAGTACTAATAACATGTATGTAGTAAAATGAAAAGGATAGATGATAGACACTTGGCCGCATCGTCTTAGTACTAATAACATGTAAGTAATGAAATGAAAATGATAAAAAACTAATCAAGACGTTCAATAAAACTGCCACCATTCTGTATCTAGTCAGGGGCGGATACAGGCCTGAATTTGACTGGTGCCAAAACTGAAAAAGGCCGGGACTACTAGTGGCCGGGGCCCAAGGGTTTTCGACGCTGTGAGATGTATTCTCATTAACTCGTGGCACTTAAAATTCTAAATTTTAGTTACTTACTTTTCAAAGAATTTCATTTTATTTCTAGTATTTCTATTCCATAAACTGAACCACTCATTACTCACTACTGATCTTTGGAATGGATTTCATAATAAAAGGCTAATTTATGGGTAAAATATTTCTTCATTTCTGAAACTGTACTGATTGCTAACATATTACACCTCACATGCACTATCCGGGGATTCCCCACAGGGCGGGGATAGTGAATACCTCCAAAGATCCCAATTACTTGATTTTGATTAACCCAATCGGCCATCAAACAGTGGTCAAGCAAATGAAATTAGATCTTGTCATTGTCCAAATCAACACAATAAAAGTTAATTTAAAAATTCTGTTTTCAAGCTTTCAATGCCCACATGGCTAGAAGATATGTTTCGCAAAATGTGCCCCAGGGGTGGGGATAACTGACAAAAAATGTGTCCTAGGGGTTGGGACTATGCAAAATAGGGCAGAAGGTCAGAACACTATCCCCCCCCCCCCACCCCCCCCCCCCCCCCCCCCCCACACCCTCCCGTCCAGGGGACTCAATTAACTGATGCATTTACCTAGTTAATCCTGAATACACTCCATCCAAAACTGGCAAAAGAGCAATTGGATACCAATATAAGTTGACCAGTATAATCTACCATTTATGTTACAATACCACCTCCTATAGTCTGTCTGACTTGGTTGGGCTAACCGCTTTTTCCTCTATCCGGGGCATGACGATCTCGCGCATTTGCACTGTTAGCAATGGGCAAATTTTACAATGGGACCTAATGGACAAAATCAACATTTTGCCGAGTTGAGACAAAAAGTATGTTTATACACACACGCGGTAGTGCTCCTAAGAGGCCTGCCAAGTTTGGAAGGCAAAAACGAACTTTTTGTGGGAAAAAAGAGGAAAAAGCTATTAGCCAAATCAAGTCAGACAGACTATAATATTGTTCATGATTTCCTGAAAATCTGATCCTTGAAATGTTTATACTTGTATACCAAGTTCCCAAAGTCGTCTTCTACTTTAAAGTGAAGAGATGACTTCAGTTGTTCAGCTGCGGCATGACTCGCAACATTCCAACCATGGTTGCTTGGTGCTTACCAGCGCTCCTAGCGGCGAGTATAATCACATGTTTGCCAGGGATTGATATTCATCTCCACAGGAAATTACAATCTCCCCCGGCCGATATCTGCCGTCCTTATCAATTCCCCATGGAGACTTATTGTGTCTGGCGGCCGGTCGCGAGAACAATGTCGAATTGACTGCCTCCTCTTCCTTAATCCACCCGTCCCAAGGTGGATTTTAAGGAAATCTATCCGGGGCATGATGCCCTCTAACCGCCGGTCTAAAAAGTGGTGGTGTGAACACGCAGGTATCAGCTCGCGGATTTGACCGGTGCCAAACATCCACTTTTTGAATTGAGCGGTGACTTGTCACCGGAATCACCGGTGTGGATCCACCGGTGCTAGTGGTAAAAACCCTTGCCATCTCAGGTTTAAATCATACTGGATTCTTGGAAGCAGATGCTTGGAAGGGAGTTACCCACTTGCTTAATTTAAAGTGTGGCTGAAATGTAAAGAGTAGGGGTTTCTATCTTGTTGTAATATGACCTGAGTGGTTGAATTTGTTGAAAGCAATGTTATGTAGAGCATGTCCTTCTTTTGTTACCCAAGTCCGCACAGGTTATTATGGACACACATAGTTTATAATTCCTCATGATATTCACCTTTGTAGTTAATCTACATACTTTTGTAGTTTACCTACAGTCAATAAAGAATATAAACCCAAATTCATGAACATTTTCCTGTATTTTCATTTCAGTTGCGCTAGCTGCTGTAATCCCCCACCTGGACTTACTAATTTCCCTTATCGGCGCAGTCAGCAGCAGCACTCTAGCACTGATCTTCCCGCCCCTGCTTGAGATCATCACCTTCTACCCTGTCAACGGCCTCGGCAAGTGCAACTGGAAGGTCTGGAAAGATGTCGCGATCGCCAGTTTTGGTATTCTAGGATTTATCACAGGGACCGTGGTGTCGCTCATGGAAATCATAAAATCATTCCAGCCGGGTGCAGCTGGGACCGTCTCTACGCTGGCGCCCCCTCTACCTACGAATGCGTCATTTACAACTACGACGCCAGGAAACTTTTCTATACTATAAATGTATATGTAACGTGTGTATACTATAAAAGTATAAGAAAATGTTCTATACTACAAATGTATACAAGATTTTCTATATTAGAAATGTATACAAAACTTTTCTATACTATAAATGTATACGAAAAGTTCATTATATAAATGTATATGAAAATTTTCTATACTAAAAATGAATATGAAAATTTTCTATACTATAAATGTATGCTAAATAAAATCTTTACTATAAGGGCACACCAAACTTGTATGTACTGTAAATGTACTGACACTTAAGTCACTTGAGGGGTGATTCTAAATGTTGGATCTTTTCATTCTCAGAGTACCCTGCTTGCATCCAGTATGTCCATGTGATGATGTGCAATTTTTTAGAGATTAAGCAAAAATATTTAAAAAAATATTCAATTGAGTGTTGCACATGTAATCAATAACTTCTTTTTTCAAAAATTTCCTTTTTAAAGAATTTGTTATTGGAACAAGATATTTCTATTTGGTAAAATTTGTAGATTTGCCAGTTACTCTAACCTTTTTCACATCTGGAGGGTACTTATGGTCTTGTTTTTTTTCTTCTAGTGGTGGACCAGATTATATGAGGCAGCTTATATGACCTTGGTCAAATGCTACACTTTTTAATCTCAACCAGTGCAATGGGTTATGATTATATTATCATTGTGGAGAGTTTTACCAAAATGAAAACATGTACACTAATAGT
Source organism: Maea johnstoni (assembly GCA_963942565.1). Taxonomy (NCBI): domain Eukaryota; kingdom Metazoa; phylum Annelida; class Polychaeta; order Spionida; family Magelonidae; genus Maea; species Maea johnstoni. Next base: position 31,754,563 of record OZ012690.1, read on the forward strand.
GTATGTCTATTTATGGTTTTAACATATGGCATGTTGCCAAATGAGCCAGTTTGATTTTAAAGTTTTATATTTTTTAATTGGTCATTTGTATTGTGAAACCACTTAAGGTAACTTATGGGGTTAATTTTGTATACTCATTTCTCCCCTGTAATACCCTTCCCTCCATGATAATCTTAGCATAAAAATATGCAGAATTTGAGCAAATCCTTTTAAGTTTTATACCTAAAATACCTGTTTGAAACAGCCATGTTTTGGTGAAGTTCAATATGGGGAAATGTGCCATAAACCTTTCATGCTTGTGTGCTCATGAGAGGTTCTGCGACAGTAAGTGCCTTACTCTGTTTAATGATGGCCTGGGTAGTCAGAGATAATCTGAGTATAAGGAAAATGGTGTAGGCTTTAACAAATATAAACATCTCAAAATGACCTAATATTCACATATTAACCCCATCAGTCACCTTAATATCTTGATTAGTTACCATAGTCTTAGGATGAGTGCCGTGCCATTTTGTAATGATTTTAAAATCATATATGTATGTATATATATATATATATATATATATATATATATATATATATATATATATATATATATATATATATATATATATATATATATATATATATATATGTATATATGATGACTGTAATCAACACCAATACATAGTAATTATGTTTTTTTTTAAAGGGGGGATTTTATAATTGAGGTCTGTCGCATGCTCTCTTGATTGGGTTAGGTTAAACACAGGGTGACACTTGTGGTTATGTGAAATACCAGTTGGATTCACGTGGTTATGTTTTTAAATGATCACTCACATTTATATTGTTTCTGCCTGAAAGAATCATCACATAAATATTTGCATCTGTGTACTACTGTTAAACATTTATGTTGTTTTAGCCCAAAAAGGCCCGACTATTTTGGGGATTGCGTTGAAACATTCATCAATTGAAAGAGTGTGAAAATAAGAGAAATATTCTTCAGAACACAACCCTATCATATGTCTTCCAAAAGCTACTTTATTTAGAGAGATGTCAATAAAATAAACAGGCCTTTTTGGACCACTACAGGATTGAATGGGTTAAATACTATCTTAATGGGCATTTAGAGAAGTGGTCTCACAAATGCATTTTGATGGTAAATCAATGATATGTAATTGAAATGAATGCTGATTCAGAGGGCTGGCATTAATTTGTGTTAATTTATTCATTTTTTTTTTTTTTTTTTTTGGGGGGGGGGGACCTGTTATGTACATATTACATTAAACAATTTCTACCTAAACCAAAGAAGTGGTATTCTGATGTGAGTCCTGCAAACATAAATCATAATTCTTTAGATGTTTGTATTTTAGTGTGCAGATTTTGATGCTATGCTCCAGGTTTTTAATGTCCCAATCAGTGGTAATTGAGAATGACATCATACATTTTTTTATTTGATGCTTTAAAACTGGAAAGTGGAAACAAATTGACAAAGACGAAATTAGATCAAAGTGAAAATCAAGTATGTTTACAAATATTGTTTATGAATTCAAAGATATTTACATCTTTCATTTTATTATACTAGATAAAATGGATTTTAAGTATTGGGTCTATTGTTTCATCGTTGTTCATATGGGAAATTTTTAGTGAATGACATTATTCTGGTATTTTGTAGTTTATAGATAGTTTTAATGCGGAGAGAACAATTTTAATTAGTTATGACCTTTATTTCTTGAATATGAATATATTTTAGTAATGAGTGTATTATTGTATAATCCTTGCCATGTAAGGCAACAGATTGACTGTTGATCGGATGTTAATATTTCAAAATAAAGAAATATTTGGAAAAAATGTCTTGGTTTTATAGTGGACAATTTGTAAAAATGATCAAGCCCTTCTAAATCACCGATCATAAAACTGCTACATGTTTTGAATTTCTTTGTAAAATTTCTGTAGTTCTTAGCACTTCCCTTATTTGTTCACTCACAAATACTGGATATATAACAGAGAAAAGGGCCTGTTGAAAATTTCATACTTTACTCATTAGTGCTGAAGAATTCCTACTAAAATCTTCTATTGGACCTAAGATACTTTTGACAGTAGCTTCAGAATTGAGAATAATTTTACAAAATATTCAAAGTTATTGTTTATGTTCTGTTCAATTTCATTCAAATATTTTCTAACCTATGCTTTTGCCTACAAGATTTCATCAAAATTTTCAGACTGCTTATGGGCGCTGAACGTTAATAGGTTAACAAAGAAAGCAAAATAAACTTCACACAAGAAATAACTCCAACAAAGTGACTTATTTGTTCAAATATCTTTATTTTTTACTGCATTTTTCAAAAAAATAAGTGTAAACCAAGGTTTCACATTACTCAAATAACCACCATGAGTCAAGAACACAGAGTTCATCACATCAATAAATAAGCTTCAAAAACATCTTACCCAGCAGATTATTATACCCCATCTTCATCTATCTCTCCATTAAGTACCAATTGTTCAAGGATAAATTCAACCTGAACCTGATTTCATATTTCACAAAGGTTGATTAGCTTCAATATTTTGTGTTAACCCTTTAAATGCTGAGGCTACTTTCGTCCAAAGCATAAGGACGCAAATAATTTTGAAAACCATCTAAACCCTGTCATGTTGGTATTCATTGGATAACTCTTGCTGAGTACTCACAGACGAGTACCCATATGCCAAGGTTTCAGTCATTTTCCAGGTTTTTGCATAATTTTGGATTGGCCAAATTAGCCAACAAAGGGTTAAATTTGAAGACGGCGTGTTTGACAAACAATGGACATGTCTTAGATGTTGTTCCGTTTGTTTAACAAATGCAATCAGAAACCATGTGGAGAAGAAAGATCAACCCAACCCTAATTATCAAAATCTTAGCCCACCCTATCATCAATATTGGGTACATTCATTGCAACAAAAAAATCCCTTTTAGATAAACTACATGTAATTGACCAGCATGGTGCCTATTTCTTTTTTTATCTTGATACAGTCAGATTAGTAGTACATTTCAACATCATCGGTTCTCTCGTAACCTGTACATGCTTATGCTTTTTGAAACATGGTCCAACGATAGTGGAAACTTCTTTACGATGATTACTTATGAAAATATGAAATCTATACTTATTTACAAATGGCTGCATGAAAAGCCTGCCTGACATCTTTCATGGAAAGAATTTGGAAAGCACCTTCGAGTTGGACCATATTCCAAAGTGTGCCTCGATCACCCATAACAGACCTAAGGCACATAGGATACAACATAATACAAAAGTGACTCTACATACATGTTCTTAATGAATATTTACAAGTTTTTTTTCCTCTCTGAACTGTCAATCAGAATTCCTCTGATGTAAGTTTACACCAACAGGGAAGGAGTCCCAATAGTTCTATCTGTAATAAACTTATTGTCCGCCTGAAATGTTTTGTGTGAGCCCTACACATTTCAGGTAGATTTAGCAAAATAAATCTTAGCCCAGCTTAGAACAAAATTCAACTACTCATGTCATCATTGTGTGAAGTCAGGAATTGAAACAAAAGTCAAACTTATATTTCAAATCCCTAGATTCTTAGTGGCAATACTCCTTAATATTCTTAAATATATTATTACAAATACAAAGTTCCCCCTTCTCTTTCCATGTGGGAACAACACATATGCTTTCCTTCTTAAACATTTTCTAATATCCCCCCAAAAATCTGCAAATGAAAAACATAATCCCAACATTAAGATTTTGTTTAAAATAATTAAGAGTTAACTCGAGCAGAAAAGCCCCTTCCGGACACATGCAATTTTATGATTTCTGGGTAACCCAAGATATCACATAATTCCCTTATTGAGGTTGAATACATGCCTCAATCAAAACCTTGGTTGACCCAGCAACACTAGACCTCACACCAGGCAAAAAAAGAGTGTTAACTTTTCCAATGATGAGGCTATTTTCCTCCAACGCGCATGGAAGCAAAGATTTTTGAAAACCATTTAAACCCTGCAATGTTGGTATTCATTTAAAAGCTCTCGCAGAGTACTCTCAGATGAGTACCCACTTGCCAGGGTTTCAATCATTTTTCAGTTTTTTTTGCATCATTTTGCATTGGCCAAATTAGCCAACAGCAGCATAAGGGTTATTATAAAACAATGTCCATACTGATGCCCTTGGTCTGCCCGCAGCACCCCCTGGGCAATGTAGAGTGTACTACACATGGTCTGAGACTTAGGCAAAGATCTTAATATAAAAGCAATATATTGAAGAATACTCTACTGAAAACTAGTGTTCCTGTTGCGCTTAACAACCCCCTTCTTTAATGAGTTCTGAAATATACCTCTTTTTAAATAGTTTCACCAAGTCATCAGACAACATGTCAAATATCACTCATTTAGTTATCTGATGAGTTTCACTCAAAACATCAAACCACATGTGCATTCCCAAAGCAAGTGGATTAGTACGCCTCAGCATGTGGACAATGTTAACCCTTTCGTGCATGTGGCACCCCAAAAATGATCTTTTTATTACGGTGAAACCTTTCTTCAAAAGGCCTGTCTTAGGAAATATTTGAAGGGGATGTTTTTCAGGACTTGAACATATGAATCCCCTTCAAATAATATCTTTATTACCAAGTCATTTTCAAAAGTATCATTGATCCAAAAGACATTTTCTAAGGGTACCAGCACAAAAGGGTTTAAGACTAGAATACTAGCAAATGTACAGCTGTTTTACACATAGGTTCTCTTCTACATAGCAACACTCTCAGCAAAACATGTTCACACTCAAAAAGGCCCAGCAAGGAACACAGGCCACATTCAGGAAGGGCGTGAAAAAATTTGGACCTATACCTTAGAAACTCCTTTGAAAAAAATTCTCACCAGTGTGATCACACAACTCAAGCTAAAAATCAACAGTATCATTTCCTTTAAGCCTACAAGAAAATGGACAATTCTCTCATGTTTACCAGATATTAATAATTTTAACCTGAATGGGCTAATGCTCAGAATTGTGTTAAAACAGGTCCTGAATTTTACCGTAAATGGGATTTTGAACATGTTCAAGATTGAGCATATTTTAGCATTCAGCATGGATTTCATACATATAATAATATTTGTTACACTTTCACATCTACCTCAACATGCATTACATCACAAATCATACAACATTTTCACAGCACTGGAATAAAGCATCTTTGTTGTAGAAACAAAACCCCTTTGTTATTGGAACAATTGCTCTTTGTTATTGGAACAAAGCCGCTTTGTTATGGAACAATTGCTCTTTGTTATAGGAACAAAGCCGCTTTGTTATTGGAACAATTGCTCTTTGTTATAGGAACAAAGCCGCTTCGTTACTGGAACAATTGGTCTTTGTTACTGGTACTATGTCTCTTTGTCATTTGTCTGACTACCCTTGAGTCCAGTTCCTAGTGCTCACAACATAATTCACTCATACCTCACTCTTAAGTAATAGAAGTAGATTACCTAAAGAAAACTAGCAAGGAGAAGCAGAATGCAATTGCAGTCTTTGGCATTGTAGTTGGTGGACTCTTTATACCAGCCGTGGTACTATATATAGCTGCCATCCCTGAGATGGGCAACATGGAATAATGATGACAAATACAGTGAAACCCCCCTAATCCCTTCCAATGCTGAGGCTACTTTTGTCCAAAGCACAAGGATGCAAAGATTTTTGAAAACCATCTGAACCCTGTCATGTTGGTATTCATTTGATAGCTCTCGCTGAGCACTCTCAGATGAGTATCCATTTGCCAGGGTTTCAGTCATTTTTCAGGTTTTTTGCATCGTTTTGTATTGGCCAAATTAGCCACCAGCAGTATCCTTCAGGGTTAATATGTACACACCTGCGAGACGCTAACATATCAATAGCCTGGACCATAGATCCAGAAAGTGCAGGAACCTCCAGCAATTAAGTGATGCCACCGGCTGAGAGGGATAATCTAAGTGATTAGACACATCCCTCCCTTCAGCGTAACATTTGTGCATTTCTGAACATGCAAGACACGCCGAGGATGTCCGTTTAGGGACACTATCCAGCTGAGCCATTCATGCCTGTGGCACCCAAACCCCACATGACAATTTCGGTAATATCTTTCGGACCAACGCCTTTTTTTAGAAAAAAAAATAAGGAAAAATGTTGTTAAGGACCCAACACACAACTCTCCTTCAAATATTTAGGGAACTTATGTTTATTTCCAGAGCTATGTTCAGAAGTATGTTAGGTCCAGACAACACAATTGTATCTTTCTGACCACAGCTCTTTCCAGAAAAAAATTGTATGAGATATGTTGTTCAGAACCCAACCCAAAACTCTTCTTCATACATTTTGTGAATTTATGCTTAATTCTCAAGTTAGGTTGAAAACTATGTTAGGTGCAGACGAAACTTAGGTGGCCATTGTCATCTCCAGCATGTAGCTGCGCGTGAGCTGCCGCAGCTCCTGGAGGGCGTAGTCCTCGGGCATGGGGAGCTTGCCGATGTGGGGGGCGAGGAGGCGTGTAGGAATATGCTGCTTGCTCGGCTCCTGCGAGGAATGGTTCTGGAGAGACAGCAGAGTGCGCAGGACATTGGCAGTCTTCTTCGCCATCTCACATTGAGCTAGCCTGAAATGACAATATAGGTATCACTTATTGTGGGTATATATAGAATAATACAAGTATCACTTATTAAGGGTATATATAGGACATTATAGGTATCACTCATGAAGGGTACATATAGGACAATATAGTTATAGATATCAGGCATACAAATGCTTTTAATTGGGTGAAATTCAAACAGCCTTGAAAATTGGTATAGGATGGGAATAATTCTCTATTCATTGGTAGAAAATTTAGAATTCAGCCATATTTGGACGAATACAAACAATCTTTTTCATTATCATTTATTTTTTCTCAGTCTTAATTAATCACCATTACCAAGGAATAGTATCCACTTTCACCAGAATTAAATTTGGATAAACCCAAAATGCAGAATTCTTTAAATTTGTAAATCTGTAAACTTTTTTATACAATTAAATCATGATATCTAGATTTGACAATACATATGCACATCCTACAGCACCTAGGTGAACTGAGCAACTGAATGTACTTACCTGTCTTTTGCATTGCGACATTTGAGGCTGTCGACCCGACTACACAATGATGTCACCTCAGGCTTAAGCTTTTCCAACTCGTAGGAACTGGGCTCAACCTGGAAATAACGAAGTTCAGACTCCATCAGAGGGGAAAATACAAGCATTTTTGCAATTGAGGAGCAAAAGTGAATGAATTCAATTCATGAATGCTACTCACTCTGCATAAAACTCATTTCATGTTACACATTATGACTTAACAATAAGGCCAATATTTGTAAGGACAGGGGTCAACATTCCCATCAGTACAGGCTGGTGAATTTATGCCTCGGAAGGACATATCTTTATAATAGACCTTCTGAGGGACTGGCAGGGATTTAAGTATTTCAAACCCTCTTCTTGGGGTCAATTAGTGGCAGAACTCGCAAAAGGTTGCAGGACCTGCAGAATGTGGAAGCTGTCCGCCTATTTGAAAGTAAACGTCTCTAAGAAACGTATTCATTAGGTACAACTCTATCATAAGTATAAATACACATAGTTTGTTTCATGGCTGAATGCAAAACTTGCCACAGTGTTCGACTCGCCTTGAAAGTATCCATGATTTTATCTGGCACCACCATTAACTGCACAGTCATGAATAGGCTGTACTGTTGATTGGTTGTGCTCACTAACGGTAAAACCCATTCATTCAGGGATTTAATCAATGAATGAATGAATTTTATTGACTATTTGCAGGTTACATATTAGTTTCATATATCAAACAAAAAAGAGAGAACAAAATATAACCAGACATTTTTAAGTCACTGGTGTACTGAAAGGCGTTTTTGAGGGTGTCCAAATGCCGCCCAGATGCCCTGCTGGCTAACTAAGACTGTGACTAGACGGATCGTTCACTCACCTCTTTCATGCGCTCGAGTGTGTGTATGATGTTGGTGTAGTCGAGGAAGACGCGCCCCCCTATGCTCCAGTCCTGCACAGAGATGCACACCTCGGGATGGGCCAGCTCACACAGGTACTTCTTGAGGTAGTCATAATTTTCTGCAAAAATAGGAAAATTGCATGAGATATTAACATAACTACGAAAACCTTCTTCTTGAGGTAGTTATACTTTTCTGCAAACATCTAGAAAAGTAATGTGCTCTCTAAGATAAGAAATAAATTTACTACCATAAGAACAGCAATAGCCTAAAAAATTTTTGAGGTAGTAATAGTTTTCTGCAAACATTTAGAAAAGTGCATGTGCTCCAAAACATAAGAAATAAATTCATTACCATAAATAAGGCAATTGGAAACCAGAGTAAGCAGCCAAAGCCACTGCCTGACCTCAAGTCACTGGTAACTTTCTTACAATCCCCAGATGGGATTTAAACCCAGGTAGTGGTGAGGGACAGCTAGCAGTTGGTCGCAACGCCTTTGACCACTCGACCATCAGAATGGCCCTCAGTGGCGAGAGACAGCTAGCAGTGAGTGCAACGCCTCAAACTACACGGCCATCAGGAAAGATAGGTAGAAGCAAGTTAGGTTGGCGGTCCTTACCGTTTATTATGGCTTCAGCAGCTATGTTCTCCAGTACAATCTGGTGGCTTTGGTTATAGCGTCCCGCCTGCAGCTGATGCCAGGCCTCCTCATGGGGCTTGCCTTCATGCTGCGCCCTCAAAGCCTACAAAATAATACAATAACAAATTAACAACCAACATCACAAGTGTCAATTGTCCAATATGCAATTGGTCAATAGTGATAACCTTATATTCAGTTATGCATGATTCGTTAAATTTAGAAATTAGAATTTCATTTCATTTGTCACTTTTCCTGCCAAATAAAAGCTATATCATGTCAAACAGTTGATGGTAGAGGAAACCAAAGTAGTCAGGAAAAACCAACAAACTGCCCATCTGTCCAACACAGCTACTGGGGTAGGCTCAGTAAAATGGTATACACACTAACAGTAACAGCCTCTTACCTTAGCCTCATGGATCCACCTCTTTGGAAGTAAAAGTTTTTCTTGCAGGAAATGTTCCCGCTTCATGTATTCGTCCGCTTTTGAGATCTGGATATGACGGTTGAGTAGGACCCGCACGCATTCTTCCCGTCTGGAATGAGATACACAGTGAGAAACAATACAACTAACAAGCTTAACCCCTATACTGCTGGTACCTAATTTGGCCAATAAAAAATGATGCACAAAAGCTTGAAAAATGATAGAAACCCGGGCACTAAGGTATTCTCCTGATAGTACTCTGCGAGCTTTCCAATGAATACCAACATGACAGGGTTTAGATAGTATTTAAGAATCATTGTGCTTTGGACGAAAGTAGCCGCAACATTAGAAGGGTTTATTGAAATTTGCTGTTCAAATAAATACATAAAGTTGTCTCATGGCTGAATGCAAAATACTCCACATTCTAGAAGCATCTTTAAAGTATCCATGATTTACTTTCACACCCTTGATTTCCATGAGGACACAATAGACAACAGTTTTTCAAGTGTTAGAATTAGGGTTGATTGAGTTTAGCATCATGGTTACTTTTCAAATAGAAAGCATAGCATTAGAATATGGTTTTATTTCAAAAAAAATCATAAAATACTTTCTGTTTCATGGTTGAATGCAAAATGTGTCACATAAACAGGCACATCTTGAAAGTATCCATGATTTACTTTTGCACCCTTGATTTCTGTGAGGACACAAAAGACAACACAGTTTTTCAAGTGCTAAAATCAGGGCTGATTGAGTTCAGTATCATGGTTACTTAGTAAATAAAATAGCATTAGAATACCCTTTAATTCAAAAATATTCTCAAAATATTTTGTTTCATGGCTGAATGCAAAATATGTCACACAAACAGGCACATCTTGAAAGTATCCATGATTTTTATCTGCACTTGTTATTTATATGAGGGCATAAAAGCACAGCATATATTTTCGTAAGTGCTTGAGAAGTTATTGAAGCAAGAGTTCAATTCAAGAATCATTGTGCATTGGACGAAAGTAGCCGCTACATTAGAAAGGTTAATTGGTCTAAAACAGGTAATATAGGTACATAGTAATGCCTTAATAACATTTCTGATACAAACAGTCCTAAAATATTAATTTCCCAGAAATCTTATAGTTAAGCCAATATACAAAATTTCAATTGTGCGGGGAAGGAGTGGGATGTCGAGATATTGTCGATTTTATGGAGGCAAGTTCATTATCTGATTTCCAATTTGATAATAGGGTGTAGCTAATATTTTCAATAGCTCTGGTGAACAGCTTTTATCTGTCCCTAGACAGGGAACTTATCAATTAACAGCAAATATATTGCTGACCATTGGCAAATTTTGTAATTCAACCATTTTCCTAAGAAGACTTTCATTTAAAGGTTAGTCATAGAAGTTTCTTTTACGCTTATGAAATAATGCGCTTTGAGGGTAGCTGCCTTTGATGCACAGTTTAATTTTTCATACTCAGATGTTGATTAACAAGCTATCATATGTATCAGCGTGTTGTTCGATACTAGCATAGGGATCGGATGTCCAAATAATGATGTGCAGTTTAATAAATGTGGACTCAAGGGGTGCGCTAAGTTCGCATTAATCAAACTGCAATATTAACCATTATACACTCATCAATGTGATGTTTTTGTTTTTTGCCAAGATAGTTTTTAACTTACCTGACATCATCTTCAAGATGCAGCATGACAAATATGGCCCAGTGCCAGAGTCCTAGGTATTCTAATTGGGAGGCGTAATTGCTACACAGCTCCCCCTTGTGGTAGTCAGAGATATGACAGTACTCTAATGCTTGAAGAACCTGAGACAGATGCCAACTGAAACAAAATCACAATACACACATAAGCACTTAAATAAATCCTCATAACTATGTGAACTTATTTGTAAATACAACTATGCTATGGGCCCTTAATTTGTCAAAGGTTCTGACACGTAACAAGAAACTGTAAGACTCAGGTTTGAATTCATTTCCATTGATAGTGTATTATTGTAAGTGGCTTCATTGTCCGATTGTAGGCTTAATTCCTAGGATACATTCAAAAGCATCATAAATCCAGATTTTAAATATGCCTGTCCAAAACAGCCATTCCCAAATTTCTGCCCATCCAAATTTATCTACAAGTCTACTTCAAATCCTTATGACAACTACATTTAATAGCCTAGTGTGTCAAAAAGGGCAATTCACACTTCAGCCATGCCCTAGAAGATGATTTGTTCGGAAAATATTTAGTTATTACCCCCCAATTTTTTTAATTCTTTATAATAAAATTTGCCTGTCCAAAAAGGACGTTTTCAGGAAACTACCTGTCCAAAAGACAAGCAGGACAGATGTTGGCTAAGTCAGCACTCACGCCGTGCAGTGAGATCCAAGGGCAAAAATGGGTGGAGAATCCTAGGTGCCTTACCTGAGTCTGTAGTCTAGCTGGTTTCTAGAGGAGGTAGTGGGTGCGAGGAGCCGTTCCAGTGGGTGTGAGCGTTGGCAGTAGAGTTTGAGGAGATGGTAACAGGTATCGTGGATAACAAACTTTCTTCCCTGCTCCTCCGTCTCCAGCTGCTGCTTGTAGCCCTCGTCCTCCTCCAGGTACGGAGGCAGCGGCGGGTTGGAATACTGACCGTTGGGACAGTTACCCTGGAACGCATCGTCGTACGCTTGCAATGCATTCGAGATAGTGGCATTAGGGGTGCATAGATACCTGGAAGATGAACAAAGAAATTATTAGGCTTGCAATGCATTCAAGATAGTGGCATTAGGAGTGCATAGATACCTGAAAGATGAACGAAGAAATTATTCTAATGAGGTAAGGAAATGTAATCAGTGGGTGCCATGTTAGTTTCCTTTGAATGTAGATGCAGTATAACTGTATTCTTTAATTGTTTTAAGAAATGTTTCCTGGCTAAATGCAAAATGTGTCACAGTGGCAGACACATCTTGAAAGTATCCATGAAATTATTCTGCACTTGTTATTTATGTGAAGGCACAAACGCACAACACATCAAGTTTACCAAGTGCTTAAACAGACAAGAATCCAATTTCAAACCTACCCCTGACATAGGGTTTTATGCAACATATTTTCCATATAAGGGTGATTACATATCTTCCCACCATACTGATTGTGTTACCTGTCCATATTGACTAATCTCATTATAGTATCTCACGGCTGCATGCAGAATGTGCTATGGTGAGAGACACACCCTGTAAGTGACCATGATTTACTATGGCACCCGTGCTTCCTGTGGGAGTCCATGGGGAGGGAAGTCCACAGTTAGATAGAGGTGCTTCACACAATACACATGTTAAACCTGCCATTGGATGTCTGCGCAGTTTATTTCAGTTGATAGTGTAAATGTAAATAGTGCTTTGTAGAATGAACTAAAGTTGTCTCATGGCTGAATGCAAAATATGCCACAGTGACAGACACATCTTGAAAGTATCCATGAAGTTATTCTGCACTTGCTATTTATGTGAAGGCACAGGAGCACAACACATCAAGTTTTATCAAGTGCTTCGCCTTGACTAGTGAAAACAAATCAATCACAAAATTGTCTCTCCCAACTTATCCATGTTCCCAGAGAAGGAGCAATTAATATTTCAGATTTCTCAAGAATATGGACAGTAACAAGAAATCAATTTCAAATCTACCTGTAATTTCATGAGAGTTGACTTAATTTATTCTTTTAAGGTGCTCAACAGAATTTTTCAAACTTTCCTTTATTTCCTTCATAAGTTATTCTCCAGAAATGAAAAATTCATAAAGTGTTATTATTGACGATAGCTGAAACCTCTTTGACTTGCGTATGAACTTGTATGACTATATTTGATTATATATTTAGTGAAGATTCTTCAGTTTGAATTAAGTATCATTGATATGGCCTGTTTGTGCTATTTGAGCAGATAGTGTAAAAATAAGATATGATGCATTTCCGAATGAATTAAAGAAGCTGTTTCATGGCTGAATGCAAAATATGCCACGAGACTTGACATATCTTGAAAGTATCCATGATGTTATTCTGCACTTGCTATTTATGTGAAGGCACAGGAGCACAGCACATCAAGTTTTATCAAGTGCTTTACCAGACTTCAAATATTCTAACAGAATATTTGTCAGCCTCATCCTGCCTTGAATTGGAGAAGAGAGAATATAAATGGAAAATGTGGCTTAAGTACAAAATCAACATTATCTATGTATTAAGGGATAAGCAGTAAAATACTTAACTTCTTACACAAACAACATTCCCATGTATTAAGCAGTTATCGAAACCTTTCATTTCAGACAAACACTTTCATTTCACATAGCACCTATTCTTGTGGCAGCATATTTTCCATTTTCGTTTCTGTAGAAGAAATGGGATATGTGCCTTCAAAACTATTTATCTACTCCATGCCTTTACCCTAGTTACATTTTATACAGCACAAAGGGCCTTATTTAAATACATCTATGTAAAGTAGGTTGTTTCATGGCTGAATGCAAAATATGCCACACAATTAGCATATCTTGAAAGTATCCATGATGTTATTCTGCACTTGCTATTTATACAGAGGCACAAAAGCACAACATATATTTTCTCAAGTGCTAGAGTAGAGGTTTGTAAAAGATCCTTATCTTCATAGTTTTATAACTGCGAGATGGTTGTTCAAAATGTGTTAAAGGGAAGAGGGTAGAGCTGCACTCACGGAGGGAGATCAACTCATGAGCTCACCACCTGTTTGACTCGTGAGCTCATGAGCTCACGGACGTGTTAGGTGCTCTGTGTTTTGTTTGTGTTCCCAACATAGACAAGCTCACGATTTGAACATTTCAGCTCGAGCTCGGCGAGTTTACCCCAGGGCTCGAGCCACTCGAGTTTGTGAGTGGTGAGTGCAGCTCTAGAAGAGGGCCAGGGCATTTAGTCAGAAAGCGTTGATCAATATAAAATTTCAAATCCATATCCCACAGATTCGTACACCAAACAATATTCAGCTTCCATCAGTATTGGTATCCTTTCCATTAGTTAGAACACTCGGTTAATCCTTCTGGAGATGATTTACTGTTAAATATTTCTAGTGATTGTCATGTGCTTTCAAAATTAATCAGTTGTCTGGTTGCTTTATTCAAGTTCTTTAGAAGTGTAATATTTGAATTGTGTTTGTTGTAGAACGTATAGTCCTAATATGTTTATTTTTCAATAATATAGCAGGATGGTGGCATGTTTATTACACATAAATGTATGAGCATAAGATATGATATTATACAAATATGCCATGCCAGTGAGGGTAACATGATGGAATGTTACCCCGAGGGAGGATGGTTTTCCCGAGGGCGGAGCCCGAGGGAAAACCATCCTCCCGAGGGGAAACATTCCATCATGTTACCCACACTGGCATGGCATATTTGTTTTATTATACCGAACAAACCCATTTGTAATTTAAACAAAGCAAGGTCACAGATGACTGGTGATTCACACATTCCCCGCTAGGTGTCGCTAGTGGCAACGGGCAACATGAAGCCCTCACTGATGGCATCAGGCAACATGATGATTGTTAACTGTTAAGTCAGCCAATCACGGCTTACGATCTTCAAGTGAGGTATGCTAAAACAACATGTTGCATGGCTGATTTCAAAATATGCCAAACAATAGACACATCTTTCAAGTATCCATGCAGTTATTCTACACTTGTTATTTATATGAGGGCACAGAAGTACAGCATATATTTTCTCAAGTGCTTTGATGGAGGTTTTAAAGATATTGAATCCTACAATATTTTCTATTATTAAGGATGACATTCAAATGTTTATGAGCTTTGATAGAAATAAAATCCACTACCAAACTTCTTTACAAATAAATTTACACACAAACATGATCCCTACACAATAGAAAACTCCACTCTCAGCGTTACCCGAGTCTTCATGATTCGATAGAACTACAAAACCATGCTGAACCTTCCTTGTTGGAGTGATAGCTCTAGAGTCAATGTCAGTTTCAAAAGGTAAAAGGTAAGTGTTTCACACCTAAATAGCTGTTTCATAGGTACGTGCAATCTTTCTGATACCGGTATGGCAGATTGTGGCATATATGTTTCAATGTAACACACAAGCTTGGAATTTGCAGTTCCAATAAATCAATAATGTTGTCTCATGGCTGAATGCAAAATACTCCATATTTGAGAAGCATCTTGAAAGTATCCATGATTTATTTTTGCACCCTTGATTTCTGTGAGGACAAAAAAAGACAACACAGACAGTTTTTTAAGTGCTAACACCAGGGCCGATTGAGTTCAGCATCATTGTTACTTTTCAAAAAGATAGAATAGCATTAGAATATGGTTTCATTTAAAAAATGTTCTCAAAATATTTTTGTCTCATGGCTGAATGCAAAATACTTCATATTTGAGAAGCATCTTGAAAGTATCCATGATTCATTTTCGCACCCTTGATTTCTGTGAGGACAAAGTAGACAACACAGTTTTTCAAGTGCTAACATCAGGGCTGATTGAGTTAAACATCATTGTTACTTATAAAAGAGAAGATTTATTTTAAGAATATGCATTCATTTCAAAAATGTTCACAAAATATTTTCTATTTCATGGTTGAATGCAAAATGTGTCACATTAACAGGCACATCTTGAAAGTATCCATGATTTATTTTTGCACCCTTGATTTCTGTGAGGACACAATAGACAACACAGTTTTTCAAGTGCTGAAATCAGGGCTGATTTAGTTCAGCCTCATGGTTACTTTTCAATGTAACTTATTTTTGGAATATGGTCTCATTTAAAAAATGTTCTCAATATATATTTTTTCTCATGGCTGAATGCAAAATACTCCACATTTGAGAAGCATCTTGAAAGTATCCATGATTTAATTTCGCACCCTTGATTTCTGTGAGGACACAAAAGACAACACAGTTTTTCAAGTGCTAAAATAAGAGCTAGTTGAGTTCAGCTTCATTGTTACTTTTCAAATAGAAAACAAAGCATTAGAATACGGTTTCATTAAAAAAATTCTCAAAATATTTTGTTTCATGGTTGAATGCAAAATGTGTCATAAACACTTTAAACAGGCACATCTTGAAAGTATCCATGATATAATTTTGCACGCTTGATTTCTGTAAGGACAAAATAGACAATACAGACAGTTTTTCAAGTGCTAAAATCATGGCTGATTTAGTTAAGCATCATGGCTACTTTTCAAATATAAAACCCATTTTTAAAATATGGTTTCATTTCAAAAATGTCCTCAAAATATGTTCTGTTTCATGGCTGAATGCAAAATGTGTCATATAAACAGGCACATCTTGAAAGTATCCATGATTTAATTTCGCACCCTTGATTTCTGTGAGGACACAAAAGACAACACAGTTTTTCAAGTGCTAAAATAAGAGCTAGTTGAGTTCAGCTTCATTGTTACTTTTCAAATAGAAAACATATAGCATTAGAATATGGTTTCATTTCAAAAATGTTCTCAAAATATTTTGTTTCATGGCTGAATGCAAAATGTGTCATATAAACAGGCACATCTTGAAAGTATCCATGATTTAATTTCGCACCCTTGATTTCTGTGAGGACACAAAAGACAACACAGTTTTTCAAGTGCTAAAATAAGAGCTAGTTGAGTTCAGCTTCATTGTTACTTTTCAAATAGAAAACATATAGCATTAGAATATGGTTTCATTTCAAAAATGTTCTCAAAATATTTTGTTTCATGGTTGAATGCAAAATGTGTCATATAAACAGGCACATCTTGAAAGTATCCATGATTTAATTTCGCACCCTTGATTTCTGTGAGGACACAAAAGACAACACAGTTTTTCAAGTGCTAAAATAAGAGCTAGTTGAGTTCAGCTTCATTGTTACTTTTCAAATAGAAAACATATAGCATTAGAATATGGTTTCATTTCAAAAATGTTCTCAAAATATTTTGTTTCATGGCTGAATGCAAAATGTGTCATATAAACAGGCACATCTTGAAAGTATCCATGATTTAATTTCGCACCCTTGATTTCTGTGAGGACACAAAAGACAACACAGTTTTTCAAGTGCTAAAATAAGAGCTAGTTGAGTTCAGCTTCATTGTTACTTTTCAAATAGAAAACATATAGCATTAGAATATGGTTTCATTTCAAAAATGTTCTCAAAATATTTTGTTTCATGGTTGAATGCAAAATGTGTCATATAAACAGGCACATCTTGAAAGTATCCATGATTTAATTTCGCACCCTTGATTTCTGTGAGGACACAAAAGACAACACAGTTTTTCAAGTGCTAAAATAAGAGCTAGTTGAGTTCAGCTTCATTGTTACTTTTCAAATAGAAAACATATAGCATTAGAATATGGTTTCATTTCAAAAATGTTCTCAAAATATTTTGTTTCATGGCTGAATGCAAAATGTGTCATATAAACAGGCACATCTTGAAAGTATCCATGATTTAATTTCGCACCCTTGATTTCTGTGAGGACACAAAAGACAACACAGTTTTTCAAGTGCTAAAATAAGAGCTAGTTGAGTTCAGCTTCATTGTTACTTTTCAAATAGAAAACATATAGCATTAGAATATGGTTTCATTTCAAAAATGTTCTCAAAATATTTTGTTTCATGGTTGAATGCAAAATGTGTCATATAAACAGGCACATCTTGAAAGTATCCATGATTTAATTTCGCACCCTTGATTTCTGTGAGGACACAAAAGACAACACAGTTTTTCAAGTGCTAAAATAAGAGCTAGTTGAGTTCAGCTTCATTGTTACTTTTCAAATAGAAAACATATAGCATTAGAATATGGTTTCATTTCAAAAATGTTCTCAAAATATTTTGTTTCATGATTGAATGCAAAATGTGTCATATAAACAGGCACATCTTGAAAGTATCCATGATTTACTTTCGCACCCTTGATTTCTGTGAGGACACAAAAGACAACACAGACAGTTTTTCAAGTGCTCAAGTCAAGGCTGATTGGGTTCTGCATCATGGTTACTTTTCAAATAGAACTTATTTTACAATATGGTTTCATTACCAAAATGTTCTCAAAATATTCTGTTTCATGGTTGAATGCAAAATGTGTCATAAACAGGCACAACTTGAAAGTATCCATGATTTATTTTTGCACCCTTGATTTCTGTGAGGACACAATGACAACACAGTTTTTCAAGTGCTAAAATCAGGGCTGATTAAGTACAGCATTTTTGTAACTTTTTCAAATATAAAACTCATTTTCAGAATATGGTTTCATTTCAAAAATGTTCTTAGAATATTTTTGTCTCATGGCTGAATGCAAAATACTCCACATTTGAGAAGCATCTTGAAAGTATCCATGATTTATTTTCGCACCCTTGATTTCTGTGAGGACAAAATAGACACAGTTTTTCAAGTGCTAAAATCAGGGCTGATTGGGTTCAGCATCATGGTTACTTTTCAAATAGAAAACTTACTTTTAGAATAGAGTTTCATTTCAAAAATGTTCTTAAAATATTTTCTGTTTTATGGCTGAATGCAAAATGTGTCACTTGAACGAACACATCTTGAAAGTATCCATGATTCATTTTCGCACCCTTGATTTCTGTGAGGACACAAAAGACAACAGACAGTTTTTCAAGTGCTGAAGTCAGGGCTGATTGAGGGTCAACATCATGGGTCTTTTTTTAGAATATGGTTTTATTTCAAAAATGTTCTTAAAATATTTTCTGTTTCATGGTTGAATGCAAAATGTGTCATAAACACTACAGGCACATCTTGAAAGTATCCATGATTTACTTTCGCACCCTTGATTTCTGTGAGGACAAAAATAGACAACACAGACAGTTTTTCAAGTGCTAAAATCAGGGCTGATTGAGTTCAGCATCATGGTTACTTTTCAAATATAAAACCTATTTTTAAAATATGGTTTCATTTCAAAAATGTTCCTAAAATACTTTCTGTTTCATGGTTGAATGCAAAATGTGTCATATAAACAGGCACATCTTGAAAGTATCCATGATTTATTTTTGCACCCTTGATTTCTGTGAGGACACAACAGACAACACAGACAGTTTTTAAGTGCTTCAGTCAGGGATGATTGAGTTCAGCATCATGGTTACTTTTCAAATAGAAAACAAAGCATTAGAATATGGTTTCATTTTAAAAATTCTCAGAATATTTTGTTTCATGATTGAATGCAAAATGTGTCACATAAACAGGCACATCTTGAAAGTATTCATGATATAATTTTGCACCCTTGATTTCTGTGAGGACACAATAGACAACACAGACAGTTTTTCAAGTGCTAAAATCAGGGCTGATTTTGAGTTCAGCATCCTGGTTACTTTTCAAATAGAAAGCATAGCATTAGAATATGGTTTCATTTGAAAAATGTTCTTAAAATATGTCCTGTTTCATGGTTGAATGCAAAATGTGTCACATAAACAGGCACATCTTGAAAGTATCCATGATTTTATCTGCACTTGTTGTTTATATGAAGGCACAAAAGCACAGCATATATTTTCTCAAGTGCTAGAAGTGATAAAAGGAGTCAATTAGTGAAATGTGCTTTCAACTTAAGCTTCCCTGTAATGTTATCTAACATAGGTAAAAGAAGACTTTCAATTTCAAACGCACCACACACAGCCCTCAACAATTGGAGACCCAAACACTGCAGAGTCAGGTGAACCTGACTCAACACGACAAAAGCAATACAACAATGCTATAATAGGGATTTTGTAGGAAGTTGATAATGACCCGGTTCAACATATTTATTTTCTCAAGCACTAGAGGAGAAGAATCAATGAGTATCACTTACCAGAGGTGTATAGCGAGCGCTCGTTTCCAGTCTACGTCCTGACAGACATTGATCTCGCCTTGAGAGGATGGCCAAACCAACGAGCCCGCCAGCAATGAGAAGATCTTCATTCTACCCTCTGTAATATACTCATCAGCCTAAAATAGAAAGGGTGTGAAAATCATCTCGAATAAATCTTTATAAAACATGAAATACCATTCAAACCTGCCTGGTCTTACTGTTTTACTAATGGAATATATGAGCTTGGATTACAATGTGTACTTGTGTTACACAGAACCGGAGCTTTTTTTTTTTAGGTTACTTTCCCCTCCCTCTCTCTCTCTCGATCCCTCCCCCTTCCCCGCTCATTCTCTTTGTCTCTCCCTCAGTTAAACACAAATAACACAAATAAACAATAGGCAGATAGATTACCAGAATTATGCACTAATTCAGAGCTTCATATGCATCTCTTACCTCAATTGTATTACCCCTTTAAATTCAACTGTTTATCAGTAAAATATAACCAGTAGATGCCTCTTAAAGAAACTCTGTTCTTATTAAAACGGATGGTGAAATGAATAGACATGCCACAATGTCTTACCTTGAGTTCTTCCCAGTTCGCTAGTTGTTTCTGTATCATCTGTCTTGGTATATGGCTGCCAGCTGCCTGAGCCAATAGGAGGGCTAGCCTATGGTCACCTGACTCCTGCGCCATCTTACACGCCTCCGAGATTTGCCGACCACTCAGATAACTAAAGATAGCTGGGAGATGGCCCGCATTCTGAAAGTAACATGATTATATCATTTATACCCATACACATAAGACTGAGAATAGATCATAGCTGCGCAGTCTTTGTTATGTTACTCACGGGTGCCGACAAAAGACAAAGTCAAACCTCTTCGACAGCAACACATGATGGGAAAAAGAAACAAAGACTGCTCAGGTAGAATATTTTTATGTTATAACATGACATCACTAATTTATCAGTAATTTTGATTCATTTAATGGGCAAAAAAAAAAGCCCCAGACAATGCATCTGAACATTACCAACATTGTCCGTATGTTTTTAGGTGCTGTAGACATGGATGAGTTAACAAAAACAAAAGTTTTCATGTAGCAGAGTAGCAAATTGTATGTTGTGAGACATGCAGAGGTCATGGACAGCACTGCTAGTTTCTTACCTGGAACTTTGCTGCTTGTACCTCCTCTTTGATTTTTTTACTTGCCGCCGAAGAGAGCCAGGAAGAAAATGCTTCTCGCCGTGCCCTACTATATACATAGCTTTCTTTATCTACTTCTGAAATCAGAAATAATACACATTGATTAGTTGAGGCATTCATCATTTGGAATATCAATGAGGATACAATTAAAACATAGCATACTTTATCTACTTCTGAAAGCAAATAATTACACATAAATCAGCTGGATATTTATAATTTGTATGTGTCATTTGCCCTTTTATGACACAATACGCTATTACAAATAATTGGTGTAAGGCTTTGAAGAAGCTGAGTTGCTAAATCAGATGGGCAGAAGTTTTGTAAATGCTAATTTTGACAGATAAATCAAAAAAGTAAAGCCTGCGATTCAGCATGATAATTTAGAAATATAGTACAATTCCGAACTGTAGAAAGGAAGCTTTTCACGTTGTTTAATATATTTCTTTAGTCAAATACTTCTACACAGGTAAAAATTGACGGGCCCGTAACAGGCTCGTTATAACAGGCCCCTTACGACGAGCTTGTTATAACGGGCCCGTATAAATAATAAAAATAATGGGACCGTTACAGGTTTTCAAGCCTTGAAATGTCGATATATTGAGGGATCGAAAAACGGGCCCGTTACAGGCCTGTTTGGACATGGGCCCGTTACGGGGCCGTACGGGCCCGTGAACTTTTATCTGTGTAAATGATGTCTTTCTTGGAAAGCTATCACCAAAATTGCAGGCCGTTTTGGGAACAATAGGTATGAAGAGGTTGATGAGACAGGTTGTCATGTTTCCTCAAAGCATTGTAAAATCATCAAAGAAATCCAATGTTCAGCTTTCAATTTATGGTAAGTGAGATATTTACCTTGTTCGTTTAGGAATTGTTGCAGTCGTCCCCAGAGAGTGACTCCTAAACTAAACACCAGACACCTGTGCTGCACGGAATCAGCATCAGGATGGCTTCCTACAGCAGAGAGAGATATAGGGTTTTACACAAGAGAAATATTGCAAGGCCGCAAATTCTAACAAGCTCCTTGACAACACCTAACAATGTCACAATTGGGCAAAAATATTTTCTCCCTGCAGTACTCTTCAAACAAGTACAGGAAATAATATCTATAAAATCAGAGGAGCAAATCTAATTGAGAAATTTGGCAAAGATGCATGCTTGTCATTACCGTTAAGAGTATCATTGAGGAATGAAATGGTGAGATACGTTACTTTTTGAAAAGGTGATGGTACCAATACGGTACAGTATTAACCTTATGCAGTCCTAATAGGGTTACATACATGTATGAGCTAGTGATGAATTATAGACTTACCTATATCTTCCTGTTGTTTTTCTGCTAGCTGAGCGTATTGATGGAGAGCATCAACTCCAGGACTGGGGACAAAGAGTGGACATCCTCCCTCCAGACTACTAGCGGAGTGGTCTAATTGGATCTCTAATGCTCTCTCTTCGTTCTCCTAATAACAAAACAAACATGGAATGTATACATACACAGACTTCAGAGTATATATACTGTATAGAGTGTCAATTTTGTGCACATAAAATAATGCGCTCGGAAGGCAGCTGCCTTTTGATGCACATGAAAAATGTTCATACCATACTCACAAATGATTTAACATTTCTTTTCGATTTGTCTGGTGTTAGTAAACATTGGCTTCACTTATATCACCTTCAGTTTTAAAGACTAGAAATTTTAGTGAAAAATGAGCCCCCTTAAGTAAACACCTCCCATTGTGAACACAATTCTGACCCATCATATATACCAATAAAACGAAGAAAATGCCTCAATTATAAATGCCCCCTAATATGAACATTTTCGCCCCAGTCCCAAAAGGTTCACACGTCATAAGAGTGTGTTGTAATTCACCACCATCCTGTTGGCAGTAAAGACTTTTATTGTCTTTTAACCACATACTTACAGTTAGGAGTCTGTCTTTGGGGTCAGCATAATGAGTCACGTTGACTCTCTCCATAGTCACTTGGTACGGAGAGGCGTCCAGTCTGGCCGCTTGACCACTAGACTGGTTGCTTGGGATCAGTGAGAACGGCTCAGGAGTTTTTCTCCCTGGAATAACAGAAAACAATCAATTAGGATGCTAGTTTCTTCAAAAACTATTTCATTTCACTAAATGGGCTATCCTAATGTATATATCCAGAAAACACAGAGATGACCACTTGGTTGGTGCTGAGGAAACATTACCAAACCAAGAGAATCACACAGAATTACTGTCTTGTAATAAGATAAACAATTCATGTTTAGACGTCTCTTTAAAATTGTTTTCTAAATGCTAAAATGCTCGACTTCGGAATGAACCATTAATTCACTTAGTAAACAGAGGAAGCCTTGTTAGTGCGTCCTGAATAATATATCTTTTTCAAAAGATTTTTTAAATATATCTTTCAGAAAAACATCACAAATATAGTTTTTTGGGGGGTAACTGCAGGAATGATACATGGGTTGCATCCGAATAAGCATAAAAATTGTTGATTTCCTGTAATGGTCCAAATAAATAGGATGGGTAGAAAAAGAAATTGGAATAAACTTAAGAGTAGGTTTTTGCTTTAGTAAAAACATGTTAGGGTCAGGTTATAGGAAACAACAGCTTTTTTTAGGCTGTATCTGATAATGATAATAAACAATTTTCTAACTCCGCACCTGTTGCTTGTTTCTGCACAGCCATTCCACAGTGCACCAGTGTTGAGTTGGGTCCCCAGCCAACGCGACACGAGCGAGACATGAAGAGGCCAGCGTCCATGATGTAGTTGTGTTTATTGTGGATGACAGACTTGGCGAGTGGCGGGACAGCACGCTCTACCCGGCAGCCGACAATCCGCCGCGTGCGCTCCTGGGGCATGCCAGACGGCAGCAGCATGTGCTCCGGAGCACCAGCTTGGACCGTCTTGACAGCTTTGGCACGGCTCTTGAAAAGAGCTGGAATTACAATGGAAAATAAATTACAAGATATGTCAACAGGGAAGGAGAATGATGACAGATCATAATCAAATCGGTAATAATCCTGAATTATCAATCTGGTCTTTTAACTTCCTGCAACCTACTTAACGGTGTACAATCAAGCCACAGTACTTCCCTGAAGTTCCCTCATTTTGTTTGCCGGCTTGAGAAGCTTCAAGAAAAACATTGCAAGTATGCTCGAGGTATTTCTTTAAAATTCTACAGAATGGTGACAGTCCCTTCGTAGCATTGGGGATTGTTGTGCTGAACTGATAATTGCTACAATGCTATATATCTGTTATATTCCAGTGTTTTTTATCCTAACCAATTCAAGCGAATCGACTCACCTAAATAACAAATATTTCGTTGATTAGCAAATTGAAATACATTAGATACCAGTGACAGCCCTAATGACAGTAAGAAAGGGGCTTAACCCTATGCTGCTGTTTGCTAATTTTGCAATACAAAATGATGCAAAAATCCCTGAAACCCTGCCAAATGGGTACTCATCTGCGAGTACCAGCATGACAGGGTTTAGATGGTTTTCAAAGATCTTTGCGTTCTTGTGCAATGGACGAAAGTAGCCTTAGCATTGGAAGGGTTAATAAGATTCTGGCTGCTAAATGCCCTAAGTAACCTACCAGGCGAGTGCTGCTGCTGCTGCTGGATCATCTCGTCCTGGAAGGTCTTGCGGGCAGGGCTGGCAGGTTTGGCAGGGGAGATGAACTTGGTCTTGAGAGCCGAGCCGTACGAGGGAAGACTGATGCCCGATGTGTCCAGCTGGCGAAGCAGCGGCGATGGTGGGCCAAGCAGAGCCTTATTCACAGTGGGAAACTGAGGCTTCACAGCTGTGCAAATAACAAACAACATACATTTACATACAATTCTATAATAAGAAAACTCTTTTTTATTTTTGAAAATATTTTGTTTATTTTCCTCAAAGTCAAATATGACCATCGCTTAATACATACTATAGAAATATAAATATAGAAACAGCTCATGGATGATGGATACCTTATAGGTATGAGAGTAGCATAGAAACCATGATATATGAAGCACAAGTAATAATATTGTAAGAAGAAATGTGAATAATAGCATAGTAATTGCAAAAGCTCCAATATCTTAACGTCTACATACTCAATGCCTTTTGCATCTGGAGTGCACAAAAGGTCAATCAATATTCATTTATAATCTTTTAAAAAATGTCATAAACAAAAAACATTTGTATTGATAAAGGTCTTGTAAAATCACAAAAAAGAAATCTTTCAGTTAACTTTTCTCCAAATACTTTCTGAGTTATCATAAGATATGCATGTGTCAGACCCTGTGTACGTTCCAAATGTGAATGGTTTAAACATTTAAGGTAAGATAATATAGTCTGGAGGTTGTAGCTAATGCTCACAGGTTACTTATGAAAGAGTCGTCTAGACCTATGATACTTTTGAAAGTAACTTTGGAATAAATCATACATGTATGTTGGAATAATATTTAAATGAGAGCTGTTAGCTAGTCTCTCTTCAAAATTTCTCCTGCAAATATTTTCTGAAATTTGCTTTTGTTAGAGATATCACCAAAAATAGTTGGGTGGTTTTGGATACTACAGGCATGAATGGGTTAAGCTTACGTGGTGGTGCAGCAGTATCCATGTCATCATCATCGCCAAAGAAGGACGCTTTCATGACCTGCATGTTTCTGGAGCTGACACCGAGGCTGTTGGCCAGGCAATGAGAGGCTGGGGCATAACCATTCGTCATCTCCTCATCTTCATCATCATCATCAATATGAACTGAGACAAAACACAAACATAACATATACATACTTTATTTTAATCGTTCTCAATAAAAAACAAAACAAGTATAGACTCCTTATCTCCATCATCATTGATATGAACTGAGAGAAGGCAAACAAAACATAAACATACTATATTTTAATCATTCTCTTTTTAACAAATTAAGTACAATTTGTCTCATATTCATCATCATCAATATGGACTTAGAGAACACAAACATAACATATACATACTGTGTTTTAATCATTCTCAATTTAACAAAACAAGTACAATCAATCATTGCTTTATATGATAACAACTACGCAAACTCTGGTATTAGGTCATGCATTGTGTATATACATACATACATTCAATTGCTGCATGAATGATGAATTATCATGCTGATATTGTCCACTATTATTCAATCAGTATGACAAGAGTTAGTAACATATTCAGAAAACTTTCAGTCAAATGGATACAACACCATCTGTCCTTGCATCCCTGCAGTTGACACCAGACTATTCTTTATCAGACTCTCTTCACCTTCAATGTTTCAAACTGCTCTATTAATTCTGCACTAAATCTGACCAGCCCACAACTTATACGACCCTGTCGGTCGGAGGTAGCCTACCTCCATTTGACTCTATATGCCTGGGGAACTCCTCGCGACTGATATCTGCCATATCGCTATCATCCTCAGCCATAGGCTGGGGTGGAGGCTGGTAGACCTGCTGCTGCTGCTGCTCCTGCTGTTGTTTCTGTTGCAGCTGCTGTTTCTGTATCTCCTGGAGGCTGATCTTCTGTTTCTGGATCTTGAGCTGCTGGGCCGTCTGCTCCTGGAGCAGCTTCAGCTTCTTGGGATCCTGAGGGAGCTCCTCCTCGTCAGAGTCGTCCACCAAGCCGTACTTGGAGAAATGCTTCACCTGAAATGATATATCAACAAGGTGAGTGTAGAAAACAAAGGTTTACAATGATATAGTGAAGTGTAGGAAGGCATTAGTTTTTTATGTTGCTTTCAACCCGGAACAGGGAAGAAATTCCCTTCTCTTCACGAATAGTTCCAAGGGGTCTGTTTAGCTAAGTAAGCATTTATAAAACTGTCATAATATTTACACAGTATAAAGTACTTCTCTAATGATTCTGATACTGATTCAGCTTCTTGACATTGTTTTTGGACTTAAACCACTAGCATCATGTACATCATGTTTCTTCCTGGTGTTAATTTTATGAAGTAATCGTTATGGCAGACACTAATCTGCATATCTCTTTAGCGTTTTATCCTGAATGAATATTGAGAAAATGAATTCCCATCCAACCATCAATTTTGTGCTTATGAAATAAATGTGCAATGTCTGCCAAAGTACCCAAGGGGGAAGTGAGGGTATCTATTCAAACTTCTAGATTCTTGATTCCATAAAACTTCGGTTTGTATAGGATCAACATAAACAACTTACCTCAAACACCCAGGAGCCCGTTTCTGGCCTGTAATCAATGAACTTTGCCCCCAGCCTGGCAGTGGAGGCCTCAATCTTCTCAGCGTAGTTCATCTTCAGCAGTCTCTCGGGCTCTCTGATGGGGGAGTGGCTGGACTTGTCCGCGGGCCACACACAGTCCAGGGTCACCTCCGCCCGCTTGTTCAGACCCTCCCCAACCTGGGGCTTGTTATCATCATCTGGATACACTGTGACTTCCTTGCGCCGGAAATGAACTGAAACGATAGACAGTTAACGCAAGTCAGACAAATGTTGAATTATTGAGAATTAACCCTTTAATATCTAGAGTTAACATATATTTTGTCACTTGGGTGTTATGATATCTAATAACAGAATGAAGCATAAAATTGAATAATTCCCTTACCTATATTTTTAGATAGAGATTTACCATTTTAGTCAACTATGAATCAAACACACATTGCAGGTTCTCCCGATTAGGTCTCATGAGTTCTACGGCTGGAAAGTTATTGTTCTACACCTCTATCAAATTGATAGAGGTTTGCCACATTACTCAACTACAAATTAAATACACATTTCAGGTTCTCACGATTAGATAACACAAGTTCTAAGGCTGGATAGTTAAGGTTCCTCTATCAAATTCCCTCACCTATTTCATCCAGATTGAGGTTAGCCACATTAGTCTTTCCAGGGAAGTAGATGTTGCCGAAGCCTTCTCGTCCGATGGTGAAGTCGTCGACGGTGCAGTCTCCGTTCTGATTGGTCATCTGTGCTAGCTCATCAAGAGAAGGCACCGTGTAGTACCCCAATCTTCTCAGGACTATCCCAGCTGGGTGAGGAGGTGCATCAATTTCCTCCTGAAGTGAAAAATAATGAGTAAAACAATAAGTACCTCTACTTCATTTCTGGAGAAAAATGTTGTCTGACAACTTTAAGCAAAACTCTTCCTATATTTTGAAAAATATTCAAAGAGAGACAGTTAAACCTAACAGCAACAACAAATTTAGAGAAACATTTCTCAATATATTGCTTTGTTATCAAGATACTTACATGCACTAGACAATGAGACTGGTACAGATATGAATGATTTGAATTCATGCGTGTATCACCAATAAGCATTCTGATTACTTTGTTGGTGTTTGAAGAGGTATCAATTAACCTGATAGGAACTAGAACTATTCAGTCAATTCTTCAAGTATATGGTTTACTATCCAGATATAGGTTATACCTTTAAGCCCACTCACCAGGGCACTTTTTGATGAAATATTTGAAGCAGTGCTATTCACTTTTCAACAGGTATATAGTTTTATTCGGATTAACTGTCTAATATTTAATTCTAAACCTGAATTGTACTTACCGGTTCCAGCTGGCTTTCATTCAAAGGCTGGGGGGTGCTTTCTCTCATAATGCCGTTGATATTTTTATTTTTTGCATTCAGCACTGCTATAGAGTCATCAGGATTATTACGCCTGGAATAAATAAAATACCAAGTCAATCCCTCACCTAGAAACCTATGTATGTACTGAAAAAAAAGTAAGTCTCTCAAGATATCTGATAATCAGATTATGATTAATGAAGCACATAACAGGAGTGCTTTCAGCAATACCGTTTTCAAAAATTAAACAAAGTGATTTTTATATAAATCAAGCTCATTTTTATACCTTTTTGTTCTTTCATCTATATAGTAAACTAACATGTCCAATTACTTTGCAAGTACATTCGATATTCTTATAATTTTCCATTTGAGGTATTTTGCGGCTATCAAATCAAAATCTTCCAGGACGGTTTCAAAACGTAAATGACTAACAGGGAGAAATGTTTTCTTAGATCCGACAGTATCTATCAGGTCTTGACATTGGTGCTTGCCCCGTTGCCCCATGGAAATAGAATTTGTAAAATATAGCAGACTGGCAAGCAAAAACTGTATCTTGCATGCCCCGCTGGGCAAGTACGCTGTATATATTTCATGTTTACTTTTGAGAATGTTTGCAAGTTATGTGGTCTGGCATCCAAGCTTGTCCTAGAAAATATGCTTTCACGTGCCAGCACCATGTTCTACTTGGTTTTAAATGAAACGTTATAAATTATACAAGTAGAATCTCACTTGCCCTACTGGGCAAGTCACAGTAAAAGTTAATGTCATGCCCTACTGTTTATCCAATCTACTTTGAGTAGATGACGTACCTGATCCCTGCAGGTGAGTCTATTATTGGCTGGGAGAAAGGTTTAGAACCAAGGATGACCTCAGGAGTTCTCTCCCGGACTTCCTTAAAAAGCTCGCTATTTCTCTCTGGTGTACCCCTGAAAAGACAAAAGCACTCATCAAATATCTATGAGTCAGATCAGTTAATACTATTTAAAAAAGGGCCTAAAGACATAGTATATAATTGATCAAGCTTAAATGGAAATATCAATACTTTTTTGTCATCAGCAGAATACCTTTATCCATAACTAATGCAAAGCCAAAATATTTGAATGATTCTACCAATGAAATGCATCTGCTCAAGAAGAGGGGGAAATTATTTGCTAAAAAGAATAAAGGTACCAGTTCCACAATTTATCGTGTTGCTTCTGCCCAGGACACAAAGGCATTATTGTAGTATGCAACCTATAAATAGACTATCCTGGCCGCTGCCAGTAGCCCCATTCCTTGTTTGTTAGGATGTGTTAATATCTTATATGAAGGTTGGCAGTGGCGGCGACTTGGGTTTAAGTAGTGAATATTCTAAGAAACTATTTGGGCCTATGATTTATTCATGGTGCAAAGCAAATGTAAGCTAAATTTCAGCTATATATGACCTTGAGTGTAATGAAGATAATAGCTAGAGTTAAATGCGCTATCAAAATGTTGCGCAATCATGCTATACTGGTTAAATATCTGAGACTCCAGATTAAAATGTTATACAGTAATTGTCCTTTCAGGAAGAACTACTTGAGTGACTTACTGGATAGTGTTATTGGCTGGGAAGAGTGATGGAACAGGTTCCTCTATCTCTGATTGGCTCCTGCTCGGGGAGACTGAAGCGTTACTGTTACGTGGGGATCTATTTTTTATCACAAGCTTCTTGATGCTCTTCCTTGGCACAAAGGCATCATTTCCAAACGTTGCTTCCTCATCGTCAAATCCTTCAAATAACTGTGCCTGAAATAAACAGGTAAATCGTAAATAAGAATAGTGAACTCAATATCAATTGCTGAAGAATCCAATCGTTTTAACAGGGAAGGTGAGCAATGTCATATACATATAAAGTCAATTAAGCAATGAGTTATCTCGCCGAATAAGTGATGGCGTATTTCACGCTGGATTAAATAATGTCCTTACATAAGCCATACCTTCACTAAACATTCATATATGTGTGATGTAAACCAATAATATTACAGTTGGTCAATTAACCCGTTCACAACCATAGTGTAGGTTTTACTGTAGGGCTAATTTTAACTCATCTTATTGAGCAATATGTTTTTCAGTCATATTCCTTAAAATAGTCATAATATCAGGATATTTTCAGTCTAAGTGAGATAATGTGCAACAGATATTGAAAATAAACCTCAAGACACAATTAATACACCAATATAATATCTACTTCCAGACAATCATATGAAATTGAGATATGTATTTCTTACCTTTCCATTTGCTAAAGAAGGCAGTGGCTTTGGTTTGATTTTGGCAGTGGGTCTGGGACTGACTTTATACTGAGAGCCCGAGAGAGCAGCTTTCTGTGCAGCAGGGTTGGTAGGCTTCAGGACTTCTTCCCGCTTCGATGGATCCTACAAAAACATACAGAAAATGCATTCAGGTAAATAGGCAGTTTCAGACATATATCATAAAACATAAATACAGTAGGGTTACCTTACTCAAACTTTTTTTTAAATCAAGTACAAGCAACGTGTACTTACTGAAACTAAGAAAGTCTGTGGTGTTTACAATTTGATCAATTAAGGGATTAAATCATTACCTATCCAAAACACAATATATCTATAAATGTGTCCAATGCTGAACTCATCTGATTGGAAAATGTCTTATTAAGATCTCCAAGCATGAATGGTTTAATGAAACAGTTAAAGAATGATGTAACAATAACATCAGTCATAATAACTTCACGCAACCAGGCATAGTTGCTTAGAAAAGGTTTGTCAGGACTGTCTGACAGTTTGTAAAATAGCATGGAAATGGATTCTCAAGCCTTAAAAATGCTGCTGGTGGCTAATTTGACCAATACAAAATGAGGCAAAAACCTAAAAAAAAAAAACGAAACCCTGGGACATGGGTACTCACCCGAAAGTACTCAGCTAGAGCTATCCAAGGAATACCAACATGACAGGGTTTAGGTGATTTTGAAAAATCTTTATATACTTGTGCTTTTGACAAATTAGCCTCAGCATTGAAAGGTTTAATTCGAGAAGTATTTGAGATAGCTGACTTACGCGTTTGAGGTTCCTGAAGAGTGGCAGATCTCCGTAGGGATCATTGGTGAGAGAGAGAAGCTGCTGCTGTAACTGTTGCTGCTGCGAAGTCTGGTCCAGACCACTGAAATAAAGTACATGACACTAGTATTCATTCTGAGCACTGCTTAAAAGGATCCCACAATAGCAAATGATCGGCCTTACTCAAATACTTTATCATCACTATCAAAATTCTAGAAGTTTTGTTTAAAGGGATACAACCAAAGCAAAAGAGATGAGCCCTACTCAAAACTATACCAGCACTGTAAACTTATAGATATATGTCAATAGATATTGAAGCATCTTTGTGTTGCAACTTACAAGTAGCAAAGCAATTTGATACTGATAAGTAGTACCTGTATAACAGATATTAAATGATAAAGTACGTTTCCCTCTTTTTATATCAATATTTGGTTTCCTATCAAGTGCCAGAACTAT
The DNA here is from genome assembly GCA_963942565.1 of Maea johnstoni. Classification (NCBI taxonomy): domain Eukaryota; kingdom Metazoa; phylum Annelida; class Polychaeta; order Spionida; family Magelonidae; genus Maea; species Maea johnstoni. Next base: position 31,786,612 of record OZ012690.1, read on the forward strand.
CCCCTACAAGTTATTATTCTAAGGTCTACTTGTAGGGAAAGTTTTTTGAATGGTAGGCTGATATGGATATATTCACAGTGGCATGATGTACGACTAAACATATTCTCAAGTATAAATATTTTCAAAATGCCCTACTACTTGTTCTGTTCTTTACATATATCTCAATTGAACTCCACAGTATTCGCAAAATGCACCAAAACATTTTAACTGAATATGATCAAATCTTGGCCATATTCACAGATTCATCTTACTTTTGATTAAATTGAATTGTATGACCTCTAGTAACTTACCCTCCCAAGGTAGCCGTGCCAGTCCCAGTGAGGTTCAACCCAACTCCAGTAGAAGTACCACCCAATGTTCCAAATGCTGCAAAACAAATTACAATATATTAAATACATAGCATTGTGGAAGTACTGAATCACAAGGTAAGGCATGGATCACTGTGACTAACAGCGTGTATACATTGGTAAATTTCCCATAATTGGTTTCAGAATTCAAAATTTATTGATATCAAAATATATAATAATATATATAATGCTACATATAATATAGAAAACCTTTAAGAAAACCTCAAAAATGTATCACCATTTTCTCATCATAATGTAATTTATCTTAAAATGAAAGTTAAGCTGCATTATTTTCAATATTTTTTCTTGTAAATGCTATATTCTTATCACCTATTCAGCCTCTCATCGAAATGAAAAGCTGGTTAAATTCTAACCTATTACAGCAGAAAAAAGTGACAATAAAATACAACTCTCATCTCTTTCATGATGGATCTTCGTACTTACTTCCTGAATTGAATGTGCCTAGTCCCAATGTGGGTTTGTTCTGAGTGCCTGAGAACAGGGAGCCTGTTCCTAAGCCTGCTGTAGTACCGGTGCCCAGTCCGGTACCGAAGGAGCTTGTGGCAGTGCCGAACCCTAGAGGCTTAGCCCCAAAACCAGTGTTAGTGCCTGCACCTGCAACACAAACAAATATATAACAGTTTGTTTTATCATCATTACTATTATTATGTTTGATATATATTACAATTATAATCATTATAAAATTTCTAAATCATTGCAACAAATATTGCACACCTATAATCCCAAAAACGATAGCATTTTGCTTTACCAGTTAATTTTGTAACCCCCTCCCCCTACCAGATTATAATGCATAATAATATAATAATATTCAATTATAATGCATTCTTTTAAGCGATAGTTCTTAATCCGTGGACCTGCACTATCAATTCTATAATCAGGGCATTCATGCTCCCAGAGAAAGGCCTGCCAAACATTATAAAATCAAGCCTACATTAGTATGAGGAGGGGGGTTAAAAATCACTATTCTATACTACTGAAAATATCTAGATATATCAGAGTAAACAATACACTCCTATCCCATGCTTCGAACAAGAACGAAAAAATAATAATCACTTAAGTTAATAGCCAATGCCAGTAGAAAATTCCATGATTGACGCAGGTTAGTCTACTTAGGGTATGAAAAATCACTCACAGGAGTGGTTGCATGCTTGGAAGGACTGCAAGCTTTTATCCTGTAGCTATCATTCATTTTCTATAAAGCTCCTAATAAATGGCTTAATTGCTTATGACACAATTATGTATGAATTTCATCCATACACTTCATATTGTAGATGATCATACGCAGACACTTGACTGTTTAAAAATAACTTATCCCCCCACTGACAGTCATGAAATACAAGTACATGTATTGGTATATTTTGGTATTGGTATCAGATACTTGACCTCACAAGACTCTATAATTTTCCGAACTTTGGCCCTGTGCTTATAAAACCATTTGGACACAATCTTCCTTGAAAAACAAACTAGTACCGCAAGTAATTTGGAGGGAAACTTGGTTTCACTTCTTCATTTCATTCTGAGTACAGAGACATTACTAAGAGATACCATGCATTACTTTTCAGGTTAAATTAGATACATATCCATGAATGTTATCTGAATACCTGGATGTTCTCAGAGAGATGACACTTGAAATTTCATGATTGCCCATTTTGTACACTAAGTTTGGTGGCATCACACACATTTCTCTCTATCTACGCCAAAAGAGATACTCAAGGTCCAATTAGAAGTCAAAATCGTTATTTTAACAGTTTGGCTTCCTTCATATTATTTTCAACATGCAGTGCAGTCAACAAGTCCACAATTTGCATAAACCCAGCAGAAATAGTTGCCCAAGGTTTTGCAGAATACAATATATTTTTTGTAGAACACAACTTGGCAGAATTCTCTCATCATATCTGCACCCTCCAATACTAGGGCTAGGTTCACAAAATCAGCTCGATCAATAGCCAACCCTTTTGAGCAATTCATAGATTTTTAACAATTATTTAAAAGTATTAGCCTTCAAAACGTGTTATTCCGCTGCCCGGAATATCACTTCTTCAGCGCGCCATATTGAAAGCTACACTTTCAAACTTGAATAGTAAGTGTAAGTGAAGAAGGGAGATATCCGCCTTGAAAAATATTGTTCTTCTACGTAAAGTTATGTAATGTTACGTAATGTGGTCGATAATCAAAGGTAATCAAATCTTCAAATTTTGACGCGAGCACCTCAGATTTCAAGCCAAACCGAGCAATCATTCGAGTTTGTGATAAATAATCCTTGCCCTACCCAATACCATCAGAACCCAGCATGTATCCTTGTCCCAATAACATCTGGAGCATACACATGATATGACACACACACAAATAAAGAAATAACCTGTTAGTAAAGCAATATTCTAAGAAATATGTATTTGTTAGCCATTGTTCATGTGGGGTTTCATAACCCCTCTTCAAATATTTCCCAAGCTTATGATTATCAATTTCAAAGGTGTTGGCCCAAGCATGCACTCCAGATGCCAATGGGTTAAATAATCGTCAACCACTTTTCCCCAACCAACCCTAGCTCTGATAGATATTCGTCACCACTAAGAAACACCAGTTAAATAAGTCATCAGAACCAATTAACAAACATACCAAAATTGGTGCCAGAATTGAGCCCAAAATTGAAGGTAGTGGCCGGCTTGCCAAACAGTCCAGAGCCTGTTGACGTGCCCGAAAAAAATCCTGTGCTGCTCGTAGTAGTGGTAGGCATGCCAAACGCAGGCTTGTTACCAAACAGACTACCCTGCAAAGCCATACATAGGGCAAGTGTTAGTGCAGACTACATCACGATCAGTAGAGAGAGAGACGGTTATCAGGAAGAGACGGTTGAGGACTTGGTCCTGAATAGAGCAGGATTGGACAACCGTACACTTCAAGCTATTTCTCTCTGGATAACTAGGAATCGTTTCTGAACTCTTCTCTCAATTCTCGCACATTTTAAACGATTTGTTTTGAAATCAATGTAGAAACAAAAAGCATGTTTAGAAATAGTTCAGTTGCAAGACTTTGTAATTCATTCGAAAAACACTGAGAATTTCGCACTTCTCAAAAGAGAATAAAGAAATAGTCACAATTGAGAAACAAAATTGTAAAATTTTTCTAATTCCAAATCACCAATATGAAAGATAAGAAAATATCCAAAAAGTTGTCACACAATATCCATTGTCTTTGAATTGACTTGAGTAAGGGACTATGCACATTCTAGAGAAATACTATGAAGAGCATCTAAGAGAAGCGATTCCCAATGTAAGAGAAAGAGCTGGAAGATGAGGGCGGTGCTAGTTCCCCTGCCTTCCTGTAGGGGGCGTCTCAGCAGGCCTGTCCTTCAATGCAACATACCAAAACCTGTAGTGGCTCCTGGGTTGCCAAAGCCGAAGCCTGTGGCGGCTGGCTTGGCGAACGCTGTGGCTGTTCCAGTCGGCTGCTGGCCAAAGCCAAGGCCAGTGCTGGCTGTCGTGGTCGTCCCAAACCCTGCTGGCTTAGAGCCAAATAAACCACCAGTCTACAATGAGAAATGTAAATGTAACATACGACTATGTAACATAGGACAAAACCAAGAGGTTCCTCAGAGTATCTGAAATAAAGAGATTCCCATCTGGCTGTAGTGGTTTTTCCAAACCCTGCAGGCTTAGAGCCAAATAAACCACAAGTCTACAATTAGAAATGCACCTGTAACATACAACTACAACATGGGCGTCCTGTGACATCATGTTCTACAAGCAAAGAAACCCTGTACAACAAAAAGCAGAAATAAATTTTTGGTAAGTGCTTTTAAAAATTGGAAAAGAAATGATGGCGCACTATAAAAGACAATTTTGGTATTATCATTACAAATCAGGAATTTTCCATTTATTGCAAGATTTAATCGCTAGATGAGAAAAAAATCTTCATATTTGAAGGAGTTGTGAGTTGGAATTTCATCAACATTAAACCTTAAAATATTTTCTGAAAATTCCTTTTGTTTGAGAGTTATCACCAAAATAGTCAGGTGGTTTTGGGCACTGAGGGCATGGATGGGTTAAAGTGATAGTCTAGTACACCAATATTATCACCACCAGGTGGTGTCCTGGCTAAGTCCCTGCCATGAATGTATTTGAAAACAAGATGGAACCTAGTTAGGACAAAACCAAGAGGTTCCACAATGTATCTGAAATAGAGACATGCCCATCAGTGTTGTGAAGAATAATTAATGCTGCTGTCTTTAAACAGGTCCATCTGGTGTGCACACACAGTATGCCAACTTTGAAAATAATTCTTCTGATAGTTACACTTTGAATGTGAATGAATATTGATAAACCTACTCTTATTAACAACTTTTAATTGAAAATTTCTGAAAATTTATTTTCTTGTCAAGGTATTTCCAAATGTGACAGAACATATTGCTCCATAGGCAAAAGGCTGTATTTCTAGGGATAGGTACCACTTCTCCATATCATACCGGTATTGAATTGGAAAAATTAATTGTATCAAAATAGCTAAGTATTGTACAGTATCCTTTAATTTGAAATATATATATCAAATTGACTGAATTGCCACCTGGAAGTCTTCATGCAAAAAGTTTGCTTTGTATAAACAAAGTTTCCAAAGCTGCCAGTGCTAAATTTTACAAAATTATATCTCAGGCAGGCAGTATCATTCAAAATATTTTTAAGATAGAGTGTTGTTAAGAAAATATTGATAATGTATCATATTGTGAACGTTTTTAAAGTGCCCATTATAAGACTGCCCCAAAAGCAAGAACATCTTCCTACTCACTAGGTAGTTTTTTTTCTTTGGACTAGGACATGTTAAATGTTATCCTAAATGTTTTTTCAATTACCAACCAAGTAAACTCTATTGTCACTCTGTGTAATGATATGGAAATGGTCAAAAAACTCACCGTTTGTCCAAAGCCTCCGAAGCCAGTGGAGGTGGCAGTGGCTCCAAACCCTCCAGTGCTAGCTGGTGTCGCTGTGTTACCAAAGAGTGACGTAGCCTGTGTGGTGGCTGCTGGGGTAACGAACAACGACTTATTCTGTGTATTCTGACCAAACAACGAAGTACTAGCAGTCCCTGCAGTGGCTCCAAACCCACCAAAGGTACCTGCACTTGTGACAGGCGTTCCAAAGGCTGTGGGTTTAGCCGCCGAACCAAAGAGTCCCGTTGTCTGCTGCGGTTGCTGTGTCTGCCCGAAGAGGCCGGTGGTGCCACCGGTGAAGCCGCCTGTAGTTGTGGCACCACCGCCGAAGGTCTTGTTCTGTGCGCCGCCGAAACCACCGAAAGATGCAGTGGCCTGCGGCTGACCCGCAGCAGCACCGAAAGGTGTCGCAGTGCCGCCAGCCTGTGGTCCTTTTCTGTTGGCTGCATAATCCTCCATACGCAATTCCTACAATACAATACATACAATATAACCTCACACTGGTACTTGACAGTCAGGCCTCAAAATTAGGTTTTTTTTTCGAGGGAGTGTTTTTTTCCAGGGAGCCCAATAGCATATTCAAAATTTACTTGTTGGTAAGGTGTAAAGAAACCAGTACATCTTTGGACTCCCTGCAGAAATTTGCAGGACTCGCCAGAAACTATGAAACATAAATAACTAGCACTTTTTATGTCATTTAATAAATACAGATGTAAATCAATAATAACGAAAACTCTAATAATTGATACAGAACAAATGAATAAGCAACTCACTTCTAAACTTTTTGCTTCATACTCCTTCATGGCTGTGATGCACTGGTGCCGCGTGTTGATGTTGGAGGATACCCCGCTCTTCAGCATGGTGTCCGTGCCTGAGGGGGGATTAAACGGCATGGTTGTTCCTGCGGCAGCAGTGGCCCCACCTCCAAATGTCAAACCACCTCCTAGGAACAAAAAAGTCAATTACTAGAAAAGTAGAACTCCACAAGGCAACAAAAGCAATCCTGACAAATATATCTCCTTCAAAAAAATTGTTTGTTTCCTGGAATGGTCAAAAAATAGGGTTGGTAGGAAGGATTCTTTTTTCAAATAATGATTGTTTCATGGCAGCTGTAGTAGTAAAACTAGTAATGCAGTCTTCTTATCCTGTATTTATGTTAATTGAGAGTTGGAAGGATGGAAAAAAATTAGGGCGGGATTTTTTGGTTAAGTTTAAGGTAGGGTCACAGGAAACAACCCTCTTATTTTAGATCTAAGTAAAATAGGGTTCTATCTGCTTGTCAGACAGTCGCAGCCAACAGTGTCAGGGCACCATCTGTACAATCAAATCCCTTCATAACTTGCATAAGGACAATCATGATGTGTTTCTATCATGAACTTCTGAAAAAGGTCAATTTATAGCAATAGGAATTTTCACTTTAACACTGCAAATGCGAGGATATTGGAAGATATGCAATAAGGAAAAATATGTTTTAGTTATTAAATGAAAGGTTTTCCTTCAGAAATAGGACACATCTACATTTTTCTGATTGCCATTTTTGGAGAACCGTTCTAAATCCTGGCTTAAACACTGGCCTAGACCATTTAAAGCAGAAGTGGAGAGAGAGACCTACCTGTAGAACCAAAGAGGCTTGGGGTTGTAGTTGTTGTGTTCCCGAAGAGTGATGTTCCCGTAGTTGTAGGGTTACTACTTCCAAACAGTCCCCCTCCACTCTGTTGTGATGTGGCACCAAAACCGCCTAAAATATTCACACAAACTCATCAAAAGAAAGCACTTCCAGGGTACTGAGGAAAAACTTACTACAAAGATACATTTACTAATGCATTGAATTATCATAATAAACTTCTCTCAGCAGGAGTAAAGTTGAGAATCTTTTATGTTAATAAGATTAATGTACAAAAGGCTAAAATGAATGAACACTTCATATATTATATACAATATCAAATATAGTTTAGTATCCTTAAATCATCACAAATCACTATGAAATGATTAATCTAAAACACATCTAACAGTAATAGAGTTGTGTTGGATAGATGGGAAGGCGCAAGCAAACAAGAGATTGCAATGGGCAAAATCTGCAGCAAGGCAACCAAGGAAAAATAGGGTGCACATTATGTTATAAGTTGGGTTAATGCCAGGAAGAGGGGATCATCCTAAACAGCAAGTCTGAAATTCCTGAATTTATCTAAATCGCCGGTTAATAGCCTCATCATTCCTTCTCCCGTTTTTATAATTCTAAAGCTTTTTCTTCATGACTCTTGGGATATGAAATACATGTACAACTCTTTTGCTGTGCATGATCAAATAGGTCTAAATACAGTATTAAATTGATATGATGGACAATGCAGAAGTTGACGTTGGACCTGTTGATTGTGAACACAAACAAAAGAAAAGACTGGCTTTGCCTTGCACATCATATCAATGGTGTACAACCACCCTATACAGAAGGATTAATAATTCATTATTTCAGTGTTTTTTTCTGTGTGGGGATAACCATGTGATAATGATAAGGGAATTATGGAAACAAGGCTGAGAATAATAACAGATGAAAACAAAAAGATTAGTATGGTGAGCTGGTTTCAAAAACCTGCAAAATAATCAAAAAGTCTTCTTGCCCATTGCAGGTGTCTTGGCTCCAAAAGCATTACTAGTGGTAGGCGTACCAAATATACCCGAACTCTGACTGCTTGCTTGGGAAGAGAACAGCCCTCCACCGGTGGTGTTATTCGCGGCAGTGCCAAAAGCTGCAAGGAAAAAAGACAGACCTCTAGTGGAGAATGCATGAACTTGTGGTGTGTGCAGTTACAGCCACCTGAATGGAAACTCAAGCACGAATGCACTTACTGCAGGTAAACGGAAAAGTCCAAAGGGCATCTTGAATTAAAATGTTTAAGTGTTTATGCAATTACATACCTTTCCTATGCATACATACTATGAATGTTAAAGTTACATTTATAACTGTTATGATGCTTCAGATGACATACATATATATTCAGGGCCATTAGGGGGGTTAGCTTCATGTAAAAGTCTGTATACCATACAGGGCCATAGCCTCGCCAAACCCTGAAGCCCCATTGCAAACAAACCACATTCAGGGTCCTTAGAAGCCTGCCCCCCCCCCCCCCCCCCCCCCCCCCCACCCCAAACAACTTTGTAATGTTAAATTAATCGATTTAATGTAATTATGTTTAAGCTTGATTTAATCTTGCAGTTACCAGACCACTTGACTGTCCACTAAGCTTAAGCTGATATTGAAACTTTCTTCACAGCCAGCTAAGAAATTTAGAGCCCTACATAATGCCTTGCAGTAATGTCCATGGAGCTAGTGGTTTCTGTGAATGTGTATTATATATTCAAAAAATGGTTACCCTTATCCATCCGACCTAAACTGAATCCTAGAAGGTTTTTATTTTACAAGTCCTAATCTGTTTAATATTTAATACTATCTTAATATACATTATTTCAATAATTACTCAGAAAAATAATGACAACAGTAGAGACTTGTAGTACATTTTTCGAAGATTTGTTTTAATTTTTCTTATCTTTGTTATTTGTTTCCTTCATCTCTGTATGACTGTCTCACAAACCACTCTCCTTGAATAGGACATCAAATGGTTAGTAAGGAAGGATTTTAGGAACTTCATTGTCTCAGTGGGGTATGCACATGGGTTATAAGTAAAGCTAGCTAAGCGCAAGCCTTAAGCAAACTTGAACAAACTAGTAATAAATAGAAACAAAACACAAACAACAACTTACGCTTACCGAAACCAGTATTGGCTGGTTGAGTTGTCCCAAATGAACCAGTAGCTCCCCCAAAGAGTCCTCCACTCTGCGCAGTCGTTGTACCTCCTCCGCCAAATAAACTGGAAGGTTGGCTAGTGGTTCCAAATGCTGAGGGTACACCAAACCCTGTAGAACCTGCCGGTTTGTTACCAAAGGTAGAGGTGCCTTTAGCATCAAAAAATGGCAAAAACAAAAAAAAAAGATAAAAACAAACCAAAACAACATGCAGCAACAAGAACAAAAGATAAATTCAAACCAAAAACTGTAATGAGTGAGCAAAAAACTCAAACAGGACAAAGACAAGAAAAACTGAAACACACCAGCATGGGAACGGCTGTTTAATAATAATGCATACGCGAATACAAAATCTTCATTCCGCTCAAATTCATGGTCCTAGATGTTAGTGAAATTATATATTATTAACAAATAACAATCAGGGCTCGACATTGGTGCTTGCCCCATTGCCCCGGGCAAGTAGAATTTGTAAATTATAGCTGTGGGACAAGTGAAAACTGCATCTTGCTTGCCCCACTGGGAAAGAACATTTTGTATATTTCATGTTTACTTTTGAGAATGTGTGTCTGCCATCCAAGCTTGTCCTAGAAAATATGCTTTCACATGCCAGAACGATGTTCTACTTGGTTTTAAATGAAATATTATAAAATTATTATATACAATTTTTCAAGGACAAGTGAAAGTTGTAGTAGGGCAAGTGAAAATTGAATCTCACTTGCCCTACGGAGCAAGTCGGTGCAAAAGTTAACGTCGTGCCCTGAAATTATTACTGCACTTCATAAATCCAATCATTTAATTTAAGAAAAGTTTCAAACATTTCTCTTTCAATGTAAGCAAACAGCTAACATGGCTCAATAGTGCTATTAATTTGTCATGGCCTAAGGCAAATAGCAGGTCCTGGTTATATAATAAGGCCTGACCATAGAAGACAAAAAATGTTAAAGCAAATTCTGGTAGGGAGCTTAATTAACAGCTAGAAGATCCTGAGGAACCCCCAACAACAGGTTTCGTACAGTCTCCAGTGCTTAAAGAACTTTGATATATAGAGTTCTGGCAGCATTTGAGTCCCAAATCAAACCAATTATAAAATAAACAATAGCACAGCAGCTTTGGCCAATCAAGAGCAAACAATAGGCAGCAAATGATAATTACACATCTATCACAAAAGAAAATGTACCAGCAAACAAAGTTATCACTCTTAATTGTTATTTGGACAATTGATTTCATGAAGAGTTAATTCTGACTTTCATGATTTTTCTCATTTATCATTATGTAATTTCATATCAAGTACATAGTACTACATGTACCCTGGTACCAAACCAAAGTAAATTCACTTCAATTAATAAATGTTCACTCGTAAATGAATATGATTGACACTATGGCCAATATATATAGCCAATAAATATGGCCAATATATAGGTTTCCATGATAAATTACTCTATGAGGATTATCCTTAATTGATGGACCATTGAAGTGCTGATACTTAAGCTGGTAGGGGGATGAGTGATAGCGTATTAATAGTATTCCATAGTTACTATTGAGAACAAATATCTAAGATGTCTATAGTTTATCTTAGTTGTGCTGATCGAAACTGAACAAAGGCTATAAATACTCACTTGCTCCTCCGAAAGCTGTCCCTCCTCCAAATGTACCTGGAAATCATACATGACATATATTTAATTATTATAGCTTAAATGGTAACACATCCAAATATTTGAAAGTCCTGGCTAGAAGCCCCTCTACCGCAAGTCATATGTTTTGGTTGTGAACATGATCTTAGCCAGCAGGGCATCATTTGGACACCCAGACCTGCTAAAATCACACATCAGGTACCCCCAGTTCTTTAATGAGGAATTTCTTAAAAAAATGTCAATATCAAGCAAATACTTAAATATTTTCATCCCAATTCATCTCTCATGACATTGTATATAAGAATATAGCCTTGTCTAAATGAATTAATACATGTATGTTTATGGTCTTAATCTAAAAATATTGCTATCTCCCTTAAAAAAAACACCCCATTTTTTTTCAAAATTGCTTATTTTGGGTGCTCAGTTTCAAAATCCAGGCTAAGAACCTGGTTGTGAAGCTGTCTCATATAATGCTCAGTACCTTAAGTCTTAGCCAGCAGGGCAACCAGTCAAAATCACAAGTTTTTTCACCTCATTTTAATTCCCATGAACCTTTGTCTCAGGTAGACCAATCTGGTAAAATAAAGCTTTAATGTTCAGCTTAGCCAGCACTTTTAAGCATGTTATCAAAACACGTTTTGGTTCAAACTTACAGACTTACAATTACATTACAAAGAGGTATCTAGTAGAAGTAGAACACAGTTACTTACTTGTTGCACCAAAGCCTGTTTGGCCAAAGGGTTTTGACTGTTGTCCAAACATCTTCAGCTGGCTAGTACTTTTTCCTTAAAATGACATCAATCATATAAACACCTGGAATGTAAAATAGCTTGTAAATACTAAGTATAACAAATATAACTAGTCTAGTCAGGGACAGACATTAACTTTTGAAGGCACTTGTGCATTCGGGCAGAGCGACCCCAGGTTTTGCATGCCCCCAAAAAAATTCAACTTGCCCCCCAAAATATTATTTTGCATTTTTGTTCATTATTAACTCAGTGACATCCTATTTTGGATGCCTCTTTAGCATTTTTATGAGGATAAACTCTATAGAGGCATACAATTTAGAATGACAATCTCACTGTGAAGGGCAGTGTTTTGCCGAAATAAAGACAATACTCTCAGTCTAACTTTTGAATGGGGTATTAAAGTGGGAATATTGACTTGCCTGTACATACAGGCTTTTAGATTAGGCCATGAACTTGCCCGAAACTGTGATTTTTACTATCGAACTTGCCCTGTGCAATAGGGTAAGCCTTAGCGTCGTGCCCTGCTAGTCAATTCTAAAATTTAATAAAAATCTATACCTTCCTATATCATCAGCCTTACGTTATCATTTTTGTTGAAAATTGCTTTATAATGTGTTTCTAGGTTGTCTACTTGGTTCAGGTTGGTTGTGTTAAAATACAACTAGCCAAGCTGATTCTATTACTCATTTTATAAATATTAATGCTATTTGGTAATAGAGGCGGGGGACCTCCCTATAGCTTGAAATGTTAAAACCCAAATTTCTCTCTCAGTGCCCAAACTACTTCATACCTGACTGCACTAGGATGATAAATGTGAGCTAGCAATGTGCGCCGGCAACTTATAAGTGACTTTATCAAAAAATAAAAGTAGCGGTACTGTGCTGGCAGTGGCGCTACTTTTATTTTTTGATAAACTCACTTCTAAGTTATAACGGAGCAGTAGTCCAACTAATCCTCATGGTCATTTGTCCACAAGACATTGGCAGCCATATTTAGGCGTTGCGACACCTTTAACTTTAGATAGAAGCGAGAGTTCAGACTCAATTCAAACCGCAAGTGGCCAATTCATACTCTAAAATGGCATATGCTGCATGTCCTGATACTATTTTCATAACAATATTTCTCAAATCAATCATTTGAATAGTATTTTTTATCAACAGAATATGTTTTTCCAGTTTTTTTTCACAATAATTGAGTACCTAATTCAGTTAAAAGCACTTCGTACGACAAGTCAACAATAGGTTAATCCATTATGGCTCACGAAATCTTAAAGCTTTTACCAGCAATTAAATGTGAACATTTTTCAGTGATCAGATACAGAAATTGCAAAAACTTAAGTAGCGGCACGCATACACATGCATACATCCAAGTAAACGTCAAGATGCTATTATCTGAGCAATTGTGTTACGAATGAATTCGCTACGAGAGATAGATTTTTTTTATATTGCAGGGTATAGGTAGGCATGTCGATGTTCATACAATATAGTAAATAGCAATGGCGATTTTGACCTGGGCTGACACCGGTTGGATTATTACTATTTAATTTTGACAAATATGCAGCTGCTGTCTGAAAATATCATCAACAAAACGCAAGTTTCTGGGACACTGCAGACATGACAGAAATTGTAGTAAAGCATAGTAATATACTAATGATATCAGGCATGTTTCTGTCATTTGTGACCCCAATAGTTTCATGACCAATCATGAGAACCAGTGTCAGTGCCTCAGTAGTGTTTATCAACACACTTCTAGACTAGTCTAGGTTCTATTATGACGCCTGTAAAGAGCGCATATCAACGAATCAGTAAGCAACACAATGTGATATTTACAGTTAGGATGAGCTAATTATTTGCTTTGGGCAAATAATGATGTCTGTCTGCACGTGTATTGCCTCCCCACTCACTGCCAGTATATTTTGAATACACAACACAAGACCCAGTTGATGTCAGACATAGGTCATATCAAACTCCAAGTATTTACGTCAAATGCAAATAATAAATCAATAACTTAGATCAATTGCGTATAGTAAAATCGTTTTTAGATTGTGAAAATACGAATAAAAAATCCGCAGGTGTCTGATGGCGCGAAGATGTCATTTTCAATTTCGATATTTCCAACATAACAATTTTTTCTTTCAATGTAATCGTTTGCTTTTGAAAATCGTTTACTAATGAAAACATCATACTTTACCTCCAGATTGCAACAAAGTGTTTGTGTGCACCGAATGGTGACACAGATAAATACCCACAAACTGGGAATTCCCGACACGTTTTCCAGATTTGGCAGGCGAGTACGAGTTTTATCTGGATTCAAAATGGCGCAATCGGATGTCAATGCGCATGCGGGCGGGAAATTCCCCTGGTCTTGTTTTTTGTCAATAGGTGGCAGCACCACAATAACGTCCCATGTAGTCGCACTGCAATCCTCTGTTAGTAGGAAGACACAAAACCCTTTGATTTGAACTTAGATGATTTGAATAACACCCGTCAGAATGACCTGGATATCTTTCCAGCTGCCCATGTGTTATTAACTGATATTGATGAAATGTATGACTGTCATATAGACATTTTTGTGGAAACATAATCTACACAAGAAATATGCAGCATTCCCTTTTAGAAATGAACTGTTTGTACTTACCTTGAAAATTAATTAACTAATTAATTATCTTAATTCACTTATTCATTTATTTATTTATTTATTCATTTATCTATTTATTAATTATTTGTTAGTTGATTTTTGTTCATTATTTTATTTTATATATTCATTCATTCATGATTATTCATTTATTTATTTATAAAATTGTTTATCTACTCATCTATTGAATTGCACAATTTATTCATCTATACATTCATTTTATTTATGTATGTATTCATTGATTTATGTATGTATTCTTTTATTTACTATCTATCCATTTTATTCATCTATCCTGAGACAGATTAAGACAGGGGAACTGGAAACCACTCTCGGCCAATCGCTTTATATTAGTCTCATTGTACTGAGTCAATTACCATTCATGAACAGGCTCGACTCCCTAGCTCATTATGAGGTTTCTATGAACAGGAAGCAGACTTTACGTGATCCACAACACCGCGAAATAAAGAATCGTCCTTCCAATAGCTACATTTTGAATTACTTAAGTTTTTGATTAGGTTCATATATAATAACCATTTTTCAGAATTTTAAGATGCACACATGTGCAACAGGATTTCTAATTTTTCACAAAGTCATGTCAACTGTAGAAAAATATATTGTCCATCTGGACGAAACAACAGGTAATAGATATATGTATAATACATGTTCGTGAAAGACATGTTCATTCTTACAACATTTATTTGAATCGTACATGGGATGGCATGTATTGTGTCACTAATTTTATTACCATGTATTGATCATTATATACCAACTATTTTAGTAATATTGGCGATTCTAAGAAAATCTAAAAATGTTTTCCACATCTGGTCAAAAACTGTGATAGTATTCAGCATCATTTCATGTAACCTTGTGATGTTCAGATTTTTTTTAATAAACATGCTTTTACGTTATCTAGTAGCATTTGTGCTCTTAGTTTCCCTTTCTGATATATCACATCTTTTACACTAATCAGTATCATTAGTTTGAGCTGGTTGTTACTGTTCTCGCCAAAGTTTTTTTCTAAATCAGAAATTTAGAAATGTAATAAAATCTGATTTTTTTCTGCCGTTCACACCTGCAGTATCGTAGTCGCAGTCGCAGTTTAATGGAGAGAAAATGGCTATTTAATGATTTGATTGATTTTGGTCAATTTTCACATACCACTTTATGCCTGAATGTTGATAGATGCACGGAAAGATAACATCGTTCTGGAAACAGGAAGAATAGATCGATGTCAACATTTACAATTAAGGAGGCTTGTAGGGTTAATTCGTGAATATCAGGTCATTTTGAGATTTTTGCACATTTTAAATCCTACACCCTAATCCTCATAATCAGACCAACTTCGACTGACTGGGCTATCACTGAGCAGAGTAAGAGACCACATCTCAGAACCTCACATAGAGGCCGCAGCTTTTGCAGAAAACCTGCGAAATCTGCGACCATTACGCGGCAGAGAACATAAGACATTTCGTCATGCAATGTCCGGCTTATGCGCCCGAAAGGGAACATATGTTTATTAAATTGGGAAAAAGTGTGCCCATCAATCACGGAGATGATAAAAGACAACCCCAATATGACATTTGCATGGCTTATGGGGAGAGAGGTATAGGAGGAATTAGTAATGCTGAGCAAAACACAATGATGGAGGTGTGCGGATACTTTGCGAAATGCATATGAAATGTTTAGGAAGCAAAGCAGGTATTGGGTACACACTCAAATTAACCAAACTACCTGCCCATTTAATGGATTGACACACGAAACGGATTTATGTGCTAAATTACCCGGTCTTTAATTCTACTGTTCCTGGGGAAGTCACTACCCTTATGTATAGAACTCCTCAGCCTATAACCATATACACCTTAAGTTTCTTCTTTTATTTTCCGTTCTATTGGTTAATTTGAGTGGCTTAATTAAAATGCCCTTCTTTAAGTTGGTCAGTTTTAAGTTGACCATGTATTTAAGTTCAGTTGTATGTTCACTTATTGAAGCTTTTGTTTTATTTGTACACCTATGTTTTTTCGCATATGTTTTGTATACCCACTTTTTTGTTTTGTACTTTCGAATCCTATGAGGTTTGGTCAATAAAGATACAAATACAAATAGACTTGCACACAAACAGGAAAAGTTTTTGGCTCTTCTCCATGTTGAATTTCATATCGCCAAACATGTACGCTTTAAACAAGCATTTTGATTATTTAATGTCAACGTATTCGCTTGAAACTTTGTTAATGAATAGCTAAAAGTATTTCGGAGAGATTAATATCACCAATCTTTCAATTTGACTTTTTCCAAAATTATACAATCTAGAAGTTGAACAATTCCCTTTTCTGTCATTTTCGACAATACTCCCGAAAGAAATGTTTATTAAAATTTCAACGTAGCAAGGTTTTGAAAGACTGTGAAATTCTTCCCTCCGTATTAATCTTTTATCCATATTTATGAAGTTTAGGGTCCCTGGTCTGTAAATGTGGACATGAGCTCCGTTTGAAAACACTATGCATGTTTTTCAGTTTCCCCCAAACATTTCACAACCTGCTGGTTGCTAGTATATTGGTGGTGCGTTATGTATTCCTCAGCAAAACCTCTTTCAGACTATATATACTTTGTATAGGCAAACTAGTGAAATAAAAGCAGAGCAATGGAAAAACAAAGTCCAAAAGAATCCCACAAGCTACATTAACTGGATTGAAAGAAACATATGAATGAGTGCTATATCTTGATCTCTGCTGTAGTATGTAGCATGCTTATTGACTGTAGAATGAATTTCTCAAATTCATAATTCAATATGGTTGTATAGAATATACTTAAATTAACAAAAAATAATGGAAAAATACAAAATAAATATTCACACATCAAAATTAGAAGTTGTTTGATCTCTAAACATATTAATAAGCAAACTACAGTGCCGCATGGTACACACCTATTACACTTTCAGCTAACTACCTCCCTTGGACAAGGTTAATGCAAATCAATTAAAACATTTGAAGCGATCGATAGTCCTTTTTGTTAAGTTAACCTTAGATAAAAAAAAAAAACAGGAAATGAAACCAGCCGATCAAACTGAACAGACTGGCTGCGGCGAATAGCCCAAGAGTAGCGTTCTGTGCATACTATCGCACAAGTTTCTCTGTAATGTAAACGATACGAGAGCCCCCATTGGTCTTTCTCTCCTAGTGACGTCATGCTTATGGCAGATTCTAGACCCTTGACATAGCCAGATCTTCACTATAGCGCATATAGTAATTGGTCTCTCGCTACATATCCACTCTTTTTTTCATTTCATCTGAGATTTAACCCACACCTTTTCTGTTAGCCGTGACACGCCAATCAAGTGTTCGTCAGTTACACTGACTTAACTGTGGGACCAGTGTTCCAAGGTTGTTGCCTCAGCTTATACATGACATAAATGTTCTCCCTGGTGTCCAAAGAACCCCTTATAATCTAACACCACCACGGAAGATAAATGAAAAAAAGACAACTAGACAACTAGACCTTCCTGACCCCTTGAAAGTTACACTTGATGCCTGGTTGATAAAAGGCCTGAAGGACAGGTCAAGATAAGACCGGGCACCTAGTCCATGAAAAGTTATCCACAGAGTTGACCATTCAAATTGTAGCTGTACTAACAGTCTATAGATGGCACTTTATGGTTACTTATGGTTCTCCTACTTCTGGTGGTTTCAGACACATTTCTGGTCATATTCAAGATCAAATTGGGATTTTGATGCACTAATATTTATGAGAAGTATTGAGTTACTCAATGTCTGGTTCTTCCAATGTTTCACACTAGAATGGTGTTGACGTACACTTATAAAAATGGCTATGCTTAAACACCTATGATCTGTTGACGAAGACGGACAGGAGTAGACAGGCTCCTAGTCCCTAAAGAGTTGACATTCCCTCCTGTGATCACCAAGCAGTTGTGGTGTAGTACCAGGTATGCTAGATAGATGGCACCTCCTGGTCCTCCTGTCTCTACAGATTTTGTCATACCAAAACTGGATCCTCTTTTGCTATAAAAACCTGACAGAAAAAATACAAAGGACAGCCTAGATATCTAGGCTAGGACAGGAGATGATTAGGCCAAGGCAAATATGTTTCTCCACACTTGCGAGGTCTGTCGACCATCATGTTACTGATTAGTATTCATCGCAGCATGTTTAATTTGACGTTTTTCGCACTCTATGGTAGTGCGCGAAATTAAATCTGCGTGAACAAATTGGCCAGCTGGGATCGATCATCCATATAGCACGACGACTCGGCTCTTTTGAATTTCTGGAGGGAGGAATGTGCTAATAATTAGCTGCGCCAGAGATATATAGATTAAGATAGATTTAGTTAAAACTCCCTGGCTGCGCCAACAGCTTTGAAATCGCCAGTGCGCATAAAAATACATGTGCAGTCTAGAATAATTGTCCCCTTTCGATTATCTATTTTCATCATCTCTACTCTTCAAAGGTTTACATTATATGACAAAATGGTTTGCTTAGGTTAAAAATGAAAAGACAACTTTATTTCTTAACCCGCCTCGAGATTTAATTTTTTTTAATAACTTAAAGTCAAGCCAAATTTGATGAAATGTCTCCTCTTACAAATATGAAATTTATGTTTCTGATGCTCCGTGTTCTATTTTCCAATATCTGGAGCTGTTTCGTGTTCCGTTTTCCAATATTTGGAGCTGAGAATCACTTAATTTCTTGGCCTGATCTTACGACTAGTGGAAACCTCCGTAGCCGTACGTACGAGCTCATCCACCGACTATCTAGGGACCGACCCAGTTGTTATAAACCAGGTCGTGGCAATGGAGCCCGCAATGGAGTCCGACGAGTCTTTACGCGCAGGTAAACTCGCTTTTTTGTTATCTGCATACCTTTTGCATAGAACTATCGAATGATGAAATAGGAGATGAGCGGAACACCTAACACCAGCAGTCAGTAGAATAATAATATTTTTTGTTGAATGTATGATAAGGGTTGTGCTTATCATTTGATGACATGTTGGTCGAAGGGGTACTATAGAGAAGGTGACATATATCAAATTCGTCCTAGTTTTAACCAACTCGCATCTGACTCATGCACATGGTTTCATTTCGGGGTAACAAGGCAAACATTCTGTGGGAAATAAAACTGCCGTCCGCTTTCATTTTTTCCCCGAGACAACTTTCTAGGTATATAGGTCTCAGTATTCATATATAACACTGTCTCTGGTGTCGAAGGTAAAGGTATTCGGTTTATAGTCTTGTATCCACCGAAGTGCTCACACGGCCTTCCTCCCCTAGCAGGCCTGTACACACGGAAACCATATCATTCCCCCAAAGGATATTCCAGAGCAGTTGGCAGCATATAGCGCACAAGCCCTAAGCACTGCCTTATTAATACTAGGTACCCATTTTGCAGCTGGGTAGACTGAGGCAATATGGAATAAACTGTCTTGCCCAAGGACAGGCCAAAGTGTCCCGGCCGTGAATTGAACCAGCGACCTACTGATTATTAGTCCCCGACACCTAACCAACTGAGCTACTTTGTCACTTTGTGTGAGGTAGATACGAGGGAGATGCAACGGGGGCGGGGGGGGGGGGGGGGGGGTGGATTGGAGAACTTGGGCGTTTTGAAAACCCTTTGAGCACCCAGGAATTCAAACAGACATTAGTCTCTAGGATACGTGGAAATACAGTTAAGAATTCCAACTGGGCAGTGGAATTATTCAAGTTGTGGAGAAAATAGATGAACTTTCCTAAAGGGTCAAAAGCTGACCCCTTTACGAGACAGCGGCTAAATGAAATAGTTACTTGGTTCATTGAATCGGACTAGTATTATTTAATCCCTCCATTGCTCCAGGATTTAGTTTTTGTTTAGCACAGTTTTAAGCCCTTATATGCAAGGCCATACTTACCATGCACAGACCTTGCCAAAAGATAAAGCTTATAATCCCTTTACGCAAGGAGTGCTCACATACACTGGCAACGTTGAACACAAGGCATCAACCATTTGACACTCCGGTTAGAGGGGGGAGGGGCATTTACATTTTCAACGACAGACAATCCTTTTCTCAAAGACAGGTTTTTTTATAAATTTTCCGAGAAATATTCTAAAAGGGAAATTCTCGGACATTTTTTTCAGAGGTGAAGTAAAATATGAGATAATACTTTGGTTGGGTTGGTTGGGTTCTAATTAACATTGCTTCTTCAAATATTTTTCGAATAAATCTCTGATCACAGAGATATCAAGATATCATCCAAAAAATCCAGACGAATTTGGGCACTGCGAGCATGGGTGCGTTATATATGTAAGGGCCGCCCTGATAGCCGAGTGGTCAAAAGTGTTGCCACTGACAACTTTCTCACCACTTTCTGGGTTGAAATCCAGCTTAGAAATGCAAGGATATTGCCTTTGACTTGGGGTTGGTGGTGGTTTTTACTCCACCTTCCCCCTTCCACATAACATCAGTCTTGACTTAGCCTGAATATGGTAGAAAAAGTGACGATAATCCTACCTTAACCACACACCAATTATTAGCAATTGATCTATACTATCTGGCGGCGCCAGCCGCCATGAAGAATATTATTCAAATTGATGGTTTAATTTTTTAAAAGTAAATAG
Organism: Maea johnstoni; assembly: GCA_963942565.1. Lineage (NCBI taxonomy): Eukaryota > Metazoa > Annelida > Polychaeta > Spionida > Magelonidae > Maea > Maea johnstoni. Next base: position 31,807,312 of record OZ012690.1, read on the forward strand.
ATAGATAGATAGATAGATGAATGTATAAAAAATTGAAAAATAAATAGATAGACAAATAAAGGGACCAAGTGTGAAAGAGAAAATATCTAAATATTTTTTTTTCACCACCGTATTTTGGGGGGAGAAAATATATTTAAATATATTTTCACCATCGTATTTTGGGGGGAGAAAATATATTTAAATATATTTTCACCACAGTATTTTGTTGGGAGAAAATATATTTAAATATATTTTCACCACCGTATTTTTGGGGGAGAAAATATATTTAAATATACTTTCTCCACCGTATTTTGGGGGGAGAAACTATATTTAAATATATTTTCACCACCGTATTTTTGGGGGAGAAAATATATTTAAATTTATTTTTTCCCGACCACTATAGAAAAAGGGAAAATATATTTCAAGCAATGGCTGGTTGCCTGGCTCATTTTCCTATTGGTATGGGGAGTTATCGTTATATCAATATAGCGAAATGACACTAGGAACCGAGATAGGTGAAACAAGTTATAATATGTTGACAATTTATCCGATACAAAGTAACCATTGCGGGAAAGGTCTTCTGATGATGAATACATTGTGGCCTCGCAGCAGGATAGTATTGGATTTTTCGAAATACCATTAGCTACGGGTATTTACTATAGGGGATCTTCTATATATACTATTATAGTCCCAGAGATTTGAGAAAAATCATGCACTTTGTATTAAGAGCATGAAATTAAATATGTTGGTACAACTCACAAAGGGGAACATTTCAGGTAGGAAGGCGTCCCACCCATGCCCCCGACCGGTGGGGGCAGGTGGCACACCTATTGGTCAGCTGCAAGGTCAACCAAACCTTGCCTAATATAAAGGGTCATTGGCCTGCCCAACAATGACATATTTAATATTGTAGGTACTAGGAAGTAGAGTTTTAGTGAGTTTTATTGAATTTTAGCTTTTAATGGGTAGATTTAGGTGGCGCCACCATTAAAATGGTCTACCCAGTGTATTATTTCTATCAATAACTAGGATTTAAAGCAGACATACATTCAAACCAATGTACAATGTTCTATGACTACATCTTTGCATGTCAAACATTTCCAGAAATGGGGGCGTCTGTCAGTCATGGCCCTTGCGGTAGGTGGCGCCACCTGCGGCTAGGCTACTAGGCCAACTGATATGTGCCTAATACAAAAGGTCATTTGTTTGTCAATCAATGAAGCATTTAATCTTGTATGAACCCTCAAGTAGAATGCTATTAAGCGTTTTTCTTGTTATGCTTTGAAGGTTTGATATAGGTGGCGCAATCATGATATGGGCATGTTTGGCATAGCAGTAGAACTAATTCTGTATGAAAAAGGAAGTGTAAATATTTGTAAGTTTAATTGAATATAGTATTAAATAGAAGTTATTATTAAAAAGAAGATTCCCTAGCAAATACCCGTGTCCCGTAGTTATAATGGTATTTCGGGAATAAGAGTACCACGGTTTCACCAATTTAGACTTCTTTTGAAGGTCCCCGACACCCATAATTGTGGGTGTACGTAGGAGCTGCGTTTCTCAAAAAATCCTATACTATCCTGCTGTGAGGCCACGATGTATTCATCATCAGTAGACCTTTCCCGTAATGGTTAATTTGTATCGGATAAATTGTCAACATGGTATAACGTGTTTCACCTATCTCGGTTCCCAGTGTCATTTCGCTATATTGATAAAACGACAACTCCCCATACACATAGGAAAATGAGCCAGACAACCAGCCATTGCTTGAAATATATTTTCCCTTTTTCTAGTGGTCGGGAAAAAATAAATCTAAATATATTTTCTCCCCCAAAAATACGATGGTGAAAATATATTTAAATATATTTTCTCCCCCCAAAATACGGTGGAGAAAATATATTTAAATATATTTTCTCCCAACAAAATATGGTGGTGAAACTATATTTAAATATATTTTCTCCCCCAAAAATACAGTGGTGAAAATATATTTAAATATATTTTCTCCCAACAAAATACGGTGGTGAAAATATATTTAAATATATTTTCTCCCAACAAAATACGGTGGTGAAAATATATCTAAATATTTTTTCTATCCCCAAAATACAGTGGTGAATTTTTAAAAAAATATATTTTCTCTTTCACACTTGGTCCATCGTAAATAAAGGAAAAAAAACATGAAAACTATTCGAATCTCCTGTCATATCTTTAATAAATGCTGAACATTGCTTTGTGATGCTTGTACTGAGGATATACTAATTATCACGACACTTCCATGCTTTAACTCTCTCAAGTAAGCTATTATCAGTACTTGCAGCGACTCAGGGCAGGAAATCAATACATATATTCAAGTACATGTAGTCTGTTTATTTTAAAATCATCTTGACCTATGTCCAATACATATGTGTTTAAAGAGCAAAGTTCCATAACGTTGCTGTATATATGAACATTAATCACTCAGACAGTGTTGATCGTAGGTCATGATAATGCCTAACCCATTGAAGGGGGCTCGGGACCTTCGTTCTTTAAGTTAGACTCCCATGTAAAGATTGACCAATACATTGGTCAATGTACAAGAAAACCACAATGAAGTATATATTTCATGAAAGCTGAGACTTTGGAGAGGTCTAATATTCTAATTTTATCCCGGGGGGGGGGGGGGGGGGGGGGGGGCACTCAGGTACAGAGGGGGGCCGCACCCGCGTTACGTATTTCGCCGAAGACCTGCGCATGTCCGCGATTTTGTTAAAGAAGAGTACTTTTTTGTACCCAGGTACGAAGTATGGGGGGTGAAAAAATCCCCTTACAATCCACGAAATATACGCGGCTCTGACGCCGAGCGACTCCCGACGTGACTGGGCTTCCGAGTTTGCTGCCGCCACTTGCTGCCGCTAAACAGGCTAAGGATTAGAAAATCTAAAGTTAAAATACGTGTTCCCGTTAATCCAATGTCAGTGTTTTGATAAAAGAAGGGGTGTTTATTTACTGGAAGAAGTCAGCGTTTTTATTAAAATAAGGGTGCTTTTTTGGCCAGAAATCAGTGGTTATGGGGTATTTTTAAATTTTGATAACGAGCGTATGCGCACCCCTCTGTACCTGAGTGCCCCCCCCCCCCCCCCCCCCCGGAATCTTTTTGTGTGACACCTTCTCAATTTCCCGATGGTAGGGCCGAAAGGTAGAGATGGGGATTTCTAATACTATTGTTATTGCGAACGACCTACTGGTTTCCATAACGGTGCGACACAGTTGATGTTTATATAGTTCATAGAAAACATCCTTGGGCACGTAGATTTTTTTTACAGTTTTGTTCCGAAAGGATTTTAGAGCAGGTGTAAATCATGATCAACATTTTTCACTTTTCTTCATTTTTGAAGTTGAATTAGGAAACAACTAAAGCAGATATCAATGAAGTAAAAGATTAAAGTAAACATTTGTTTTAATAAATTATTTGAAGGAGAGCTGTTGGTACAAAGTTCTTATTTATATTTCTCCATCAAATATTTTCCTATTTATGATTTTGCCTGAAAGATTTCCTCAAAACTGTCTGGCTACTTATAGCTGCTGTAAGTATTAATGGGTTAATGAAAAGGCATGACATTCTTGTTATCATAGCATGGAAATGTATGGCATGCCGCAAGGATATTATTTCAACTTCACAAAATATCATGCAACTTTCAAATGATCGTTCAACTTGGTTAAATATATTGTGCAACTTTCAAAATATGGTACAGCTTTTAAGTGTATATCATGCAAATCAGGAAGGATGTATATTTTTGGGAACATGTATAATGACCTCAGAAAAGTCATGGGTGTTGTGTTAGGTCGTATATTTTGTAATTTATATCTGAGGCTTGAATGTTTATTCCTTGGGTTGTCGCGGCTGCCAAGACCAAAGCAAACCAAAGTACACTCTGGACAATATTCTTCGCATATCCATTTTATTTTTCGGATTCTTTTGGGTCATTATCAGAAAATAATAAATAGAAACAGGATTTTGAAAAAATATTTTTATTGATGTTTCTTGTTCAGTTTTTTAGGTAAATATTTCGTTACTATAGCAACAGGTTCTGTGCAGACTCCTTCGTATAATCCCTGCCTGGTTCTTCTTTTTCTTGGCATTGTCAAAAATTTAAAATTTGCCTTGTCAAGGCCTCGTGATGCATATTTCTGCAATAACACTTGCAATAAGTACAGGAAATAAACTTATATTTTGCTCTACCTATCTGTATATCAAGGTGTGCAGAATAGCCTTGGGGACTGGACCAAGAAGCTGGAATGTGGAGGAGACGTGGAACAACAACTATTCTACAAGAAGAAGCTCATCAACAAGCTCCGCCAGGCTCCTGTTGCCATAGAGACGGATACAGCCAATGAGCAACATTATGAAGTTCCCACAGAGTTCTATCTTAAGGTAGGCATTTTATTTTCATGTGCATCTGGTGCAATCTAGCTTTATTTTTGTTGCGTTTATTCTACTCAACATTTAATGATCAAGTACCTTATGACATAAAAGTGTTATGAAATATAGTTTATCAGTATTTTTGACCCATAGATTTTTGTAAGGGTCATTCATATGTAGTACCGACACATCCATCCACAGGTGTTTCTTTTAGATAGATTGACAGATAGGTCTTCACGACAGAATTTTTGGTAGGCGTGGTAAATAACTGACTACTATGGTGAGTATTTGATATCTATCTTTGAATTTTTTCTTAACAGATTCTGGGCAAGCGTTTGAAGTACAGTAGCTGCTATTGGCCTAAAGGAACAACCACGCTTGAACAAGGTAATTCTCACAGAAAAGCATCCCTTTATCTCCAAATGGCAAAAGGGAATCACAAAAGTACTAGAAAAAGATCTATATAATCGATGCTGCGAGGCAGATATAGCATATGAGTGAAAGATTTTGTATTTTTGCACTGAAAACCATAATTTGTTTCGTCTGGAAATAGTGGATATAGCATGATTATATAAAAGACTTTTCTGTGAATAAGTGGATTGTTGTAGGAACATTATGGATTTGTGACATTTATGACCATTTACATGCATATTCCTGTCAAACAAATACCATAGACGTGTCAAGCTGATGTTGCATCTTTGAAAATTTGGGCATTTCAAGGTAGAACATGTATATCAATATCAAACTATAGAATAATTCACTATATAAGGTATTTCGTCAAAAGACAGATAATGCAAATATATAATAAATATAACTAAAGAAAAAGGGCATTTGGTTGTTGGTTTTCATGAACAGCGAAAATTAAAGTAAATTTACACTTGACAATTATATGAAGGGACCCTTTTTTATGCTTCAGCCGAAGAAGTCAGTTTAGAGTTGATCTGCGAGAGGGCTCAAGTTCAGGACGGACAGACCGTCATGGTAATTCTCGTTCCTTTCCTTTTCCTACATATCTTCTCCAGTTGTGGATAAAGAGGGGATTAAAGGGGTTTAATGAACCATTGCCACCCCTTTACAATTTAAATAGGTATATTTCCTTGCTAAGAATTGTCATATTTCTTTACTTTATCATAGAGATAAATGAACCTGAGTACACAAATAGGTACCATATCATATTTTTTATTCTTACTAAAAAATGCATTTGTCTAAAACCATTCCTTATATTTGTCAGATCTCAAGTACCAACCCTAACTTTATAACAGATGTGATCGATTTTTTCTCAAAATGATATTCAATTATCAATATATCTTTGCATGGTCAGACCTTGGGTATGCTTGATGTGGATGTGAAAGGGTTAAAACAATACATTTTCTCTATTTCAGGACCTCGGTTGTGGCTGGGGTGCACTAGGGTTGTACATCTGTGAAAAGTTCCCAAGATGTCAGGTTGTGTGTGTATCCAACTCCAACACTCAGAGAGAGCACATAGAGTCGCAGGCATCAGAACGAGGCTACACCAGTCGCCTCACCTGCCTCACCTCTGATGCCAACACCCTAACAACTGACCAAACCTTTGACCGCATAATATCCATTGAGATGTTGGAGGTAAATGTCACATAATTATAAAATAAATGACCATTTGGTGTGTATCACTCATTCATATAATTAGATCAGATCAATAGGAACTCAAGGAACAATGTGGACACTTTGACACACAATAACTACACACACATGTTTATAATATATATATATATATATATATATATATATATATATATATATATATATATATATATATATATATATATATATATATATCAATGATTCTCTTGTTTTATTGAAGAAATATACATACCGTATCACCCCGCGTACAACCCACATTCTTATACACCGCACCACCTACATTAAGAAGGGGGTGCGTATTATCAACGGGTACATGTACCAACACTTTTTTACTTCGATGCTACGTGTGCGGGGACGGGTAAATGATAACATTACCGTACTTAGATGATAGCTGTGCTCACATTGACACTAATTCGGTACCCCCATGAGGACGGAGTGGCACTTCAATTGCAGTTGCATGATTAAGTCAAGGGGGCTAGGGAGGGCCGATTAACATTAGAACCGAGAAGCCGGGAGATTCACGTTACACAGGTTGGTGTCGGCTCTCATCTTGTTTTTTTTGATGAGCGAAGTCAACAAACGATCAATAGTCAGTATCAATTAATCGTCCAACAATGTTGATAATGTCGTAAATTTGCCGATCTGACGGTACAGGGGTCCACTTGAAGTACTTAACCCGACAGTCCACACTCTCCAACTCCCTCGGCGTGTAATAAGCGGGGAATTGCATTTTACATACAGGAAAGGGACTTGGGGAGGGGGTGCCTATTATCTATGGGGCGCGGGTGTATGCGGGGTAATACGGTATGCCAAAAATATCAAATCAGAGACTTTCTAGGTAGCCGTATATACAGATCAAATGGGCGACATCAAATCCTTTTACTGTTTCATTTATGCAATGTTTTTTTTTCAGCATATGAAAAACTATCAGATCCTGTTTGGAAGGATATCTAACTGGCTGAATCCAGGCGGATACTTCTTTACCCAGGTTCTCAGTCATAAAGAGTTTGCCTATGAGTTTGACACCAAGAAGGGATCTGACACAGAGTGGATGGCAGAGCATTTCTTCTCTGGAGGCACCATGCCGTCCTCTGATTTCTTTCTTTATTTCCAGGTTAGTACAATATTTACAGTGATTACAACCATCAAATATATATATATATATATATATATATATATATATATATATATATATATATATATATATATATATATATATATATATATATATACGACCATATCAAAGAAAAAAAACTAATATGAAGTGGAGATGTTCTGAAAATAACTATTCTAAAATGTACTAAAAGGAAAAACAATCTGCGCCCCTCAAACTCCAATAAAATGGAACTTTTAACTTGGGAGACCCTTTATTGTGTTGTGGACAGGAATGTGATTAAGTAATATCTGGAAAACATTGGTGGCACCCTTAATGAACAGATCTGGCTGTGTTTGTTTTTTGGCAAATTGTCAAGACTCGCACAGTACTTGAAAATCAGACTCTACCATTTGATAATACATGTCTTTGATAAAGCCCAAGGTCCTACCTCCATCGCATATTTTAAAAACATTTTTGAATGTTCCAATAAGCCTCAAAATTACTAGCAGAACGTGGTTTACATAGTAATAATTTTCAGGCCCTATAATTCATAATTCAAGGTACAAGTGACGACTTTGGACCTAGAGAGGGTTCATACCTGTCAGATTCTAAAACACAGGCTTCTAAGACAGTATCGCTTTTCACTTTTAGCCAAAAAGTGAGATGCAAATATTGGTTAAAATGATCTAGCTCGAAGGAACCTGCAGTCAAAGCAGACAGCCATGCAGGTCGTTTGGGACAATTTTACAAGGAAGACCCATCTGCCCTAACAGACACGATGATCTGAGCCAGGAGGTGATACAGATGTGCAATAGTTTTTACCCCATTCTGATTGATTGCGACACATTCCTAATTCATGATGAAATACGCTTAATTGAGCTTAAAGGTAACAGCTGGTAGAATACAGACAAAAGCGGAATTATACAATTCCTCAAGAGACGTTTGAAAAATTCACTGATATTCATTAGCTGGATTATGTGTTGTGTGAGCCCTGAAATAAGAAATTGTCTTAGTCAGAGAGATTGGAGAAGCTGCTAAGCATCAGAAAAGGCTACTTCTGCTCAACATTAGTGAAACCCATTAGCTCTTTTGCAATGAATACCCAAATATACAAATAGGCTTGACTAAGTTTGGTGAATTTAGGCCAAAATAAGAAGTCTGAATGACCAACAGGAGCCAGTCTTTTTTAATATTGTGAGAATGTCACTATACTAGCCTCTGGTCTCCGCAACATAGGAAGCTCCTTGCCTTCAAATAGTGAGGATATTGTAAAAAATACAATGTATGACATGGAATGATGAAGTATGTGTGAATCACATGTGTGAAAACTGTGGGGTGTCCTTTGCTGGATAGACATTATTCCATGGATAATGCATATGTGGAAATCAGGTGTTACCAATGGGCTACTGTGGATGGGATAGCAACAAACAGCTGATTACAACTAACCAAGCAAAAGCTGTTGAGGAACTTTATTCTTAACATTTGAAGTTTTCCCATCATCTGCATGATGCTCGTAGACAGCACTATGAAATGAGACAGATCAAAGCTGACCTCACACTGGGAAAAATAATATTGCATAGGATTCTAGTGAGAACTATATGTCATCAAACGTCAGAATGAGATCATGTCAGCTCATTGGAGCTCAGAGAGTCTGACTTTTTTCACAGCGATAGTGTACTTCTACTGTTCAGGAGAGGGGTCATGTTTAAACCTCCTATCATAAGTTATCACTTCTAAAGAACTGTGTCATGACAATTCAGCTGTTTATACTTTTACTAAACAAACAGAGGATGCTTAGACCAAATTGTCCGGGGCTATAAGGAATGTGCATTATTAGTAAGATGATGCAGCTTGCCAGTATAAAAACAAGTACACAACAATCAAGATAATTTGGGGTTTACGGCTTGTTGGAGCTCCTTTGCTACTGCTCATGGTAGAGACGCAGTAGATAGTATGGGTGAAAGGTTAGAATAAATGTCTGGAGAGCAGTTCTAACGGTAAAGGAAGTTATTAGCAGTTCAAATGACTTTTATGAAGCTGCTAAAGGGCTCTCCCAGAAAATAACAGTGCTGAATGGAAACTAGCAAGGTGTCCAAACAAAGACCACTTGTTCAGTGCAAATAGTTGAAAAACGATCCTCTGAGTAGCACAGCATCAACAAACAGCAAGACACAGACAATCCTGCCTCCAAACATGCATGGCAGCAAACAGGATTCGGCTTTGTTCCAATGTATCATCAGACAGCAGCAGAATACCAAACCCCAAAACATAATGGAGCTCAACGTAGGCAATCATCTCTATACAAGTGATCTCCACCAAAGGCGCTCTCATCCTCTTTAATTTGGTTTCATCAAAGGCAAATCAGATATGCACACTGCCTTTTTCTGAAATCTCTGGCCATGCAAGTATAATATAATCACAAGTGTCTACGTGACATCCAGAAGGCTTTCGACACAGTTTAACATGCAAGCCTTCATCAAAAGCTGTAAGAACTGGAAGTCAATGGTGTATGACTATACATCCACATGCGCATATCCAGTCTCCTGGATTCGAAGACAATCTGGAACATCCTCAAAAAGTGTGGTGAAATTCATGTGCTTCCTCATAGCATCAAGGAAGATCACAATCTCCAGGCAAGACAGGAAGGTCTCGGATGAAGGAGAAGCATGGAAGCCTGCAGCCAAGAAGTTTGTTCTTCTGCCTGGGGAAAAAGAAATCTGTGAGCTGCTCTTCGATACCCACTGCCATTTAGATTGCTTGTACAGTCGGTACTGGTTCCGAGGAACCCTGGAACAATTCCTCAAGGAGTAACATCGGCCAGCACTCCACATCTTCTGAGGATGTGTCACAGTGTTCTGTGGCCGTGGTTTCTACCAGGAAAGTGATTTGGAGGTTCGACGGATACTGAAAAATTTAGAGCTAATATTCGGAGCCGTTGGATATCAACCCAGACAGCCATACCAGTACTCGTATAAAACTGGATGTGCCATGGATTCTCTCCTTCGATCGTCATCCCAAAGTTATCGTCATAGGTGAAATGGGCCTTGATTACTCCATTCACCACCTCAAGCAGAATCCGAAACACTTTCAAAGAGATGTTCTCGAAAAACAGCTAACCATCGCTGCACTAGTGGGAAAACCGGTAATATTTCACCAACATGAATGCGACAACGTGGTTCTTGCCCTCAGTATACAAAGGTGTATATCCATTCCTGCATGTTACCTTGGAGTCAGATGATGGCGTGGATACGGTCCTTCCCAAACTCCTACTTCGATGTAACATCTGCCATCACGTATATGAAAGAAGGGGATGTCCGGGAGGTAGCCATCTGCGCTCAACTACACCATCTAGTTACCGAGACTGACATTCCATATTTTCTTCCTAAGTGTATTCCCTCCACTCATCGTCATAGCGACCCCTTGATGACACTTAAAGGTGCTTAAGCTATTGCCAACATCAAGGGATTACACCTTTGAGATGTTCTTCAGCAGATTTGGAAGAACATCTGGAACTTGTATGGAGTTAACCGGGTTGACGAGGAATGTAAATAGGAAGGAAATGTACTTTTGTTGTTCTGAATCTCAGAGCAGTGTAAATGCGTACATATGTTGTTCTGGTTCAAACCGGATTTACTCAAACACACAGAAATCCCTCCGGTTCAAACCGGATCCCCACCGATAACAAATGAAAAAATGTGGTGTTGCCGTCGCTGTGATTCTTGGCTGAATTCTAGCGCATGGGCGAGATTACAAATTATTCTGGGTGAGACGTCATTCACCCATCCAACTGGCAGGACGTACCTCTACGAGAGTTCCCTGACAGCCATGGAAGGAGTTGTCCGGAACGAGCCCATCACTCCAAATCAGTGAGACCGTTCCTTAACATAAGGCCAACACAACACTAGCTGTGTCTGTAAGAAAGAATAATCAGTGACCATTTTGTTTGGTTTCTGGAATCTTCTATACTCATCATGGAAGCCCAAAGTGGTTTCCGGTATACCAGAAGCAAAATAAATCACCTTGTGGGTTTTGAAGCTTTTGAAAGAGAAGGCGTTTTGAATCCGGAAGATGTGGTGTCTATCTTCAAAAAACGAAACACACTATGTGCGTAAAGGGTGCCATATCAACTCAAAATAGCAAAGAATTGATAAGTTTATCATTATTCTGTAACTATGAGATGTAAGCTATACAATAGCATAAGTGCCGTTGTCCACATTTAACTCAGTTTTTAGATATTTAAATTTAAAAAATGACCCGGGTATCGGCTAGGGTTCTACCTTTATATACTTCTTGTATGTAGGTTGGCACTGGTGGGAACTTGGGTTAAGTAGAGAATACCATAAGAAACTATTTGGGCCTCTGTTTTACAACCCTGTTTATGAATATTTTTAAACCCTTTTAGCATTTTAGTAGAAAACCAATAGTCATTCCAAGTTTTGTTTATATTGGTATAGTCTTTGGAGGAATTAGATTTGAACACATGCAGACATCATAGCAAATTTTCAATATACTGAAATTCCTCCATAGACATATCCAACTTTTATTGTCAACCTCACTCTTTATGCTGAGAGGGATCAAACGATCTCCGAGATAAAGTCTACATAATGGGATGAAGGATTCCCTTTGCGACTATCCCGATTTCATTTATACTGATGGTTCTGTTTCAGATAATATAAAGGCTGCCACAGCAGCAGTCATTGATAATCAATTCCTCTAATTAATTATGTTGAACGCCTTCCAAATAAGTTCGGCAGAGTTGCATGCTCTGTATCTTCCTCTTTATAGGGTTGAGACGGCAAATGGTGATGAAAGGAATTTTATCATTTTATCATTCAAAGTCTGCTCTTCAGGCCATTTGAGGCCAAGACTGGATGTATCCTCTTAATTGTCTTCAAGGTACTGGAACGCCTTCATTGGCTCTTACAGTACCATAAGAAAAAATATTATTTTACTGGATTCCCAGTCATATTGGCATTAGGGGTAATGAAAAAGCGGATGCTGCCAAAGCTGGCCTTTTGAGAAGAGTTACTAATGTTCCCATTCCCAACCCTCTGCAATGTATAGCCTGGGGATGTCGTTTGACTGTTAAACATATTTTATATAATGGTGTTGATTTTTATAATGGTGTTGATTTTAGAGAATCCAGAAAAAGTGTTAGGGAACTCTTTGAAAAGGTTCCTCCCTAGTGGGCACGGTGACGGTCATGGAACATTCCAGGAATGTTTCGCCCGACATTCGAAAACGATCCCCTCATAAATCAGAATGAAAATTGTATGAATGTTTAGATGAGAATGTTCATAGAATGTTCAGAGCTGAATGCTAAATGAATCATTTGGATTCAGAACCCGGGATTCAGAATGGTGTCTGAACATTGGAAGTTATCTGAGCAGTGGAACACTTGGCAACAGTTCAATTTCTATGATATATGAAATATCTCAATTCAATGTTTATATGATGTCAATTCTAAACATTCCAGGAATTTTCAGACCTGAAGGTTGCAGGAATTTATTAATGGTACATGACATTCTGAACAAAATAGAACATTCATATGACATAAAATAAGAACATTTCAGGAATGTTAGGACCTGAATGTTGCTGAAATAATTGGTCCGAAATATTCCTACCAAAACAAATATAACAATCAGATAATATGTGTGCCCACTGGGTCCAGAAAGCATTTTACTTATTTACATGAGACTGATCCTTTTTAACGATTGTAAAACATTTTAAAAATCTAGATTATTTTCATACAATGGGCTCGAAACAACCATGCATGTGCAACTTATACTTTGGAACTGTTCCATGTGTTGTGAGCATTTTTATTTATTCATTGCTTTGTTATTGTTTTCGACAAAAGCAAAGAACCACTATTTTGTACAGTTTTTATGGCACTAAATGCACTTTGCGTGTCTTTCATTAAGCAACCATTCATTCATTACTTTGACTTTCCGAAGACCAGAGAATGTCCCAGGTCAACAGAGCCGACATGGAGTGCTGCAGGATACTCATAAGCCAGTCTCTTAAGAAATGTACAGCATTGTAAATTGGCTATTCATGCTACCTTTAATAGATGAAAGACCTATTTCGTTAGCTATATTGTCCCAATACAACTGGAGCTGTTGCAGTGAAATATTAAATCTGGTCAAACAAAGCTTCCGCAAGTGTTTCATTTTTACTTATCCCATTCTTGCCTTGGGTGACCAAAACAGGCTAACTTTTTTGATGATAATTTTTTGACAAAAGAATATCTTCGGAAGTATTTATAGGAGAAATTATAGTTAGGGGGCCTATGTATTTCTAGTGGGAATTTCACATACATTTTGATTTTTCAATTGAATTTTGCTCTTCATACAGGGTAGAATAAAATAAAACACGGCACCAATTTTTTCCAAATACGGAAAGGCGTTTTTATGCTAATTAGGTATGACATCATAGGTATTATATGAAAAATCCACTTTTTGTCATTTTTTTTGGTCGTGATACTAAGGTGTCAACTACTATGATTAAAAAGGAAATAAATATCTTTAAGGCAGTGTATGCTGCTACACCCTACAATCCCGAATTCATTGAAGCAACATCTCATGGATTTGAATTAATGATTAACCCCTCACTTTTTTGGGAAACATTATTAGTTACCCTACGAGGTGCCATTATCAAATACTCTAAGAGACGAAAGACAAACAAAAATAATGCCATTATACATCTAGAAAAACAGATTAGTATCCTAGACCTTAAGGTTTCTTCAGGTACAGCTTCCCGAAATGACATTATCCATCTATCAGAATTGAACATTGACTTAGTGAATCTGCGAAACGAATTACTAAGAGGTGCGTATGTTAGATCACGCGCCAATTGGCTAGAACAAGGAGAGAAACCAAATAAATATTTTCTAAATCTTGAAAATAAAAACCGAGTAAACAAAAACATCAGTGAAATTAAACTAGCCAATAATGACCTAATCACTAGTCAACAAGGAATTCTCCTAGAGTTAAAAAAATTCTACTCAAAATTATATCAGAAACCAACTACAACCCTACCAAATTTCGAAGACCCCATTTTATTTCCAAAGACCATAACTGATACCGAAAGAAATAGCATTGAACAACCCATCACAAAATTGGAACTTGACACTGCCCTTAAAAACATGAAAAACAATAAATCCCCTGGGTTAGACGGCTTCAGCCCAGAATTTTTTAAAGTATTTTGGCCCCAACTAGGGAATTTCTTTCTAGATTGCATCAATGACTGTTTCCTAAAAAATAAATTAACTGAATCCCAAACAGTTGGACTCATAACTTGCATACCAAAATCTGGGAAAGCAAGGAATTTAATTAAAAATTGGAGACCAATAACCTTGTTAAATACAACCTACAAATTGATATCTTCATGTTTGACTAACAGACTCCGACCATTACTATGTCGTATCATTAGCAAGGAACAGAAGGGATTTCTAGAAAATAGGTCGATAGCGGACTGTACTAGGCTGATGTATGATCTGATCTTCGAATGCCAATTGAAAGAGATCAGTGGATTAATTCTACTGATCGATTTCGAAAAAGCTTTCAATAGTATATCCTGGGAATATATTAGGGATTGCCTTCATAGATTAAACTTCGGGGAAAATCTTTTAAAATGGATTAAAATGTTTCAGGAAAACTCAAAATCTCGTGTCACACTTAATGGACATTTGTCAGAACCATTCAATTTGCAAAGAGGTTGCCGTCAAGGCGACCCCATATCACCCTATCTATTCATTGTCTGTTCTGAGTTTCTTACCCTTGCAATTAACAACAATAGGAATATAGAAGGAATTACTGTCTTAGAAAAAGAGCACAAAGGGAGTCAATACGCAGATGACACCTCACTCTTCCTAAAAGCAAACGAGAAAAACTTACGAAATGCCCTACAAACCCTTCAATGGTTTTATTATAAGTCAGGATTAAAAATCAATGAATCCAAAACTAAGGTAATTAGATTGGGTCCTATTAGAGAAACCGATAGAAGATTTTGTCGAGAGAATAATCTAGATTGGGTAACTAGTTTTACCGCATTGGGTATTACCTATGACGTACTTAACATTGAAAATATCACTAACTACAACATAGGTCTGAAAATAGATGAAATTAAAAAATTAATGCAAGCATGGACCTGTCGCAACATAACACCCATAGGTCGTATCACTGTATTGAAAAGCCTAATACTTTCCAAAATAATACACATTCTTCAATCTCTACCCTCCCCCAGCACTGAAACCCTTAACATACTCGATAAAATGAATTACAACTTCATATGGAAAGGTAAGAGACATGAGGTTAGTAAACAAACACTGTGTCTGGATAGGGAACAAGGTGGACTTAATATGATCAACTTAAAAGAATTTGACATGAGTCTCAAATTAACTTGGTTAAGAAAACTATTAACTCAAAATCCAGATTGGCTTGAATTCGCTCTGAATTACAAGATAGACAAAATTATCTGGACAGGAACCAATTACCATGAATCATTAAAAAATGTCCATAATCCCTTCTGGAACAGTGTTAAATTAGCTTTTACCGCATGGTATAGGGTCCTCAATTTAAATGAACAAATTGATATCGAACATCAACCAATTTGGGGTAATAATCGGATACAGATGCCTTTAAACCATGATCTGTATAATAATAATATACTGTTTGTTAAAGACTTGTTCACAGAACAAGGTCTCCCAAGAACGAAAGAATCCTTAGAACACTCAATAGGTAAGAATATTATGTTCCTCACTTTCCATGCTATATGTAGATCAATCCCACGTCAGTGGAAAGACCACATGTTATCAGAAACTCGAATCTCAAATCTTATTCTCCCACCATTGATAACATTGTTAACCATGGACAAAAAGGGCACCAAAAATATAAGAAAGGCATGGAAGGTGGGCAATAAAAATATTATACCAAGAGGGCAAGAGAAGTGGTCGCAAGAATTAGACAATTCACAAATGATAAATTGGAAAAAAATACACACTCTACCAAAACTATGCAAAATGAATGCACGTACATTATTTTTCCAATACCAGATCATTCATAGATCTTTAATTACAAATCGGAAACTTTTTCAATTTGGAATAAAGGATACTGATGTTTGTGACAATTGTAATGCAACTGAAACCATTGCTCACCTTCTATTTGAGTGCATTAACACAAATAATCTATTATGGTTACAAAGGATTCTAAATTCAACTATTTACTTAGATTGTACAGACGTTCTTCTAGGCAATCTGAGAAATGAACCCGTTACAAATTGTATCATTTTAATTACCAAACATGAAATATACAAACAAAAATGGAATAGAACTAATCTCACTTTATACAAATTAAAGACAATTATTAAAAATCATATGGATCTAGAATGCTACCTAGGAAAAATCAATGGTAATCCTGAAAAAGCAGTAGGAAAATGGGCCTCGATATATCGCCATCTACAGTAGTATACATCTAATTATGCAGTTAATTTCTATTCTATTGAAATAATATGTATATACATTGCCATAGAATGCAGTTATTCATGCCAGTATGTATTATTTGTATATATGTTTACTTAATTGAAAAATCTATCTTATTTATATATACTACTTATACCCATATCAATATTTATACTATTGCATATCACTTATCTTTGATGAACTATACTTTATTCAATACATTGTTGTAACATATATTTGTGAAAGAACAATAAATTATAAAAAAAAAACTACTATAATTAAAATATGCTTGAATAATATGTATTTGTACAACAATAGCCACTAGTTTCTGAATCACTCACCTTTGGACCTGAAAACGTAATGTTTTTCAAAATTTTGGGTCAAAAATTGACATTTTTGACAATATACTGGATTATTTGTCAACATATTTTGTCTAATTCAACTTAATACATATCTTTAGTCTACAATGCATGGGCAAATTTCACTTAACACATAAAATAGACAAATTGTATGAAATCTGTTAAATCCTTTTAAAAAATTGATGTATTTGCATCACATAAGTGTGTATATTAGCATTCGAAATTTACACGTTTTGCCCTAGGACACAGATCAAGTAAGGTTTCCAACCCACCTTAAAAGTCTACTGAGGTTTCATCTTCACTGTCCTCTGACACAGTGACATTTCTGTTCTCACATGAGGTGCACATGTCTGTGCAATACATGCTGTGTTTCTTACATGAGCATGTCTTTTTTGTGCAGTTTCCCTTACATGCACATTTCACTAGTTGCAGTACCGCTTCAGGAGCTGGTGGGAGTACAGTAGTGACAGGCCGGAGCACTTTCCCTTCCATACACTAACCATGTGACACTGGTGGTGGAAGGGTCGGCTTGGCCTCACCAGCTTGTTTTCAAGAAAGAGTTACATAATTTGACCTCTTAATCTTTTGCTCAAGCGCAGCTTTTGTTGGAGGGAGTTTCTCATTGATCAGTGAACTGCCGTTTGCTGAAAAGGTGCCAGCGCATCTCTGCTACTGAAATGATCTTTGTGTTTGGCATATATGCAAAAAAATACTAAGCCCATCCCATAAGTGAACAAATAAGAAAACTCTTCGGACGGGACAAATTATGTTTCGGAAACAGTAAATTATTTTTTCCCCTAGGAAAATGAGGTGTTCCAAGTATTTTTGTGTCATGTATGTAGGCTACTCCAAGGGACCTTGTGCCCACTACCCTATTTCTTTGAAATCTCACTACCATTTAGGAGAACACATGGCTCTTCGGATGGGACAACCTTGTTTCAGAAATTCATCTGAGGAAATAGTTGGTTTCCCACAAAATATAGTTTAACATCTTTAATTATCCGCATGGTTTTTAGAGAGGTACGACATTAATTTATCAGAAAATATCAAAATTACTAATCTCTAATGGAGGTATAGAAGTAGTATACTATCATGCATTTACCCATTGAAAAAAAGGTAAAAATGTTACATGAAAATGGCAAATAACCTATCTCTCTGCCAAAAGGCATCTGGAAAATGGCACTTTGGCAGCTGCACAACTGATGTCTGCCTTTATGTTTGACACATGACAAACCCCAAAGTGGACATTATTTGTAAACATTATTGCTGTCTACTTTTAGACAAAATTTGTCTTGGCCATTTGTTACAGCCTATTTTGGCCATTTTTATACATAATTTACTCATTTTTTCTAACATAGGGTTGTTACACACCAATGATATTATGTATCAAAACTTACCTTACTTGTCCCTATGTATTGGCATAAGGTACTAGACAGAATATTGTTTTGATCTAGATTTGGGTCTATAAACACCATCTTAGGGGGTTTATCTTGCAACAGGCGATATATATATATATATATATATATATATATATATATATATATATATATATATATATATATATATATATATATATATATATATGCGTGTGGATGTCATTCAAGTAGAAAAGACACCAAATTAGCCATAGGACATTTGCGTGTGTGTGTCATTCAAGTAGAATAGGCGTTACATTAGCCATATGTCATCAATAAAAAGGTTGAAATTTTCGATCAAGATATGGTTTGGTTAATATCTCAATGCAAAATATCTGAATCAATAAGTAAATAATGTATGCAAAATTAGTTATATGAAGCAATATTAAGTATGTTAAACAAATGAAGGACCTAAACATACTCCATATTATTCCTTGCAGAATACATATGACTAAATCAATACCTTGAACTATTCAGTCAAAGAGGCCTTACTAATTTTGAAATATCTAACTTTTGTGAGAATATTTTGGAAGATTTGAGAAGAATTTTTATTCACAATATTATCTACAACTCCATTTTAGATATCTTATGATCTCAGTGTTATATGTTAGAGGTATCTTCTAAAGTATTACCAATCAGGAAGACACATAAGAGGAGGAACTATCAGCATACATTGGTTGATGCTATCTAGGACTTATTATGGATCAAACATATCTATACTGGTCCACCATCAAATTATTGAATGCTTCACAAGTAGATGATGAATAGAGTGAAGGTTAAGTCAGCAAAAACTTTTGGAACCACACTATTCTATTGTAGTTGAGGCACCAATTGATCCAGGTACAACAAGCATGCGGAGATTGATTGATGTTTGTATTATTTGAGATTCTAGGGCTCAGGTTTTGGTTGAAAATTCTGGTAGACTGCAGGACTTCTGGTTTCTAAATTGCCATAGCTCCACCCAAGATCATATAGCCCTATCTATACTAAGTTCTGCATGTCCCACTTTATTCCTATCCCAAAACAATTTTAATTGTAAGCTATCTTTTCTTTGTTATATTTCATTTTGAAACTGTGCTAAATGACAACTGAAGTGTCAAATGGTGCTCTTCAACTGAACATATAATCCTCTTAACATGATCTTAAAATGTCACTTTTCTTTTAGCCAGTCGGGCTACTAAGTCAAATATTATTGTAGTTGTACCCCAGCTCAATTTTCCCTAGCCTCGCGCTATGGGTCTAGTGGATTCATTCATTCTCATATGAATATAAAATGCTGTTAATGTGTCAATTCAGTATTTTAAATCTAAGAAAGTGAACAATATAGGAATACTGTTTAACAGAATCATTCCAAACTACACAATCAATAATATTTAACACTCTTGATAGAATCCAATATCTTGTTTCAATTATTGTAATGGATCTTAATTATACATGCAGTATTGGTTTATTTCATAAGGTGCACTTTTAGCAGTTTCATTCAATATCTTGCATTAATATTTGCTTGAGGTTTGCAGTTTCTACTTAGAAGTGTAGATTTTTTTGCCGCAGATCCCCAAAATATCTCATTTTCAGTCATTTTTTAATAAAAATTACCCTAAAATCAGGCACTATGTATTTAACTAAAGCAGTTTTAATCAATAACCTTCAAAGAATATCTGTGTGTGGTTTGTACTTTCTACTCTGAAGTATGTTTGTTCTTGGTTTCATTGCCAAAATCTAACTTTTTGTGGTCATTTTTTGCTT
This sequence comes from Maea johnstoni, assembly GCA_963942565.1. Classification (NCBI taxonomy): domain Eukaryota; kingdom Metazoa; phylum Annelida; class Polychaeta; order Spionida; family Magelonidae; genus Maea; species Maea johnstoni. The sequence goes on from OZ012690.1 coordinate 31,827,382, forward strand.
GAATAACCCCCAAAATGCAGTCACTAAGGGTTTTTTTCACATAATAACGACAGTCACTATCAATAACTCTCTAAGTGCATTTGTGTGAGGTTTTTAGCTTCTGCTCCTAGGCTTAAATTTCGTTATTGTCAATCTCAAAAATCACACTTATTCTACTCTTTTTTGCTGAAAATACCCCAGAAACACACCCTTAGTGTCAATTTCATAATACATATTATACAAGTTACCCCAAAATTGCAGTCACTTAAGGGTTATTCACAAACTTTACTGGCGACAGTCATTATCAATAACTCTTTAAGTGTGCTTGTGTGAAGTTTTCAGCTTCTACTCTCAGGCATAGGATTTCTATTGTCAGATCCCAAAAATCTCACCTTTTCTACTCTTTTTTGCTGAAAACACCCCAAAACACACCCTATGTGTCAACTTCATAATATTTATTACATCAGTTATAATCAGCAACCCAAGAAGTGTATTTGTGCTAATTTTGGAGATTCCACTCTCTTCCCTAGATTTTTTATTAACATATTCCCAAAAAATCACGTTTTATGACATTTTTTGCCTAAAATGCCCCAAAAATAGTCCTTTATGGTAACTCACGCCCTGCGTCCATTAAGAATATTGCTCAGCATCACTCAAAGTATATTTGTACCAAGTTTCACGCTTTTCGCACAAAGTGCACAATTTTTGTCTTAGCCGCCCCGCTATTAACAGAAGGTATTGTTTTTGCCTAATTAGCATATTTACTAATTTGCAAAATTCATTTTTTTTCAAGAGCAACAGAAAAATTATTTGAGCACTCAAATGACTTTCAGTAGTGATTAACATATAAATATATAGCTTCTTTCAGGTTCAATTACCATGTAATGCTTGAAAAGTTACCTAGACAAGCAACAGATGATGTCATTCTTAATTAGCATAATTAATGACCACCGCATGGTCGAAAAAATTGGTGCCATGTTTTAATTACTCATTTATATATCTAAGAAGCTTTTTCAGCAAAAAAATCAAAATGTATGTGAAATTCCCACAGGACCCCACAAAATGGACATAGGACCCTCCACTATTAAGCTATAAGTTTCTCTCAAATATTTTGAAAATTCATGTTTTATTCATTAGTTATTTTCAAAAGTATCATAGATCCAGATAATACATATCAAGGTAACTCTAACATTGAATGGGTCAATTGTCTTTTCCAGGAGGACTTAATCCTGTTGGACCACTGGCGCATGAACGGTCAGCACTACTCCAAGACCCTGGAAGCCTGGCTGGAAAGACTTGACCAGCACAAGGACGAAGTGACAGCCATCTTGGCCAAAACCTACGGAAAGGACGACGCCCCCAAACGCCTATTTAACTGGAGGCTTTTCTTTATATTCTGTTCAGAGGTGTTCGGATACAAGGCGGGCAACCAATGGGTTCTCTCATTCCATTTGTTCAAAAAGAGAGTTTAATCACCAGGGCTTGACATAACAGATAGCCCGATTGTCATGACTATCTAACAATGAAAAAAGAGGTATTTCGGGCAAGCTGAACAAGCCCTCAGCTTGCCCTGTTGGACTATCTATAATTTGTTCAAAAAGAGATTTTAATCACATAAGATTCTTAACTGTACCAAATTCTTAACCATTTTTGATTGATATTCTAGGCTGATCTTTCCAAGGAAATCAAAATGGGAATAGTTCTGATATTTGTTCTTGTGAAGCTCTTGAAAATGACACTATAATGTCTACTTCACAATTTTTAAAAATAAATGGTAAATGCCAAACAATATATTCTGAATGATAATGTTTTAACTGACAAACTGAACATTTCATGAGCCCTTTCTTGGGATCTAAATCTATCAACAGACACCACAATCATGGCACGATAGAAATATCATAACACCATACCAAAACACAGAGAGGAAAGAGAGTCAGTGAGATGATATAAGAACACAGTCATTTTATTACAAAGGAAAGCCACTGATGTGTACATCCATGGGACGCAACTGAAGCGATGCAAATAAACCGATTTGATAAAAAAATATATATTGTGTAAAAGCGTTCAACATCTTTTCCATCTGCACTTCCTAGCATGGTATCTTAAGAAAAAAATTATAGCATATTGCCATAGTACTATGGAGTCACTGTTTTCCCACACAGTGAAAGTGCCTAATTTTTTACCCCTGTTCCTTGACCTCACCAATTTTCATGACAAATAGCTAGAAGAAACTCTTTTAGAAAGGATCTCATAAATAATAGGTACTGTTCACAGGAATTAGGTATTCACCTGATAATGACAGGCAACTACTCTTTTAAATATTAAGTATCAGATCTTCGCCTCTACTAATTTTTCTCTCATTCTTACCTGATAGTTTAGTTGATACTCGTGTAAAATTCCATCTTCGATTTGCAGCAATAGGGAAGTTTTGGATGTTGGAAAAAAAGTATTGAAAAAGAAAAAAACAAACTAGTTCATGTATATTCGTGTCTATTAGAATTTGTTTCCAAAAGAATCTCAGATGGGCAACATGATAGCGCTGAGATCTTCAGAATAGCAGCATACATAACTCAGAACTGAGGAGCAGCATACCTGTCCCTGTCAAGATATGTGAATGAATACAGGTAATTTTCAACACTGTTTCTGGGGTTGAAATATACTTCATTATGACACTCCAAGAAAAAACTGGGAAAAAATGAATGTAACCAATCACTGATTTTAACTTTCATACCCTCTATTTTTTAAACCTATTCCTATCTAGAGCATCCTGATTGATTTACATATATGCAAATACTTTGTTGATGTAGACTATTTGTAAAAATAATATTATTTTGAAAGATTTTCTTAATATTCAACTAAACTAGTTTTTACAGAAAAGTATTCCTTAGACAATAAGACATGCACTTTTCATTCAAATATGTCTTTAGATTTATCATTTTTGAAGATATTCCAATTGGTGCTGAACTGGCACTCAAAGTACAAAATGGTTAAGCTTGTTGCGTTTGAAACATTATATGACCTTCATTTGCGAAACTAATAGATCTCTCAAAATATCAACCAAAGAGGAGAAAATCGGCATATTTTCAATCAGAAAACCTGGTGTAGATATATACTAGAAAAGAAGCCAACTTGTCCACCATAGTGTACTCTTACAAGCCTAAAGCAGCTCCAATAGCAATGGTATAACATCACAGACATTGTGGTGAACATCTTTATCTTACACAATAGTATACAGTGATCACAGGCAAATATTTGTCCAGTAAAACTCAAATCTTAGTCTCGGAGCTGAGAGTAGTAGAAGAAGTAGTAGTAGTAGTAGTAGTATGGGAGATTCAAAATGATCAGGTTTTGATTAGTGATTAGAGGGCATATGAGATAGTGCCAGCTGGAGACTATTTTTAAACAAACTGACACATGTCTTTCACTAATATGCTGCACCCCAGCAGGGGCTCTCCCGCCCATCCGCCAGCCCAACTTTAAGGCATGCAGAGGGCGTTATTAGGCATTAACCACAAGAAAATGGTTGACCCAGGGAATGAAAATCTGTGCTCCAGGATGCATACACTTGGACACCCTTTTTCAATGACTTCATACAGGCTGGCATGCAAACATGTCACCTGCAGTTGGGCATAAGATAATTGTACACTAATTGGCTTAAGTAACCAATTTCCCTCTACTACTACTCTCAGTCTAAGAGTTGTTTTATACAATCATTATCATAAACACACAGTCTCTCCAGCAATACTGCTCAAGAATAGTTTAAAATGCCATTGAAAAGTAAAAACTGACCTGACACGACTTTACATTACATATCACGTGTCAACAACAATACTTTTTAGTTACAATATTGATCTTAAACATCTTGGTTTAATATTCACAGGTAGTTCCAATATAGCAATCACCTTAGTTCATTGATAATATTACATGACTAGCCAGATTATTAGGCTTAAACCATACATCGACCTTGGGCAGTTTTTCATAATTCATGACCTTGCCCTGACATTAAACTTAATTTGTCTGCAATGAAATATATATATATATATATATATATATATATATATATATATATATATATATATATATATATATATATATATATATATATATATATATATATGAACTTGTATCACTTCTTAACTGTTATTTATTCTTTCTACTGCCTTCAAGGGTTCCACATTTCTAAAGACAAATTATCTTACAGTTCTTACTCATAGGCTACAATACAAAGCTTTGAGCTGTTGTAAATATCATCACAAAATACAAGGTCAACTCAAAATACACATAGCAGAGATCCCAATATTCTAATATCCACCGATATACATAGTCTCTTTAAGCTGCATAAATAAACACTTCCTACTGACAGGACTTTCCAAACTGCAATCTTACTTTTCAATCATATGAACAAAACAATCCCTATTTCAACACCTTCATCATATAACAAGTCCACAATGTTCTTAAAATGCACTCACTCCTTCATTGTATTATAACTCGATTCCTCACAATATCTCAGCTGAATTTGCCAGGTACATAAAATTCACTGCTCACTTCTTAAACACTAACCTTTCACATTACCTAGTTTTATTACTTACAATCATAAATAATCCCTCTTTGGATATTCCCAAAGACTCATTATTGATTAATGTTCTTCAATTAATCTCATCCTCTGATTCCTAGAACTTAATATTCTTTAGCTTCCTTATTCTCAATTCTAAAATAAATCCATTCATTACCTCGCTTTTCTTAGCTTCTTTGTTCCTCTGGTTCTAGCTATACGTTTTAAATTCACTAGGTTTTTAATCCCTCCCAATCTTTAAAATCTTTCAATACTTTTGAATTCCTTACTTGGAAGTTCAGAAATACATTCTTCTGTATTAATGCTTAAATAGATGCTTCGATATTCTAGTGTATCTCTTATCCCACAATATCCTCTTATTTCTACATTGCTTTAATGTTCAAGAATTTCCCTATTCTGTCAATCATGTAGAATTTCTCTACCCTGACTACTCTAGAAAATCTCTTTTCAATCAATAGTCTACAATTTCTCTATTCTGTCAATATTCTAATTTCTCTATTCCTTCAATATTCCAGAATCTCTTATTTCCCTCAATATCCTAGACTTTCTCTTTCCCTTCAATATTCTATTATGTCTCTTTTCCCTCAATGTCCTAGACTTTGTCTAATGCACCAGTATTCCAGAATTTCCCTATTCCTTCAATATTCTATTATGTCTCTTTTCCCTCAATGTCCTAGACTTTGTCTAATGCACCAGTATTCCAGAATTTCCCTATTCCTTCAATATTCCAGTGTCTCATTTCCCTTAATATCCTAGACTTTCTCTTTCCCTTCAATATTCTATTGTCTCTTTTCCCTCAATGTCCTAGACTTTCTCTAATTCACCAGTATTCCGGAATTTTCCAATTACTTCAATATTCCAGAATATCTCAATTCCATAATATCCTAAACTTTCGCTTCAATATTCTAGAGCGTCTTTTTTTCCGTAAATATCCTTTCTCTAATCCACCAATATTCCAGAATTATTCCCCTATTCCTCTGATTCTAGTATCTCTCCCTCTGAGTCTGTGCTGGCGATGTCCTCGCTCTCGCTATCGTCGGTGGTCTCGCCCTCCATGGGGTCACCGCTGAGCGCGATGCGGGCGTAGTCGTCCGTGTCGATGGACTTGCAGAAGTGGATGGCGTACTTGAGCTTCTCGCGCAGCACCTCCTTGCAGGAGTAGCGTGGCACCTTCAGCAGGAAGAAGCACGTGTAGCTCTCGGGCAGGAAGTGGTCCGGAGGGTTGTACTTATCCAGAACCTGCAATGAAAGAATAACAACAAGTGTGCAATATTGAGATAATAGAGACAGGTTATAGTTTAAGCTTCTGGGGAGGAAAACTAAGTCTGCAGTAGCATTCATCTAAAGTATTTTGCCCCAACTACCGAAAGATGCATCCAAGAGTAGAATTAAATAAGACAAAAATAAGTATGAATGGCTTAAACCTATAGAAATCGGCCTCAAACCTTGCTAAAATACATCTACAAAAAATAACCCTGCACTTCGAAATTTCAAATTTGGCATTTCTTTTTAAAAGCAAAATTGCCCAATGTACAATATTACATACAGAGTGCCATATACAGGTAACTGAGAGAAGAGCAACTCACTTGCAGTACGAAATCACGTCCACGGAAATCAGCTATGGTCCTCGGAAGGCGAGTGCGTCCCCAGACAAAGCGGAGGAAGAGAGATCGCTCGTTGGTGCTGAATTCCTCCATGATGTCCCAGAACCACTGGACCAGCGGCGCCGTGGCGTCAATTCCCTTATACGTGGCCACAGACTTCAGCAGGTTGAGAGGGATTTCTGGACTCCCACATACCTGTGGTAAGTGTAAATAAACAAATTAATATTAAAATAAAATTGTAATAAGAAAATAATATTAAAACAATTAATTGAGTCATTCAATTAACCCATAAGAGTCCCTTTGCTATTATTGTCAGGATCTTAGGTACTTTTGGCGATACTTTTAAAATAAAGAATGATTTTACAAAATATTTGAATGGAAAGTTGTTGTTAATGCTCTAAATAACATTCCTCCTTCAAATATTTTGAAATATTTTTAACTTCACTTTTGTCTGAAAGATTTCATCAAAATTGCCAAGCAAAATTTCCATCAAAGTATGGAATAACAGTAAACAAAATCATTTAAACCTGGAGAGCAAACACTGTCTGACAACTTTGGATAAAACTTTTCAAATACCTGTGATATTCGAAAACTGATTTGAAGAAGCATTGCTAAACCAAATACAGACTACTTTCCTTTCAATATTATGCGGAGTATTGCCTTGATCATACATTTCATGTCTCTGAACATGTTTACACTTCAGATGCGAGCAGGTAACTCAAGCACAAAAAAACTAGTTTCTCCCACATGTGTGGGACAAAATGTTTCAATGTTACTTCGTGAAGGAATTGTTAACATGTGATTGGTTATACTGTAAGAAGTGTTTGCCATGACTCACCATGGTCTCTAGTTCGTAGCCTGTGAAGAGAGAGAGCAGGGGAACCGGTACCACCCTCGCGATGCCCTCTCTTACCCATGTGACCTGCTCATCAAACTCATGTAACCTGAAGAATACACAACAATACCTCTCAAACAAACAAACATATACAAATACTCATTTATATTGCTGTTACACCACCCGTATGTTATTTCTGTAATTGTTATTTTGAAGTCGGCCTAGAGCCCTGGCAGCTCATGTTCACTATACAAAATTATTACCAACCAGAAATAAAGATTATCTGTATCTACACAACCTAATACTTTCTTAACAGTCATGTTTAAATTTCCTTTTCAAATCTCTAGTATCTCAAACAAACAACCACACAGAGATTGTGACATTAAGAATTTCAGAATTTGTTTTAAATTTATTTTCTTAACAGTCATGTTCAAGTTTCCTTTTCAAATCTCTAGTATCTCAAACAAAGAACCACACAGAGATTGTGACATTAAGAATTTCAGAATCTGTTTTAATTTTTTGCAGAATTCAAGCTTGTTTTCGCAATAACTACTCACCTATAAATTCAGTGCTAGTTTGCAGTATTCCAGCTTGTTTTCGCGATAACCACATACCTATAATTTAGTGCTAGTTTTCAGTATTCAAGCTTGTTTTTGCGATATCTACGTACCTATAATTTAGTGCTAGTTTGCAGTATTCCAGCTTGTTTTCATATGTGATCTTGTGGTGTTTAGTACTGAGTTGTACGGTCAGGCCCGAGGCACTGGGAGTACTGAAGGGAAGATCAGCAGCAACCAAGGCATCCTCCTCCATGTCCCGGATGGACATCAAACCTGAAACAAACACACACATATTAACCCAGTAACGCATAAGAGTTCCTCTTGAATTTGTAGTCTGGAACTTAAATACTTTAAACAATAACTTTTCAGAAACAATTCATCAATTTGCAAAGTTTTAGAAAAAGAGGGATAGTTTCATCCGAACAGGAACAACTTTCAGTCACATATTCCTAATAACTACCTTGTCATCAAGATATTTCCTTAAAGATTTTAACCATAAGTACATTCCGGTGTTAACCCTGATGCTGCTGGTGGCTAATTTGGCCAATACAAAATGATGCAAAACACCTGATAAATGAATGAAACCCTGCCATATGGGTACTCATATGAGAGTACTCAGTGAGAGCTTTCCAAAGAATACCAACATGACAGAGTTTAGGTAAGTCTTAACTATTTTTTGGATATTGTGCTTTGGACTCAGCATCACAAGGGTTAATGGGAATACTGCTATTCAATGCACTTAAAATGCTAATTTTACCTGGTACACATTCTTTGTCTATTTCAGTGAGATCTACCACTGACAGTGGCATTCCAGCGAGCTGCTTCCACACAGGTTCTGCTACACTCAGACTGAGAGGGCTGCCGGAACGGATGGCAATACCAAGCAGGATACCTGGAATACCATAAATACAATATTTATAAATACAATATTTTTTGTTAATTTGTGATTATTTTATATTCAACTTTAACCCATTTATTCACTTTCAATAGAAAGTATTTTGTAAAGGAAAATTCACTAATTTCAACTGCAAAACTTTGATGTATTCTGATCAAACCATATATTAATCATATTTTCACCGGATCCGACCTATATTGATTGTATTTTCAAGTGCTTGAACACTTCAAGCTATGTCCATTGCGCACCTTCAATTAAGCATCCAATCATACATGATGTAACAAAAGACAAAAGAGCGTGTTCGAGTTTGTAGCGCCACAATGGCCAGCACTTGGGGTGCGGCTAATCGGAAAATTGCTAATACCCCTTCTAGCGAAACTTTTCTAAACTATGTCCACTCACAGATTTATTCCTAATCACTTTGATGATTGTGACTTACCAAGGAATCTAAACATGTTTTGGTGTATGGTTGCCTTGAGAGCTGGGTTGAGTACAAAGCAGTCACGATTGGCTCCTGACTCATCACGCCCATTTGGTGTCACAATCAGCAGAGCCAGCGAGCCGTTCTGTAGTTCATCACACATCTCTGCTATAGACTCGCTGTATCCTCCTCCGCAGTCATCAACACTCTCACCTGCACAAAACATACAACAGAATAAGAATCTAACAGAAAAGCATCAATATTTAGAATGCACAGAGAAAGTACATCAGATCAAATAGTAATATTTAAAGAATTTTTGTAGTTGAACAGTTAAACCCAGCATGAGCAACTTTCAGTCAAAACAGTTCTAAAATTCTGATAGAGGCACCATAAGACTTGGTTCCTAGGTCACATGAACAAAGCTTGTGATGCTGGAATGATATAATAATATATTTATGATAACGGAAAATAGCATTGTTTGTCAAATAATTTTAGACGAAAATGGAAAATAGCATTGTTGCTTAAATAATTATAGACAAAAATGGAAAAAAAAACACATGGTTGAATAATTTTAGACGAAAATGGAAATAATTCCTTTGTAATAACAGAAATAAGCATTGTTGCTTGAATAATTCCTTTATAATAACAACAAATAGCATAAATGTGTCTTACCGATGAATTTCACCTTCCATATCCTGTGCGGCAGCATGAGGCTGTCTGCGTTGAAGGTGCTCATCTTGGCGCAGATCTGGCCAAACACTGACTTGGTGCCGTCGGGGCCTGCTAGGCCGCCCTTGCTGCGGGACCGCTTCACTTGGATACGGTTGATCTCAATAACAGGGCCGTGCTGCCGGTCCCGAATCATGGTCGCCTGGACAACCTTCCTGAATGCTGCTTCCTGGAACACAGAATTTAGATTTTCGTCACTTTTTTGCAAAATTGAGGCTAATTTGTGACTAGCCAGTTGTAAGTGGTGGAGGAAACTGTAGTTACCGGTGAAAACCACCGCCTAACCCCAAGTCACTGGCAACTTTCTCACATGCCCTAGACAGAATTTGAACCGGGGAGTGGTGAGAGACAGTTTGCAGTCAGTGGCAACGCCTTAGACCACTCGGCCATCAGGGGAGGCATTACTAGTTTCCTCAAAGGTCAAACACTCACAAATGTACCCGACCAAAGCTTGATAAAACCTGGTGTCGCATCATGTCTGCTGCTATCAAAACATCTTAATTGATGACTAAAAAGTCAGTAAACAAATTATTGGAGGAAGGAGGTGGCAGTATGAAACGCAGCAGTATGAAATGATTAAACAGTTGATATCTTTCTCAACAAAGCATAAGTTGAATACTATTTGAAGGCTAAATGTTAATCAGAAAAACAACCACCAACTCTACATCCAATTAATAGTAAACATGCTTTATTCTTATATTAATAGATATCATAGATTCTGACAAGAGAACTGTAAGAATGAAAGGTTCAACCAAATCAAATATAAAATATGACAAGCATATGGTTCTTTCTATAGCTTTGTACCCACCTTTGCTGACGAGACCAGCACCCCTCTGAGGGAATCTGGACCCATACACATTTGAGAATTGTCAAGGTCAGAGATGATCTGCTCAAGGTCAAACATGGGTATTGAAGGGCAGAGGAGATCAGAGAAATGATGCAAGAGAACCAGTCGGTTCCTCAGCACGTGTATTTCTATGGGCTGGAGGTGGTTGTATTCCATGGGGACGTCCAGGGGGAGGCGTCCAGCGTTGACAGGTTTATTGGTGGACCAGGCCAGACTGTGGGCAGAGCCACAGGCAACCCTATTGATCTTCTTCCCTGGAAAATATAATTGGACAGTTACTACCAGTTTGAGCAAGAACAGAGCTGAAGTACTAAGTCCTGGCATAGAGAAAATCACTCCTAGAGTACAGCAATTTTTGGTAGCCAACTTGGGACGATTGGTGTAAAAATAGGTCGCAGTTGGCACAGCCATATAAGCCTTCACATTAAGAATAAAGACTTGAATGAATTAATAGACAAAAAGATTGATAGAGTTCAAATATTTAATGATATCTTTACCAAAATATAACAAAAAGGAAATATCTCGAAAGCTTCTGATAAAATTGCTGCCTTTATCACAGCTTAAACAAATGATTTTCTTCAATTATGTAGATAGTATTCATGATAGATAACCTAATCTCATAAATATCATTATGGTTATTTTACCTTGTAAAGCTGCGACAAGTCGTGGTCTCTGTATAGCGTTAGTGGTCCCATCTCCAAGCTGGCCTTCATCATTATCTCCCCAGGTAAAAACTTCACCTAAAAAGTAAAACACATTTTCAATACATATCTTTACACTTCCCATATTTACTTGAGCATTGAATATACTACATGATGGAGAGCAGACTAACAGTTGTTGTTGAAAGGCAGATAGTAAGTATAATACTTTATGTGAAGTCAATTACTATATAATGGTATGAAAAAAACATCTTTGACACCTCTGGCATCTTCCTGCTGAGCATTGTCACCTACTGGTTTTCCCTAGGAGTACAGTGCCAGCATTTAGTCACTGACCTCACAGCTGAACATAGCTTTGATTCGCCAGTTGCATGGGTCATTGATGTGTAATATAGTAATTTGGTAATATTGTAATTTGTTTTAACAAAAAAAGTCAAATTATATCAAAACTGATTCCACAAGTTTATAGTAGAAGAAGCTTGTTACTAACCCTGGTCAGTGCATGCCACACAGTGTAGGGATCCACAGGCGATGCTGACTACCTTCTTGCCCTGCAGAGCGGACACCCTCCTCGGACGACGCACATGGTCATCTGTACCATGGCCCAGACGGTGGTAGTCACCCTTACCCCTGAAACACAGCAAAACAATGAGTTTACTTAGATACTTTAATGGTGGTAATCAAACTTAACCCTGAAACACAAGAAAACAAGTTTACTTCGATACTTAAATGGTTGCAATCACTCTTAACACTGAAACACAGGAAAACAATCAGTTTACTTAGATACTTTGATGGTTGTAATCAAACTTAAACCTGAAACACAGGAAAACTTATGTTTACTTAGATACTTGAAAAGTTAACTGAAACCCTGGCACATGGATACTCATCTGGAAGTACTCAGCGAGGGCTATCCAATGAATACCAACATGACAGGGTTTAGATGGTTTTTAAAATTCTTTGTGCTTTGGGCTCAGCATTGGCAGGGTTGATAAAATACCACTACTTACCATGTGTAGACAGCTCCAGACTTGGTGAGAGCAACAGAGAACTGAGATCCACATTCCACCTTACATACACCCAGGCCTTGCAGGGCGTCCACCTTCATGGGGACCTTACACCCATCACTGCCTCCACGACCTAGCAGAGATAGGAAAAAAACAATTAACACCCATTCTGAGGATCATCCTATGAATACCCTTGCCAAATGTACCTGAGACTTCCTAGTTCTTGGAATTTTGCAAGGAAAAACCTAGGAATTCCAAGCTTCATTTGGTAAGGAATAAGCCACAGGACAGGGGAGAAAGATATTAACCCATTTGGGATATGGAATGGAATGCCAGTTGCAAGGGATGGAGGAAAGTATGGCAAAAACCATCACCTAATCCCAGGTCACTGGCAACTTTCTCACTTCCCCTAGCCGGGATAAGAAACCGGCAGTGGTGGTAAACAGGTTAACACCCTAATGCATATAAATGCTATAAATCTTTTTTAGCAAGATGTTACTCTTACTAAGCTAAGATTACACTTTCAAACTGTAGCGCCACCTACATCTAACCCTCAATAATATATACATGTATATATACTAAATCAAACAATTAAATATTTTACTTCCTTGATCATACAGAGTTACAATATCTCATTGTCTGGCAGACGATGGCCCTTTCCACTAGGCAAGATTAGGTTATCCTTGTATGACTTTGATGACCTCACATTTGAAAATGTTAGCCTGGCAATATATGTGTATATCTATTATCAGGGCTCGACGCTAAGGGTAAACCTATGGCCCCAGGCCAGTAAAAATTCCCAAAAACAGTTTCGGGCCAGTAAAAAAAGACTTCAACTGGTCCTACAGGCCCAGTAAACATTTGGAGACATTCTTGTTAAAAAGTTTCCCCCCGAGAATGTCCCCAAATGTTTTTGAAATAAATGAAGTTAAAATTTATAAAGATAAGTGTTGTGGTGAATTTTATCCAATGTTCTTTCTTGTTATATGTTAAAGAAAAAATGTAGGACCAGTAAAAATTTTGCAGGACCAGTAGATGCTAGGTGTAACTGGTCCTACAGGGCCAGTATCATTTTGAGTTAGCGTCGAGGCCTGATTATCAATATTCATATGCATGAAAATATTCCTGCGTTAAATATATGCTGTAGATAGAACTAGTACTCCTTCTTTGCCAAACATACCCTTACTAAAAGTGGGGCCATCACGCCCTAAAAGAACAAATTAAAATGTGTTTGAATGTATTCCAGCTTTTAATATGTGTTATTGATCAAAATAGTGCTCTTGTTAGGGCAAAATTCAATGAAACTCACTAATACCCTACTTCTTGGTTTATACAGGATTAAACAATAACTAAAAAGTGTTTGAGATAAATCATTTTTTAAACTATACTCTTACAAAAGAGCATGCATTATTTGGGTTATGAAATATCTTCATGAAACTGTTAGAATCATATCAAAATTGAATATTTCTAAGTACGACTACGATTGTAGATCACCCGATATGCAACCAGCAGATCTCGCTTAGCAGCCTGGACACAACTCCTAGCCCAATTTTTGACGAGAGGTGCGTTCTGCACAAATAATCGTGAGCAACCTCTATAATGTATATAAATATGAGAGCCCTCATTGGTCTTCGTCTCCTAGTGATGTCACACTGAGACTAGATTCGGCGAGATTAGGTATGTCAAGGTCTTCAGTATAGGCCAAATGGTAATTGGTCTGTGGCAACGAATCCATGTTGTCTTTATCTAGAAAATGAATGAACTCTTCACCTAGTTTTCCATAGTCTCCATCACCCCAGGACCATGCAGAGTCATCATCTGTGATACACAGCGTCTGTGCGTCTCCACTGCCACACGCCACGTCAATCACACGGTACCCCTTCAGCGCCTCCACCTACACAAACAAAAGTACAACTAACAATGAATATAATTAAGGAGTTATACAAAAAGGTTATACTACAAAAATTCATACTATTAAAGAGTTACACTAAACATATTAAGATAATGATTTATAAATCTTAAGGAAAGATAACAAGTGAAAAACTTGATAAAATATGTGACAAGTTATGTTTAAATTTGTCAGAAAAAATGCGAATGGTTAAAAGGAAGGGAGTGCCTACTAGGATTGGTTTTGATTGGTTAAAAGAAAGGGTCCACATACCAGAGTTGGTTTTGATTGGTTAAAAGAAAGGGTCCACATACCAGAGTTGGTTTTGATTGGTTAAAAGAAAGGGTAAACATACCAGTGTTGGTTTTGATTGGTCCTCGCTGTCTCCGTGTCCCAGTCGGCCATATCTGCCCTTCCCCCATGTGTATAGCTCCCCACTGCTGGTGACGCAGGCACTGTGGGCTCCCCCTGCCGCAATGTCCGTCACCTCCTTCCCTCGCAGAGATTCCACCACGCGAGGCCGGTCACACGGGCTGAACAGCACAAATAGTGTACATTGATTACATTAGTCGATAGAGTAGTATAGAATAGAAGTTTAATCAACTTAAGGCCTTTCAGTGTACGGAGATTTCTAACTCCTCATATACATATACCCACGTTTGCATGAAACTCTCGACATTATTTTCAATCTCTGCATTGTATTCTTCCAAACACGGTTGACGGTACAATACCCTTTTTACATCTTTAATGTTAAATGGTCCCTCCTCTCTATCATTGTAGTTGATATGGATGAATTGTAATTTCATAAAACATTGTGTCATTGAGCAACCTTTAATACCATATTCATTCTTTTTGTGGACTAAAATATAAGTCAGACAACCTTTTGATCTTAAGTCTTATGTAAATAACGCCAAGATGAATTATCAGAAATATCTAAAGGAAAGTTGTTGGCTGCATTTTGATTATCATTTCTCCCTAGAAAAATTACCAAAAAAAGATACCAGACAAAAATGAGATTTAACTTCTACCTTCTGTTTCCATGTCCGAGTTTTCCATCCTCTGCCTCTCCCCAGGAATAGACCTCGCCCTCCGCTGACAGCGCCAGACAATGCTTGCCTCCCGAGTTGACAGCCACCTTCTTAATGAACACATGCTGGATAGACTCCAGGAGCGTGGGTGCCGCCACAGAGTCCGTACCTCCAATTCCCAGGCGCCCACCTGCGCCATACCCCGTCGCGTACACCTATAAAGCAGGCATGTACAAAGAATAATAATAGTAATCAATATGGCATATATCTTAAGCTATGTTTATCCTATTGTCAACCAAATGCCATTTACACCTTATAATACAAGGCAGGCACTAAACAGAATAACAATAAATTTTAATCAATATGGCACATCTTAAACATCCTATTGTCAACTAAATACAGATACAATCATGTGAGGGTCGACTTGCTACCGGTACATGTCTGTGTTATCTGGCTCTTTCATTGATCTAACCTGAGTTGATTTCACTCCAGGTTTAGTTCTGAATAAATCCTCAAGGGGGACACACTTGAGCTGTCGTGTGTATCACAATGACTTTCAAACAGCAACTTCTGAAAACTGTGCTGCCATCTATAGGTTGAGAGAGACATCACACCAACCCAGTAGCAGTGTTGGCATAACATTAAACCTAAGTCAGCCTGAGAACCAGGCTAATGTGAGGGCAGATACACTGAAGTGACTTACCTTGCCATCGCCTGTGACTGCAAATAGAGTTTGTTCTCCACCAATCAGCTGCACCGGTCTGAGTCCAGCCAGCGGCTCACAGCTGACGGGCAGTTTGACCTTGGCACCCTCCACACCTCCCAGCTGACCTCTGTGGTTGTGACCCCAGCCCCAGATCTGACCACTGCCGCCCCATGATAACGTCCAGTCATCCGGCCGCCTGAAAACCATCAACATAACTGTAGACCATCTATACAGAACCAATGGTACGGTGATCATCCTTTGACCCTTATGCTGCTGATGGCTCATTTGGCCAATACAAATAGTTGCAAAACAAATTTTGAAATGGCTGAAATCCAGCACATTGGTAAAATCTTTGCGTCTTTGTGCTTTGGACGAAAGTAGCCTCAGCATCGGAAAAACATCAAGACAACTGTGTCTTGATAACCAGATATATAGATAGATAATCTTTGTTTCAAGTCGGTAATAATTTCACATAGTAAACACAAACTGCCAGGCTTCCTCTGTATTTTCTTAGATTAAATTAACAGTTTACAGTTAGAAGATTTGTCTTTGTATTTAACCCTTTCCTTTCCCAGTTCATTTAAACTTCCCCTCAAACCCTTTTTCTGTAGCCACCCCATCAGACATCCTTACTCTTCAAAAATAAAAGTCATTATGACATCGATTGGTCACCTTACCCTTATTTGTAATGAACCCTCAGACCAGCCCTGAGCTAGCAATAGCAAACGGTTACACTGGCGCGCAATAAGGGACTAAAACAATGAGCTTGTAATACTCTTGTTAGAAGTCTCTGGTAGCCGTTCTGGTTGACCACACTACTGTTCTGGCCATGACTTACCTGTTCAGCCAGAGTAACAACTGTTCATCACATTCCTTTGTGAAGGCGGCGTGGTTCTCATGATCCCGCGTGACGGGCTCCCCATCCGCAGAGATCTCCTGGACTTTCTTCATCACTTCCTCACAGAAGGCCACCGGGAGGGGCGTGCGTTTCTCCAGAGCCTGGGCAACGCGGGCCGCCATGCAGTAACGACGGAACCACGCCCACTTGTGAGCCTCAAGGCAGTACGGCAACGAGTCAAGACCGAGGTCACAAGCCAGGGCAACCAGCACCTAGTGGAGAAAATGAATATATGAATGAATGGATAAATACTTAAATGAATATCATGCATGCATGAATAAATGAATGAAGGATGAATGAATGAATGAAGGATGAATGAATGCTAAAACGATAAAGAAAAGGAAGGGTACCAGAATGAATGCATTATTGCATGAATGCATGGCACAATAAATGAGTGAATGGATGAATAAATGAATGAATGAATAAAGGTATCACTTAATGAATAAGTGTATTAAGTAAATCAGTTTATCAATAGCAAAGCTGCACATATTGAAAAATCAATAAATCCAAGATAGTTACTTCCAATGAACTATAAAGCAGTATGATTATTTCAATTATATGTAATTGAATGATCGGATGCATCTACATAATGTAGGCCATATACTCAAAATATATATATACTGTAAGTATGTAAGACAAGACAAGGGCCTCTTATGAAGGTGCGATAACTTACCTTGAAGAAGGAGCTATGCATTAGGTGTTTTCCACTGCGAACAATGGGATCCTCATACTCATACTGCCTCTGCAATGCTTCAGGTAGACCCTTCACCAGCGACGCTAGTGCTGTGCCACTCAGAGACTGCAAGCAGAACAAACATAGTCTTAGTACAATTATGACATTTCTACTTGAGATATAGAAATAACAAGAAGAAATAATGAATAAGTTCCTAGAATAATCTCCAGAAACAAAGGAAATGTCATCCTTTCAATAAAATGCTAGGGAGCAAGTCCAAGAACATAGTTTTTGTTATAATAAGATTTCTTTTATTTGTGCTTGTATCATGGAATGGAAAGCATATAGGAAGACTAAAAGAAGTTATTTCCATGAAATGCTCAAATAGTTCGATACCTTTGAATATAACTCATAACTTTCAAATATAACATATAAAAACTCACAAATAGACAAGTTTTGCAATTGAACAATGATTGAAAAGATATTGTTAAACCTCACAGGAAAAACAGCTTTCAGACAAATATTTCTAAAAAAAAATATCATTTTGCTACCAATATATTTTATGTGTCAGACCATGTGGGTTACCATAAAATTTCTGATATTTAGACCACTCAAGGAATTTTGGCCACCATAATTATTTTGCAAAATAATTAAGAGGAAATCTGGGCAACCCTCGATCTATCGCCAGTTGCCATTTCACAAAATATGGACCTAGCTGTAAATCTTGCTGATACAACATCAAGGTATTTTCAGAAAACATGGGCCACCCTGTACCCATATAAATCAAATTTTTTTAAAAATGTCCCAAATTACTCGGAATTTATGGTAGATAGGATATTGTTAGACCTAACAGGATCAACAGCTTTCTAAACAAATATTATTTTGCTACCAATATATTCCATGTGTCAGAGCATGTGTATGGGTGGTTTAGATAGGATAAAGACGTACCATGGAGAATATTCTTGGTGGGTCGAGGTCGGGCGTCTCGACGGTTGGACTGGCCAGTAGGGCATTGACGTTGATGGAGGGACCGAAGTGCGTGGTCATCAGCATACGCAGCTTCTGTAGCGCCCACATCCTCTGCTCAGCACCTGCAAGGGACAAATGTACGCAAGAAGTTATGACAGATCACTCATTTTCAAGGAGATGTACATAACCCTTCCAATGCTGAGGCTAATATCGTCCAAAGCACGAGGACACAATGATTTTTGGAAACCATCTAAGCCCTGTCATGTTGGTATTCATTGGAAAGCTCACACTGAGTACTGTCAGCTTATAGTACTGTTTACTAGTGCTACTGGCATTAGATGTTTAGATAAAGCTGCTGCAACCTGAATATTTGACTAGACACCCTCACTTAACCCTTCCAATGCTAATGGTACTGTCGTCCAAGGCACACGGATGCAAAGATTTGGTTTTAATTGGATAGCTAGATAGTACTCTCAGATGAGTACCATGTGCTAGGGTTTCAGTCATTTTTCAGTTTTTTTGCATCATTTTGCATTGGCCAAATTAGCCACCAGCAGCATAAGGCTGGATCCACTTACCTAGAGAGCTGAGCTGAGCACAAGCTGCCAGTGCTGCGGCCAGACGAGGGACTATGTTACGGTCCGAGGACGTCTCCAGCTTGAAGTCCAGCAGACACGTGACCAGATCGATTGAGGGTCTTGAGAGCACTGTGCGGTCAGAGAGCATGTCCATGGGCGCCGCTGCAGGCATAATGGGATAGACAGTGAAGCGCCATCCCCAGCCGTTCACAGAGCCATCGCTGGTGAACTTCCACTTTAGTTCGTCACCGCTGATGCGTAGCTCCTGAGACCAATCAGACCACTCACGACCTACAATCAAACATACAAATATTTATACACACACAAAATTTATCTCCAAATTGAATGAATCTTAAGATATATCCAATATATATTTTGATAAATACAACTCAGGAATTTATATATAAATGTATACAATAAAATACTTTGTACCTTATACTAAATATAACTTATAATGAATAGTGTTACCTAGCTCATGCGTATCTACACTTTCTACAATGAGAGGAGCAGCTTGGCTTTAACCCTTATGATGTATAGTTTAAGTCAGTTTTGTATGAGAAAAGGGAATTAATTAATCAACCCTTTATTGTATACTTCACTTTTGAGTGAAGTCACAAACTTTTATACCTGATCTGATAGAAAGAGTCCTGCCAGAACCATCCATGATGGTGAGAGGGTCATGACGCCTCTCTGTGGAGCACTGCCGATCAAACTCTATGCGCAGCCCCTCCGCTCCGTTGATTCTCACGTGGCCCGTGAGCGAGGTGTCGTCTGTGTACGGGTGGGGACTCTCCTGAACCACAGGCTGGGCAGAGTTGCGACCAGATTCTGTGTCAGACGCAACATCTTCCAGTTCTGTTACACAAAGCTCAAGCAACATTTCTGCCACCTATAGGGAAATAAGAGAACTAGGATTAGACTTGCCAGGAGGAAGTATCAACAACAACATAATAATACTCATGAATGTTGATCACCAGATAACCAACCAGCAGATCTTGCTAAACAGCCTCGGCACGAATCCTAGCACAGGTGTTGCCAAGAACCACTCAGCACATGTGCGTGAGCAACTTCCTCTTTAATGTAAACAAATACGAGAGCCCTCATTCGTCTGTCTCCTGGTGACGTCACACTGAGACGAGATTAGGTGTGCCAAGGGCTTTACAATGAGCCTTATGGTAATTAGTTAGTGGCGACCAATCCATGTTCGCTTTATCTTAGTAATAATGAAGCCATTATGAAATCATTATTATGAAAAACTTAGCCTGGCCTAATGCTAGGATAACCTGTAATGTGCTATTTTGTTCTCTCACCTGAGGATAAGCCTTCCCTAGAGCAGTCAACACGCAGGAGAGGGCCTCCTTGCCCTTCTCGCCAGCTCTCTTGGCCACGGCCAGCTTGAGCAGGTCCACCAGCACGCGGGCGTCGTCGGCCGTCAGTTTCTTGCTGAAGTCATCCAGGTCGGAGAGTAGCGTGCTGAGCTCGGCTTCCGTCTGGCTCGTCACCTGCTCTGCCGTGGTGATGGTCTCCGCGATGATGCTGGTCGCCGGGGAAACCTTCGCCAGGCTGTGGAGGCTGGGGAACGAGTGCAGCAGTTCATGGCCACTGCTTGCCATCTGCAATACAAGTACAGAATTATTGTTACATTTATAAAAACTGATTTTGGAATTTTCATTATACAAGTCTAAATTATGTTGTAAGTGGTGGCCACTGCTCGCCATCTATAATACTAGAACAGGCTCATCTTTACACTTACTGATTAAGTCCTTCAATTTGATCAATTCATTTCAATGCAGTTTATTTCAATGAAGTTTTGTGAAAGTCTATGAAAAATTACGAAAGTATAGAAGCTGGAGCACTCAGCAGAAATATTCATTTTGTCATTGCATTTAAGTTCATTAATTTGTGGTATTTACTACACATGTTCTATCAAGCTTCTATGCCATTCATTATAAATGCAGAAAACTCAAGCTGTATGGTCTAACAATCGGGGGATACCATTCAAGCAAAAAGGTATTTGGGAAATATTTGATGAAGAAATGTTCATCCAAACACCACCAACTCTACTTCAAATATGTTATAAAGTAATTCTTCATTATCAAATCATTATCCAAAATAATGTAGGTACAGATGACAATGTCAATAAGAACCCTGCAAAACTGTCACTACACTTACCTCAGAATGCATGCTTGCTGAGAGACTGGCGGGTACTAGAGGGTTGATGTCTGCCAGCTCCACCAGGGCGGCAGCACTGCTAGCAGTCTCTGGCTGAGGACTCTCAGTGGGCGTGGTGGCCAGGGGAGATATACTTGCCGGAGTGACGGTGGCCAGGTTATTCTCTGCCACGCTGGAGAGCTCCGACTCATTCATCAGAGAGCCAACAACAGCATCCCTAAATCAGCAGAAAAATTATGAATTAATCAATCGATAAATTGAGTGATTGATTTTTATCGCACAATCAGTTCACAGTCTTAAAGATGATTTAATCTTTTCATTTTCTGAAGATTAATACTGGCAACCTTTAAAAGAGTCAAATTCAAAATTCTTTATAGCTTAAATACAACATACTTATTTCACATTACAAATACTGAGAAGGAAAAAAAGTTCACAAAATGCACAATTAGCTATTTTAACCCATTCATGTCTGTAGCAGCCAATAGCACCTGACTAATTAGGTGATATCTATCAAACAAAAGTGCACTTTTGTAAAAGTTTGAAGGAAAAATGTAACTCGGCCTTCAATTATTTTGAGAAGTCATCCACAATTTTTAAGTTATTTTCAAAGTACCAGACAACAATTTTAGTAGGCACTTTCAGACACAAATTGGTTAACAGAAGAATACTTTGAAGAAAATGAAGTTAAGAATATGGGGTAGAGGAGGATAAGGTACCTAGCGTATATGATCTGCAGTGTTGTGAGGATGTGGTTAAGCGCCTGTTGTTTGGCAGCATTGCTGTCCAGGGAGAGGACGATCTTGGCGAGAGAGGGGCGGTTGGTTTTGACGATAGGACCTCCTGATCCTCCTGCTGCTGCCCCACTGCTCTCATCCACTGCTGGCTCACACATACCTATAATGATAATAATAATAATAATAATAATAATAATAATAATAATAATAATAATAATGATAATAATAGTTTTGTCATTTGATATTGTGGCCTTTCCAAATAAACATGCTCAAAGGCGCATTACATTCCTGCAGCAAAACAAAATAGATTTCAACAATGCTTTTCATATATCTTAACCTTCCTCTATAGAAATAATCAAGATATTTCAATTACACGTTTGGCATCTCAATAACATATAAAACATAGTGAAATATAAACGTTCTGAAAGAACCTTTGAATTAGATACTTTATTCTGCATAAACCAGAAAGATAGACATTGATACTGTATACGGCCTTAAAAATTTTGCTTTACAGCTCTGTTGGAGGGTATATATGCTACTTTAAATGTGCGCATTCAAGCGCTCAAACTAAACCAGATACAAAGCTGGATATTTATTTGATGGATGGTATTTTGGCACTATCATGGGGTGGCGAAAATAGCGAAAATTAAATGCCTGTAAAAATAATAGCTATACAGTAGTTTTCAGCCATAATATTATTCTGGACAGCAAAGAGATAAGACTGTGTGTGCACTCCAGATGAAAATTGCTGAAGGCATTACCTTGCATGGAGGCAGGGTTTCAGTAAAATTCCAGGTTTTTTGCGTAATTCTTTATTGACTAAATTAGCCATCAGCAGCATAAGTATAAAGTCATTACCTAGCATGGAGGCTCCCAGTGGATCTCTAGAGGAAGAGAAGAGAACAGGTTCATGTGAGCTGGGCGTGGAGAGGTCCGTCGTGGACCAGCAGATACTGTGAGACGACCCACACGCTACACGCGTTATGGTGTAGCCCTCAAGACCATGGGACAACGCCGGCTTCCTGTTCACTGTGGTCGTACCATTGCCCTGCTGGCCGTGGTCATTGTCACCCCAGGAAAACACCTAGACGACGGAATAGAGAAAAACAGGGAATTTAAGTGATGCAATATAGATATTTCTTACTGTCAATGTATCATTGCCATACAAGCTTTTGTTTTCATAATATACCACAAAAGATTAAAATATAAAGGAACCAACATATTCTACTGAGCTCTACTATGATTAGATTTATCTAAATCCTTAGAGAGAGAGAGAGAGAGAGAGAGAGAGAGAGAGAGAGAGAGAGAGAGAGAGAGAGAGAGAGAGAGAGAGAGAGAGAGAGAGAGAGAGAGAGAGAGAGAGAGAGAGAGAGAGAGAGAGAGAGAGAGAGAGAGAGAGAGAGAGAGAGAGAGAGAGAGAGAGAGAGAGAGAGAGAGAGAGAGAGAGAGAGAGAGAGAGAGAGAGAGAGAGAGAGAGAGAGAGAGAGGGAGGGAGGGAGGGAGGGAGGGAGGGAGGGAGGTAGGGAGGGAGGGACAGAGAGAGAGAGAGAGAGAGGGAGGGAGGGAGAGAGGGAGGGAGGGAGGGAGGGAGGGAGAGAGAGAGAGAGGGAGAGAGAGGGAGAGAGAGAGAGAGAACGACAGAGAGAACGACAGAGAGAGGGAGGGAAAGTACATACCTGTCCATTGTCTGCCACAGCTAAACAATGGAGTGCTCCCACTGCCACGTGGATGATCTTCTTGCCTTTCAGACCCTCCACCATCTGAGGCTTCCTGACATGGGCATCGCTGCCATGGCCCAGGCGGAAATAGTCCCCTTTACCCCTAGAAAAACAAACCATATACATATATCAACACTTATCAAGGTATCCTACAGCACAATGTGTATTCTTACTCTCATGTGATGAAATATTGTATCAGTGTGGAACTGAATAACATGGCTTATGTGAGCAAGAAGTCTTGTTAACCTTATAGATCAATTGTGGCAAATAAGAATTTGTTTGATATTGGTGTACTATCCATACCAAATTACCCAATTAACTGCATCATATTAAACCTACATACATTCTATCATCTGTTAGTGAAGGCAAAATATTATTTAATTCATTCCATGATTGTCTTTCTATGACAGGTTTGACTGTAAATAAACAAATGGATAACCTTTATACAGCGCTGAGGTATACTTTAATTATGTATGACTTACCATGTCCATACTTGTCCCGTTTTTGTAAGAGCCAATGAGAATTGAGCTCCACATTCTATCTGGCAGACGCCGAGTCCGTCTAGTCTCTCCACAGGGTGTGGTATACTGCATCCTTCGCTGCCCCCGCGGCCCAGCTTCCCGAAATCCCCATCGCCCCAAGAGTAGACCTTGCCCTCGTCCGTGAGTGCCAGCGTCTGTGCGTCCCTGCTACCTAGCGCCACCTGGACCACGCGCTGCCCGGCCAGAGCCTTGATCTAAAACGATAAAGAAAAGGATAATAATTAGATTAAGTAGTAGTACTTCATTTGCTGTAAACACAAAATTCAGCTCAATTCAGCAAGAATTTTATCGAGCAAGATAGCAAGTATAGGAATCAGGGTCTGAGCCAGGATTTAAAAACTGGGTGACAAAAATTAGCAATCATAACATTTTTGGGCGTCCTATTTTTCAAAGAAGACCACAATATACTGTAGAATAGGAAATGAATCAGAGTGGTTTATTCTGCCAAACTTTTCCGATTGGGGTCAGTTTGATTTAATGAAAGTCGGATGTATTATTCCTCTCATTAGAATATTAACCATCAATATTGACTTTTCGGAATAAAAAATCTCGGAAAAATCCAAAATCACAAATTTGGTTGAATTGCACCCATTATTAAATTTCTATTCTACAGTACTCAGATAAGAACCATAACCATGTGTTTATTTGTTGAAATGAGCCACTATGTCCACAAACAATGCCATGGGAATTATATAGAGGTGAAGAAAAATATCATATGCTTGAGAGTGACATTTTAAGAAATTCCTAACCATAATATTTTGGGGTCCTAAAGGGTGATTCTTTTGGATTTGGGTGTCTAAATGCACTCATAACATGTATCAAGGGTATAATTCTATAACGTTACCTGTTTTGGTCTAAGCTGTGTTGTATTATCGCCATGTCCCAGTCTGCCGTACTCTCCCAGGCCCCACACGTAGAGGTCTCCATTAGATATGATAGCTGCACTGTGGGAACTGCCACACGCTATATCTCGAACACGCTTAGATCTTAATGCTTCAATCAAACGCGGTTTATCACAGTTCCTGAAAGAATAAACACAATCACTAATTTCTGATTTTTCGTACTCTTATTGTCTTACACTGCAAGCTTCTAACCACATAGTTTTTTACCGTAGTCTTGTAAGAAATAGGCAAAAAAAATCTTCTTTTTAATTTTTCATAATTTTTAAAATTAATTACCAACTGATGGTTCGGCACACAAAATTTCATAATAATAACTTACAAGAGCTAAGTATCATATTCATATACTTTTTTATACTTTCATTAGTATATCAGGACATCATCTTGTTTTTGGATGTTAAAAAAGTTTGATTGATCGAATATCTGGAAACTAAAATCAAATTTGAGTCAAGATATATCTCAAGCTAAATCTGTATGATTTTTAACACATAATCCTCCTATTGCATAAGGCTTTAGTCTTACATTCTGCTGAAATGTCCTAGTTTGCCATCATCCCCTTCGCCCCAGGAGAAGACCTTTCCATCGACTGTAAGCGCCATAGTGTGGCGGCCCCCGGAGTGAACAGCGACCTTCTTGATGACGTACTGGCTGAGTGAGGTCAGCTGTCTCGGCACCGAGACGTTCCCGCTGCTTATCCCAAGACCCAGCCGACCATTGGTGGCCTCACCGCATGCATAGAGCTTACCGTCTTGGGTCACTGAAGAGAGAACAATATGAAAATACCGTAAAAAAAGAAAATGACAAAAGAACCAGACATCTTAAGGCACTAGAGATATTAATGAGTTAAGCTGATATATCACAGAGCATAGAGACTTACCACAGAAAAGGCTCTTGGAGCCACCAGCTATCTGTACACACTTGAGACCAGAAAGGGTCTCATTCATAACAGGAGTCTTGATCTAAAAATAGAAAAAATAAACACATTACAATTTAAAAAAAAATTGGCAAATGAAATAAAAATTCAGAGTAGCCAGACAAACTTGAACATCCCTATATATCAATTACTTCCATAGACCAAGGACAAAAATTGTAGTACACAATATTGTATTTTCTACAATTCCTTTACAGATGAGACCCTACAAACTACAAAGTTAAGTACCTGTCTATGTGAACAGTGTCATTGACTGACCAGACTTTAAGACTTGGACACCCTTGAGTAGTCAGTAAATGAAAGTAATCCTTTACACTATTGAGATACAAAGCTGGACTTAATTGCCACATTTTGGCTCAATAAGGGTTACAACATTTTTAAGTGTGTATGTATCATACTTAAACTTGAGTCTTGTTTTCAATTCTGCTTCACCTGCCTTGTCATCTGAAATGCCAAATTATCTCTCTTCTTACCTTTGATCCTTTAGGTCCTCCGAGCTGGTCCTTGTCATTGAGGCCCCAAACAAACACATTGGTCTGAATCTCCTTGGAACCAATTGATTTGATTTTCTTTTGTGCCACCTAAAATGTAACCATATGCTTTGACTTAAGTTACAAATTCCAAAGTAAGCAAAATTTAAACAAACAACATATACATTTCTGAAAAATGTCACTCTTTAGAAAATATTAGGATATCACTAAAGATAACATGCATTTAATGAATAAAAGGATGTATGCTATAAAGCTTCATCTTAATATTTTCTAGTCTCTGTCGAAAAATATAACCTTTTTTTTTGATTGTCCATTTTGGGCAATTTGTTTCAAATACAAGCTATGAGAGGGGCCATAAATAGTAAATCAGTATAATCTATTTTACTAAATTCCTGATTACTTAAAAATTAAAGAGAAATTATACAAACATAAAACAACATAAAACCAACTCTCTACCCATTCACTAACCTGAGTACTAGTTCTTTCCTCCTCATCTTCCTCGTTGTCTGAAGCGAGGAAGGTGAAGGTCGCGGCAAGGTCATCCTCGTCTGTTCTCATGCGACCCACCATGGTCAGCCCATGCACCTTACAATCAATGCCACTGCTCTTACACTGCCTTATCGCCAGCTCAACAAAACGGTAAAACTGAAAGTGCAAAATAACAAAAAAGAGATATAGTAAAATTGTCAATCTGAAAGTAAATATTGCCATTAAAAAGAGTCATACCACACCCTTTTGACCCACAATCTCCTATCAAGAAAAGAAATATTGTAAAGAAATACTTCTGAAGTAAATGTCGTCATAATATGAAGTCATACCACTTGTCTGAGAAGACCCACAATATCTTATTTGAGACAGGAACCTTTCTCATTCATGCTTCTGTTTAAAAAAATTGAATCTAGCTCACAGAACAGTTGTTGGTTAACAGTGGATAAAGTGGTGGATTCCTCTCATACAATACTAGGCAGAATTGGCCGGTACTACATGGAACTAAATGAGGATTTCATACTTTCTTCTTCATGCTATCTCAATAAGATTCTTCCGTTATTGTTGGAGAAGTAAAGAATATCTATTACAACTGATGAACATGAATGAAAAAGAACTAGAATGCATATATTACATACTGTCAGCATTCTACAGAACTATAGGGTATATATTTAATGCACTAAATACTCCTAGCTTACCTCTGTGAGTTCCTGTAGTAGGGATATGATGGTCTCGGTGGCGCCTATGTTGATGGTCTTGAGTTCCTTCATGGTGTGTATTGAGTCCCCTCCACTGATGACCACCAGGGAGGGCATGTAGCTCGAGTCTGACGGCTCCACGCGCATGTTCAACGAGCTGATTAACACGTCAGGCTGCAGCTCTAGACGGATCCAGTGCTGAAAGAGGGTGGAGACAAACTTTATGTTTATTTCATATGACGTATCATACAACGTTAACAATTTTTGAAACCATCTAAACCCTGTCATGTTGGTATGAGGATGATAGCAATATGGCAGATATCAGTCGTGAGGAGTTCCCCAGACATATAGAGTCAAATGGAGGTAGGCTACCTCAGACAGGGTCGTTTAAGTTTTGGGCTTGTCGGATTTAGTGCAGAATCAACCCTTCCAATGCTGTCTACTTTCATCGAAAAGATTTTAGAAAACCATCTAAACCCTGTCATGTTGGTAGTCATTTGGTAGCTCTTGCTGAGTATTCTCAGATGAGTACCCATGTGCCAGGGTTTCAGTCATTTTTCAGATTTTTTGAATCATTTTGAATTGGCCAAATTAGCCACCACCAGCATTAGGGTTAACAATACCAACTCAAAATGTAGCCATAAATTTGGACACATTACCTAACTAAAATATACATAAAATTCATCCAGTGTAACCAAAACATCATTAAACAAATTCCAAAAAGTAACCAATACATGAGCAGAGAAATAAGACTAAAACATACAGTCATCCTAACTCTAAAATATAACCCTAGTATATGCTAAGAAAATATGACTAAAATATAATTCAATAAATACTACATTCAATCCAACTTCAAAATGGAGACCAAATTTCAGTGGAGCAATGTATTTGTATGCCTTACCTTTCCCTGAGATCCAGCACTCTGCCAGAAGCCCCCGCTGCCGTCAATGAGTCTGTGAGCTTGGTTCTCTCTGGAGGAGACTGTCAGGTGTTTGACACAGCGATGCCAGTCCTGGATGACGGAGCTGTTACTCAACGGCATGATCTTCTTCTTGTAGCGGCCCGGCCGACCAGAATAGGTGGCAGCACTCCCTAAAAAATAATAGCAACCATCATCTATAAGTTTTTCAAATATTAGTATCACATTCGAGGATCTAGTACCTGATTTTCATTTTATATTTTCAGCAATTCAATTCAATGATTAGCACTTCTTAAAAATAATAGCAAGCATCATCTATAAGTTTTTAAAAAATTTTAGTACCACATTCGAGCATCTAGTATCTGATTTTTATTTTATTTTTCAGCAATTCAATCTAATGGTCATACAATGCTAAATCGATGAGTATCAAAGTAACAGTTCTTTAAGAAACCATCATCTACAAATTACAGCTAGCTTATGAGATGTCTAGGGCTTAGCCTCATAAGATAATGACAGCCATCACCTGGAACAAAACTTACAAGTCTCTTTAAAATATTTTGTTAAATTATTCTTAGTTCCAAAGTTATTGTCAAAAACAGAGGTACTCTCAAAAGTCAATGGTTGAAAATCGATTTTACTGCTACAAATATATTCTATGTGTACTGCACCCCGTGGTGCTCTAGGAAAGGACAGGTACGTACCTGGATCTGTGACCCTATTGAAAGGGTGTTTGTGTGAGCGCTTGCTGCGGAAGCATTCCTCACAGTAGTCAAAGTTGTCACACACTTTACACTTGTAGCGCGGACCCACAATAGGAAATATTTGGCAACCATCGCACCTAGAATAAAATAAACAAGAAACACATTAACTCTTCCTGTCCATTCAATTTTTTTTTTTGGGGGGGGGGGGGGGGGGGATAAACATCCATGAGTATATGCTGCCTCTGATACAAACTTCTTGCTAATTTGGTCTGGAAGGTCTCCAAACACGGTTGAAGCAATGACAATAATAATAAGGTTTTGTTCTATATTCTGACTCCTGCAAGGGTTAGGCAAATATGAATAGTAAGTGTATTGCAGTATTCTTCAGTTTTACAGTATTTTATTTCCACCTACCCAACTCCTACATGCGTTGATGGCACGAGTTCCATCTCCGCCAGCAGTCCTGTCCAGTGGGCCTGCTGGGGGAAGTCTGCACTCACATCCAGACCATTGGCACTGATAGCTGCAACATACATACAATGATCATCAGAACAATAGGTACGTTAATATGATGTAACGTTTGAAACTGACAACCAAACAAGTGGCAGATATAATTAATAAGTATGAACATGGTGATAAAAAATTATGAATTTTTTTTTTGTTTATTTTCCTGCTTGCCAAGCATCATAGACATCGATGTGTGACCCATCCGGATTTAGCTACTCAAATCCTTACACCAACTACATTCAATAGCACATCATGTCAGAAAGAGCAATTTACTCTCCAGCCAAACTTAAGAAAATGATTATAGGGAAAAGATATGGTTATTGGTCCAAAATGGTAAAACTTGAAAATTCTTCATAGAAATGTTTGCCTCTCTAAACAGGAATTTTTAAGGAAACTGCCTATCCAAAAGGCAAGCTGGGGCCAACTGCACAGAGAATTTGAAGTCAAATCTTAGCTAAGTGCTTGTCTTCAACAAACGAAAAATTTATGTAAACAATTACAACGATAGCAATCAAGATAGTTTTTTTACTTAAGATTCTTTGCGCAGTCTGCCCCTGGCCCAGACCATTCCTGGTTTATGGTTAACCCATTAACACTCAGAGTTCTTCTAGAAAGTACCGTCAGCTACGTTCATACTTTTGCAAATAACTCAGGAATAAAGCAAAAGTTTCCCGAATATTTGAAGGGGAGTTGTTCTTTGACTTCTGGTTAACATTTCTCCTTCAAATATTTTGCAAAAAATGCTTTTGTTCGAAAAATATATCTAAAATTGGCCTCTCTGAGTGTGAATGGGTTAAGGACAAGACTGGCTGACTGTACCTGTAACTGTTCCTATACTACGGTGTGTGACGGATCCCCACTTGTATTTTGGTGTCACCACTGCGCTCCTGACCCGCACCTTATCACCCACCTTAATGGCCTGACTTCCACTCGCTGAAATACATCAAATATCATATCAATCTTACAATAACAAATTTCAAAGCTCCCCTGATAGGAAATACAAATATCAGACCACAAACATTGGGCACTCCAATCTTATGTCCTAACTCCTCAAAGTTATATATGGTTAGGGGTAATTTCTCCTTGAGGAGGTGGGGGAGCAGATGGAGATGGGTTAAACTCAAATAATTCTACATATGAATTTTTCCCTGAAAGTCTGAAATGAATTTCAAGGAAACAGTGAACTTTTTGGTGTTTCTCCTTACACACAATATTAACAATTCACACAGTCAATAAATAAACCAATGGGAAAACAGGACACAAAAGAAAGTAATGTATTTTTGTTGGATAGGCTTAACAATCAATACATCAAATGATCGTAATTACCTATGAATCAATAATTGTAAACATAGCATTTAAATTAAAAGAAAAACCATTTGCCATATTATTCTTTATAGAGAAAATGCCAAAAACCTAAAATGGTCATAGTCAGAAATTTAGTTACTATAGGGCACTCTGGATATCTATCAGTGTACATCAGGACTCAGAAGATAAAAAATATGAATACATGTACATATCACCCACTCAACATTCTTTATTCATGACAGACTATAAGAACATTTCTAAATAATAAGAGCAGTATTAGATTTTCCCTCAACCAAAGATAAAAAGAACAAAAAGTAAAAAAGGTAAAGATTAAAACACATTTCACACAAACCAAGAATAGATGGTAGAGGTTATGTTCATATGGAAATTCCACAAAAGAAAAGATTTAAACGAAAAGAATACATATTACTTCATTCAAACTCAAATCCAGTTAAAGCCACAAGTCCCAAAACATTATATAAAATACAAAAAGGAGACAAATTCCAAAATCATAATGAGCCCATAGTTACGCACTCCAAAATCTCTAGATATTCAAACATCAAAAAGGCACACAGGTTTAAAATTCACCAACACTCTATGTAAAATTGCTACAGAGTTAAAGAATACTACTACATCCATGAATAGGAGAGCTTAAAACTTTTTAGACAAAAGATAGATATTAGGTTGTTTTTAGAGTTTTTTTTGTGTGCAGCATAGATTGCCTAGGTGGATTTTATTGAGGTAGAGTACACTACTTAAAGCTGACTTCCCAATTTAAAGGTGTGGGATCTAAAGATTACAGAGCACTCCTGCATATCTGGTGGCCATATTAGTTCTAAGTAAGATAATAGAGAGGAGAGGTGCTCTAACGACCGATATATAAAGCAAGCCATTCTGTGCATGTCCTTTCTCTTGGAGCTCACCCACAACCACTAGAGCTTGAGGCTGAGATGAATAAAATAATGGATATGTAGCGAGAGACCAATCACTATCTGTGCAATAGTGAAGACCTGGCTATCCCAGGGGTCTCGAATCTGGCCTCAGTGTGGCATCACTAGCAGACAAAATTAGTGAGGGCTCTGGTATCGTTTACATTACAAAGATAGCTGCACACCAACATGCACAGAAGGTAACTTATGGGCTATTCGCCACAGCTTGTTTAGGTTGAACGGCTGGTTTCATATCCACTTGTTTTTATTCATCTGAGATTCTGGTGGTAGCATTCTTGGGGCTTTTGAGTTCTCATCGCTGGCTTTACAGTCATACTCCAAATAAAAGGGCAAGCACCATGGTTCTCTCTTTATATACCTATCCAAGGAATACCGCCTACTCCCATATCTTACTGCACTAATATGGGCCGCCATGTACAGGGGAGTACTTAGTAATCCTTTGATCCTCTCTATTTCAATGGGTAAGTCAGCTTTAAGGAGAGGAAAACATGGAGGACCTCCTCAATCCCCTTCTCCCAGCAGCAGGGCATGGTTGTATAAAACACCTTAAGGTTAGGAATCCCTTAAGGTTTAAAGGTTAAAGGGCAAGGTTTCCTTTAATTTTACCCTTAGGGTTACCTTAACCCATTTACACGCAGAACAGCCAAAACAGGCCTGACAATTTGGAATATATTTTATTAAGAAAAGCTTTTTTTTTTTTAAATAATTGAAGGAGAAATGTTAATCAGAAGCCAAACAACAACTGTCCTTCAAATCTTTTGTGAACTTTATTTCCACGTTATTTTCAATAGCATAAGAGTAGCTGACTATGTTTTCTAGAGGAACTCTTGAGTTTAAATGGGTTAAGTTACCATAAGGATACCATTACAGAACACCTTGACCCTTAAGGAAACCATCAGGAATTTCAATCAAAAGCAATGTTTTATGCAACGGTGCCCAGAGCACTGCAGAAGGGATGTGTACGTGAGTGCTTACTTTGTACCGGCTGCTGATCACCTAGGCCGGCAGAAGATTTGTCTGCAATTAGCAAAGGAAACAAATGATTCATCTTGTTGTTGGTGTTATAGCAAGGGGGAGGGATGAGTTTCCTCAAGGGGTATATGCGATAACGTTAGCTTTATTAACTATAGAGTATATCCAAAATCAAAATGAAGTCAATGCAAAAGAACAAAAAAGCACACAAAAATCAAATCAAAACGCCATTGGAACCTACTTCACGTGAGTAATATTTTAAAGTGGAGACTAACTGTATACCTTTCTTAGTTATAACAAGGTGTGTGGATGAGTTTCGTAAAAGGGTATAACTGGTATTTTTTACAGGCATTAATTTTCGGTATTTTGTGCTCCCCATGATAGCGCCAAAATATCATCCTTCAAATAAATATCTATATAGTAATAAATATATGGTGCTTGAATGTGCGAATTTAAAGTAGTACAGATAACCTCCAGCAGGGCTGTAAAGCAAAATTTTCAGCACTCCAAATTAAAGCCAGATACAGTATACCATAAAGTTAGTTTAACTACTAGTAGAGTATATCCAAAATCAAAATGACGTCAATGCAATAGAACAAAAAAGCACACCAAAATCAAATCAAAACGCCAGTGGAATCTATTTCAAATGAGTAATATTTCAAAATAGAGACGAAATGTATACCTTTCTTTAATAGTAATAAATAAATTCCCAAACAACTATGCTTCAGGATAAACAGAAATAATGTAAAATCTAAATGGCATTAAAAGTCACCCTTCATTAAAAGATATATGTGACTGAGGGAACCATCACGGCAAAAATAACTCTTCAAATAATTCTGGAGAATGAAACCATAACACTTCTGTCCAGGTAAAGTATTTATTTTAATATCACTGAACCAACACAATTCTTCAAATGCTGGTGAAATAAAATATTTAGAAATTGCAGTTTTTATAAATGAATTCATCATGTAAAGAGTAAGTAGGTTGTGGAAGATAAGAAGGGGTACATGTTCTAGTTAGTGCCTCAGGTTCCCCTGTGTACCATTATGCTTAACATAAAAACAATTACTTTAGGATAAACATAAAACACTAGAAGGCCAGCGACCAATATTGTGTCCTTAACCTAATGTAAAGCTAGTCTGATAATGCTGACATAGAAAAACACATAGTAACCAACAAAACATAAGGTCATTTAGTTAGTTTGGATAGCACCTTGATAGTTTTAAAATGCACAAAATAATCAGACAAAAAAAACTAGGCTAAGTCAGAACTTGGTTATTGAGGAAATGTACTCATGTCATGTCTTATGACTATGAGGGTAGACCTTGTGTTATTGTACATGCACAAGCCATCAAGCTTCCTTGTCATTTGAGGATATCCTTAGTGCAATAGAGGAGATTGGGGGATTGGGTATATTTTTGAGGTGTTGGGCAGTGGGGTACTGGGGTATCATTTGAGGTGTGAAGGGTAGTGGGATATATTTGCAAAGTTAAAAGGCAGTGTGGTGATTGGGTTGGGGGATATCAAGCTGTAGGGCAGTTGGGTACTGGAGTAGTGCAGACTGCAGGGTGGTAGGCTATAGTTGTTAAGTGCTTGGCATATGGGTGGTAGGGTAGTGGGGTAGAAGGTAGTGAGGTATTGGGGTACTGGGGTTTCATTTGAGAGGTGCAGGATGGAGGGTTTGTGGTGACCATGCACAATACCAGACACATAACATTGTGGTTACAACAGAGAATTTCATATAGCACTTAACTTCAAAATCAAAATTTGTTTTCAAAATCAAAATTTCCTGTTTGCAAGACAAACAAAATATGAACAGCAGCATTCTTTTATTTTGTATTTTTTGGGTTAAAACGTGTTTTATGAAATCCTGTCCAATGGTTGATAGACAAAATAACAGCAGGTTTCAAAATATAGGAAAATCTGGTTGCCAATGGGATAACCCAATATTTAAAACAATGGAGAATGTTGTAAGTAGTAGGACCAACATTTCACCAATAAAAATGTTTTGGAAGAGAGTTTCTATTATTCTTACAAATCCTTAAAAACTATCAGTTAGTTAGTAATTTCTATACATGAAAACATTTAAACTAATGAAAAAAGATGCCTTGGCCTTGAAAGAATCTTTTTTGCTTCAAAAAAGTTTTCTTAATTTTCTGATCATAACCTTAAAATAAAATGTGAATGATAAATCCCTTGTTCATGCCAATGTAACAATCATCTGCCAGCACAGAATTAAAATATACATAAAATTGACTTAATTGATACACTGACATCTCCACAGGAGGGCATTTCGCTATTTATTAGTGAAATTTACAAAGCTGAAGGCACTAAATTACATACCTGGGATGCAGGCAGTATTGTAAAAATATTATCAAGGTTTCCTATTGTTAAGGAAATATTGATATTGTATTGTAACACAAAAAAATTAAAGATGCCAATCCCTAACCATGCTTAAAAACATGCTTGGTAATCCATGCATGAAACATGTACAGAATATTCAAAATGCAATTGGTACAAATTCTTTGCTGGAACAAATAGGTTTTCGATGGAAAAAAGTGTAATAAGAAGAAATAATTTCTGGACCCTGTGGTACTTATATTTCCCAAGATTTTACAATAAAATACCCATTCTTCAAACTGTTACAGGAAACCAATTTTTCTATTTGTTTTTATCTGAAAAGCTTACCAAAAAAATGACTGCAAAAAGTTCCCCATGCTTTAAAACTAAATAAAAAGCAACACAGCCTGTCTGTGTGAAGACTTGTCAAGTAATGAAGTTACATTGATTTTATGAGGGCAAAAGGTAAATCAATACTATTAAAAAAAATTAAAACCACATGGATTGTTCTTAAAACATAATTTATCGAATGCATGCCCTAAGTGCCCAAAATGTCCAGACTAATTGGACAATATTGTTGTGACCAGATAATTTTTTTGAAAATATTTGAAAGAGAAGCATTGCTCATAAGCCAACCGTAACTCTCCCTCAAATATTTGTCCATTTTGTATTGATCCCAAAATTATTCTAAAAAGTAACATAGGTTCAGATGACATTTGTCAAAGGACTTTTAGACATGAATAGGTTAAAGTAAAATAGGACAAGACATAACTGCAAGAAAAACAAAATCAAATTATATCAATAAAATGATAATTCCTTGGATCTCAAATTAAAGAGGATTCATCCATTCATGCCCGATGTGAATGCGTAATTGATGTCTGTCTGTTTGTCTTACCTGCGGCTGCCTGTGTGAAGCCGAGGAGTTCCACGTGGATGTAGCGAACCCAGTAGGTTCCTCCCTTCCTCTGCCAGTCCGCCTGGATGTTAAGATCATGGAGACCATCCTTGTCAAGCTAAAACAAATGAATAAAAGTACATGAGAAATAGTACACCAGCCATCAGTAGGTGCCTCCCTATATTAAGATCATGGAGACCATCCTTGTCAAGCTAAAACAGATGAATAAAAGTACATGAGAAATAGTAATCAGTAGGTGCTTCCCTTCCGCTACAAGTCTCCTTAGATTTTAAGGCATGGAAGGGTTACGTATCAATTTATTTGGGCCTCCTGGTGTGATTTCTGATACTTTGAATGACCAAATGATGCCAAGGCACTCTAAGTACTGTACCTAGAAAGACTCAATTCAAGAGGTGAAATTTTGGATTGAGGGTGTAATATTTTGGTAGGACTCGCAAAGTTGTGCGGAGACAGGGCACCGGCGACCGCACGTCAAGTGAAGAATGAAATAGTTCTCACTAAACTCTAGAGGCAAAAGCTGAAATGCGAGCTAGCTCGCAAAATAAACACAGAATAGGCCCAAAAACGTCAAGTATAGGTATATGTCCGCAATCACGACTATTAACAAAGGCTATATAAAACTACACATATATATGTATACTTGTAATCATAGCATTATTTGTGGCCTACCTTGATAACTTTGCCAATGTCGCCTTCCCGCACCTCCTCGTAAGTACACCAGCAGCGCACAGTCATGTCCACCTGGATGTGGTCCCGCACATACATGGCATAGTCGTCATTGCTCAGGAAGTCGTTACGCCGCTTATACATATGAGTAGGCTCAGGGGCGATCTGAAAATAAAAGGAAAAACTATAATGATCCAAATTCATTCATAGCTAGCATGGTCTATTGCCTTTTCTTATCTCTTGCAGTTACTCTGGGGCAATCTGCGTATCATATACTAGTAAACTTGAACTTAATTTACAAATATATTTATATATATATATATATATATATATATATATATATATATATATATATATATATATATATATATATATATATATATATATATATATATATATATATATATATATATATATATATATATATGTATATATATATATATATATATATATATATGTATATATATATATATATATATATATATATATATATATATATATATATATATATATACATATATATATATATATATATATATATATATATATACATATACATATATATACATATACATATATATATATATATATATATATATATATATATTTTTATATATATATATATATATATATATATATATATATATATATATATATATATATATATATATATATATATATATATATATATATATATATATATATACATATATTACACCTCAATTGAAGATACTGTATTCTGATTGGTCTAGAGAGATGGCCCAAATCTGTGTTCGGTATAATAAAACAAATATGACATCCCAGTGAGCACTGTCACCCTTGGGTGACAGTGCTCACTCAGGGTAGACAATCATGTTAGACACCCCACACGGATCTCATATTTGTATAATATATCTATATGTATATACTAGTATATAAACCAACTCACAGGTACATGTATGCTGGTATCACTCATGCCGTCCAGGTCCTCCACCTGTAGGTCCTCAGACATGGAGTCTGTGTCGGAGCAGTCAAAAGAGGAGAGGGAGTCTGTGTCGGAGAGATCAGGGATCTGAACCTCGGGGTGCTCCAACAGCCAGCCAACCAGAGCCTCAGCATTGGGAACATCAGCTCCTGAGGCCAGCGAACCCTCTGTAATACAGAAAATAATGGGTAAGTACCACTTATCATTACCATCATCTTCATCCTCATCCTCATCATTGTTGCCATTGTCATCATTATAATCATCTGTATTGTTATCACCATCATCATCATCATCCTCATTGTTGACATTGTCATCATTATTATCATCTGTATTGTTATCACCATCATCATCATCATCGTTGCCATCGTCATAATTATTTTCATCTGTATTGTTATCACCATCATCCTCATTGTTGCCATTCTCATTATTATAATCATCTTTATTGTTATCATCATCATCATCATCTCCATTGTTGCCATTGTCATCATTATTATCATGTTTATTGTCATCATCCTCATCTTTGTTGTCATCATCATCATTATCATACTTCATAAGAATATATGAATACAACATGTTTTTTTTCTAAAAGATTATTCTAGAATAACTAGTCAACTACTATCAAATAGAAGAAAATATAAACATACTATTACAAACTTGCAGTCATTCTTAAACTGGAAACTCCATGCATAAAATAACATTGCATTGTGCATTTTCTGAAACAATAGGCATTTGTTTCAAGCCAGCTGCTTTGTGCAGAGAGAAGAAAGGGTAGAAACCAGAACAAGCAAAGAAAGCTAGATGGTCAATTCTGGTTAGTGTGTGACGAAACTTTAAGACTCAATCAGAATTACACAAAGACAGTGCACAGGAGGGGTCAGGTTTGCAACCAGTTAAAAGTGACCCATGCATAATGTTAGATGTTAGCCCTGAAATGTTCTAGGTTGTCAGACAATTTGAGGATTATTCCATTATTCTTACATCATCAGATCATGTGCACATTCCTGATACAAATGGGTTAACATGAGGGATGCTGTCAGTGTCCTATGGTTAATATTCTGTTTTCTTAGATATTATACGGAGTAGAATCTCACAAAAATTAGAGATATCTAAAGAAATTTGTTTTTCAGATGAGATCAGGAAATTAGAAGTAATTTCTTTTTTATAACAAATACTTACCTGCGATCATTGGAAGCTATCTCCAGGGCTTGCTCTGGTCACCCAAAAGGTAGGCTCTCATTTGGCAGTCTCTCCCTATGGAAGATCCTTGCGATGATCATAGCGGAGGGTCTACTAAATGTAGCCTCCAGAATTAAAAATAGACCGTGATTTGTGTGATCCCCGCTAGGGGCCGCACTGATACCGGTCGTGACGTCACGGTTGGCGCATGCGCCTTCATCCTCTTCTCATTTTTGGCGTTAAATACCATCATGGAAGAACGGATTCTAGGGGAGGATACAGAAGGGTGGGCAATGATCGCAGGTAAGTATTTGTTATAAAAAAGAAATTACTTCTAATTTCCTGTTTTATATCCAAATTCTTACCTGCTCACATTGGAAGCAGAGTACCACCGCCAAGAAAAAGCTGTGGAAGGATCAGTTCTATTTCCTAGAAGCTGTGCCAGCCGTGACCAGCACTGCTCTACTAAACCTGCCTTTTGTTGCAGGAAGATCTTTAAGATAGAACTGCGCAAAAGTTTGCGGCCGGCTCCAGGCTGCGGCATCCATAATAGCTTCAAATGGCACTCCGGCCATTGTAGCCCAAGTAGTTGCGACCCCTCTGGTGTCGTGGGCTCTAATGCCCATGCATTGCCTCCGTTCCTTAGGAAGGTGCGAGAACGCCCCCGCTATGGCCTCTTTGACCCAACCAGCGACTGTACTCTTGGTAGCCTTAGTATAAGGCTCCCTTGACCGAATGAAAAGGGCTTTTTCATCCCCTCGCAAGGGCTTGGTTAATTCCAAGTACCATTTCAGGGCCCGGACAGGGCAATGTACTTTGTCGTCTGGCGAGAACTCCTTCAGGCTGAGGAGAAACACCTCACTAGGAGTAAACGAGACCGACTGGTTTTTGTCCAATAGGAGGGATGGGAGAAGACGGACTCCTCCATTTTCCCACCGCAGATGACATGCGTCTATCCTGCAGGAATGGACCCAGCTTCCTCGCCTGGCCGAAGCCAGCTGCAGTAGGAAAGCTGTCTTGACCGCCACCGACCTCAATGGTGCCGTGTGAATCGGCTCAAAGGGAGGGCCCGCTAGGTACTTGAGTACCGTCGGGAGATCCCAAGTCTCATTGAGCGTCCTTGGTCTGGCGGAAACCACAAACAGACCCTTAATAAGGGTTGACAAATCCGTGTTGGACGACACAGTTGTCCCATCCGGAAAACCTCTATGAATGGCTGCGATGGCAGATTTGTAACCTGCAATGGTTGACGGAGCTAAGGGCTTCCCCTTATGCTTCACCGTTCGCAGGCCATTCAGGAATTCCGCGACTTCCGCTACAGGGGCCTCAGCGGGACCCACACCTCGCTCCACGCACCATCGTCGGTAGTGGAGAAGACGGGAATCATAAAGCCGGCAAGTTGATTCTCCCCTGGCCCTGGCTGCCGTCTCTGCAACTCCCTGCGAAAAGCCTCGGTCAACGAAGGATTTGCGGACAGCGGCCATACAGCCAGTCTCATTCTGTCCGGTTTGGGGTAAAACATCCCCGTGACCGAGTTCTTCAGGAGGTTGTCCTTGGGTGTGATCACTCGCGGAAGGTCTGTCAGCATGCTGGTCAGCTGACGGAACCACGGCTGGCTGGGCCAGAACGGGGCTACTAGGAGGATCCGGGCTGACCACTGCAGCCTCAGTTTCCTCAATACCCTCGGGATGAGGTTGGTCGGCGGGTACGCGTACCCGTACAGACTCTCCCAATTCTGCGTCAGAGCGTTTATTCCGCTCGACGTCTGAGAGGGGCGCACTGAGAAGAACACTGGAAGTTTGTGGTTCTTCTCTGATGCGAAGAGATCCACATGGGGAGTCGGCCAATGCTCGAATATGAGCCGAACCACTGTCTTGTGGAGGGACCACTCCGTAGGGTGGTTGTGTTTCCCCCTGGACAGGGCGTCCGCCAGGACGTTCCTGACTCCCGATATGTGGTTGGCAACCAGGTAGATCCCGTGTTGCCTGCACCAGGCCCACAGGTCCAGTGCCAGGTAGCACAAGGTGGGGGATTGAGTTCCACCCTCCTTGTTGATGTAGGCCACTGTAGTGGTATTGTCCGTAAGGACATCCACAGCAGTGTCCCGTACCTGAGGCAGAAAATGCTGCAGAGTCAGCCATACTGCCTGCAGTTCGAGCCAGTTGATGTGGTGCTTGGCCCAAGCCCGCGGCCACTGACCTGAGATCACCCAGTCTCCTAGGTGACCTCCCCAGCCCTCCATCGAGGCATCCGTGACTATCGTCATAGTCGGATCTGGCCTGAGAAACGGCCGGCCCACCGTCAGGTTGGCCCGCGATGCCCACCACTCCAGCTCTCTGAGCGATTCGTGGTCGGGGTATATCCGGAGATATGGGCTGTCCGAGACTTGCGTCCACTGACTGTGGAGCATAAGTTGGATCAGTCGAGTATGTGTCACCGCCATGGGGACTAACTCGCGCAGACTGGACAGATGTCCTAAGAGCTTCTGCCAAGTTTTCGCTGGCTGAGGGCTCCGTGCTAGGAGCGAGGATGCCAGTCGCGACGCTCTGATGACCCTCTTCTCGCTCGGGAAAACGAGCATATTGATGAGGTCGAGGGTCGATCCCAGGAATGCTGGGAACTGTGTGGGTATCAACTGGGACTTTCCTTCGTTTACGAGGAAGCCCAGTTTTGTCACCCAGAACAGTGTGAGGTCGCGTTGACGTTCCACCAGCGACCTTGACTGGTTCTTTAGAAGCCAGTCGTCTAGATACTGGTGCATGTCTACACCCTGTATCTTGAGGAACGCCTCGATGGTTCGCACAATCCTCGTGAACACCCGAGGTGCTGTTGAGAGCCCGAACGGGAGCACCAGGAATTCGTACGCCCTGCCATCGTAGGCAAAGCGGAGGAACCGTGTGTGTTCGGGAGCTACGGGGACGTGAAAGTAGGCGTCTCTTAAGTCTATAGAGACTGCCCACGTCTCTGACATTGAGGAGTCCCTCAAATGCTCGGAGGTCTTTAGCCTCTGCTGGTGGGCCTCCCCTAGGCAGTCCATCACTGTTCGTAGCGTCTCCATCCGAAAGGATAGGGGCTTTACGAATTTGTTGAACGCCTTTAAATTGAGGATCGGGCGCCAACCGCCCGACTCTTTGGCCACCAGAAAGATAGGGGAGTAAAACCCCGGTATGTCCGCGTGGAAGGGAATCTCCCTGATCGCCCGTTTCTCGAGCATGGACTCCAGGCCTCGTTCGAGGTCCTGACGTCGCGCCTGATTCCGAGGAATCGGGGTGCAGCGGGGCTCCCTTGTTCTTGGGGGGTTCCCCGTGAACTCTATCCTGTAGCCCTTGGTTACAGTCTGCAGTACAAACTGGTCCGACGTAATCAGGGGCCACAGGTGGGCGAACGCTCTTAATCGCCCCCCCACCGGACAAAGCTGATCATTCTGCATCAGCTTTGGGGGCTGGTTTTGGGGTGTTATAGGTGGAGTAAGCGTCTTTTTTGGCGCCTCCACCTCGACCCCTACCACGGCCTCTACCGGCACCTCTACCTCCACCGCCTTCGGACGAGGAGGAGTTCGAGCCTCCACCACC
Source organism: Maea johnstoni (assembly GCA_963942565.1). Taxonomy (NCBI): domain Eukaryota; kingdom Metazoa; phylum Annelida; class Polychaeta; order Spionida; family Magelonidae; genus Maea; species Maea johnstoni. The sequence goes on from OZ012690.1 coordinate 31,869,887, forward strand.
TTTTTTACCCTTCTTGTTGTACTTGCCGCCCGAACCTCTGCCTTTTTTGAAGGGGATCCGAAAACGATCCCCCGATTGCTTCGAGGTCGAGGGCTGGTCACGGGCTAACTGAGCCTGTGACGCACTCAAGAGTTGGGTCTTGGTGGTCGACTCTACTGTTTGGGTCCATTGGCCCGCAAACATGAGACCCTTTGTCAGGGGAAGCTCTCTGAGACGCAGTCTGGCCATCGTGGGCACGACTCTCTTGTTCTCCGCCAGAGCTGCCGATAAGAATCGGATGCGACGGTCAAATCCCGCCTCCAACTTCTGGCGTGTGGAGATGCGTCCTATAGCAGCGGTTAAATAGTTGGCCAGAGACACGGCCCCGGCCAGTGTCTCGTCCACCATACATTCTGGCATAGGTGGTGGCGTCAACCCCGCGAGGAGAGCAGCGCGCTCTTTCTCTCTACTTACTATAGTCGCAGAAATGAACCCTTGAGTTCGCTGCAAATATATCGAGAGGCGCGCGAGGAGAGATGAAGTCGATTCGACTTGCTTCGCGAATCTCTCCGCCTCTTTGGTCACCGGATGTGGTCCTTTCGGTCCAAAGGGCTTCGCCGGATCCCAATCCAACTTGTAGGTGGATCGCATGTATTCTGTCACCTCGGCGTCCACTTCGAGGACCTTAAGCAAGGTTTCGTCCTCTTCGACAAGAGGGAAGAAACGCGCGAGGGTAGAATCCCCGAAGGACCCGGCCTCCTTCACCACCCGTCTGTCGTCGACAGTACACGCTACCTTAGAGACCCCGTCACGGGCCCATAGCGCTGGTGCCTCCACCGCACGTGAGGTCGGTGTGGCAAAGACACTGAACTCCGACTCCTCCGGGGGAGGAGAAGCGGATGGTGGTGAGGAGAACTTTAGCACTTTCGCAAGTGCATGGAGAACAGGCACGAACTCCAGAGGGCGAGAAAATTTAAAATCCTGCGCCTCCCAGGATTCGCGCCACGACCTAGTGAGGTCAGGGTGTGGTGGGATCGTGTGATCCCCACTCCCATCTCTAGGCGGACCCAGCCTTGCGTAGACCGACGTCACCGGAGCGGTGGACGTGGAGGCCGTCGCGGCTGTCTGAAGTGGCGGAGGCACCTCAGGGGGAGCCACAGGTTCCGCAGGCTTGTCGGAAGCTGCGCCCAAGAGCTCTCGATCGAGCTCAGACCACGCCTCTACAGGCGGGAGACCACAGGGGTCGAAGACCTCCTCGACTTGATCATCGAAGTGATCGTCGTCTTCATCATCCGATTGGTCGGAGAACTGACCGGGAGACAAAGATGCCGGTGACGACCGGCCGGACCTCGTCCTGGTAGGCGAGGGAGAGGCCTCACGGCGGTGAGGTCTCTTGGACGGAGGAGGTGAGCACCTCGATGGAGACAAAGAGGGAGATCGCGGTCTCTTCTCAGGGGCAGCTGGTTTATCCAGCTTCTGAGAGATCGCCACAAGCGACTGAGTGATCGCCAAGATTGACTGAGTCATATCTGGCTGCTGAGGCGGAGGAGGAGGATTTGCCGCCTTCAGGGCCGCCACCAGCGTCGCTATGTCGAACACCGGAGGTACATTCGGTGTCGGCTGTGGTTGTGGCTGATTAGCCAGAGTCAGGACTGGGGGGGGAAACAAGTCCTCTTCCACCAGGCTATGACCCTGACCTACACGCCCTGCCAGCTCAAACAACTTCTCCATGTTTTCTTGCTGGCCACAGGGAATGTGCTCCCCGTCAGAGTCCTCTCCGAACAGGTCCACATAGGGGTCACCCCCCAGTGGATCCGCTTCGAGTTCGGGGAACAAGGGGTCTCTCATCGGCGAGGCGACTCCCACCTGGGCTGCGTCATATGACTTCAAGGCAGCCTTTGTTGGAGTACGCCCAACCGATGGAGATACTGCTATTGCGGGAGATACCGCAGGTGCGGTGATCACCGCAGATGTAGCAGCAGCTGCCGAAGCAGTCCTCCGGGTGCTGCTCCTAGTAGTGGGGCCAGAAGACCCCTCTGAGGCACCACTCTTTGTGGCCCCCCCCTTTTTTCTGCTAGGAGCAGCAGTCCCGCGGGATTTCTTCGTTGGGGGTGACTCATCACGAAGACGAGTTGAAGGCATGGCCTTCCTTGGAGATCTCCTCCTGTGTTCAGGAGTGGGAGATTTTCCCGCAGATCTCTTCCCCGTAGATGCGGTAGAAGAGGCTGACACCGCGGTTGCGGAGGTCACCGTAGTTGCGGAGGTTACCGCAGTTACCGCGATTGCGGGATTTCCCGCATCTCCCGCATTTGCGGGATTTACCGCATTTGCGGGATTTACCGCATTTGCGGTATTTACCGCATCTCCCGCGATTGCGGTATTTACCGCACTTCCCGCAGCTGCGGGAGTTACCGCAGGTGCGGTACGTCGAGTCCTAGCTCGACCACGCTCTAATGGCAAACCTGAAGGTTTGTCTGAGCGCGGAGAACGAGAACGTTCTCTGCGTGCTTTCGTTTTGCGGGCCCGATAGGCTGCATCCCTCTCAGACCGTTGGATTCTCTTGGTCATCCAAGAATCGAATCCCACCCAGGTCTCCTCCGTCCAGGATTCGCACACAGTGCAGGTATGGTTCCTGTCACAACGGGTGTGCCGAGAGCAGCACCCGTGTGCGATCCAGGGTACGTCAGGAGCAGGGCGAGTGGTGAAATTCGGGCAGGGCGAAGCCCCACACCGAATCTGAGAAGAAGGTCGTCCCGCCGCGGGACCGACGCTATACACGCTGGCCGACGACATCGTCGAAGGTCAGATGAAAACAAGACAAAATATACAGGGAAACACAGAGATACCGACAAGTTACCTGTCCCAGCGATGTATAATGGTCTCACTGTTATACTCGCTTGTACGTCTGTACTGTATGCTCGAGTTTATAGCATAAACGAGCGTAAACTTCCGAGAGCTTTTGAAAACCGATTGGCAGAGCAATGGCGCCCAAAAGAGAAGAGGATGAAGGCGCATGCGCCAACCGTGACGTCACGACCGGTATCAGTGCGGCCCCTAGCGGGGATCACACAAATCACGGTCTATTTTTAATTCTGGAGGCTACATTTAGTAGACCCTCCGCTATGATCATCGCAAGGATCTTCCATAGGGAGAGACTGCCAAATGAGAGCCTACCTTTTGGGTGACCAGAGCAAGCCCTGGAGATAGCTTCCAATGTGAGCAGGTAAGAATTTGGATATAAAACTGACTGTGTGCACCAGCAGGAATGGTTTATAAGCATGCATGTCTGCTTCTCTTCATTATATCTCATTGTTCCCTAAGATTGGGACCTGACTGTGAGCACTAGCAGTCATGCTGAAGCATAGATGTCTGTGTCTCTTCATCATATCTCATTGTTGGTCCCTAAGATTGTGAGCTGACTGTGAGCACTTGCAGGAATGGTTAATAAGCATGCAGGTCTGCCTCTCTTCATTATATCTCTTTGTTCGTCCCTAAGATTGTGACCTGACTGAGCGCACTA
>OZ012690.1:31873585-31883585 GCA_963942565.1 Maea johnstoni
CTGATGGTCTGGAGATGAAATACACACAGTGGTGAAGTCACTAGAAATTTATCCCCGCCTCCCCCCCCCCCCCCCCCTCCCTTGCCCAGATTCTATGCTGAGTCCGGGCGTAATTCACCATTTTGGATGATGGGAGTTGAGGGGTCGTTTGGGGTGGATGGGGATGTTACTGTGATCTAAGAGAGATACCTCAGATAAAAGATAACTCGACCATTTCTCAACCGTTCATACGGCGTTTCATTAATAACATGTAAGTATCCATCAACCCGATGTGATATGGTAGTTCGATTGTAGAGAAGGGGTCTCCCAGCAAAGATTTCCAAGAAGTCCTCGATAGATTTGGATTTAATTTACACTCACTTTCCATTCACGCCTACGATGGTACAGGTGTGAACGGCAAAAAAAATCGGCCGTTCATACCTGCACCATCGTACCCGCCATAGCTGAGACCTACACTAATTGTTTCAGGTCAAAGCTAAATCGTAAATACTCTGTAAATAAAATTTGCACACAATTAATCCTATTTAGGTGAGGTAGGGGTTTCCGTTGATCTGAGTCTTATCAGCAAGGCCAATATTGGTACCGCCCTGCACACGTTACTCAGCAAACACTCCATACTGTTAATCACTCAAATCAACACTGCGAAAAAACGGAATCCTTTCCGGAACAATTTATACTGTTAATCATTCAAAGCAAAAGTACTTACTGGCAAAACACGGAATCGTTTCAGGAAACGGAATGACTCGTGCAATTCACAAGTTTAGATGCCACCGTTATTTTTTTCTGAGTGCATCTAATAACACATATTCGACCATTGCGGTTGCTTTCGCTACCCAGTTTATGTCTATCCACACACAACAGTTATAAACACATTCTAGCGGCAAATGTGTGGATGTCGAGTAATTATCTACACACACACACACACACACATATATATATATATATATATATATATATATATATATATATATATATATATATATATATATATATATATATATATATATATATATATATATATATATATATATATATATGTGTGTATCTGTATATATATATATATATATATATATATATATATATATATATATGTGTGTATATATATATATATATATATATATATATATATATATATATATATATATATACAGATACACACATATATATATATATATATATATATATATATATATATATATATATATATATATATATATATATATATATGTGTGTGTCTTAATATATCAACATAGATGATTAATAGTTAAACCGGCGACACCACATTTTCTGCCCTTTGCCTTGGAAGTGCATGCCTTTATTCATACCTTTAGAAACATCAATCAAAGATTTGATTGATGTCTCTGATACCTTCAAAAAATGTATAAATGGTGGCACAACACCTATCAAATAGTCATCATTTCCATATCTTAAAGTGAATTTGAATAATTTAGTTGCGTCAATTTTAGTAAACAACTGGTGACGAAATGAAAGAAATCACAATTTTTTTTTAATGCGCTTACTAACCTTTTTTTTAATTTTTGAACTATTTTTGTCTTTATTCCACATTGCATAACAGACGATACATAAAACTTCAATCTTGGTAGCTTTGTGAACTTATGGTGAATAAAATATATCTGAATATAGTCAGTGTCCATGGGATTCAAGATGCTATTGATCTGTTTAAGAGGAACAGATTGTTAATGATTATTGAACGAAGTCAAGTTTGGCCCATCGCGATCTGAAAAATTCCGTTCGTCTCCTGAGGAAACTTGTAATACTTCTGAACTACGCTGATCAATTAAGTACTTTTCAAAGATGAACCTATTGTGCGGGGTGGCCTTCAATCTAAATTTATAGATTGTTTTTTTTGCTATCAGTATAATTATATTTAAAAGTTCCTTTTCTTTATTTTGTTATTCAATGCCCATTACTTTGTATTTATCTTCTATTTGCACAAAATCACATACTAGTTCCCTTGCAAGAGTTTCAACTTCGTTCCAAAACCTTTTAATATATTGACAGAGAAGGAAAGCATGCATTATGTTTTCTTCTTCTTTGCAACATATACAAAGCGAATCTAGTATGCCAATTTGGTAAAGAAACCTGTTTGTTGCAATAAGGTTATGCCATATCTTAAATTGAATGTTTCTGACATACATGTCTTTTGTGTTATTATACGAAGTTTTGATTGACTTTCTCACACACTCTTCTCGGATATCAATTTCTAAATTTTCAGACCATTTTTTCGCTATTTCTGATTCAAGTTTATTATCATAGTTTCCTAAAAGGGTATAGATATGAGTACAACCTTTCATACTCATACCTAGGTGTTCTATTATTGTAAGTATATAAGGACCCTCAAAAGGATATAAAGTAGTTTCTTTATAATTTTTTTGAAATATTTCTCACAATGGCCATGTAGTCTAAGAAGTTGATATCTATATTCTAAATGCGCTTACTAACCTTTGGTCAATTTTAGAAATAACTACGTTGTAGACATATAGAACTTATGCATTCAGAAATGAAAATTTACATGCTGGCCACAATGACATGGTGAAACACTACGTCTGATCTTTGATTCGGGTGACACATCTACCAACTTGCGCACGCCTATAATAGCCTTTGGTATTGCATATAGATATTTGTCAGACCGCAACTAACCATGACGCTCATATTTCTTGCAGGCCAGGATTTTCCTATCCATACTAGATCTAAGATTACACCTATGGTGTGTGAGGGCCAAATGTTGGGTTGACCCAACCCTTTCACCTCAGGAGCATACACGTGGTCTCGCATATAACATATCTTGATATATCTTAATACTAGTATAGCACCTGAGTCACACTGGCACTATGTACGAGAGCATGCGTTCAGATAGCATCGAAATAGCTGATGAGACATTTTACTGGTGGTCCAAAGAGCTAGATCATTTTCATTATTATTATTATTATTAGTAGTAGTAGTAGTAGTAGTGTGTGCACGCCGGGTGCAAAGGGCTTACTGGTCCAGTGAGCAAGGTGATTTCATGTGTTATTTAGCAGATATAAAGGGAGTGGTCAAGAGAGAGAGAGAGCAGTGAAGCAATGAGAAGGGTCAGACCAGGTGTGTAACCCGTTTTGGTGACCTTAATTCCATTGTGTTGCCAAGTATGGATGCCGAGATTGGTCAGTAGGCATACGCGTTACCTTAAGGTGATGGGTACCATTGCAAGCCAGTTAAAAGCCCTGTCCCAAAACACACCTCAAAGCAGCATAATCCTATTACTTGGTGTATCTCCAGGTTCCTGAGTGTTATCAGGTAGAGAATATCATCACCACCTGTCATTATTCAATCCATATTCTGTTTTATTTCAAAATTTACAACTTTTTTTTCAAATGACATATTCTCATTAATTACGCAGGTGACGGTTACTGCAGGTTCAGAGTTACTTTAGGGATATCATTGACTATGCCCAATAAAAAGTTTTTTTTTGATTTTTTACTGCTGAAGATTTTTACAGACTATAACGTTGAAAATTTTAGTTAGAAATCTCCACACCTACTTCACTTGGTGACCTCACGTGCTCATAGCTAGCACCTATTTATAGCATCCTGACCACAAGCCATTGTCTTGAGATCGTCGATGTGTATCTTTGAGCAACTCTCTTTTGTTTCGAGTGCTCAGGAGTGATCAGCGAGGTATGTCCACTACTATCAAAGGGATTCCCATGCCTCCACACACGAGATTTCTCACTAGAATTTCCAATGTTATGGCCTGTAAAAATCTTCAGGAGTAAAAGATCAAAACAATACTTTTTATTGGGCATAGTCAATGACATCCCTAAGGTATCTATGAACCTACAGTAACCATCAACTGCGTAATTAATGAGAATATGTCATTCGAAAAAAAAGTTGTAAATTTTGAAATAAAACAGAATATGGATTGAATAATGACAGGTGGCGATGATATTTTCTACCTGATAACACTCAGGAACCTGGAGATACACCTAGTTATAGGATTATGCTGCTTTGAGGTGTGTTTGGGACAGGGCTTTTAACTGGCTTGCAATGGTACACATCACCTTAACAAGGAGTTGAAAGGTGGCCATACGCAAACGGCACACAGTTCAACCATTCCAATGCTGAGGCTACTTTTGTCAAAATCATAAAGAGGCAAAGATTTTTGAAAACCATATAAACCCTGTCATGTTGGTATTCATTGGATAGCTCTTGCTGAGTACTCTCAGATGAGTACCCATGCATGTGCCAGGGTTTCAGTCATTTCCATTTTTTTCATCGTTTTGTAATGACCAAATTTAAGCTACCAGCATCATAAGGTTTAAATCAAGGTTTGTGGTCAGTGCGAAGGAGAGGACCCGTACAACTGTTGGAATGATGAACTGACGTATGAAGTTATAATGTTTGAATAGAGCAAAGCATGTTGCAGAGGAGAAGTGTCGTCTTAGGTTGGGAAGAAGGTAAGTGTTTAATAGGCAGTATTTATTATAACTCGGTTTGCCCAGCTGTTAAAGCTGACGTGCTGATTTAAATCAAGGGGTCAGAATATTTACTAGTAACCTGTCAAAGATGTTTCACTTCAACTCCCCAGCCCCCCCCCCCCCCTCCATCAAAGGGCATGACTGTATACTCGCTATCAGGCCGATGACAAGATGTAAGTATTATAAAATGTGTATAGCAATCTACATCTTAAAATCGACTTAGCTTCCGATATTGCCCATCGGAAATTGCGGTGGAAAACCCCATTACTATCCGGATTCCCTCGCGATTGTTCTGCGTTAGTATGTGGGCGAGTGCCAATCCTCGTCAGATGAACGAACCTATTATTCGTAGGCAATTGCTAAATGACGTTATCAAACCCGCCAGTGAACTTTTCCATACATGTATCAGTAAAAGCTCCACTGCACCAAGTTTGAATACCTGTTTACGTGCACTCACTGATACTTTCCCTGAGTATCTGTACAAGTGTTTTTGAACTATTTCCCATGATAACTTATGAAGTCAACCCTGCTATGAGACAAATGAAAGGTCAGCTTTGGAGGCAGACGGTCGCAACTAACAGGTAAGATCAGATTAATTTTAGTGTAATTTTATTTTATTTTATTTTATTTTATTCGGTCTAGTACGATGTGTATTACATAGCATTTGGCACACAAAAAATCATATACTGTATAAAGGTACTGATGTCTCGTAACAGGTGGGCTCATGGACAGGATTTGACTTAGGAAGGAAAACACAAAAAAAGTCGATTTTGTTTCACCAATTTACTGATTCTCAATCCTGATTCTCCAGAACTTCGTCTAATGATGATACATTCATTGCTGTTAAAACGAAGTACATAGCGTATAGATGTTGTAATTATAAATTCAATACTGCTGATTTCACAAGTGCCTTTGATTGATAATACAGGAGTACACACTCGGTGGAGATTTCCTGTTTTAGACTTTCTTGAATTACACACGAAATGGCGTTTTGTTAAATAATGGGATAAGAATAAACGAGGTGACTTGTATCTCAGATGAATAAAAAGCTAAGCCGTGTATGTAAACATCATGATCATACTTCTATGAGTTGGGTTAAAGCAAAATAAAAAAGTAAACGGAGCGAAAAATCTAATCGCATATCAAATGATCGATTGCTAACCACGCTGAAAATGTTTGTTTTTCTAATTTCGTGCATAGCCACTATTGTCCTGAATTTGACTGAAGAATGTGCGCATTTCATCCAGTGCGAGGTTGTACCGAAACTTTCCCGTCGTTGTTCGTGAAAATTCGTACTCGGTCCGGTCTATAATCCATGGTACAGGGACTCATCTCGTGCTGGATCGTGACCTGGAAAAACCGGCAACGAAAGCGGAATAAGCATGCATTCTGGAATAGTGGGAGTGGGTAGTCACGGAGGGAACGAGGGGAGGACATGTTCAGGGATAACGTGAAGGCAGGGAGGTGTATGATTTCTTCAAACCCAAGGTGAATGCTATGGGGAAATGGGAAACCTAAAAAGCGCAAACGAAAAAAAGCCGGTGGAATAAGGGAACGTCCAGAATCCTCTCAATAACGATACTGCGTTTTTTGTCCATACTGTATATTTTCTGTCTCAATGTTCTTGCTGTAGCTTCCAAACACAGGTAACTTCGTGATGGAGAATACCATTTTTTTCTAGCGTGGTGAAACAACGATATTGATTTGGCGATAGTTATCACGAATTATCACATAGTAAGAAGGTGCGGGATGGAAGTGTCAATAGTTATCCAATGCACGGTTTGTCAATGACTTTGCCGTTGTCATCGACGACTACTCGGACACGTTCGATTAGGTAGTCCATGGTACAGGGGTCCATCATGCCGATGATCTCCACCTGAAACGAGCCCAAATAGAATATGCCCAAAATGTTCAATTCCATTTTAAAGACGAATAATTTTGAATGGATACACATTACACATTATTGGTATAATTACATATACACTTTATTAGATAAGGTGCGTTCAAGGTATCATGCTTTTTACATGTTACACTCAGTTCAGTAATGGATGATCATGAGTTACATGTAGCGTAAGCAACCAACTCTCTTTAGATCTAAATTCAGTAAAAGTCTCCTAGTATTAACATATAGGATCTTTAAGGAGGTATAATGACTTCTTTAATCGATTTTTTAACATTGTAACATAAAAGTCTGCAGAGGATATAGTATACGTGCAGTCATGGACCAATCTAGAGTTGAACTCTTAACATATAACAAGGTAAGGTCAAAAGCAATCGACATTGTTTGTTTGTTATCTTATTTATTTATTCATCTATTTACCTATTCATTTATCTATTTATTCATTCATTTATTGATTCATTCATTTATTTATTCATTTTCTTCTTTATTTATCTATTTTCGGTTAATTTGAGATTTTCGTCGACATCCCAGGTCAAATGGCGTAGAGAAATATAGAAACCATCATAGAAAGACCTGCTACTTTTTATGAAAGGTTCGAAGGGTTTATAGAGTAACAGACCGGGTACCCATAGTCAGGACTTGGCAACGTGAAAAAAATATATAAGCAGCCAGGAAAACTGTCTTAGGATGGCATGATCACCTGGGTTTCAACACATGGCATAGGTTTAAACAAAGGATGGAAGGAAAGGAAAACGTTTAGTTCCGGTTATCTGATGTGAACTATTTTTCCTTTGTGTTTTTGTAATGCATTTTTCATGCTAGTACTATGGTCAGTAAATATACATAAATACATAGTTTATCTGGATTACACAACTAGACTGGCAACTTAGTATGGAATTCTTTGAGTAGTATTGTAATATATTTGGAAGTATATTTGATGAGGGATTTTTCAAACGAACAGAAAAACAACTTCCAAACAAATATTTATGCAACTATTGAATTGTTATGAATGGGTTTATAGTCATTGGTTTTTCCATTGTTAAAGACTTAAAAGACTACATTCCATCCACTAAACATTCAGCTATATATGAGTGGGCGTAATTGGATTGCATAAGCCTACTTATTACACTCGCCCATATTTTAACAATGCTGGGGAATTTTGTTAGCGGCGGCCTACATTCAAAATGTACTCAGCATAGGACTCCGAATCAAGTATTTACTTTTTTCGAAAGCTTGGTATATAGACTTTCTTTAATCTCTATCAACACTCTGTACAGTGGGTATCAATAATACATTTTCGTTTAAGTTATAGTTTGCGATGTTTAAGTTGAAGTGAAAGAAAGAGTTCAATGTGCACGCCCTGCTTAATATCCGCTTAACTAATGCTATAATCATAAGAGACACCACGTTCAACAAACTCAAACCTATCGACCCAATGCTAGGACGTTTTTTTCTATATTGAATTCGTTAAGCGAAGAGACAGGTGCTAAATGTAAACTATTTTTATCTTTAAGTAAGTACGTCTAGTGCCTTGACGATTCTTATTATTATAATTCAACTATTGAAATTTTGACGTCATAGATTCAATAAACTCACTAACTCAAAGGTGAAGTTAGGGTACTTTTTCTTATGATTCCATTTAAGGGTAACTTGGTGTAAGCTATGCACTTATTTGAATCACATACTTGACTGGGTCTAGTATTTTGACTTAAAGTACAATAACTGAATCATGTTGAGTCACCCTATGTACAGTATGTACTGATTAATGCTATACATATCGTATCTTTAATTGTTTTCTCACCTGTAGTTCTGGCTGTTCAGCCTTGATCGCCGCCTGGGCTTCCTCGCCGGTCTACAGAGAAAACATTGCTATGAGAATAAACATATCTTAATACAGAGAAAACAAAACATACGTATTGCTATGAGAATAAACATATCTTAATACAGAGAAAACAAAACATACGCATTTCTATGAGAATAAACATTTTAATACAGAGAAAACAATACATACGTATTGCTATGGGAATAAACATATTTTAATAAGTCTATATCATAAACACGTTCGTTAAATACCACTAAATAATCAATGGAAAGTCAGTACATGTACTACATTTTCTAATAAAACCCGGAGCATCATTTAGGCAGGCTGTCAATGTGTTCTTTTCTTATAATCAAACACTAACCTAAGTTATATGTCGAATAGCATACGAGAAAATTTATATTGTAATATTACTATTATCTGATTTGCAGATATCGTACAGAGAGTTGTCATAAATTGTATAAGTGGCACTATTGTCTATCAATTCAAATTGGGTGTAAAACGACATCACACATCAACTTACCTTGCCGACTAATTCAGGCCATTCTGTCTTTGGTTCAGCCATTGTGTGCACTATTTGGCAGCTTGTGAAATACTTGACTCTTCACGCGAACGTTTCTGTACAGAAAGAGGAAGGACGCTAGAGAAATGAACTTTGTACTGTATAAGGCCAAGCAAGGCCATATCGTTGCTTACTTACGATTTAGACGGACAATTTCTCCTGAGAACTCAATAGACCTCTTAACTTTTGCGACGAAATATTCATAAAGTTGGTATGCATGAATGTATTTGCTTTTAACTTTTTTCTATATTAACTAGTACATTTTACCTTTTATTGGGGCAGATAATCCCTGATCACTAGTACTCCTCAGACCACCAGAAGAAAGGAGGTTCTTTGACCAGACTGCTATTGGGTTATTTAGTTCATATGATTATCACAGGGGGGTGTATTAAGGTAAGACTCACTGATATACAGGAATGCCATCTAATTTGGGGACACTATGTCTGAAAATGGCCGGGGTGGCAGGCTATCCAATTCAATCTTATTAATACATATTTGATCCGCATGCAACAGAAACAAATGATCATGTCCTTAGCCTTGATTATCTATCAAATCATATTGATATGTGGGCCCTGAGTGCGAGGCTACCATGGTAGTTTGTCATCTGTGTCCTACATCGATAGCAATGATCTATGGGGGAGGGGGCTCTCTTGAGGTCAAGTGGAGGGGGCGGCAATATCTTACTGATGGTTAACTTATCTATCTCTTGGCTAGACTTGCTACAAGTCCGTGTTGACTGTCTCTTTCCTACTATGTGGACGCAACCGACTACCGAAGGGCTACGCCCCGTAACTATACTTTATTATTAGAATCAGCTGCAGCCACCACAGGATGGCCTTACTAACCAGAAATCTCTCCTTCTCTTATTCTCGTAAATAACTTTTTTTTGGCAGCGAGTTAATCTATAAAACAGAGCGGCGAAAAACAGAGCCAGCGTGATATTGAAAGCATGTACTGACGTTATGTCTGGGAAAATTATTCGGATGTTTTCGCACCTGATTTATCCCAGCCATTGTCGGTATGGGTCAATGCTAATTACGGCAGAGGTCACGACCTTCCATCTTGTCACTTGTTGCGTTTCGCAGTCAGCGCTGATATTGAAACTACAGCATCATTGGCCATAACAATAATTACACCCTGAGACATGGTACGCGCGTCCACCCTCTACCATATTTTGCCTTTGCACTCTATTGTGCCCAGCCCCACTATCTTTCCACTCCATTTATTACTCCTATCATTTAG